>OY720430.1:58579322-59779322 GCA_963082735.1 Pocota personata
GGTTGCTATTGACAGATGCAGTACGAAGACTACCATTAGACGGTGATCCCTCTCTATTCCGATGTGAGCTCCACGTTTGTTACGGACATCTTGAATACAATTTCTAAAGCGTGTATGGTAAAGTGATCAGTTTGATTAGATTTACGTTGTCGATCAGTCCCAGACCCAGCTGATCTTATGACAGTCCTTGTGGTCAAACAGTGTGCCTCCAATGGCCAGGCGGTTGACGTTGCAGAAGTCAACAAGTCCTTCGCCGTTGTTCTTCATTGTGTTCCCGAGGCAGTATGATCCCATCACATGTTTGAGCGTGGTGTTGTCCTTGGCTATCTTCACGTTAAAATCTCCCATCACGATCACGATACTTGCGTTAGGCGTTGAGTTGGTGGCTGCGCCTTGTTTGCGAAATCATCCTTGTCATCCATATCCCCATAGTTTGACGGAGCACGAAATAATGGTTATGTTCCTGACCTTACCCTTGAACCTTGCCGTCATTATCCTCTCACCATAAGGTGAATAGGACCTAAGGCTGTCTCTAGTTTTAGGGGAAAGCAAGAGCCCTACTCCATATTCGCGAGTAGTGTTCGTTTTTTTTCCAGAGTAGACCAGGAAGCTTTTGCCAGTTTCGGAGGATTGAATGCCGTGTTCCCACCATCTAATTTCACTTACTTTTAGGATGTCCAATTTGTACCGCATAAATTCTCGCTCTAATTGGAGGAGTTTTAAGGACCTTATTATCCGTTGTCAAGGAGGGGGTTAACGTTCCAGAATCCAATCGTTGTCCGTGATCGATAGCCAACAAAGTATTCGTCCGTATCCGAGGCGCGTGTTGCCGTTTCGGAGTAATGAATGTTTTACGGTTGTGGCTTGCCAGGCAACAGATCAACCAATACTTGTCCTGTTTATAATGGCGCAGGCGACTCGAAATTCGCCCACTCAAAAGATTGCAATTTCCGAAGAAATTCCTAGGAGGCCGCCACTAGGAGGCGTTGAAGTAGGACTTACTAGTAGTGCTGTAGGTGTTCACCTGCAGAGGCATTAGAGGCGTTGAAGTAGGACTTACTAGTAGTGCTATAGATGTTCGTATGCAGAGGTATCATCTCGTTTCATGCTGCTTCTACGACGCCCATTACTAGTCGTTTGCTATCCCTAATACCACCTCATATAGAACAAACGTTATCAGCGAAAGCTTTTAAAACCATCATTTCAGATAAACTAAAATCATCAGAGACAAAATTATGATTGCATTACTCAAACCTAAAATATTAAATTGGAATCCTAGAGTAAATATCAGGTTGAATTCCAATTCATTTTCTAACTAATTCAAAAGCGATGATTAAAAGTAAGCCGTTTATCCACGCCATCATGCTGAGAGATTCCTCAGACCTGTGCAGCATAGCACATTATAGCCGTTACCATCGCTTCAAGCAGATGGTACTTCACGCTTGTTGCTATGTTACTCCTACCCAAGACCCTTTTCCAGTTGCAGTTTATAGCAGTTTTAGTTTCCTGAAGTTTACATTGGAAGTATTTTTCTTTTGAAGATACTTATACTCCTTAACCTTTTCCAATTCCTCACCCTTCTCACGTCCATTTTTCTTCTCTAGTGCATCGGCCCGAACCTTTTCAAAAGACCATCAATTTTTATTTTCTAGTATTGACCTATAAATTCCACTTAATACAGTATTACTGCAATTTGTTGATCATCATTTGCGTTATATTCGGTGTTTCTGCCAGCAAAACAATATCGTCAGAATAAATTAGGCTTTTAATGTTTAACACATTGAAAGCAATTCCACCCGGAATATAGGAAGTAATCTCATCTGAGAAAATTGAAAAGAGTAGGGGGCTCAGTAAGCATCCTTGCTTGACTCCCATTTTGGTATCGAACAAGTCAGCTTAGTTTTTCTCATATAAGCTGTATATTATCTTCGTCGATACCCGTAAATTGCTCAGTTTAAGAAAAAGAGCATTCCTATCGATCGAATCGAAAGCCGTCTTAAAATCCACAAAGAAAGCTTGTAATGTCTTACCACCATTAACGTACGCCTTTGCTATACTTGTTAGTGTGAAAATGTTATCAACCGTTGAGTAGGCTTTACGAAAGCCTGCCTGAAATTCGCTAAGTAAATTATTTTCCACTACCCACTTCCTTAAGCGTTTTAGTAGGATTGTTGAGAAAATTTTCATAACTGAGTTTAGAAAAGATATTCCCTGATAGTTATTCGGATCTTCAGCATTCATCTTCTTGAAGATCGGGAAAATTATGCTTTTTCGGAAGCTTTGTGATACTACTCCTTCATTGAAGGTCTTATCATAGCATTTCGTAAGCTTTTGGAGAATTTGCTCTGAGGAGTATTTAAAGAATTCGTAGGGTATGCGATCTTCTCCTGGCGTCTTGCTTAACTTCAATCCCTGTTGACTTCCTTCACCTAAGGGTGACCGTGGTGTAGTGGTAACATCATCGCTTGTCACGCTGTTGATTCACGGTTCGAACCCTGATGTCAAGAATCATCTATTTATTTCGCATGAAATAAATAAAAAAGTCGATCAGTTGCGAAAGCTAAGTCAACTCTACTGTGAAGGCATAACACTGGCAGTAGGGTGGTCATATGGCTAAAATGCAACTTGATTGTGATGATGACATCAGGAGGACAGAAAAAATACTGTAAATCATAAGCAACGACAATAATAGCGAAAACAAACAAAATTCTCCCCAGTTATCTGGACAGCCACCCTTGGAGTTTACAGAAACTTAATACCACCTGAGTTTCAAACTACACCACTCTGTCTTTCTCTCTGTCTCTTCCCCTCTCCACAAAACGCACGTGTTCTAAAAATTAGTATAAGGGTATTCCCTTTAACACGTGCAAATTATATAAAAAAAAAAAAAAAACCTCAAGAGATATAATCATGCGATCAAGATCAGCGGGTTCAACATAGGGTAGAGCGAACATGTGTTGATTCGGGTTGGTTGGTGGGTTCAGTAAACGTTAGCAATGTTCAGCTAAATTCTCAATTTTGATATTAATTCGGAAGCGACCCGCGAACCATACGTTGTTTAATTTCCTTGCAAGCTTCCAGAAGGCACGGATGTCCCTAACTTTCGCTATCTCCTGCGTTAAATTTTGACAGTTCTGTCTCTGTTTTTCTTTACAGATACTCTTGTATTCTGTATTGGCCTGTTGGTACATCATTTTAGCTGGCGCGAAGTTCCCGTTCTTTTCGCAATCCGAAGGCAAATAAACGATTTTTTTCTGGCAAGTGGTCGATATTTGGAGAATGTAGAACATTTTTGAAAGATGCCGCGAGGTCAAGGTTCGAGTTGACGGTTCCACCAATCGCGAACGTTTGACAAACATTCGAGAGTAAAACATCCGAGTCATCCAGGTGCGCCGCATTCAGAAATTCGTGTGTTTTATCCTACATTTCTATTTTTGTTTTTATCACAAATGCAGGAACTCTCTGTATCTTAAAATTACAGGATCCCATTGGAGTAAATGAATTGTGAAAAAAATAGGAATTCAAGTAATTAATTACATTAATTTTTATTAAATACAAATAATCCACTCTGTAATCAAACATATTGATTACGAATAATCTTGATACCCCCAAGTAACTCGATTACTTTGTAATTTTGTTTGATGTAATTGTTTAAGTAATTGATTACTTTTGTAATTGATTACGAGTATTCCCAACTCTGATACTTACTCTCAAAATCGGCAAGTAACTGTTCGACTCTCAAGATACAGAAATATTCGTAAGGTTAATTCGAATAATGAATAATAAAAACAAATAATGAATAATGAGTATTGAATAATCAGTATGCAGAAAGCTTATTTCGTATGAAGTTCAGCGACAAAATTGTCCCTATTTACTTATTTACTTAAAGGACTCCCGACCCATGAAAAGTGTCTGCCTGAGAGTTCGCAGATTGGTATAATTATCGATCCCGTGTACATAACTTCCAATTCTCTAGACCAAGCTGCCTCGCATTTGCAATCGGAGCTGGAATTCAAAGATTATCTTTACATTGTGTTTTTATACATTCGCTAGGCATACGAGCCTTTGGTTTTCGGTCAACATCCAAATCTTCGTACAGCTTATAGAGTTCGCGGTTATATCCAGTGCTGTTAATAAGAAACAGTTGCTGTTTCTCAGCAGAAAAGCGTAGCAAGTTGTAAAAAAGTGTAGCAAAATTTTGAGTTACATTTTGGTTGGGGTTGGAGGGCAAATTGGAAAAAAAATTAAGAATACGGATAAGTTGTTGTGCTAGCTATATTCGATCTATAAGTTAGATTTGTTTTCTTATAATATACTGGTTCTGTTTTTTAAATAGCTTCAGATTAAGAGCTTCTGGCAATACGTTTTCTGGGAATGATATATATTTAATGAGCATATATCATTCCCATAAAGATATTGTAATATGCGAGCTACGGCTCGAGTAGATAAAACGTTATTCTGTGAGATTATTTCTTTATTTTGTAGTCTATAGAACAATTCAAGTTCATACTATACTATTCTTCGCAAATTCTTTCCTTACAAGGTCTCTTTCTTCTCAAATCATTTTATCTCATTCCAATTACTTAATTCACAAATCCAAACTAATTACTTCTTCTTGTTAAATCTTAACTTTCAATTTATTACAAAATTACAGCTTCGCCGATTATCACTTTTCCAATCTTTTCGTGCGGTTCGAAAACCATGCCTCGATCGCTATCTGTCCTTATATAGTCGCATTTCTGATAGCCAGAAACTTCTAGCAAATTCTTCGACCACTGGAACAAGAAAATTCCAAGATGACAGCTGCAACCAATAATCTCTTGTGGTTATAATTCTCTCTTAATTCCGCGACGTCGTCTTAGACATAATCCGTCTCTTACTGTGGACACGAACCTCGAATGCAAAGACACTTCGGAATGTGTTGCATACTTTTGGAGCGTAGTTATTATGCTACATTATGTTACAATATTGTAGCATAATAATAACTACGCTCCTATGTCTATGCAGCAAATTCCGAAGTGACTTTCCATTCTGGCAGAATTTTGGTTCGAACTGTCCTTTCATTCGAGGTTCGTGTCTGGGACGAAGTCTCCACAGCTCATGTCAACGAAAGAGACGAATAATATCAGGGATAAAAGGGAATTATAACTGCAAGAATTATTTCTCTTGTTCCAGTGGTCGAAGAATTTGCTAGAAGTTTCTGGCGATCAAAAAAACACACAGTTGGTTTAGAACCGTGGCGAAGAGATTGGAAAAGTGATAATGGGCGAAGTTGTAATTTGGTGATAAATTGAAAGTGGAGAGTAAACAAGAAAAAGTAATTAGTTTGGATTTGTGAATTAAGTAATTGAAAGGAGATAAAGTGATTTGAGAGGAAAGAGACCTTGTAAGAAAAGAATTTGCGAAGAATAGTATAATGTGAACTTGAATTGTTCTATAGACTAGAAAATAAAGAAATAAATTTCACAGAATATCGTTTTATCTACTCGAGCCGTAGCTCGCATATTACATTGGTGTCAGAAGCTGGGATAAAACTTATTCTGTGAATAACTATTTCCGTGGTGTGAAATTGCACAAAAAAAAAAAAAAAACGATTTCTGTGTTGAGTTAATTAGTTGCGCAAAATGGGTCTCAAATTGGGAAAACTAACTATAATTCAACTAAAGGCAGAACTCAGTAAGCGGAACCTCGACACAACTGGGGGAAAAGATGCCCTGCTGATTCGTCTGGAAGAAGCAGTAACGCAGGAAGGTGAAAATCCGCACGACGTAGAGTTTGACGTGGAAGAGGAACCAGCAAGTACAGCAGCCGACCCGGGTATAACGAGTCTGCTCCTGCAACTTAAGTTAGTCATGGACGAACAAAAGAAAGCAATAGAAGACCAAAGGAATTCTATAGAATTTAAGCTGGACGAACAAAAGAATTCTCTAGAACTTAAGCTGGATGAACAAAAGAAAGCAATGGACGAACAAAAGAAAGCAATGGACGAACAAAAGAATTCTCTAGAACTTAAGCTGGATGAACAAAAGAAAGCAATGGGCGAACAAAAGAATTCTCTAGATGCTCTGGAAAGTAAACTTGATGAGCAAAACAAGAACTTGGAATCCAAATTCGAAGTGATCGAAGAGAAAATCGAGAAGGTCGAGACGCAACTCGAAAAAGTCGAAACTAGATTCGATGAAAATTTTGAGAAACATGAAACTCAGTTCGGGAAAATAGAGACTCAGTTTGAAAAAGTGGATACGCAATTCGAGATAGTAGGAAAGCAAGTCGAAAATCTTGCTAAGGAGCTCAGCAACGTGAAGAGACAGAAAGCACGGGAATATTCCACTGACGGTCTGAGAAGAAAGGAGATGCAGCTTCCTATCTTCGATGGTCAAACATCATGGCCAATTTATAAAAGGCAATTCGAAGCGGACGCAATGACCAATAGCTGGGACGATGAAGAGAAGTCCATTGCACTCACACTTGCACTGAGGGGTCCAGCTGCGGAGCTCTTGCAGACCATCCCGGAAGATAAACAGCAGAACTACGACTCTCTGGTTCAGGCTATCGAGATGCGGTTTGGGGATGAACACATGCAGCAGGTGTACAGGGTTCAGCTGCGTAGTCGAGTCCAGAAAAGGGGGGAAACGCTCCAACAGTTGCAAGCGGATATAGAGCGACTAGCCCATCTTTCATACCCTAAAGCCGGTGAGGAGCTTATCAACGAAATGGCCGTGGAAGCTTTTATTCAGGCCATAGAGGACAGACAACTGCAAATGGCTGTAAGGATGGCTGAAAAGCGAACACTCCCCGAGGCATTGGCATTCGCTTTGTCAATGAAGGCTGCGGACCAAGCATACCAGGGAATACACCGTGTCAGGGAAATGTCCGTCGTGGAATGCTCATGCCAGAGAACAGCCGTCAAAGCTCGCGGAAGTCAAATCCGTTGCTGGAATTGCAACCAAACCGGACACCTACAACGGCAGTGCAGAAGTGCACCTAGACGAGGAAATTGTCCACATTGCGGAAGTAGGAGAAGCAGAGAGGAAGCATCCTGTCGGTCAGACTTCCCAAAACCAGCAGTCGGGAGATGCGTAAGGACCAACTTCGCGGGGCAGAAGTTGGTTACTGGAATCGAGGCCCCCAGGACCACCATTCAAGTTTCGCAAACCAAACGGGGTAACAAGAGCCTGACAGTGGAGGCACTAATCAACGAGAAGAAGTGCGTAGCCACCATCGACACAGGTGCCACTGCCTCCATTGTAAGAAGAGATATCGTCAAAAGCTCCTGGCTGCACAACACCAACAGCTACTGCCTGAAGACTGCAACAGGGGAAATGGCGAAGGTATTTGGAGAAGTTCGTCTTACGAGTACTCTGGCAGGACTGACGTTCTCCCATGCGTTTCTGGTGGCAGATATATGCGACGAGTGCATCATCGGAGTAGACTTCATGAAAGCAAATGAAGTAATCTTGGACATCGGGATGCAAGTACTGAGGTATCGAAATGTGGAGATTCCGATGGTGTACGGAAATGAGAATGCCGTAACTCTCAGGACAGTCATCAGCAAAGACGAGGTTTTGCCGCCGTCTTCAGAGACAATCATTTGGACGAAGCTGGAAGGTGATCTTGGGAGCCACCGATTCTACATAGTAGAACCAGACCCAGAGAAGAATTCTCAAGACTACATCGTGGGAAAGACGTTAGTCGAACCAAAGAACACCATGGTTCCAGTAAGGGTTTTGAACGCAAGACCACACACTGTCAAACTAAGGCGAGGGGAGGTGACTGGAAAATGCACGCCGATTACCGCCGTCGCAACAATATCTGAACATGATGCTCCAAAACCTCTCCCATCAACTTGGACAGCGGAAACGAGAGAGACGATTCTCCAGTCCAGTGACCTGAATCAGGAGCAGCGAACTATGGCAGAGAATCTTATCAATGAGTACGCTGATGTATTTGCTTCACAGGACGGAGAATACGGCCGAACACACCTGGTACAACATCGAATAGACACTGGTGATACTAGACCAATTCGTCAGCCTGCTAGGCGCCTTCCATTGGCAAAGCAGACAGAAGTTGCAGAGATGGTGTCGGCAATGGAGAAAGAAGGTCTGATTGAAAGTTCCAAAAGTCCGTGGGCATCACCGGTTGTACTGGTAAAGAAGAAAGATGGCAGCACGCGGTTCTGCGTGGACTATCGGCAGCTCAATTACGTCACCAAGAAAGACAGCTATCCTCTGCCACGGATTGACGACACGCTAGACACACTATCAGGAGCCCGATGGTTTTCCACTCTCGACTTGAAGAGTGGCTACTGGCAGGTACAGATCCATCCAGAAGACCGGGAGAAAACCGCCTTCACCGCAGGAAATGGGCTATGGCAATTCACGGTAATGCCATTCGGGCTGTGCAATGCTCCGGCGACTTTCGAGCGATTGATGGAATGTGTCCTGCAAGGGTTAACATGGAAAACCTGTTTGGTATACTTGGATGATGTCATCGTCGTAGGAAAAACGTTTGCGCAACACCGAGACAATCTAAGGGATGTGTTTCAAAGGCTTCGAAGTGCCCACCTGAAGCTCAACCCCAAGAAGTGCGCCCTGTTTAGAGCGGAAGTCAAGTACCTGGGACACATAATTTCAGCGAAAGGAGTGAGAACCGATCCGGAGAAGGTCGAAGCGGTGAAAAACTGGCCAGTCCCCAAAGACAAACACCAACTAAGGAGCTTCCTGGGCCTAGCCACCTACTACAGACGGTTCGTGAAGGATTTTGCCGGGATCGCAAAGAACCTGCACCAGTTGACGGAAAAGGGAAAACAATTCAAATGGTCAATTGAGTGCGAGAAGAGCTTCAAGGCACTTAAACAACGGCTATGCGATGCCCCGATACTGGCTTACCCCACTCCCGGGGAAACGTTCGTTGTGGATGCAGATGCTAGTAATGTCGGGGTAGGAGCCGTACTCTCCCAGGTGCATGACGGCCAAGAGAAGGTGGTTGCGTACTTCAGCAAGGTGCTCTCTAAGCCAGAAAGGAACTACTGCGTGACAAGGCGGGAACTTCTAGCTTTGATCTTGGCTACGAAGCATTTTCACAAATACCGCTACGGGAGGAAGTTCGTTCTTCGCACAGACCATGCAGCCTTAAAATGGCTATTACAGTTCAAGAGTCCTGAGGGTCAGGTCGCAAGATGGATCGAAAGGCTGCAAATCTACGACTACGAAATACAGCATCGTAAAGGAAAACTCCACTCTAATGCGGATGCACTGTCCCGGAGACCATGCAGAACGGATTGTAAACATTGTGCGCGTCAGGAAGAACGGGAGCTGGTTTCCATCCAAAGAATGAGAGCCGAACCTATCGAAGGCTGGAGCGTAGATGAGATCCGGAACGCTCAGAAGGAAGACCCGGATATCGAGCCGATTCTGGCCTGGAAGGAGAACATGGAGAAACCGGATCATCAGGACATCTCTCACAGAAGCCCGACCTTAAAGGCATATTTTGCGCAGTGGGACTCCCTCCATGTCCAAGAAGGTGTTCTGAGAAGAAAATGGGAATCCTCCGACGGAAAGTCGTTTGTAATGCAGCTTGTCGTACCGCGGACGAGGGTCAAGGAGGTGTTACAGGAAATGCATGGCGGGGCGACCGGAGGCCACTTGGGAGTGAATAAGACGCTAGAAAAGGTACGAGAACGTTTTTATTGGTTAAAAGCGAAGGAAGATATCGAAGACTGGTGCAGAAAATGCGACGTGTGTGCAGCTAGCAAGGGTCCGAGAATCAAAACTCGAGGTAAGATGCACCAATACAACGTGGGAGCACCTTTCGAACGAATCGCCATTGACATCGAAGGCCCTTTCCGGAAACCGACAATGGTAATCGGTATATACTCGTAGTGATGGACTACTTCAGTAAGTGGCCGGAAGCGTTTCCGATCCCTAACCAGGAAGCCAGAACCGTGGCGGAGCAGATCGTCTACAATTGGGTTAGCAGATTCGGTGTGCCCTTGGAATTGCATTCTGACCAAGGGCGGAACTTCGAGTCAAGAATCTTCCAAGAGATGTGTCAACTACTCGGAATCAAAAAGACAAGGACAACCCCGCTTCATCCACAGTCGGACGGTATGGTGGAGCGTTTCAATAGGACTTTGGACGAACATCTCTCGAAGGTCGTAGGTGACTACCAACGGGATTGGGACCGGCAGATTCCCTTGTTTTTGATGGCCTATAGAAGTGCCGTGCATAGCACTACTTGACATACGCCGTTCGAAATCTTATTTGGTGGAATAGCTCGTTTACCCAGTGAGGTGAAATTTGGATCTCCTACCAATGAGCCCAGAAATGAAGAAGAGTACGTGGCGGACCTTAGGGAAAGGCTTAGGGACATACACCAAAGGACCAGAAGCCAGATTAAGATGACGAGCGACCGCATGAAGACCAGGTATGATGCCAAGGCAACAACGTCAGGATTCCAGGAAGGAGATCTGGTGTGGCTGTATAATCCCCATCGCCAAAAGGGGAAATCACCTAAATTACAGCGGAACTGGGAAGGTCCCTACAGAATAGTAACCCGCATCAACGATGTTGTCTACCGCATCCAGCGAGGACCGAGGGCCAAAATGAAAGTGGTTCATGTGGACCGACTGAGTCGATACAATGGCCGAAATGAGGATGCACTTGTTCGGGACGAACACGTCTAAGAGGGGGGCAGTGCAGCATAATAATAACTACGCTCCTATGTCTATGCAGCAAATTCCGAAGTGACTTTCCATTCTGGCAGAATTTTGGTTCGAACTGTCCTTTCATTCGAGGTTCGTGTCTGGGACGAAGTCTCCACAGCTCATGTCAACGAAAGAGACGAATAATATCAGGGATAAAAGGGAATTATAACTGCAAGAATTATTTCTCTTGTTCCAGTGGTCGAAGAATTTGCTAGAAGTTTCTGGCTATCAGAAACTTCTGCTATATAAGGACAGATGGCGATCAAAAAAACACACAGTTGGTTTAGAACCGTGGCGAAGAGATTGGAAAAGTGATAATGGGCGAAGTTGTAATTTGGTGATAAATTGAAAGTGGAGAGTAAACAAGAAAAAGTAATTAGTTTGGATTTGTGAATTAAGTAATTGAAAGGAGATAAAGTGATTTGAGAGGAAAGAGACCTTGTAAGAAAAGAATTTGCGAAGAATAGTATAATGTGAACTTGAATTGTTCTATAGACTAGAAAATAAAGAAATAAATTTCACAGAATATCGTTTTATCTACTCGAGCCGTAGCTCGCATATTACAATATATTATTTTAATGAGTATTGGCGGCTTGCCTAGTAGAACGCTCAAATGTCGCATCCTTGAGGTTTCCAAAATGTCTATCGTAAAACAAATGCAAATGATTTTCGAAAAAGGGTGGTTTTTTAGTTTTCATTCATGACGACACGAATTTGGAATGATGTTCAGAATAACTAAAGCAACCTGAACTAACTTTGAATTTTGTTTTTCGAGAAAAAGGGGGACCTAAACGACAAATAAATGGGAACAATTTTCGGAACACGTTGAACAATCTGGAAAATTTTTTTGCAATTTTGGTTTTCGAAAAAAAGAGGGACTGATTCAAAAGGAACAAATTAGAGCAAACTTAGAAGAATTTGAAACAACTTTCAAAAATTAGATTTGCGATAAAACAGGCTATATATTGGTACGACTTAATTTCGTTTATGCATTGTGCATGTGCTTGGTTTGGTGCGTATGGTATGTATGTTGTTTCGTTAATGATGATGCTATTCAAAGTCTAGAAATCTTTTTTTTTTTGTTGGTTTGTTGTATGTATGGGCATATACATATAACAAAATCAATAAGCTAAACTCGATTGTATCGAGTCGTTTCTAATTATCATTATATAATACAAATTCCAGCTGTTACTTAGTTAACAACTATTACAAAGCATTAGTAGAACGTCCATCAGGCAGTTGTCCAGCGATTGTACATGATCTGCAGCAGAATTTTCCGTAGAATTTATGCGAGCAGTAGTTGCCTTTAATGATGATTGCGCAGTTTGCGAAATACTTATTATCATAACATTCATCAGCTGTAAACGAAAGTGGAAATTAAGTAGAAAATGCGTTTTGAATAGATTAGACTTGTGTACATACATTCTATTAAAATCCTTGCTCCGCTGGTAGTAAAGCTGAGTATGTTTTTGGCAGTGCAGTCATAGTTACCGGAATCCTCAAAGGTAACCCCGTAGATTACCAGTCTGTAGGGGTTTTCTGATTGTATGCAAAGTATGACTTGAGATTATTTTTTAAAAAATTGAATTTTTTGGGGCTTTACCGGTTATTTTAACACGATTGGATGACAGAACTTGTTTACTATCCTTTGACCAAGTTACGTTAGGGGTAGGATATCCTCCAACTTCACAATTTAGAACCACATCCGAACCAACAGTATAGTTGTTACTTGAGTCACGACGAAAGATGGCGGTAGCTTTAAGTGTTCAAGATCAAAAGAAATTTTGTAAATATAATTTATCCAAAGCTAATGTGTTATTGTTAAGTACTTTGTGTACGAACAAATATTAAATATTTCATGTATTTGATCAAAGGATATATTTGTATGAGAATCTACATATTTGGAAATTATATATATGTACATACGAAAAATGTGTTGTTTGATGTACGAAATATGAACCATATGACAAGGCTTAATCACGAACGATCATCTCATGCAATAAAGAAATAAGTTATTTACCTATTGAACATATTGTACAAGTGCAAACGATTAAGTGCTGGCTATGAAAATAAGTTTGACAAAGCACATGCATTTTATGGTACAACCTCTAGTAAATAAAAGCTATCGAGTTATTTGTTTTCTCGTTTATTTATCCACCTATTAAAGTTAAAACTGCAGCAATAATTCTCAGCCCAAAAGGGTTGACTTAAGCAAGCAAAATATTTTTGACTTTTAAGGCCTTCACTTTCATACAATTCTGTAATTATTAATATTTCTTTAAATATTTTTAAGAAGTGTCTAACAAGTGGAAGATTATTTTTTAATATAATCTCTTTGAACTTCTTGGATCTATAGATTAATTTCTCTAGGCCTTCATAAAAATAATTCTCCGGCAATTTGGGTCTTGTGAACCGGTGCGTTGTCATGAAGTAAGAACACGCCTTTTGTTAATCTACCCCTCCGTTTTACTTTAATAGATTCTTTTAATCACCTTAGAACATTAGCGTAGTATTTTCTGTGATATTGCCTTTTTGATATAGAATCTATTAACTGGATTCCTTGTGAGTCCTAAAACACTATTCCCATGATCTTACCCGTCGATGGTACGACCCTAAACTTCTTTGGGGGGTTGGATCACCCCTTCTACGCTACTGCATGCTTTGATTCAGGGTCATAATAATGAACCCAAGTTTCATCTTCAATAACAATTTTGTTGATAACTTCTGCAGGATTGTCGCCACACAGCTCCGAAAATTGCTTACAACATTGCACACGGTATTTTTTTTTGTTTATGCGTACGTCGTAAGCATTCTGGGCACCCAACTTAATTTGTGCATCCCAAGATGATCGTGTAAAATATTGAAACTCGTTGTTTTGAACATCTTTGATCTTTCTGCATTTTCTTTTAGTTTGAGTCGATATCTTCCATGAGGGCATTTCATTGTTGTGACGTCACTTGGTCTTCCAGGCGGTCATCATCCAAGAATTTCGAGCTCCTTTTGAACTTAAGTAAAATGAAAAGAAAAAAAAATAATTACAATTTAAAATAAAAGGTACGACTGGGTCACACGTATGTATGTATTTTTTTTATAATTTGCGTGCGCCAAAGAGGATATGAATACTCTTATACTATTACAGGACACGGGCGTTCTGAAGAAGAGAGAGAGAGAGAGAGAAAGAAAGATTTAGTGTAGTAGTTTGAAACTCAGATGGTATTAAGTATTCTGTAAACTCCAAGGGTAGCGTCCAGATAACTGGGGAGCTTGTTTTGTTTTGCTTTTGTCGTTGCTCATGATTATTTTTAGTATTTTTTTCCGTCCTTCAGATGTCATCATCATGATCAAGTTGCATTTTCAGCCATATGACCACCCTACTGCCAGTGTTATGCCTTCGCACATCTAATCCTAGAGGGAACCTACTATTCAATTGGTGGGGTCGGCACAGTGTCGAGTATAAACTCGATTTAAAAGCTACAGATAGTCCGTCGTTGCCTAGAAGCGGCTCCTATCTGGATCTTATGCTGTTCGACGTACGGTTACAACTGACCAACATGGACCGACAAACTATAAACTGCCTGCACACATTTGTGTATGACAGTGACCATTGCAGACTTAGTGCCATAATAACGATTCCCAACGAAATTGCGGAGTTGCAGGAGTTTGTCCAAACGTACTCCTACAATTATAGTAGGACGCGTTGGACTCGCTTCTCAAGAACTTTGACAATAGCACTCTCCTCGAATTCGCTCTACCCACTGTCCAATAGGAATCTGTCGATCGAGGAGATTGACTGGTACCTAAAACAAATGGACGATACAATTAAACGAACTATGGATAGTACCATACCTCGGTATCAACATACTGACAACTCAGACATATTTCGCAATGCAACAATTGACGCACTACACCAACACAAAAGTAGACTGTTGTCGAGACTAAAAACCTTGTACAGACAGTTTACTGACAGACAAAACTCGGAGGTTAGGACGCTGAAGTCGTTGATTAAAAACCTCCAAAAATTAATTAGAGAAAATTACAGATTTTCTGTAAATTTGCATTGGAACAACAAAATTGGGGCTGTAAAATCCAACAACCCGAGTATGTTCCCGCAAATAAATAAAATATTTCGGAGGAATAATCAAAACGACCTTCCGTGTCTTAAGATCCCCCGAACGACGAACAATGGACAAATACTGATAACAGTAGGTATAGATCCAGATAACGCTGTAGAGGATGACATCTTCTTTGTGATCGAAGATCCGTAGGAGAAGGTAGAGGCTATTGGAGCGACTTTCCAGGAAGTATACCATTTGATATCCATGATACCATTTGCCCGAACCACGACCTGCAAAATCGCGCCTTTGTGCACAACGTCTATCTTTGAAATGATATAGAGCACTGGCGATCCGAGAACACAGGTTTTACCGAGTTCAATGACGATAACATGGCAAATAATGTCATCGCCGATGAAAGGGTACATCCCCCGTACATATCGAAGGTGGAGCTCCAAGCGATCTTTGACTCATTAAGGAGGAAGAAATCTGTGGGAATCGATGGAGTATCGAACATTGTGCTTCGACATCTCCCTCTAGAAGCGGTGGACATTTACACCACTCTGTTTAACAATGCACTGAATAATGCACACTATCCAGCGCATTGGAAAAGAGCAGTGATACAACCCATACCCAAAAGGGGTAAGGACTCTTCCAATCCGGCAAATCTCCGGTCGATAAGTCTCCTTCCGAACATCAGCAGGGTATTCGAGAACCCTGCCTAAGTGGACTGAGAACAGTAATATAATTCCGGATAACCAATTCGGTTTTAAGGCGGGGCATGATACAATACATGCCGCGTCTAAACTGGTATCGGATATCCAATGGAACAAATGCAAGAACCTATGCACTGATTGACTTGGAGAAGGCCTTTGACACCGTATGGTTAGAGGGACTCTTCTACAAGCTAAGCAGACTGGGCATAAGCAAACCACTGCTGTACATACTTCATAACATGCTCACCAGTAGACAGTTCATTGTCAAAAATGGCAAGGTGACTTCTGCTGGAACATTTCTAATTAAAAACGGGCCGCAACAAGGAGCGGTTAATTCACCGATCCTTTTCAATATTTACACGAGCGATCTCATAGGATCACTTCACCATGCCATAGCGTACGCAGACGACTTGATCGCGTACAGATCAGGACCAAAAATCGAGGTCATTGCAATTCTCTTGCAACGTGACTTCGATAAGATTCAGCGATATTGCGACGACTGGAAGTTGAAGATCAACTTCCAGAAATCGGAAACCATTCTTTTTAGGACGCCGTTGTCTGGTGTTTCTAGGGATACCAGAAAGAATTCGCGAAAGTTCTCAATAGTTGGACCGCACGGACAGCCACTTGCGAGTCGAACTGTAGTCAGATACCTGAGGCTTTGGTTACACCAATATCTATATTTTAACAAACATATAGATGCTGCTCTGGCCAGAGCCAAAGGTGCTTTTGCCCTTACAAAGAAACTTTTTTATATGCTCGTATATGGATGCCCCGTGTGGTTCAACGTGGAGCAAGCTTGTTGGAAAAGATTCGGGTGTTTGAGAGGGCTTGCCTTCATTTGTACAGAACACCAGAGTCCCAGTACATAAAATTCTATCCCAATGAGGTCCTATACAACAGGGCTAACCTAATAAGAGTGGATAATTTCGTTATCAAGCTGATTCGAAGGAACATTGCAAGAGCAATAAGCTCGACGAACAACCTGATCTCCGGGGCTTATTACCCCAATTACGAGTATCATGAGAAAGTGCGCCTCAACGGCTTTGTTCCCCCAGAGGCGTTCCTCCATTTTGATGAGAAGGGTCTGATCCAGGACAGATTGGCAGTGCCGCTAATCTTCCACGTTGCTCGGACAGCTGTGGATAGGCGACTCAACTACGACAGAGATGTTGCACGTGGAGCATCTCCGGTTTAGTAGGGCAGAATCGGGTCGCGATGTTGAGGACGTACAACGTCAATACGGTCGTTTCTGGTGGCTAGCCGAAAGAGAGGAAACTCCTTCGTCGTTTCCCCCTAATCCAGGGTAGCCTGTTTGAGATTTAAAGTTGGCTGTTCTTGCCCATGGCCGACTTACATAGTTTTAGGTTTAGGTATTTTATATATAGTGTATAGGTAAAAATAAAAAAAAAGAATACAAGCAGCCGTCTTGGAAGATGGCCCCCTATTCTATTCGGTCTCCTTTACTTATTACTTAATTGTGAAAAACTGGAGGAGGATGGAGGACTTGGCAAAAGTCGGAATGGTCAGGACTTTTAATATGCTGCTGAGGTGGCAATAATATTCACAAAAACAAATTAGTTATGGGTTATATCGTCGATTGATGGTAATTTGCTAATTTTGCTTCTTCTTTTAAAACGCTATCTTCTTTAAAGAACATATGTCAAGAAGAATGAAAGTAGTATAAAGCTTCAGACATAAGTTTAAGAGATAAGTCCACAAAGTTGCTCAGGTCGGATCTGGGAGGACTTTTGATGTAAGAAAAGAAAGATAATACGAACAAAATTTAAATATTTCATGCGATCGGCAACATGGTGACAATCAGAATGAATTATAAGCAAATTTAGATTGGTTGCTACGCTAAGCACCATGTTGCTGAACGCACCCATCTATTTTGTCTTCGATGAATGCCAATCAGCCTGGGCTACAGGGCAAACGCGCGCTTTACAATTTTTTTTCGAGGTTACACGAAGCCGATATTTTTGCAAAGAGGATGCTAATAATATTTTGAACTATTCAAATTTGTTTAATTTTGCTCAGCGAGTTTTGCATTTCCGAACACTGCGCAGCAGCAGCGAATAAAGCGTGTCCCAAAATTCACGCGAGATTTGAATTTTGCGCGATTTGTGCGGTAAAGTGTTGCCAACGAAAAGAAAAAGACAGCTGACAGTTCAGTGTTATTAAAAATGGAGGAGAAATGGAGATTGTTGAGCAATATTTTAAAAATAATGAAGGTTTGGCAGCTACAGTTCGCAGTTTTCGTACAAAATATGGTCGGAATATTTTGATCTTGATGGATTTATTAATCGTCAAAATTGCCGAATTTGGGGTTCAGAAAATCCAGAGTGATTATTGAGAAACAAAAGCATCCACAACGTTTCAGTGTTTGTTGCGGATTTTGGGCTGGAGGCATCATTGGACCACTCTTTTTTAAAATGTGGCTGGTCAGACAATAACAGTTAATGATACTAGCTATCGCGATATGATAATTCAGTTTTTTGTGCTTAAATTGCAAGATATGAATATGGACGACATGCGGTGCCACATGCCGTACAACCCGAGAAACAATTCAATTACTGCATGAGTCATTTCCTGGTAGTGTAATTTCCCGTTTTGGTGATCAGAATTGGCCACCCAGATCATTCGATTTAACGCCATTGGACTTTTTTCTTTGGGGTTTTTTGAAGTCCAAGTTTTATGCCAACAAATCCACGCCTTGAAGGAGCAAATTGAGCAAAGAGTGCGTATGCGCCAGCAAAGCCGTGGGGCCATTTACCCGATATGGTATTCCATACATAACCCTATACTGTATACTTTATGAATCAATAAAACATTTACAATTTTTAATTAAAAGCCTGTGTTTTCTATCAAAATTACTTCTTGCGTGAATTTTGGGACACCCTTTACATACGAGTACATATGCAATGGCAGCAGTTTTACCTCATGGAGGTGTAGTCCACCTGTGCGATCGTAAAATTCCAGCGTTGCTTACTTACTTACTTACTTACTTACTTATTTTGCGTTGGTTTGGTAGAGTTGGATTTTTTGTATTGTTTATTAGAGCAGAAAACGCTGTTAGCATGATTATGCTGTTCTACATAAAACAGCTGTAAAAAAAGAAGTGAGTAAGTTTCTTTTAAAATCTGTTCTAAAGCTGAAAATGTTTCCTATTTATATGCCACTGTGTAGTGTGTTTGCTTGTGGCCTGAACAGTGCAGGTTCGATCCTCGAATGGGCCCAGCGATCAACAGCCACCCGATCATATAAGAGAAACGAAAACAATTTAAATTTCTTCGTCCACTATATCAGACAGAAACTGGTAGTGCAATGGACTGAAAATGGAGTATGAATTGATCTGAGATAAATACTTTGATCCTCATCAGCACAGATGTTTACCTGCTTTTGAGTCTGTAATTCGTTATCTTTTGCCACACTTTTGGAAAACCCATGTCTAGAGAGGATTCCTGTAACCATTTATTCGACTCATTTATAGAATGGTTGAGCTTGCCTTGATGTCTAAAACAGGCCATAAGACTTTAGATGACTATAGTTATTCTTCCTCCACCTGCTCGTACTACTGTACTGCTCTGACTATCTTAAGTCGACTTCTCAGGTGTACGAGAAAAGAGTCAGATTACACCTGCTAATCCATCTACCAGTTAGTTGAAATGTCTTTATTCACGATTATTTTCCGACACAACGTAGTTACGCTGACTGGCACCCAGGCTGTAGTATGTATGGATCAAGTTGAAATTGATCTATGCCACTCGCAAAATTTAAAAAAAATCGCTTTTCTTTTCACGTCTTTTAGAGTCGATTTCTCGATACGCGTTTACATGTAAAACTACAACTGGATGACACAAATGTTTATGATGGAGTCTCGTCAATCCTGTTTCGATTCCATCGAAGTTTTTATAAATTGAATCCGGATTTAAGTCGCCACATACGTTGTATGTGTTCATTCGATTCCTTTAATTCTATATCGTAAAAAGTATTTGGTATGGAAGCAAAAGTATCTACATATATACTTAAATTGCATTTACTTGTATCGTTTCATCTATAGTTGCTGATCGCTTTTTGACAAGGACGAAACTGGTCGGGTCGGCTAGTAATTTATAACAAACACCAAGCTTTCGAATTTCTATTTAACTTATTGTTATGTATACAGATACTCATACTTACCCGTTTTTTTTCAAAGCAAAGCAAAGTGGCTAGTGCAAGTCTAGAAATTAGTTGCCAAGTTCAATAGAAGGCGATCCTTCTGAGCTATAGATACAATATATGTACATATGTATTGATGAAATTTGTTACAGGCATTTTGCTATTCCCCACAACTCTTGTTTAAGTCACTTTTTTATGTTCACACTGACTGTATGCGCACTTTCTTATAGTAAGCACTAATAAAGAATGAATTTAAAAGTGACTTCATCTACATTTTATCTTACAATTAGACCTAAACAATATGTATTTATGAACAGATAAGCTTCGATAAAAATAAGTACTTCCTCTCGGGAAGTGAAATTGTAGAAATGTTTAGAAACAAATTTTAATTGTACTGCATCGTGTAATCAATTTTTATCGCGTTATAGTTAGACTTTCCCAGTTTTTTTTGGAGGAATGGAAACAAAATGTTTACGATAACGGCACTAGATTAACAACTACAAAGTCAGATCACAATTTATGTCCCTGGTGACATATATAAATTTAAAACCACATTATGTATTTTTTTTTTTTGGGGTAGGAAAAAACCACTGGAGCACTCAGAATCGATAACGGTCCATTGTACTACCACAAAGCAACCCCTGTAGAAAGTGGAGGAAGAGAGATTCAACGATGAAGAGTTTCTAGTTTCAGCACTCCCCTGACACAAGCACAGGCAGGACAATTGCAGAAAAATGTTCCGCCCTCTTCACAAGCATCGCAGATGGTCGGTGTCGCTGAAGCCTAGCACATTAAGATGCTTGGCAAAAATGAAATGGCTGAACGATCGAAGGTTTTTTCGACCGTCAACCTTGGGATCTCTAGGATGCCTTCTATTAAGGGCTAGGTAGATCCTGGTTGCTGTACGTTTGACCGACTTGTCAAACGTATGCAAGCTAGCGAATTAACACGAATTGAAATCGCGATAACGAAGAGCGAATACGACCGAATAAAAACGCAATAGTTTCCCCGAAGGGTGTTTTGACAACGAATCATGAAAGCTTTATTTCACTGAGGGTTTTTATACAATTTGAAACTAACAGGTTTTGTGTTCGCCTGAGAGATATTACGTTATTTTTAAAAATTCGAATAATGTGGCGAATTAGCAAAATACAAAAAATATGGCGAATGGTATAATTTACGCGCCAGATTCAAATATACAAATTCCTTTATACAATAATTCATAATTTACATAAATTGGGAATTGGGATGATTACAATGAAGATGATGATGACGATGATGTTCTGCTCCAACATTCCGCCCCCTTTGAAAGAACTCCTTTCAAGACGGAAGAGCTGCTAGTTTACGGATGGGACGTCTGAACTCTCCTTTTGGCGTTTTTACGTCAGCAACTCTTACTCGACCATCTGCACCGTGGACTACGTGGGTGATTCTTCCCTTGAGCCATTTCTGGGGTGGCACATTGTCTTCGTGCACGATAACTAGGCTCCCAACTTTGACGTTTGGGCTCGGAGACGTCCACTTTGCTCGACCTTGCAGTTCATGGATATATTCTGCTCACCATCTCTTCCAGAAGTGGGTTTTGACGGCATTTATTCGCCGCCACCGCTGAATGTAGCTAATATTTGGCGCGTCTACTGCTGGCTCAGGAACCGCCTTGAGAGATGACCCTATGAGTAGATGTGCTGGCGTGATAGCTCCGAGATCGCTGGGGTCGGATGACATCGGAGATATTGGTCGCGAGTTCATTGTCGCCTCTATTTCCACCAGGGCTGTGGACAACTCCTCGTATGTCAGCTTGGCACTGCTAAGGCTCCGATAGAGATGGCCTTTTGCAACCTTAACGGCCGCCTCCCAAATTCCACCAAAGTGAGGTGCCCTGGGGGGTATAATATGAAAAGTTATGCCACTATTAGTACAAAAGTCGTTTATATTTTGTTGAAAAGAACTTTTGAAAAACATATTGCGCAATTCCTTTAGCTTAGATTGTGCGCCTACAAAATTCGTTGCGTTGTCGCAATGGATATCTCGAGGAAGACCTCTACGACCTATCATCCGCTTCAGTGATGCAATAAAAGCGTCGGCTGTCAAATCAGATACGGCTTCCAAATGAACTGCCTTTGATGAGAAGCAAACAAAAACTGCGACGTAGGTTTTATAAGGAATTTTTCCCCTAATCTTGTAGTGAGTATAGACAGGACCGCAGAAGTCTACCCCACAACATAGAAAAGGACGTGACGGCGTTAACCTCTCCAAAGGTAAATCTCCCATGACCTGTTCTAACAGCTTCGGCTGATATTTGACGCAATGTATGCAATTCCGGACTGTTTGCCGAGCAATTTCCCGGCCGTTGACGATCCAAAATCGATTTCTCACTAAGGCTACCAGTGCTTTTGGCCCCGCATGAAAGTTTGTCAGATGTAAATGCCTGACCAATAAGTGAGTGAAATGAGAATTTTTGGGGAGCAGAAACGGGTACTTGCATTCCTCTGGGATGTTGGCATGCTTCAAGCGTCCTCCTACTCTCAACAATGGAAGACCGTTTATCTCCTGAACGAAGGGATTTAACCCCTTAATTGACCCTTTTAAGTTTTGATGGTTTTGAAGTGACTTTATTGCATCCAAAAAGGCATCTTGTTGGACCAAATGGACGATATGAAGAAGAGAGTCTTCAAATTCTGATACGGCTAAGAGATTTTTTTGTAGTACTCGATTCAACCTCCAATTTCGGACCCTTAACACATAGGCAAATACACGAAGAAGCTTGTTGTATGAACTATACTTTTGAATGACTTCGAGTAAAAAAGTGGTGTCCAATTTCTGAGCCAAAAGGACTGTTTTCTTCTTCTCCAAAGCGAATTCCTCTGCAGAAAGCTGGATGTCCACAACGGATGGCCATTTATCTTCAGATTCCAATAAAAATCTTGGTCCTCCGTACCAAATTGAAGTTTCGAGCTCCTTCACTTCACAACCTCTTGAGACTATGTCTGCTGGATTCTGTAGTGTTGGCACATGGTTCCAATGAACGTCCGCTGTGTTTTCTTGTATTTCAGCGACTCTGTTTCCGACGAAGGTGCTCAACTTTGACGAATGCGTTGAAATCCAATGAAGAGTAATTTGTGAATCTGTCCAAAAGTAAACTGCAGATGGTGCAGTCACGAAGATCGTACGAATCTTTACCCAAAGGTTCGACAACAAATGAGCTGCGCACAGTTCCAAGCGAGGAAGCTGTTTTTTGTTTGCAGGCGCTACTCTAGACTTGGCAACAAAGAGTTTAACCTTAACCACTCCGACTGCATCTATGCATCTTAGGTAGATGCAGCAGCCATATGCAGCCATGGATGCGTCCGCGACGCCGTGGACTTGAAAGGATTTCCTTTGTGGTACCAAGACATATCTCGGAACCGTGATGTTTTGCAAAGACTGTAAATCCAGCATGAATTGCCGCCATTCGGTTTCAATGGCTTGGGAGATTGATGCATAACAATCCACTTTCTCAATCCACAGCTTTTGGAGGATGATTTTTGCCTTGATAATAATAGGACTTACTAGGCCCATTGGGTCAAAAAGCGATGACGAAAGCGAGAGTATGGTTCTCTTTGTAACCTTTGAAAAGGTTCGGTTGGGTTTGTATGAGAAAAGAAATGTGTCTATGCGTGGATTCCAGGCGATTCCTAGAGTGCTGCTGAGATTAGATTCATTTAGCTTAATTTCTTTAGTCTCGGGGTTAATTATGTCGATCATTTCGGCATTGCTATTCCATTTTGATAGTTCAAACCCTGCCGACTTCAGAAGTGCCACGACCTGGCCTTGTATTCGTACCAGAGCATCCAAGTCGTCTGCTCCAGTCAGCATGTTATCGACGTAGAAATCTGATTGGAGCACGCGAGAACCTAGTTTGAAACGTTCCTTGTTGTTGTCTGCCAGATATTTAAGGCATCGAATCGCCAGAAATGGTGCAGACGATGTACCGTATGTCACGGTGTTTAGCTGGTATGTCTGTACCGGTATATGGTCATGCTCCCTCCATAGAATGTACTGGAACTGACGATGTAATGGGTGCACTAAGACCTGCCGATACATTTTGACGATGTCCGCTGTCAAAGCATATTTATGCAATCGAAAACGAAGTAGTATTGTGAATAGATCATCTTGTATTGTCGGTCCGACCATGAGGATTCCATTTAATGAAACGTGGGAAGACGTGCAGCATGACGCATCAAAAACCACCCTTAATTTAGTGGAACTACTATCTGGTCTAATCACACATTGATGTGGAAGATAGTAATGTGGTTCTTGCAACTTGGGATCTTTTACTGGAGTCATGTGACCCAACCGCTGATACTCACTAAGGAAGTCTGCATACTGGCTTTTCAACGAAGGGTTTTTGGACAATCGGCGCTCGAGGGATAGGAATCGCCTAAACGCAATATCATAAGATGTCCCTAAACAACTCGGATCATTCTTAAAAGGGAGTTGAACTGATAGACGACCGCTAGGGAGAACCTCAATGTTGTCCACGAAATGTTTTTCGCATTCCTCCTGCTCCTCTGTCCATTTTGACCTATGACCTAGAACGTTCTCAATTTCCCAGAATTTTTCCACATATCTTTCGAGTAAATTTTCTTTCGAACTGAGACAGCAGGATTTCCTTGATATGTTTGGTTGACTTCTATACCTTCCAGAAACGATCCAACCTAACGAAGTTTTCTGTAATGAAGGAAGTTCCTGTCCCAGTTTAAATTGTCCTACTTGGAGAAGATCGAAGAAAGCTTCAGCACCTAGCAACAAATCTATTCTTGAAGGTTGATAAAAATATTCATCGGCGAGTACGAGGTTTTTGGGAACATTCCAGTCCTTGATGCTCAGCGCTGATTCCGGCTGATAACCAGTAATGGATGGGGCTATAAGGAATTCCAGTGTTACCTCAAAGTTGTTATACCTGGAGCGAATGGTGGTTTGAGTTTGAAAATTAATCTTGGTTTCTGCAACCCCAATTCCGACAATATCAACCTTCTTTCTTTGTTTTTGTAGTTGTAGAGCCTTTGCAAATTTCTCACTTACAAAATTAACTTGCGACCCCGAATCCAAAAGAACTCTTCCTAATTGAAAGCTACCGGAGGAATCCTTTACTAAAACCAGTGCCGTGGCCAAAATAACTTGAGCTTCCGGCGGACGATCCTTTTCAACTGCTGCATTAACAGCTGCTAATGTTGACGCTTCCTTGCTTCCTGAGGCGCTCTCCGACTGTTGAGGTCTATGCAGCAAACTGTGGTGTGGTTGTCTACACTGTTTGCACCTATAAGTTGATGTGCATTTCGATACTCCATGACCTTTTCCTAAACAATTTAAGCAAAGTCCTAATTTCTTAGCATTTGTAAAACGATCCATGACTGAAAGTCCGGTGAAGCTCATACAGCCGGTGATGGAATGGTTTTTGTCTCGACAAAAGACGCAAGAGCGTTGAGCAACCGCGAGGGAAGTGAGAGAACGTTGAGTTGAGTAAGAAGTTTTCGCCTTAACACACTTTGTTTGATTTGATTCTGATCTTAGAATCTTACTATCCCTCACTTCAAGGTATTGGCAACGTTTGCTAAGAACCTCCGCACAATCCTTCCAATCGGGAAGATCCTTGTAGTCTAAGTGTTCATCCCACTTCGACTGCGTTTCCGAATCCACCTTTGACATTGCAATGTATATTATGATTACATTACATATTTTTTCAAAGGATCCAAGTGACTGTAATGAATTAAAAAGAGCCGAAATATCATCAACTAAACTCCTCAGTGAGCCAGCAGATGCTTTGGGAACTTTAGGTAATTCGAACAATTCTGATATGTATTCTAAGAATATCATTGTGTCGTTGTCGTAACGTTCCTTGAGTCTGGCTATCGCTTTCGGATAGTTTTCTTCCGTAACTTGGAACGCTTTGACCGTGCCGAGTGCTTGATCACTCAGACACGTCAACAAATGGTTAAATTTTTCAGTTTTTGTTAAACTGGGATCATTGTCAACCATTGCTGTAAATGAATGAATAAAATTTTTATACTGGGAGTATTTCCCATTGAATCGTGGCAATCTAAGCTTCGGTAAATGATTGACCGAATGTGGCACCGCAAATGTTGTTTCTGCAGTACTCACGCTTCCTCGTCTCCCTGTTCCCATGAGCGAGAGAATTCTAGTTTTTGAAGAAATATATAAATCCTCTAGATCACTTCGACTAGTATCGCTTGGTGCTAACCGCTCGATTTGGGTTTGGTACACGAGAATTTGCTTAAAATAGGACTCTAAAATGCCCAAGCGACATTCAAGTTCAGTTGTTGTTAGAACATCCAATTTAGTTTCAACATAATTTTTCAATCTTGTTATGCTTCCCTTCGTCGACGAGCGCTGCTGCCTCAATTCCTCGAGCGAAGCATTCACACTTGCACTGGCTTCTTCATTAACCATTATGAAATATGCAGCGAGTACACTGACCCAAAAGCAAATCAAAAAGATCAAAGTACGTGCGAGATTACCTGCAAGAGTGATTATCCAGCGGCGCCTTGAGTTTGATAATTTTATTCCAAATGTGTAGGTTTCTAAAATGCGATCCAATTGTACATGTAAATTAAGCTACTACGAGTATTAAATGTTGAAAAAGAAAAGCCAACGATGCATTCATATGTACTGTCCTAAGTACAACAAATGTTCCAAACAAAAGCTTCCTTTCGGTGCATACGATGGATGAAGCACTTTCTCCCGAGCCGACGCGACGAATTGAACTTGAAGCGAAATTAAGATCAATGCAACGAAAGGAAAAATGCGTGGTGGAGAGTGAAGTTTATCGTGGTATATCTGCATACGATTCTGACGAGAAGTAGAGCGAGCTTGAATGTTCGACCAACTTTCTTTCAAAGCTTTACAACATTAGAAGTACGAACGAGCGAAGAGCGAACGAGCTAACGAGCGAAAAAAAATGCAATAGTACTTGGTAGCAAGCAGTGGGTTAGAGAGAGACAAATTATAAATCGAATGCTAGTGGAGAACAAGTGCACTAATGTCGGCGTAGTGGTGGTGCGGCACAGAGTGGAGTGGAACTTGTTTATCACTTGAGCTTTTTGTGGATTATAATTTTGCATGGACTATGCTAAGTTCGACGACGGAACACATTAATGTATGGTGAAAATTTAATTGCAGCATATATGTTTTCGAATTATATTCAAGTATTTGAAGATAATATGTATAAGTTGTTTTAATATAGTATTGTTAGATTAATATTTGATGACTTTTATTGAGTAATTAGTAATCTTTCATGCTTGTTCAAGTTATGTCGAAGGTGCGCTCTTATGTATCGATATTTATTAATTTGTTCTTATGTTATTGTGTAGGAACAGAGAACAGAGAAACTGCATTTGATGTTTGTAGACGCACATTCGACTAATTGAACTATATAAATCAGTACCTGGAAGTGGGGATTTATACTTATCTCCCACTAATAACTTTGTTTCCCTTCTCAGCCAGTTTTGGTGTTGAGTTTCTCCAGCGAAGGTTTTCTATGTAGATTTAGCTGCAGCTGCTACTTTGCACTCGCGATCGCGATCACCGATACCGAAACCGAAACCGAAATTCACAATTCCTTTTAATGTCAATTGTTCTGTGTGAATTTTAAATTGTATATATGACAATTTTTCTTCTGCCTTTGTTAGGCTTTTGTTCCTAGGTTTTTTGGCAAACTCTAGGTTGATTTTTCTTTTAACACTTTTTTACACTTTTAACTTTTTAACTTTTTACACTTTTAACTTTTGTTTTAGAGTATATATTTTTTAACACATTGGGCGCCAAAATGAACGATCGAAGGTTTTTTCGACCGTCAACCTTGGGATCTCTAGGATGCCTTCTATTAAGGGCTAGGTAGATCCTGGTTGCTGTACGTTTGACCGACTTGTCAAACGTATGCAAGCTAGCGAATTAACACGAATTGAAATCGCGATAACGAAGAGCGAATACGACCGAATAAAAACGCAATAGTTTCCCCGAAGGGTGTTTTGACAACGAATCATGAAAGCTTTATTTCACTGAGGGTTTTTATACAATTTGAAACTAACAGGTTTTGTGTTCGCCTGAGAGATATTACGTTATTTTTAAAAATTCGAATAATGTGGCGAATTAGCAAAATACAAAAAATATGGCGAATGGTATAATTTACGCGCCAGATTCAAATATACAAATTCCTTTATACAATAATTCATAATTTACATAAATTGGGAATTGGGATGATTACAATGAAGATGATGATGACGATGATGTTCTGCTCCAACAATGGCCCTTAAGAACGCCAGTAAGTTGTCTGCAGTCTTGTCTGCTGAGGGATAGCAAGAATGCTGCGGATTTCTTACCGCCGTTCGAGAGGATTCGTTTAGTCTATCTAAAGGGTTTTTCAATAACGACATAACAATTTTGTATTTAAATAAAACACAGAATAATTGAGATATCGGGCTGATATTTATTGCATGTGTAGTACACATGTTAGATTTGGGTATGGAATTCGATCTCGTTCATATGACCACCGCGAGCACGTTT
This sequence comes from Pocota personata, assembly GCA_963082735.1. Classification (NCBI taxonomy): domain Eukaryota; kingdom Metazoa; phylum Arthropoda; class Insecta; order Diptera; family Syrphidae; genus Pocota; species Pocota personata. The sequence goes on from OY720430.1 coordinate 58,607,519, forward strand.
CCAACGATCGATTCTGTGGAGCCAATTTTCCACCACTCTTCCACACTATTGCTTAAATAAGGTATGACTTACTAAATAATCAACTCCGTTTTGAGAACTGGGAGGCAGTCTTCACCAAGCATAACGCTTCTAAAGCTTATGAATCATTTTTGAATATTCTCCAAAATTATGTCAGAACCTCTAGTTTCAGTGTTATCAAAAGAAGTCTCAAACAAGATTAAAGCCCTGGAACTGTGAAAATTGTGTCATCGATATCCACTAAAGTCTAACTTAAAAAAACGGTATAAGAAAATGAGCAAGAATATAAATAAAGAAATCTTAAATTGTCGTGACAACTACGAGTACTACTACTCCAAATTCCGAGATGCATAAGGAAACCATAAAAAAGAATGGGGAGTTATTAAGAGTATAGTTAATAGCAGCTCTTCTTATCATTCCAATTCCATTGTGCTGAGCGGTACAGGTGCTGAAATTGTGGAGCCAGCAGCAATAGCCAATGAATTTAATAATTTTTTTTTGCTTCAGTTGGGCATAGTCGGAATCTTTTCTGAATTCCTCAATATCTCCAGTTCATTCCATCTACCCAATTCATGCAACGTATTCCAGGCGGAAGTTCTTGCTGTATGAGAGGCGTGCCGTCTCCTCAAACATACATCGATACAACTTAACACCATAGCCATTTTTATTGATAGCCAGGCCGCTATCAAAACCATCGTATCTGCCACTTCTTCCTCCAAACTTGTTGAACAATGCAAGGAGGAGCTTGCCGCACTCGGTCAACGGTCTAGGATCAGCCTCATCTGGGTGCCTGGTCATAGTAACATTGACGGAAACGAAAGGGCTGATGAATTGGCGAGGCAGGGATCTGCCCTTGATTGCTGCCGCGCGGAGGAGGTCCACATTCCGTTAGGGGCCATTAAGGGTAAAATCTTTGCTCATTTCCTTGCAGACGCTGGTAATAGATGGCGAGGGTTGCAGAACTGTGTAATATCCAGGCAGATGTGGCCCAAGTATAACTGGCGCAGAACACAAGAGCTATTAAACAGAAACCGGGCAGATATTGCTAGAGTTCTGGCAATTAGCACTGGCCATTGGCCCATAGGGGTCCACGCAGCCAGACTGGGCATTACTTTTAATGCACTTTGTCGTAGCTGCAATATGACCAACGAGCCTGAAACAATCCTTCACTTCCTTTGTAAGTGTCCGGCCCTTAGTAAGGTCAGACACCGTATACTTGGCAGACACCTCTTTAATAATATTAGTGAGTTAGCGGAGACAAGCATCGGGGACGTCGCAAGTTTCCTCAATGCCACGGGGTGGATTTAAATAATCTTTTCTCTCCTTTCCCACAAGTCCAACGTCAGTTTTTACAACAAATTATGTCACTTAAGTTGTGGTATTAAAACGGCGCCTCTGCGCTAATTATGTTTTAGCATAGCTTGCTGTCACAACCACACCTACCTACCTACCTACCTTGGGTTTAGGGAAGGACACTCTACTGAAGATGCTCTTTTATTAACAGAGCTTTAGACGATAAAAAAAAAATGTGTGCAGGCCTCTTCGTTGATATTACGAAAGCGTATGACATGGTTAGTCATGATATTCTTTTGGAGAAGTTGTATGGTGCAGGTTTTCGGCGGCTTTACCTACAATTGGTTTGCGTCGTATTTAAAGGACCGCAAACAAAGAGTGAAAATAGGAAATTTTCGAGGTAAATTTCAGGTACTTAACTTAGGTGTACCTCAAGGGTCTGTGCTGGACCCAATTTTGTTCCTTATATTTATTAACTCTTTGTTTTCCCTGCCTTTTGCAGGTAAAGTCGCGGCTTTTGCAGATGATATTAGCATAGCATATGGCTCAACGAGCCCTTTGAATTTAATAGGAGATGTAAATCATGACATTCATTTCTTGAGAATGTGCTTTGCTGCACACAGGTTAGTTGTAAGTGAAAAATCTAAACTAATGTTTTTCGGCCTGGGCTCGCTTTCGCTTTCCTTCGATTGCCCGCGTATCAATTTAATTAAATGTGGTTGTACTACAGAGGCGCCTGGACCAATTTTTAATGAAAATGCCACATGCAACTCGTTTTGTTTTCAGATTGAAGAAGTAAGGAAATTTAAGTATCTCGGTATAACTTTCGACCAAAATATGAGTTGGACACAACATATTTCGCTACTGAAACAATACTTACGTTCTTTCGTTCGATGGTTTTATCGCCTCAAAAAGTGTAGTTCAAGCAGAACTCTTAAAACCGTGTATCATAGAATTTTGTATTTAAAGCTACAATATGGGGGGGTTCTTACGTCACCAATCTAAAGCCAATCGTCGTCTTGCACAAGTGTGTCATAAAAAGAATTGGTAATGCTCACTGTCCCATTCTACGAGTATGGTGTTGTTCAGGTCTTTAAAAATACTACCAGTAAGACATTTATTCTTTTTTAGAGTTTCTAAGATATTTTTTATGAGAGCTGGCTATATGCAGAGTCCAATATTTAATACTCGTAATCTACGTAGCACTACACGCCGTATTGCTGAAATTCCAGCTTTTCGTACTACACACCAGGGCGTGGCATCCATACAAGCCGATTCCTTCCGGCTTCCCTTTTCAAATATCAAACATTTTCATTTTGCCACTTGCCAACCATCACATTCAATTATTTGTTCATCAAACCATTTTTCATAACTTTATACACGCTTTAAGATGAAATGCTGCGACCACTTCGGGTGTTTATTCATTTTTGCTCATACACAAACTCGCACACATAGGCGAGACAAGTATGAACTCCTCTAGCGAGAGAGCATGCAATGAATTTTTTTGAGAAGCCGTTCACTTTCCGGCTTATGCATTTATTTCTTCACAATACGAACTTTCAACTCTATTCCTTTCTGGCATATAGTAAAAGTTTATTTGCGATTTCTTTGTCTAACATACATTCGCTTATGAGGAAAATAACCCGGGATTTCTCGGCTTTTGTGGATGAACATTGGTGGAGGAGAAAGGTTTTAGTTCGAGGGAGTTTTTTTTTTTTATTGTACAAGTAGGCAACAAAATAAGCCGACGAAAATCGGGTTATTGGGTGATGCAGTGGTTCGAACGGCGTTTGAGGTTTTTCTTAAACTTGTTGGGTATAATTTGTTTGCAAATTTGAAATGACAGTTGCAAATCGGTTGTGTAATTGTGCGTAATTTATTGAAAATTTGGATGCAAATTTTTGTCATTTTTGTGACTGCTAATTATTAGAAAATTTTAAAAATTTAGCAATTACATATTGGTAGTTAAGTTAGTGTTTTAAATTATTAAATTATTATAAAATAGTGAGTGAGCTAAGTGAATAGTTATTAGCTATATACCAAGTAAGTAATTGTCCCATATTTGTCTAAGGTTTTGGAAAAGTCTGTTCACTTTCAACTGTCTGCCTATCTTCGACAAAACAAACTTCTCTGTTCGTATCAATCTGGTTTTAGACAGCATTATAGCTGCACCTCAGCATTACTAAAGGTAACAGATGACATACGGACAGCGATTGATAAAGACTATTTCACTTTTCTGACATTACTAGACTTTTCCAAGGCATTCGACACTGTTGACCATGGACTCCTTGTAAAAAAACTGAGAACGTCGTTTGCTTTCTCCTCATCTGCGGCAAATTTCATTCTGTCCTACCTCACGGGTCGCAAACAAGCAGTTTTCGTAAATGATATCCAATCCGAGTTCCTTGCAACTTCAGCGGGTGTTCCCCAAGGCTCCATTTTGGGCCCATTGCTTTTTACAATATTTATCAACGATCTTCTAAATACTGTTCACAACTCATCGTTACATATGTATGCGGATGATGTTCAACTGTACATAAGTAGCGAGCTCGGTCTCGTCGAAGATACTGCACTGAAACACAATGAAGATCTTACTAAAATTCTTACTTGGTCTGAAGAGAATTCATTACGATTAAATCCTGGTAAATCCAAATGCCTTGTCATAAGTAGAACTGATCTTGATACCTCCTGCCTACCCACCATATATCTTGGGAATACGGAAATTGAATTCGTCCATAAAGCTAAAAATCTAGGTGTCTGGTTTAGCACAACATTGTGTTGGGATAACCACATTCGGACCTCAATCGGTAAAATTGATGGCTGTCTAAGGAATCTTACACCCTCGCGGAGCTATACACCAACAAATACTAAGCTAATGTTAGCAAGAACGCTGCTTGTACCACTAATATCGTACAGCTGTGAAATCTTTTGCTGTAATAGCGCGCTCATACAACGGAAGCTACAAGTTGCATTCAACAACATTACTCGCTATGTTTTTGGGTTAAAGCGTTTCGACCATGTTTCTGCGCACTCTAATAAGATTCTTGGTTGTACATTAGACAAGTATCTTGACTATTGTACAATCAAGTTTCTTCACAAAATCATAATAACTAAACAGCCTCTTTATTTGTACGAAAAACTTATTTTTTCTTATTCAAACCGCTCCTTGAGTCTGATTTCGCCGCGTGTTACATACCAGGTTTCGGAACGCCAATTTTTTGTTCATGCCATTCGCCTCTGGAATGCACTCCCTCTAAGCGTGAGAAGGCTCTACAACGCAAACAATTTTGGTGATACTCTTTTTCGGCACCTTGCAGGCACATAGATACAGAAAATACCCTCTAGGTTAACTAATTATCATTTCCCTTTGATTTTAACTTTTCTTTTTTACTTCTTACTTTATTTTTTCTTCTTACATTTTCTTTGTTAAAACACCAGCTCATACTAAGCTTCATACTAAATTTTAAACAAAAATATAACCTTAATTTTAAGTAAATTTAAATATTTGAAATACGTAATGAAATATGTCAACATTTATTGCTTAAAGATAATCAAAGTCTATTATAAGTGTTGTTGGATATAATCAATAAATATGAAAAATAAATATGAAATAAATCTACTCAAGAGGTCCCCCATTGAACATTCTCATTATTCTTAGACAAGATGTATCTAGTTAATTTTGAGTGTTGTTTAACTGATTTTCTTCTAAAAGAAACCCACGAGTTCAGTAAGCTTTCTCTTTTGTAAAAAAAAAAGTTATAGAACTAGGTCGCTCGACACCATCAATGAAAATTGATTATACGCGAAAGGATGGGTGTCAGAAACATTTTCATAAGTCTTTTTACAAAAAGAATCCATGGCTGACTGGAAGTAGCAAATTAAATAGAATGTTTTGTTTTCCATGTCTTCTTTTTTCTAATTCATTGATTCTAATTCAATTAATTGAAATTATTTTTTGGCTTTGTTAGTAGTATCGTTAGGTTTTTTAATAAATCATCTAAAAGAACCAATCTGCTAAAGACAATTGCTGATCGACGAATGCCCGGGGTATCAGAGACTCGGTGGCAATATCATTCGCGTACAGTGTACGTCTTATTCAATTACAGAGAAGATATTATAAAAACTTTTGAATAGATTTTATGTGAACCAGGAGAATGGGTTAACGATACTCTGGTTCTGTCCGAAAGTTTGTTGTACAAACTGCAGGACAAAGAACTCTATTTTTTCGGTCATATTTGCAAAACAGATATTCTTTTTAGTTTAGTTCAAAATAAACAAACTGACATAGAGCTTCCGAAGCAAGAGATCGAGGGTTTTGAGTCATGGATTCATTCTGAATTATTAAACTCATTTGACTCAATCTATGAGAACGCAAGTAACTGCTCAGAACCTCCACGCAAACGCCGACTACTTAATATTGATTCAAAAACAAATTATAGCCGAATTTTTCTAGCAATTATAGATAATGTTACAAGTCAGATTAAGAATAGGTATAGTTCATTTAGTTCATATATTTTCTTTGATTTATTAAACAAATCAAAATATGAATATTTTTCATATTTTGACAAAAATATCTTCTTTACGAGTAATTACCCAATTTTCTGGCATTTTTAATTTTACTATTTTAAAAATGAACTCAAAGTTTTATACACTACCCCTTCACTTAAAAAGCTTGATGTTTTTCAACTTTATAAGCATTTTAATACGGAAATGCTTAGAGATACTTTTTCTCAAACTCTAACATTGTGTGAAATCTTTTTAACCCTGCCTTGGACTGTGGCCTCTGTCGAAAGATCTTTTTCGACTTTAAAAAGAGTCCACACTTACTTAAGAAATTCCCAAAAAGAAGAAAGACTCTTAGACCCGGCACTTTTATCTATCGAAAAGCTCCTTCTTTTAGAAATTAAAAATAACTAAAATTTTTATGAAAGAGTTTTAGCAGAATTTGTAAAAAATAATAGTAGGATAGCTTTAGAGTACAAATAAGTAGTACATAATTGTAATTGCCACTTTTTTTATGCGATGAGCTCATTGTCTACGTAAATTCTAAGTCTTGAATAAAACATTTTACTTAAAATTTTTTCGGCTTCCCTCTCTTGAAATTTCACCCCACGCCACTGCTACACACTACAGAAAGTCCTACCCAGTTGAATCTTGTAAGCTTTTCAATCTTCTTCCTTTCGATATAAGATCCATAAGCACTCATCAGAAATTTCTTAAAAAAATTAAATCATGACTTCTTCCCTCTCGAGGCGGGCTACTGGCCATCCATAATGACATTGACTCTTCTCTCATTGCCATTTCTTCCTCTTCTAAGGTCGACTTTATTACAATAAAAATAACTTTTCCACACCGATCCCTGTACGTTATGTGTTGTTACATTCTACCAAATCAATCTATCGAATCTTACCAACTTGCTATAGACGCGATTGATCAAATAATTGACCTATCTGATTCCCTCGATGACATCCTTAGTTTTGGCGACTTTAATCTACCTCTGCTGCAGTGGAGTCCTTCCGATGGTGAATTCTTTTTCATCGCTTCAAATGCCAACTCCACTAAGGAATGTCTCTTCATAGATCGGCTAACTGATTTAAGTCTATGTCAAGTTAGTAATGTCTTAAATTACATGGGAAGGCAACTAGACCTTATATTCACAACTGATCCCATTAACTCCTCAGTGTCGCTTTGTCCCCTAACTTGTCGACTATTGATAACTTTCATCCCCCCCTTCTTCTTTCACTTTTCCTCAATTCACCACTTCAATCTACACCTCCTGCATTTCGCACTTCTTACGACTTTCATAAAGCTAATTTCCGCAAAATAAATGCCTATCTGAGTAGATGTTCCTTTGAGTTTACTAACTTATCCTTAAACGAAGCCCTCACATTTTTTTACAGAGAAATGTTTAATTCTATTTCTCTTTATGTCCCATTTTCTCGTAATAAAACTTCATCTTCATCCCCCCCTTGGTACAATCGCAAACTTCGCACCTTACGTAACAAGAGAAGCAAGTTATGGGCAGCTTTTCTTCGTACCAATTCTGTTTTGGACTATTCCAACTATCTCGGTTCCTACCTTCAATTCAATCATCTTCATAACTCTCTCTACCAGCGGCACCTAATTAACGCGCAAGCAAATCTTATAAACGACCCTAAGTTCGTCAACTATAAAAAAAAATCTGACGGTTACCCTCCGTCCCTCTCTTTTGAAAACATATCATCAAGTAATCATAACCCCCATACACAAAAATGGATCAAAGAACGAAGTAGCAAACTATCGCCCCATTGCTAAACTTTCTCATCTACCCAAACTTTTCGAAAGTATTTTATACGAAGCCTTAAGCTTTCAGTGCAAGTCTCTTATCTCTCCCACCCAACACGGTTTTCTGAAAGGTAGATCAACTACCACTAACTTAGTCGAATTCGTGTCCTTCGCCCTGTCTGCCTTAGAGAATGGCAAAGAAGTCGACGTTATTGCAACTGATTTTAGTAAGGCTTTTGATAAGATATCTCATAATTTAATACTCTTTAAATTATCTGCCATCGATTTCGAACCCATATTGTTAAAATGGATATCTTCTTGCCTGGAAAACCGTTCTTACAGAGTTCGCTTCAGATACGTCTTATCGACTCCTTTCTTGGCCACCTCTGGTGTTCCGCAAGGCAGCCATCTAGGGACCCTTATCTTCATTCTAACCATAAACGAACTCTTCCCTCTCTCTGTACGCTGATGATACCAAATTTTTCAAAGCCATCTCTTCACCACATGACTACTGTCTCGTTCAACAAGACCTTGATAGTTTTTCGAACTGGTACCTACAAAATCGCTTAGAGCTCAATATCACTAAATGCCAATCCATTACCTTATCACGCAAGCACCACGTGTCCTCCGCCCGCCATTACCTTCTCCATGGTCAACCTATATTCATCGTTCAATATCTCCGCGATCTTGGAATATTGTACGATAGGGAACTAAATTTTCGTTCACATATTGATGAAATAATTCGTAAAGCTAACTCATCACTTGGCTTTGTCAGACGATGGTCCAAAGAATTTTCCGACTCTTACGTGACCAGATTCCTCTACATTACCTTTGTGCGCCCAATCGGAGAAGTTTCGGCACTTCAAATGATAAAGAGGCGTCAGTTCTTCAGTTAATTTGAACTTGTAAGGGTGTATGCCAAGGTGTTTGCGCAAAATTTGCCACAATGTGGACTGAGAGATTCCCAATTCCTGTGAATGGCGTGAAATCTACTGATTTGGCTCATTGAACTGAAGCACTTATGGCTGCGATATTTTCGGTACTTCGACCGGTGTGTTGTCTGACTGGCACTTTAACGTTCAATAGTGAATATGTTGACTCGAATTTATCCGCTATAGCACGCACAGCCTGTCTGGTGAGATGATTATTATGACCGAAAATTGGAGTAAACGCTCTTAAAGTTGCGACCACAGACTCAGAATTGCTCGTTCGTGAACTTCACCATGATAAAAATGTAAACCATATCTGACGTTTTGACATTGACAGATCATAAAAAATGTTTAAGGGTATGTCCCTATTGAAAAACCCTTCATCTTCTATTGCTTCTATCAATTGACAAAATCCAAACGAACTAGTGCTTTATTGTATTGAAATTTTTTGACAACAAGTCAAATGGAATGGACTGAATCATGTTTTACACTACGGTGTTTATGTACTTATGCTTTTGTGTTCTGCTGGACTTAATTGAGTTCCATCGACTGCCAGTTAGTAAATGGTTTAACCCTCCTCTCTATCCAATAAAGATTTATAACACAAACTGCTTTATACCTGCTCTGTCAGACGACATGCTATGACCATGAGTATCGTCAAAGCTTTATAAACACAAATGACCCTGGCATTAATTAACTCGGCTTATCATGATTCTTGACTGTATTTTAATGGCTCTTTGATATTTCCATTTATACTTCAAACCAAATGCGCGGAACCGAACCATTTATCATATTCGAAGGGGTTATTTCCTACGAAAAAAAAAACAGAAATCTTGCGCACTTTCAGTTAGCTCATGAAAAAAAAAAAAACGGCGCTAAAACATCCCCTCTTTCAATTGCTAACGTCATTAATTTTAAGTTCGTGGAAGGAATTCTAAAGCACCGTTTTATGAAATAGTTAGAAAGATCCACGGATATTTATTAGCTAGAGATAGTCTATTGTCAATAATCACGTAACTTATGTGGTTTCGGTGGAATGTCTTTTAGATTGATTAACCCAATTAAGCAACCTTTTCAAATAAGTTGGCCAGGACAAATGGGTTTCACCCTATTCCCTTGCAGAGTGTGCTAGTATTCCGTGTGCTCTGATAAATTAGATTCGATTTTGTAATGAGGTTTTGGGTTTGTATCTCCAATTACCGCGACTGTCAAAAAATAATGTTCCATTGTGAACTCTGGCAAAAGGGACTTACAAAGGCATTTATGTTAACGGAATGAGTTTTTGATTTCAATGATAAATGTCGTTGGGGAATCAGTCAAATTGAATTGTTTCCCTGGCAAGTAGTGTCGGTGCTAGTGCTAGCTATTGAGCTAGGATGAAGGGATTGGATTTGTCTACATATTCACCGATACACATAGTGTGATAGATGTATTCGAATAGCACATTCCGCAGCTACCCAAATTCAGTGAATAAAGAATAAACCGCCAATCAGTATACGCGTAGTAAGCTCAGCTGATGGACAATAAAACTTAGAGGGTCGTACGAGAGTATATTCAAAAGTAATCGGACCGATAGAATAAAACAAACAATATACTCGTAGATGTCTTAAATTTTATTTTATACACTTTTGCATCCAGTGTTGCCAGTACTCTAGAAAAGGCAGCATCCTTCAATGAAAACCACCTTAAAATGACTTGTCCAGCGTCCTTTATTGATCCTCATTTTTACTTTTTTTTTTGCCAAGAGCTGGTGAAAATCTTCTAAAAGACACCATAAACCGCGCGTGCTTATGATAGTGTGAGATATTTACTCAATAAAAAACACCTCTCTCCAAGATTAGTACTACAACTAAGCTGACGCTTATTTTATTTTCGCTTACGAGACTTTTTTTTTTGGAAAAAGATGTTCGTATGTAACTTAAAAAGAATGTTGTACTTTAGGCAGGTTAAATTCCAATGGAAGTTCCTGCGGTTTTCACGACCGACATATACTATGACGTGAGGTTTTGTCCTTTTCAGACGACGAATTGAATTGTTCGCGTCAAGTAGTTGAATGACGGTACGCTTACATTGGCCGTGAACACGATCTTTGTGTTTACGAGCAAAATTTGTTATCTCTTCGACGACGCTAGGAATTCCCAGGTCCCGATGAATATCTTCGTTACGTACGTACCACGGTGCGCTAACGATCGTTCTATGAACTTTGTTTTCAAAAGTTTGTAGGATGTTTCTATTGCTTTCCTGGTAGAACCCTATAGTTGTAAACCATACGTACATACTGGCTTTAGCACTTGCTTATAGATAAGCAGTTTGCTATTTAGGCTCAAATTCAAATGTTTTCCGTTTAGCCAGTACATTTGTCGGTATTTGTTTTTGAGCTCTTCGCGTTTCTTTTTTACGTGCGATTTCCATTTAAGCTTAACTTCTAGAAGAGTCATTCCTAGATATTTTGCTTCGTTCAAGTACGGCATTTGAGCCGAGTTTAAATATACGGGTAATCTGTCCACTTTTTTGTAGGTAAAGTTGACGTGAGTGGATTTGCTTTCGTTCAGCACAATACGCCAAGAATTCGTCCAAGCGTGAACTTTATTAATAGCATGTTGCAGCTTTTCAGTTGCTGTTTCAATTGTATCGCCCTTTGTCAATATCGCCGTATCGTCCGCAAACGTGACGAGGACGCTTGTAGAAAGTTTGTATTCTAAATCCAAGGTTAGGTTAGGTTTTTATGGGTTGACGTAGAGTGTGAACAAACTACGCCACACTTAGATCAGTATAGCTCCATTGTGATGCCCAAGGAGTGAAGCTTCCCCACTCGTGAACTCTATGGGTTCTTAAGCCAACCCGATGCATTTATAAATTTGGTAATCTTATTTACCGATACATTTGAAAGTTCTTGTAAGTCTTGGAAGAAATATTTCCCTAGTATTCTAAATCTAAGGTGGTAGAGTCCTGGACAATGGCACAGGAAGTAAGGTGTATCCTCGTGTACGTCCTCATTGCCACAGCCTCTACATATATCTTCTTCGCTAATTCCCAAATTCTTTGTGTGATGACGTAAAAAGTTGTGCCCAGTTATCATCCCCACTAAACCAGATAAGATATATCTGTTGAAGTGTAGGATTTGCTCTGTACGATTTTTATCGTAGAGCGGCCAGAGTTTTCTTGTAATTATACAGGATTCTAATGATCTAGATCTACTATTTGCTATGGCAATCATTTTATTTCTAACTTCTAGGTTCAGGTTGCAGGGTGGTGTCTTAACTGACGGCTCATCTCGTTCAGGATTTAGAGCTGAACCTTCCCTTGCTAGCTCGTCAGCTTTCTCATTTCCTGAAACGCCATTATGTCCGGGTACCCAGCAGAGCTTTACATTGTGTTGCGCACCAATAACCCGCAGCTCTTCGCGACAGCAGCGCACAAGCTTTGATTTTATTTGCATGGCGGAAATCGCTTTTATCGCTGCCTGGCTGTCAATGAAAAATGTAATATCATCTGGTGGTATAGCTTTCATTGCAGCGTCCCGGGCAGCAGTTGCCACCGCCAAGACCTCCGCTTGAAAAACACTGCTATAGTCTGAAAGCCGAATTGACTTGTTCAAATTGAGTTTTCCAGAAAAAATCCCTGCACCTACTCCCACGTCCATCTTGGATCCATCAGTGTAGATGGAGATGGAGTTGTTATTTAGCGGGATATTAGTTTCCCATTCCTCTCGACTCGGAAATGAACTAGAAAACGGCTTATGAAAGTCTAAATAGGGCACCATGTAGTCTGTGCTAACATCTCCACCCATGTATTTGCGTAAAATCTGCGCATGCCCCGTCAGGCTTGACCTCCAACCTTCAGATTGGCTTAATCTTAGAGCACTTCTAGCTGCAGATTCCTGCACAAATAGGTCTAAAGGTAATAGATTGAGTATGGTCTCTAATCCTGCAGTTGGTGTGGTTCTCATAGCTCCTGTGACACCAATGCACGCCATTCTTTGTAATCTGGTTAGTATCTTGAGGTTTGTGCCATTACTTGCGGCTGGCCACCATACTAGACTGCCGTATGTCAGTATAGGTCTCACAACTGCTGTGTAGAGCCAGAAAATGACTTTTGGTTTGGGCTCCAAAGTTTTTCCAAATATTCTGCTACAAGTATAGAGAGCTATCATAGTTTTCCTTGCTCTGGTCTAGTATTAACTCTAGATATTTAGCTCTATCGGAAATTTTAAGAGGAGTAGTGCCTTCAATGGATGGAATTTTGAATTCCGGTACTTTCCTCTTGTTAGTAAATAGTGTCAGCTCCGTTTTTAGTGGATTTATTGCGAGTCCACATCTTTTAGTCCAGTTGCTGACTATCTTAAGGGCGCCTTCCATTTGGTCACTTAGGATTGGAAGGAATTTACCCGTGGCCAGTAACGCCACATCATCTGCGTATGCTACGGTCTAAACCCTATTGAATCCAAGTTTTATTAGTACTTCATTTAGCACAATAACCCAGAGTAGAGGAGAGAGAACACCTCCTTGCGGAGTGCCTCTACCAGCTGATACTCTTAGTCTCGCATCACCTAGTTCTGAGTTTATGTACCTATTTCTTAGCATGGAAACTATCCATCTGATTAGAGTGTCTTCAATATTCAGGTTTTTTAAGGCACCTTCGACTGAATCTGCCGTGACATTATTAAAGGCACCTTCAATGTCTAAGAATGTCGCCAGGGTGTACTCTTTATCATTCAATGATTTTTCAATCGTACTGACAACACTATGAAGTGCAGTTTCAACACTTTTACCTTTCGTATAAGCATGCTGTGCCGGAGATATGATACTGGGGTTCAGCCTGCTGCGAATGTGTATGTCAATAAGCCTTTCAAAGGTTTTCAGAATAAAGGATGTCAAGCTTATTGGTCTAAAGTCACCAGCGCAGGTATGACTAGCTTTACCTGCTTTGGGGATAAAAATAACCTTAACTTCCCGCCACTCCTTTGGTACATGACCCCATTCAATGCTACCAAGGAACAGTCTCTTTAGAAACGGCGTTATGTCTTTTTTGGCTGTTTATAGCATCATCGGGAAAATTCCGTCTGTGCCTGGGGATTTGTACGGTAAGAAGGAGCATATTGCTCACTCTATTTTTTCTTCCGTAACCAATTCAGACCGGGCTATTTCGTGTCTACTACTGCTGCTGCCAGGGATGTCATCTCTAACTACTATACATCCTGGAAAATGAGCACCTGGTAGAGTTTCTCATTGGAGTCAGTCCAATTGCCAGACGTGTCTTTTAGGGAGCCTAACGCTACCGGCTCTTTGGAAAGAACCCTTCTGAGTCTTGCTGATTCAGCGGTACTTTCTATTTCGCTACAGAAGACTTGCCAAGAGTTGCGCTTAGAGCGCTGTGTCTCTGTTTTGAATTTTCTTTGACTGGATTTATAATTTTCCCAGTCTTCGTCTAACCTTGTTCTTTTAGCCATATTGAAAAGTTTCCTAGTTTCTTTCCTAATGTTAGACAGTTCTTTAGACCACCATGGAGGTGTGTTCTTTTGTTTCTTTGTCCTCAGCGGACAGGCGTTTTGATAGGCTTTACCCAATATTTTTGATAATATTGACGTTGCCTCGTCAATTTCTGCAGGTCCATTAAAAGCGTGGTCCTGTAGATTCCCTTTCATTCTACTAACCTCCCTACTAAAAAGATCCCAGTTAGTCTTCCTAGGGTTTCTATATAGTAGTCTAAATCCAAACAGGAATGAGACGTCTTTCGTCGATTACGGCATGTAGTCGTTTAGAAAGTATTTTTTCGAATATTATAGAAATAACCGGCAATAGGGAAATAGGCCGATATGATTTCTTCTCATTAAGAGGTTTGCCTGGTTTCGGGACCATTATAATCTCGGCGATTTTCCATTGTCTCGGAACGTAGAGCAATCTGAACGAAGTGTTAATTAAATATAGCAGTTTGATAAGAGCTTTATTCGGCAATTCTTTGGGCACCTGCGCCCGCCGTTATCAAGTCGTAACCTGGTGCTTTTTTCGACTTTAGTTTTTTAATAACTTCCCTCAGTTCAATCAATGCAACTTTTTTTACTTTAAAGTTGTCAGATGTCGTGACTGGGGGAGTCGGGCGTTATCATTGCACCTTGCACCTATAAGGGCAAGTATTGGTTTCATGAAGAAAATCGACCTCACGATTTTAATTCTGCCAACCCATTTTTTTATTTCACGAATAGCTTTATCAATATTATGCTTAAGTGCCTGACTCGTTTCTGGATTGTCAGCATAACATCGATCTTTAACGACAGGCCACAAAAAAATCAGTCCAACGGCATCAAATCGTAGCTCCGCGGAGGCCAAGCAACATCGCCAAAATGGCTGATTACACTATTTTTGAACTTAATGCGCAAAAGATCGATTGTTGGACGGCTTGTATGGCACGTAGCGCTATCTTGCTGAAACCAGAGATTTCCTCAATTTTTGGCCAAAACAAAAAAGAATCGGTTATCATGCCGCTGCAGTTCAGTTGCAGTAATATTCTTGGCTGAGCGTACACGACGAACACGAGGATTACTTGTGCTATCAATTAGCATGCCAAACTTGCGTACAGTTTCGACCGAAATTTATTTTCAAAATTCGCACTGTTTCGCCAATCAATTCAATATTTCCCAACGTTGATCAAGCGTAAATCGATACTGTGTTTTTGTCAATTTGTTTAAGCGTGAACGAGCTATCAGTGTCAAAATTACATCTAATTTAAAAATGAACCCACCCGCTATAATGGAAAATCTAAAAAATGTGTGTCTCGCAATTTTGTCTGTACGCCTAAATGGCTGAACGGATTTTCTTTAAACTTCATATCTGGTGTCTCTGGGTTCACAGTTAGAGGTCAAATTTGAATTTGCATTTTAACCCCCAAAATACTGTTCCAACGATTTAGTTCAAATTTAATATTTGAGTTACAGTGGACATAAGCCAATAGATGGCATACCAAGTTTTTGCCGAAAAATGCGTATAACGTTACTTTACTTATTTGCTGTTTTTTTAAAAATTTTCTATTTATCAATTCAATTTTGTTCGAAAGAAATATTTGAACAATATTTGACATATTGTACGAGTATTTGTATTTGTATTTTATTCCCATTTTTAACATAACATTTCATTGACAATTTTAAGATATCTACTTGTAATAGAGCATTTATGAGGGTGGGTCAATAAGTTCCTGAAAAATGAAATAAGGAACACTCTTTTCGGTATAAAAACATTTTATTTTTCAACATAGTCTCCTTTTAGCTCTATACACTTCATCCAACGTTTCTCCAATTTTTTGAAGCCTTCCAAATAATACGATTTCTAGAGCCCCTCAAAATAAGCTTTTGTTTCAGCGATGACCTCTTCATTCAACCCAAATCTCTTACCTCTGAGCCATTTCTTCATATTTGGAAACAAGAAATAGTCGCGGGTAATATGCTGGATGAGGGAGGAGTTCGTAGCCTAACTCATGCAATTTTGCCATTGCGACTGCGGACTTGTGCGCCGGTGCGTTGTTCCGGTGAAAAAAGACTTTTCTTCGCCAAATGCAGTCGTTTTTGCTTGAAATCGACTTGGAATCGATCCAGCAGCTCTGCGTAATATGCGCCGGTGATCGTTTTACCCTTATCAAGGTATCGATGTGAATAACACCTTGCGCATCCCAAAAAACTGTCGCTATGACCTTGTTTGCTGACAAACCCGCCTTGGCCTTCTTCGGCTTCGACTCATCAGGAGAAGTCCATTGTTTTGACTGTTCCTTGGTTTCTGGTGTGTTGTGGTGAATTCAGGTTTCATCTACGGTTACGAAACGGCGCAAAAACTCAGCCGAATTTTTCTGGAACATCGCCAAACACACCTTTGAAGTTGTCAAACGAATGCGTTTGTTATCGATTGTGAGCAAACGCGGCACCCATCTTGCGGAAATCACTGAGCCATGTGATAAGCCTGTGGTCTCTTCAAGCTCGCGCACTTTCACTCGTCGATCGTCCATTATCAAACCATGGATTTTGTCGACCATTTCTGGTGAGATGACCTCAATTGGGCGACCAGAACGTTCTGCGTCACTTGTGCTTGAACGACCGCACCGAAATTGAGTAAACTAGTGGTGAATGGTTCCAATCGATGGTGAAGAGTCCCCATAATATTTGTCAAGGTTTTGTTTGGTTTGCGTGATAGTTTTTTCTCGCAAAAAATAGTGTTTAATGAGCACTCGAAATTCACTTTTTTTCCAGTTTAACGAAAATGTTAGTAGGCGTCTATATAAAATGGCTGCCACAACAAAACTATTTGACAGATCTGTCTGAAAGTTTGGATGCGTTCTTTTGAAAGATGACTCTTGACAGAAAAAAATTAAATTTAAGGTGACGACACAATTTGTGTTAATTTTCAGGGACGTATTGACCCACCCTCGTAAATTCATTTAAAATAATTACAACAATATGGTAAATGCGTAATAGAAATGAATCTGTGTATACTAATCATGAATTATGGAATTATGTTAAAACACTTTATGGTTATAAACAACCAGTAACAAGTGTGGAACTGTAAATGGTGCAAAATAAAAATAAAAATAAAAGCCGCAAGCGAAAGAGAAAAGTCAGAAGTAGAATGATACTCGTATACAAAAAAAAATTACACCATTTAATCATAGATACATGCAAGAACAAATTTATTGAAAACTCCAAAAGCGAGTAAAAGAATTATGAGACATTAGGAGAGAAAGCAACGAAACTTTGTATAACTACACAGTGCATTAATCAAGATGTCACCGTCAGTAGCGTCTCCACTTCAGATCTTGAAAGTAGCCAAATTTTAAGTTTATTCAGAAATTTCAACCGGCAGCCTGTTAAAAATATAAGGTGCAATGACAGTTAGAAAGCGTCTACTGTGCTCTTTATTAACTGATGGGACAACGACGTCAAACCTATTTCTTAGCGAATATACTTCATTTCTTCTAAAGTGGATATTGCCACTTCTGACGAAGAAGACTTTGAGCGCTTTATAAATAAATAAATATCGAAGTGGGAGTACTTTCGCTGATTGAAACAAAAGCAGTGATGGCTCAGATCTACTTTTAAATGACATTACTCGAATTATCTTTTTTTTGAGCTATTATTATAGGTTGCAAGTTACTAACATAGGCGCAACCCCAGCATGCAAGACCATACTCTAGCCGTGAGTGAACCAGTGCATAGTAGATTGTGGGAAGCAAGCTGCGTGGGACCAGTTTTTTTATATGAAACAATTTGTTTAGTGACATGTAGTGTATTCTTTTAAGAGACATTATATGCGATCTCCAATTTAATCTATTGTCTATTAGAACTCCTAGATATTTGAACTCTTTAACGAACTCAAAAATAAAGCATTTATTCGTTCAGTAAACCTTGTCGCACCTGGGATGATGGGAAATTATGCTTTCGATAAACACATTAGCCTTAGATAATGAAAAATACATGGCCTTAGACTTCGAGCTGAGTACAAGTTGGTGGTAATTGAGCAAGATGCCAAGCAAATGCAGATCAAATGTCATTTGATTTTGAATTGTTTTCAAAGAGTTATCCGCATACGAGAGCGCTAGATCGTCCGCTTTTCCAATTAAGTGTCCGTTAAGAGGCAAGCTAAAGATTGAATTAAAGTAAAGAAGGAAGAGGATTGGTCCAAGAACCGACCCTTGTGGAGCATCAGTATTGGAACAAAATTCTTCTTCACTTAAAATACTATTTCTGTTTAAATTTTGTATCTGAGTGATTTGTAGTTAAACAACAAATGGGTAAAAGTACGTGCCACCCAGTCGTGCAATTTATTTCCCTATGTTGTCCTGTTTTAGTTTTGGAAATAAAAAATAATCGACAGAAGTCAGCCGGCATGGAGCCTAGCGAAATTCCCTTAAAACATTTCGAGATTGCCCCGAAAAATGGGCTGAGGCGTTATCATGATAGAACAAGACACGCTGATGGAGCTTTCCAGGTCATTCATTCTGAATTGCATTATTCCGTTTTCGTAAGACCGCAACGTAATAAGTTTGCTGTCACTCTCTGCTAATGCTCCAAGAAATCTATCAGAATTACTCTGTGGCCACTTTTGTAACTGAAATTTGGCAACCATTTTATTAATTGGATTTTAGACTCGTATCATCCCCAGTTACGATACGACTAGGCATCTTTTCTGGATCCATCACCATTTTTCAAAGCAAAACGACTCCTTCAGTTTGGCGCGTAATGCTGAAAGCTTGCAAAGTTCCAAACGTTCAGTCGAAATTACGTAGACTGATCCATAAAATATGTCTAAACTGCAGGATATTTCCGCGAAAGAAACTTGTTGATCCTTGACACATTTCCACGTTATTTGATGTTGTTGTTTGAGGTCCTCCTTTCCTTACGAGTATTTAAAAAGCTTGATCTGCTCAGAAATTTGAGCGCAGCTGTAGCTCTTTTCTTTTTTACTGTATATAGTACTTTGTGTAAGACTAATCAGTCTGTAGTCCTTAAAGATAATATGATTAGCTTTCTCAATTTTGTGACAAGTTCTTCCCGTCAAGCTTTAGAAACGTAGCCCAGCTTAATATAGCTTGGTTCTATGGAACAGCAATTTCCTTTGACACTCGTGACATCATTGCTGATGTTTTCTATCCTCGATGTCTTAAATCTTCCGCTCGTTGATAATTCTGTTGATTCTCCGATAGGAGAATGTATGATCCGCGATAGGTTAATTTATCTTCGGTTCCAGCTGGAGATGGTACTCGTAAGTCCCCATCCAAATACTGACGAGTGATTATACTTGACGTTAAAATCGCGTTCAATACAGCTAACTGGAGCGTTAACAAATATGAATACCCCGGGATATATCCTGCGAATAGTAGATAACTATTTCCACCAAAGATGCTGCTATACGAAACGGAAATAGGAACAAAGGAATACTTTATAACCTTTGGCGTTCCTCAGGGCTCCGTTCTCGGACTGGTTCTATGGAATATAATGTACGATGATGTATTGAGACTACGAATCCCCGATGGAGTACAAATCATAGGCTTTACCGATGACATACTCATAGCTATACTGGTTACGGCGAAACACTTCGACGAGGTAGAGTTAAATGCTAACGAGACCATCGCATCTGTCAAACAATGGTTAGAGTCAAAGAGTTTAGCTTTGGCAGAACACAAAACTGAGGCAGTGCTTATTAGTAGCCGCAGAATAAGAGAGACCATCAATGTCAAGGTGGAGAGTCATACAATAATCTCCAAAAGATGCATTAAATATCTCGGCGTTATGATAGACGATAGGCTAAACTTTAGTAACCACATGGAATACGTATCAAAGAAGGCATCGAATGTACGCTGGGCGCTTTTGAAAATGTTGCGAAATGTTGGGAGTCCAAGAAGCACCAGGAGACTATTACTGGCTACAGCTGTGACGTCAACAATGCTCTACGCATCTCCAATCTGGGCTGAAGAAAAATTGAACGTTTATAAATAGCGTCTATAGACTAACCGCAATTAGAGTTATATCGGCTTATATGACAATTTCGGATGAGGCGGCGTACGTCATTGCTGGTAAGATCCCAATAGACACTCTAGCTGATGAAGCTAAAAGAATTCGGGTTTGGAAAAATGGAAATCATTTCAGATAAAGAATTTAGAAGACAAGAGAGGACACTATAGCTAAGAGTGTGACAACAATAATGGGATATCTCACATAAGGGTAGGTGGACACACAAACTAATCCCCAGCATAGAACCATGGATAAGTAGAAGACATGGGGAAGTAAACTACCAATTGACACAATTTTTGTCGTGCCACGGCGGCTATCGCCGATACCTCCATCGCTTTAGACTAGACACCTCGCCAGAATACCTAGCATGTCCTTGATGCGAAGAAGACCCACAACATGTCATTTTTAATTGCTCAAGGTTACTTGAGGAAAGACGAACATTGGAGAGTGAAATAAATGAAACACTGCTCCAAATTTAATAGCAGAGATGCTAAGATCGGAGATCGCGGTTAGCACATTATTAACCCGAATACAAATCGAGCTCAGATAGGCATAAAGGACAGCCGTGTAAACCGGAATACCCGCCCCGCGAAGTAATACTTGGCGGTAGTTTTCCGTTAGCGAAGGTAAGGTTTAGTCAGTAAAAATCTGACACTACCGTGCAACCTGGAGTGCGGTGCCTATGCAAGGTTTCCCCTCCGCTTACAAAAAAGGTTAGGTCTAGGTGAGATCCCCTTCTGTGCATGGTTCAAAAGAGCTTCTTAGTCCTCTGCTAGGTTTCTCCTAGTTTGCTCTTTGTAAAAGGCTCTCTGGCTCACAGTATCCAGCAGTGGTCAGAAAAAAAGAAAAACACCTTGTCGGTTACCTGTGGGCGTTACTGTCATACCATAAAACTAGATATCCTTGTTGGATCGCCGATATGAGCATCATAAAAGTCCCTGGCGGACGTCTGTTTCATTGTTGGATGCAATTTTGTGTACTCTATAGTTTATTTGTCATCCCGCTCCTTCGACGAAGAGTTTAATCATGATCAACTCAATTGCATCATTCGTGGTGTTCGTCGTTCCAACGATTTTTCAACTCTTTGTAGCAAGCCAAGGACACTGGGCTTTCAAAACTCGTTTGCGTGGTATCGCTTTCAGTGCAAGCCCCTTTTAGAGCTGCATGACGTTTTTTGTCGCAGTCCAGAATGCTGGTCATTCAATGCTATCTTGCCTTCCCATAGTTTGGGTAGTTAAACTGCTTGATCCAACTAGGAATCGTATCTTGTCTGTTGTTTGATCCCGGTCAGTCCCACTTTAGGATCAGGTCTCGAGATAACGATTTGTTAGTGCATCACGCCATTTTTCTTCACGAGGGAACTTTCCATATAAGGTTTACGGACAGTTAAACATGCATTTCCGTTCTGTAAAAGCATTGTCACGAATTTATTCCATAAACAAATTAATAAGTTAAACGCTTATAAAAGTTTTTCGCTTAGAAGTCATTATTTGTCATGGTTTTTACGCCATCAATGATCCTTACATACATACGTTATCCTGAAACAGATTTCTTCATCAAGTCATCATCAATTTTCAATCAGTGGGTACCACTGCCATCAGCGGTGAAGCAGTGCATGGATTTGTGTGGGCATACGAGTATATGTAGGTGCGAGGGATTAGTTTTCGGTTTCTTTTCGTTTTTCTCTTATTTTTTTTTTTTTTTGTTTGGAATTTGGAATGTGACTGTAGCGGGATGGGTAATGTCAATTTTTCAGCCAAAATGATTTTTGGTTTTGTTGGTGCTGTTGATTTCCCACTCGCACTTGGAGAAGGGGTATATGTATGTAAGCAATTCGGTGGGCCAGGTATGAATAAATAAAATCAAATTAATCGCTCAGTCGATTAATTTTTTAAACCCCACAGAGTTGCGGTCAATAATATTATATAGGGTCGTCTGTCGTAGGAGGTGACTAAAATCCATCGAGAGGAAGTAACCCTAATGATGCTTACCAATGCTGTCCGGGACCAAGGCAGTAGGGTCATAGTTGAAAGGTGAAACTGAAGGTAAAATCCAGGGCCGGTACCACAGGCATCTCAGGGCGCTGGCACAGCATTATAGAATAACCTTTTCTGAGAGCAGTTTGTATAACATCTCTCTTAGTCGACCTTGTCAGATAAATTTTGAAAAAGATTTATCGATTGGTCATCATTTGGAATGTATTAAAGGCAACATAAAAACTTGGTAGACCCTTCCCTCTCGCAAGTCAAGTTTGGTCGGGCAAATATACAGAGACCACTCTTGAATCGAAACAGGGTATGCAGTTCGTAGGTGAAGCGGCAAGGATACGAGTATATATGAAAATGATTGGTGAATTTACTTCAGTTTCGGTTAAGACCACGTGTGGTTTCATTCTTTCTAGGTGCTGATGGACGCAGTTTCCTTTTAATTTGTTGAACACGTGCTTTTGCCCTTTATCCAAGCTAAAAATCTGGCAATCTAATTCATTAAATGTCTAAAACGTTTAAAAGTTCACAGAATGATACAATACTCGTTCCTGAATGATGACGGTAGTATCTATTTTGTACTGACAGTTGAAAAAAAGGAAACAAAGCTTCACAGTAAAAGAGAATGACACTAAGTTATGCCATCTTTTTATTCTCATCGTAATGGCTTCTAGAGCTTTTAATGATGACGCGCAGTGATGACGGTGACATAGTGAATAATCTAGATATCACAAAAGTCGTAGGAGTGACCAGTAACCATCAGTGGTGACGTACTCTCCAAGGTGGTGTCTGCGTTATTTATTTATCAGCAATATGTATTTAGGTTTGCCCTCGTTAATTTTGTAACCAACTGACAAGGGTGACATGCTGATAATGATGTCAGTGTTAGTCTGTGAAACGCCTTTTCGTGCGGACACCTGCCCTTTTAACTACCTTCTCCAGCACGAGATTGAAATAAAAGCAAAACAAGAAAAGAAAAAAAAAAGCAAATCACAGGACAGTGCACTCTGGGGAATGCTGAAAAGCTCAGATCATGAATTTGTTAGCATTTTTACAATTTTACATGTGAATAAGTTTGGTACCTACATTATGCTTGTTAAAGACAGTGACGGTAGATGTCGTCATATGAGCCATTGAGATCGATAAATAGGTGGAGAATATCGATTTGAATATGACTTAGTTGGAAATATGATATATTGTTATTGTTCATAGCTTCATTTAGATTTTAGGTTACAGCTTTTTGCCCGTGGCAGACTGACAACCTTAAGCGTTGACAACAAAATCAATGGTGATTAGAGAGAGGGCAAGATATTTAGGCATTCATCAGTCCCATTAAAGTAGTGTTGGAATAAAATGTCAGAGCGATATGATCGATTTTGCATAACCATTTTTCAGATGAATTCCTTTTGTCACTTTGAATCCGGCAACAAAAATGATTATCTTCTCATTGGGGTTTGTTGCGGTTGAGTTTGAATGCCAGTGTAATATTTTGAGTAATATTTTATAAGCCTACATTTAGCGGGAGATATTCCTCCATTGAACTCTAGTTTCCCCTTCAAAATCACTTCAAAACATTTCATTTAATTTTAACACTAACTCTCATGTATCTAACAGCAACTCCTTCCGAGGACTTACCGGCAATGAGCTTAAATTTTTCACAAAAACCTAGAATGTCAAATTCTATAGGTTCCACATTATTTCACTTCGTTGCTTTATGCTTTCACCCCTAAGTTGGTACTGTTTATCATTAATACCTGTCTAGTGAAATCAAAGCCTCCGCATCACCGATGAAAACTGAAAATCTACCCTCTGGAAAGATTTACAGGAAAATAAATGTTCAATAGAATTTAGAGGGTGGAAAATGTGGAACTGGGAATATTCACATTTATCAGGATTGCTATCAATAATACGAGTACATCTCCTATCACAGATACCGTCTTTCGATTTTCATTTAATGTTCAACCTCTTAGTAGCCTTTTAACGAGTTTGTGACCCACATATCTGATCAATCGGACAAGCTATCTTCTGGTGGCTGCCTTACTAACAAATCCTGTAGAAAAAGAATTGATGGTGCCTTGCTGACTGAAGATTTTAGAAACTCCACAAATAATCTCTATAGTATAGAGATAATAAAAGGTTTGGCCATCTGGTGGTTTCTTTTTAAAACTGCTTAAAACCTTCCGATTATTTATAGAAAATAATTTAATTTAAATAGCTGCCGTGGCTGGGTTGACAGTAGCCCATCCTGTCAACCCAATTTTGCAGTACATTTTCAATGGTTCGGGGATCTATTTCTAATCGTTCCTGGATTGTCAGCATAACATCGATCTTTATTAGCACCCTACAAAAAAGCGTCAAATCGCAGCTCCATGGAGGCCAAGCAACACCACCAAAACTGAACTTATTTTTTTTTTTTCGTGGCTGTAAAATCTTCATAGACACTGAGCCCGGTGCTCATAGTAGTGTGAGATTTTTACTCACTAAACAACACCTCCCTTCTACTGGTTTACTACGTAGTCAAGTAGTTTTAGTTTCAAAAATATTCGCGTTGAGCAGGTAGCTTTCCAGTGAAAGCGCCCGCTAAAACCCGCCATTAAATGCGGCTGGTCCTTATTGCGCTAGATCGAACGGTTTCGTACTTTGTAGTCAGCGCACAAGGTTTGTCTCGTCCAGAACTTGGAGTATAACGTTGTTGCAATGACCATGAAGACAAAGACAGAGTTTTCGAGCAAAGTTCGTTGTTTCGTCATCGACGGTAGTTACTCCTAAGTCTCTGTGGATATCGTTGTTTCTGATATACCGTGGGGCATTTACTATGACTCTTAGCACTTTGTTTTGAAAAGATTGTAGGATATCTCAATTGCTTTGTTTGGTATAACCCCAAAGTACTTAGTTTGGAATGTCTTCCACGTAGCCAATATATTTGTCTGAATCTATTTTCAAGCTTTTCGCGTTTCTTTTTAACGTGCGACTTCCATTTGAGTTTGGCGTCTAGTGTCATTCCTAGATACTTTGCCTCGTTTGCATACGGTATTTGTATCGTAAAGTTAACATGAGTTGATTTGGTCTCGTTGAGAGCAATGCGCCAAATCCTGGCCCACTCGCAAATTTTGTCCAAAGCTCGTTGGAGCTTTACAGTTGCTGACTCGACTGATTTTTCTGTTGTTAATATAGCCGTATGGTCCGCGAACGTAGCTATGGCAGTGCCTTCTTCTTGTGGTATATCTCGAGTTTACAGGAAGAACAAGATCGGTCCAAGAACACTTTCTTGCGGTACTCCGGCAACAATTTCCTTAAAATGGGAGTATTCCGATCCGTATTTAACATGGAATAGTCTGTTCGCACGGATTCTAAAATCTCATATAATTGTTCTGGAAGAACCTGTCTTAACTTAAACTTCAAGCCTTTATGTCATACCTTGTCGAAGGCTTGAGAGACGTCCAGAAAAGCAGTAGAATATATCTTTTTCTCCTCTAAGGTTTTCTCTATTTCATTTGTTATTCTATAAACTTGATCAATTGTGGAATGCTTTGTTCTGAAGCTGAATTGTTGGTCACTCGTAACAAAAGCTTTTCAAATACCTTAGATACGAGTACTATCGGCAGGAGCGATATCGGTCTTACGATTTTTTTGTCGCTTGGAAGCTTTCCCGGTTTTGGAACCACTATAACCTCGGCGACTTTCCATTGCCTTGGAATGTATGATAATCTTAACGCGGCATTTATAAAATGCAGAAGCTTGATCAGGGCTTTCTTTGGCAATTCCTTGAGGATCTGTCTGCTTATTAAATCATATCCAGGGGCCTTGTTATTTTTAAGATTTTTTATTGTGTGGCAAAGTTCGACCAACGACACGCTCTTTATTTTAAAGTTGTCAGGTGTCGTAATCGTATCACCAAGGTCTGCTGTTAGCGCCTGTCCGTCGAATGGCTTAAACGTTTCTTCTAGGTTCCGCCTCGGTAGCGAATGAACTTAATGCACAAAAGATGAATTGTTGGATGGCTTGTATGGCACGTAGCGCTGCCTTGCTAGAACCAGAAATCGTCCAAGTTTAATTCGTCAGTTTATGGCAAACAAAAATTCTCCTATCATGCCTCTGTAGCGCTCTCCGTTGACCGTAACGTTGCTGCCATCTTCATCTATCAATCAGCATGCCAATCTCACGAACTTTCTTCACAAACTTTTCAAAATTCGCACCGTTTCGGTAATACAGCACTCACTTTATAAATAAGTTTTCAATATTTCCCAACGTTGTTCAAGCGTCGATTCATTTCGTACCGCGGAGATATGATACTGTGTTTCTGTCAGTTTTTTGCGCTCGACAGAACTGTCAGTGTCAAAATAACACGTAATTTAAAAAGACTATGAGGGATAATAAGGATACTATTGTGTGGAATAACGATCGACCATCCTCTACAAGATACTGCAGAGCTATCCAACTTTCTTTGTTAAAGAAACTGCAGATATCATACAAGACGAGAAACAAAGAATTGACAAGGAAATCAGTAATTTATCTCAGACGATAGTTCAAATGGGGAAACATTAGTTCACAATCAACCACGAACTCATGTTCACAATGCTAGACGGGAAGACAGCCCAATCTGTAAAAGGAACTCCTGTAGCTTCTTCCTGTTTCATATGTGAAACTACAACTTCGGGAATGAATAACTTGACACAAATAAAAAACAAAACTGTAAACAGTGAAGCTTTGAAATTCGGAATGTCTCCTCTCCACGCTCGTATAAAATTTATGGAGCGTATCCTCCATGTTGCCTACAATTTGCATGGAGAACTAACAGTGTGACCT
Organism: Pocota personata; assembly: GCA_963082735.1. Classification (NCBI taxonomy): domain Eukaryota; kingdom Metazoa; phylum Arthropoda; class Insecta; order Diptera; family Syrphidae; genus Pocota; species Pocota personata. The sequence goes on from OY720430.1 coordinate 58,634,302, forward strand.
GCCGAATTAGAGACACCCAGACGAAAAAAATTCAGCAGGAATTTCGCGAAAAACTGGGCATCATTGTTGATGTAAAGGGTGGTTAAATTTTAAGGGCCGATGTTGAATGTGAACCACACCTAAACGTCAAGTTTTTTTCTGCATTTCATTTGACATTTCTCAATTTCAGACTAACTCAATTTGAACTATGGAAAGATACACAATCGAGCAACGCGTTAAAGTTATTCAGGCTTATTATGAAAATGGGCGTTCAAATCAAAATGCATATCGTGCATTTCGTGATTCTTTCGGTCAATTTAATCGTCCAAATGTGCGTACAATCGGAAAAATAGTGCAAAAATTTGTGCAAACCGGGTCTGTAGGAGATGTGAAAACACCAGTGCATACTCGTACAGCTCGTACTGCAGAAAATATTGCTGCTGTTCGCGATAGTGTGGCTGAAGAGCCGTCCACCTCAACTCGTCGTCGTGCCCAACAATTGCACCTCTCACGCTCGTCGTTGATGAACATTATGCATAAAGACTTACATTTACGCGCTTACAAGGTGCAATTGACTCAAGAACTAAAGCCTCTTGACCATTTCAAGCGTCGTCAATGGTCACAATGGTGGCAAGAAATGGCAACAGTGGATGATCAATTTTCGAAGAAAATCATCTTCAGTGATGAGGCACATTTTCACCTCAGCGGATTCGTCAATAAGCAGAACTGCCGCATTTGGGCGAATGATAATCCAAGAGCGATTGTCGAAAAACCAATGCACCCACAAAGAGTGACTGTTTGGTGCGGTTTATGGGCTGGCGACATCATCGGGCCGTATTTTTTCCAAAATGAGGCCGGTCAGGCAGTTACTGTGAATGGTGTTCGCTATCGTGAGATGATAATGAACTTTTTATGGCCCGAATTGGAAGATATGGATGTGGACGATATGTGGTTTCAGCAGGATGGTGCCACTTGCCACACAGCTAACGAAACAATGGCTCTTTTGCGCGACAAATTCAATGGCCGTGTTATCTCACGTGGTGGCGATGTCAATTGGCCGCCAAGATCATGTGATTTGACACCGTTGGACGTCTTTCTTTGGGGTTATTTGAAAGAAAAGGTGTACGTCGATAAGCCAGGAACAATTCAAGTCGTTCACAGACCTTAGTAGAGATCGCACGTGTTTCGGCTTCTCCTTGTGATTTTAAACAGAAATAGACAGTGGTGCATCAAGTGTCGCGGTAGCGCAGAGCTAGTGTTAGCGTTAAGTGACCTGAGTTGTTCGGGTTCAATTCCCACCGGAACAAAAGTTATTTTTTTTTTTTTTTTTTTGTATTTTATTTTATTTTATTTTAAAGTAAAAAAAATTAACATAAACAATAACAAGTGCGGTAATGAGAAAAAAAGAACGGTTCCTGCTTCCCATAGCGGGAGTAGTGGACACAAAAACATCGGCCGATGACAGTGAAAGCCACTTGGCAATTGTCGAAAGTGGAACCACGGTAAAGAGGAGGAGGAAGCAGAGGCTGACTCCCTACGAAGGCAAGCGCCTCTCCCTATCAGCTTCGACTGAAAAGCTGCCGGGAGAAGTGAGGGTTGGGGCGCCGTCAACAACAACAGCAGCAGCAAAAGAGCGTACATTCGTCTCGGACGGTGGAGAAAATTGCTACAGAGGTGGTAGCAATAGCTTCGCCACATTAGCTGCCTCCGAGTCCGAGGATGAGGGCGAAGAGATGGAGGCCATCAATGATAGCATACGGCAGCGCCAGCAGAGGGTGCTGACCATAAAGGCTAAACAAACAGCCAGAAGAGCAGAAGATAGCCAGTCACAAAAAAAAATTCAACAACAAAAACAGCTGCCTGATATGCAGCAGCAACAACAACTGCCTGCAAAGCGACAGCAACAAAACCAGCTGCCAGCAAAGCAGCAACAACAACATCAACAGCTGCCAACAAAGCAGTCACAACAAAAACAGTTGCCAGCTAAGCAGCAGCGGCAACAACAACAACAAAAACAGAATCAGCAGCAACAACAACATCAACAGAAAGGCCAGCAACAACAACAACATCAGCAGCAGAGGAGTGCAAAGGAGAAGGTGCCACCTATCAACACCTTCAAGATGGATTTAAAAGACACCATTGAGCTATGTAAGTCGGCCATAGGCAACAACTTTTTTATTAAACGCATTAATGAAGATAGGCATACTATCCACTGTAATACAGTGGAGCAGTACAAAAAAATAAAAGGTTTATTAAAGGAAACGACAACGGAGTTCTTCTCCTTCACCCCGAAGGGGGAAAAGTTGCAAACTATGCTACTGAGGGGGGTAGATCCGTCTATCGAACCGGGAGAGCTCCTTAGGATGCTGAAAGAGAAGGAGTGCGACGGTCTTGAGTTCGTGGGAGTCAAGCCGTTCACCACAGCAAAGGCCAAAAGGGAGAAGCGGAAATTACCGTTCTTCCTTGTTCAGATAACTCCCAACAGCAAATTGGATGGTCTAAGGAGTATTAATGTCCTAGACTACCAGGTTGTTAAATGGGAAAAAGTAAAGAGGAGCGATAACATTTTACAATGTGTTCGCTGCCAAAGGTTCGGGCACGCCGCGTCGAACTGCGAAATGCAGCCTCGATGCGTAAAGTGTGGAAAGAACCACAAAGCAGAGGAATGTTCCCTGGGTAAGGATGGGGCGGCAGATAAAGGCCAACTCTCTTGTGCACTATGTGGGAACTCGGGACACACCGCAAACTATCGGGGTTGTCCTAAGTTCCAGTACATGAAAAAAGTAAACCTGGCTCGTCAGCAGAAAATCGAAGTCAAGCGTCCACCTGTTTCTAGTCAAACACCAGCCGTTACTCCCCAATGGACCTACGCCCAAATGGCGTCAGGCCGGAGAAACACGGTACAACAACAACCGAAGGTTGCCGCACAGGCCCCAGTGCCTAAAGCACCTGAGGCTCAGCCTGATTTGCTGACTATTTTGCTCTCTATTCAAGGGCAAATGAACCAGCTTCAGCGACAGTTACAAGAACAGGCGAAACGGGTGGACCAGATCTACGCATTTCTGCCGGGCCTAGCGCACCTCCAGTCGTAATGGATACGATGGCGGAGAAACCCTTAAAGATCCTTGCGGTGAATGTGAATTCACTGATAAGGATCGAGCGAAGAACCGTACTTTTTAAGTTGTTAGAAGATCAAAGCCCCGACGTGCTTTTGGTTAGCGAAACTAAGCTATCCCAGAAACACAAACTGAGCCATAATAAATACAATATTATAAGAAGAGACCGACCCGACTCTACTCAAGGAGGAGGTGTTGCGATCTTCATTCACAAAGACTTGCGACATAAGGCCGTGTACAGCGGTGAAGTGCGGAGATTCCAGGAGCTGGAAGCATGTATCGTGTGCATTGCTCTCCGTAGTGGAAAGAGGATGTACATGGTCGCGGTCTACGCATCTGGTTCTACTCAAACTACGTCATTTATTACAGAGCTCGAGACACTTTTTCGATGTCTAAGGCTGGAGTCGGAGGAGAATTATTTCCTCATTGCCGGAGATTTAAACGCCAAACACAGCGATTGGGGAAATAACATACCAAATTCTAGGGGGAACCTACTATTCAATTGGTGGGGTCAACACAATGTCGAGTATAGACTCGATTTGATAGCTACAGATAGCCCGTCGTATCCTAGAAGCGGCTCCTATTTGGATCTTATGCTGTTCGATGTACGGTTACAACTGACCAACACGAACCAACAAACGAGAAACTGCCTACACACTTTTGTGTATGACAGTGACCATTGCGGACTCAGTGCCGAAATTACAATTCCCAACGAAATTGCGGAATTGGACGAGTTTGTTCAAACGTACCCCTACAACTACAGTAGGATGCGTTGGACACGCTTCTCCAGAGCTATGACAAGAGCACTCTCCTGGAATTCGCTCCACCCACCGTCCAATAGGAACCTGTCAAACGAGGAGATCGACAGGTACCTAAGACAAATGGACGAGACAATCAAACGAACGATGGACAGTACGATACCTCGTTATCAACATACTGACAACGCAGACATATTCCGCAATGCAACAATCGACGCACTACACCAACAAAAAAGTAGACTTCTGTCAAGACTCAAAACCTTGTACAGACAGTTTACGGACAGACAAAACTCGGAGGTTAGGACACTGAAGTCGTTGATTAAAAATCTCCAACAGTTAATTAGAGAAAATTACAGACTCTCTGTAAATCTGCATTGGAACAACAAAATTCGGGCTGTAAAATCCAACAACCCGAGTATGTTCCCGCAAATAAATAAAATTTTTCGGAGGAATAATCAAAACGACCTCCCGTGTCTTAAGATCCCTCGAACGACGAACAACGAACAAATACTAATAACAGCAGGCATAGATCCCGGGAACGCTGTCGATGATGACAATTTTTTCATGATCGAAGATCCCCAGGAGAAAGTAGAGGCTATAGGAGCGACTTTCCAGGAAGTGTACAAGGTGAATGATAGCATTTGCCCGAACCACGACCTGGAAAGTCGAGTCCTTGTGCACAACGTCTACCTTCGAAATGATATAGAGCACTGGCGATCAGAGAACATAGGTTTTACCGAGTTCAATGACGATAACATGGCAAATAATGTCGTCGCCAATGAAATGGTTCACTCCCCATACGTATCGAAGGTAGAACTCCAAACGATCTTCGCATCATTGAGAAAGACGAAATCAGTGGGAATTGACGGACTGTCGAACATTGTGCTTCGACATCTCCCTCTAGAAGCGGTGGACATTTACACCACTCTGTTTAACAATGCGCTGAATAATGCACATTATCCAGCGCATTGGAAAACAGCAGTGATACAACCCATCCCCAAAAGGGGAAAGGACTCCTCCAATCCGGCAAATCTCCGGTCGATAAGTCTCCTTCCGAACATCAGCAAGGTATTCGAGAAAGTGATCAATAGGGCCCTGCTTAAGTGGACTGAGAACAGTAATATAATTCCGGATAACCAATTCGGTTTTAAGGCGGGGCATGATACAATACATGCCGCGTCTAAACTGGTATCTGACATCCAATGGAACAAAAGTAAGAAACAATGCACGGGTGCCTGCCTGGTTGACTTGGAGAAGGCGTTCGATACCGTATGGCTAGAAGGACTCTTCTACAAGTTGAACAGGCTGGGCATAAGTAAACCACTGCTGTACATGCTCTGTAATATGCTCACCAGTAGACAGTTCATTGTGAAAAATGGCAATGTGACTTCTGCTGGGACGTTCGAAATCAAAAACGGTCTACAACAAGGTGCGGTTAATTCGCCGATCCTCTTTAACATTTACACGAGTGATCTCGTAGGATCTCTTCCCCATGCTATTGCGTATGCAGACGACTTGATCGCGTATAGGTCAGGACCAACGATCGAGGTCATTGCAATACTCTTGCAGCGTGATTTCGATAAGATCAGAATATACTGCGACGACTGGAAGCTGAAGATCAATTTCCAGAAGACAGAGACTATTCTGTTTAGAACGTCGTTATCTGGGGCCTCCAGGGATACCAGAAGAATTGGCGAAAGTTCACAATCGTGGGACAGCACGGGCAGCCACTAGCGAGTCGAAGTGTGGTTAGATACCTTGGGATCTGGCTAGATCAATATCTATATTTTAACAAAAATGTAGATGCTGCTCTGGTCAGAGCCAGAGGTGCTTTTGCCCTTACAAAGAGACTGTTTTATAGCAGCCAACTCGATGCAAGGGTGAAGGTAATCTGCTACATGGCCCTTATTCGGCCCATGCTCGTATATGGATGTCCCGTGTGGTTCAACGTGGGAGCAAGCTGGATGGAAAGGATTCGGGTGTTTGAGAGGGCTTGCCTTAGGGCTTGTCTTCAGTTGTACAGAACACCAGAGTCCCAGTACATAAAATTCTATTCTAATAAGGTCCTGTATAATAGGGCGAACATAAACAGAGTGGATAATTTCCTGATCAATATGATTCGAAGGCACACTGTAAGAGCAATGTCCTCGGTGAATAACCTGATCTCCGGGGCATACTACCCCAATGATTTGTATCACGAGAGTGTGCGTCTTAACGGCTTCATCCCCCCAGAGGCGTTCCTATATTTAGATAGGGAAGGTCTGATACAGGATAGGGTAGCGGTGCCGCTAATCTACCATGTTGCCCGAAATGCTGCGGACAGGCGACTTAACTACGACCGACACGTCGCGCACAGCACCACGGAGCGTCTCCGGTTTAGTAGAGCGGTATCAAGCCGTGATATGGCAGATGTAGTGAGACAGCACCAGAAATTCTGGTGGCTCGGGGACGGAGAGGGAACTCCCTCGTCGTTTCCTTTTGATTCGGGGTAGTCTCCGAAGGGGCAAAGTCGGTATAGCTTTTATAGCCTGGCCGGCTTACATAGTTTTTAAGGTCAGTTTAAGTAGCTTTAAAATAAAAAAAAAATAAAAAAAAAAAAAAAAACAAATAATAAAAAATAGAAAATACAAAAAAAATACAAAAAAAAAAAAAAAACCTTATACATGTGTATGTATGTATGTATACTATATGTATATGGGAAGGTATACAATATATCTATGTATATGTACATATATATGTATATCGAAAAAAAAAAATTTGCGTGTTTAATCACGTACCTTAGAATAAGTAGTTTTTAGGTAGTTTATAAGTTTTATATATAGATAAAAAATTCAGTTCATATACTAAGTTTTTGCTTAAAAATTTTTTCTTAGTTTCTCAATATTTGTAAGTATAGATTTAATAAATATTTTAAGTTATGTTACGTCGAAAGACATAGTTTAAGCATTAGGTTTAGCTTAGAGCGCCCGCATAGGGCCATTAAGTTAGTATATAACATAGTTAAGTTAGTTAAGCTAGTTTTAAGCGTTTTTTGTGTCTAGCTGTTAAGAGTTCATAAATTCCGAAAATAAAAATGCACTAAAAACGAAACGAAACGAAGCAACAATTCAAGAGCTAAAGGATGAGATAATTCGGCACATTAACGGCATAGAACCTCAATTATGCCTCAGCGTCATCGAAAATTTGGACCATCGGATGGGGGTGTGCCGCCGAGGTCGCGGCGGCCATTTGGCCGATATTTTGTTCCATACATAATTGAACCATACCAATATTATCATAATAAAAAGAAATGACAGTAATTTCCTAAATAATTTGTGTTTTATTCAAAATCAACATCGGCCCTTAAAACTTAACCACCCTTTAGTAAAAAAGGCTACAGGGACAAGTAATGACGGCAACACATCCAGGAGTTACTTTGCCAATCCAACAATGACTTCAGAAATCAATGGAGTCAGTGAAGACCTAATTCGGTGGTTTGCTGTTATTCTTGAAGTACTCGCAATAACATCGAATGAAGAAGTAGATTTCAAAAAATTTGCACAGTACGCGTGGGAAACTGCACAACTTTTTGTTGAGCACTATAAATGGTACAACATGCCAGCAACCGTACATAAGGTTTTGATCCATGGAGAAGGAATCATTAAAAATTGTGCATTTTCTGTTGGATCACTCTCTGAGGAAGCCCAAGAATGCCGAAATAAGGATTTTAAAGTCTACCGCAGTTTTAATTCGAGAAAATGCAGCTGAATTGCTACGAATGAAGATGTGATGCATCGTATCCTCATATCCTCAGATCCACTAATAACAGGTTTAAGGCCACAGGCAAAAAAGAAAATACTACCAATCAGCGCAGACACTAGGAACCTCATTTTAGCATTATAAAATAACTACTACTACTTTTTTTTTATACTATTAATTAATTGAATAAAAATGTTTTATGTTTATGTTTATAATGTTTTATTCAAAATAAAAAGTTCAGATTTTACTAAAAAAAATAAAAATTTTTCCAACCATTTTTTCTTAACCAAATTTTGACCAAATACGTACAATACTAATCTTAACATGTGTGCTAAATTTCATTAAAATCCGTTAAATAGTTCAGATTTAACAAACTTTTTTCCGCTCTCCCATACAAACCAAACCATGTGGCCGTGGTGTAGTGGTAACATCATCGCTTGTCACGCTGTTGATTCGTGGTTCGAATCCTGGTGTCAAGAATCATCTATTTATTTCGCATGAAATAAATAAAAAATTCGACCATTACGAAAGCTAAGTCAACTGTACTGTGAAGGCATAACACTGGGATTATAGTGGTCATATGGCTAAAATGCATCTTGAAAAAAATACTGTGAATTGTAAGCAACGACAATAATAGCGAAAACCAACAAAATACTCCCCAGTTATCTGGACAGCCACCCTTGGAGTTTACAGAAACCCAATACCACCTGAGTTTCAAACTACACCGCTCTGTCTTTCTCTCTGTCTCTTCCCCTTTCCAAAAAACGCACGTGTTCTAAAAATTAGTATAAGGGTATTCATATCCCCTTTAACACGTGCAAATTATAAAAAAAAAAAAAAAACAAACCACTGTGCGCCGCGGCAAGGCCACAATCCATTGAGAGGGCCAGTCTACTCATTCCAGGAGAATGTTTCGCGATCTGACTTCATTCTCTTGCAAGATCCGATGTGTTGGTAAAAGGGGTTGTTGACAATATTATGTACATGAAAACAAATGCATTGTGGAAGGGAGTTTTAAGAATGTTTAGAATTTATAATAAAAAGAGATCCTACGGACGAGTAGTCACTACCCCATACATTATTCGATTTTGACAATTTTTTGATACTTACGAGGGCAAGATGAAAAGTTCTCGGCCTGACAATGAAAGACTGCGATTTTCAGTTAAAAAATGATTTTATTTTTCTGCATAATATCCCTTGACTTCAACTTCAACACACTTGGTCCAGCGTTTCTCCAACATCAGTATTCCTTCTCGGAAGTGAGAGTCTGGCAGGCTATGAAAATATTCATCTACGGCCCTCTCAACTTTTGCATTGGATGCGAAGCGCTTCGGAGAAACAAATTTCTTCAAGTTTGTGAACAGATGGAAGACTGTGGGATGGCCGAGCAAAACATACCCCAAATCCCGCAGTTTTCCCATCGCCAACGCACACTTGTGTATAGGTGCATTGTCCTGGTAAAAGTTGATTTTTTTCTTCTTGAATCCAGGCCACTTCTATCGAATTTTGCCATCCAGCTGGTCAAGAAGGTTGGAGTAATATTCGCCTGTAATTGTTCTGCCTTTCTCAAGGTAATCAATTAACAGGAACCCATTCGCATCCCAAAACACACTGGCCATGAACTTTCCGCCAGATGCGATCGACTTCGCTTTCTTTGGCGCTGAACCACCGTCTTCCACCCACTGCTTCGACTGCTGTTTCCTTTCTGGCGTGTAGTGGTGGACCCATGTCTCATCCATTGTGACAAATCACCGCACAAAATCGGTCGGATCCCTATTGAATCGGTCCAAATATTGCCGCGAAAATCGTTTGCGCATTTGCATTTGATCGGCATTCAGCAAATGCACCACCCATCTTGCGTAGAGCTTTCGCATCCCTAAGTTTTTGTGCAATATGTTTCGCACCCTCCCTTCCTCAGCTATCTCACTCACCTTCACTCGCCTATCGTCCAACACGATATCATGCACTTTTTCGATGGTTTCGAGTGTGGTTGCGGTTTTTGGCCGTCCTTCACATGGGTCATCTTCGAGGGACGTGCGACCACGTTTGAATTCAGCTGCCCACTTTTTAACGGTTGACATGAAAGGAGCAGAGTCCCCGTAAACTTTTGTCAACTTTGGATAAATTTGCGTAGGGGTTAACTCATCCAAAACGAAGAATTTTATCACCGCACAATATTCAAATTTATCCATTCGAAAAACACGCAAGACGTCTACTGCAAAAATTCGTGTAAAGAGACAACTTGAGAGAACAAGTTGAAAATTGTCATACGAACTAATGAGAAGTGCACCCAGGCAGGAAACATAAAGTTTTGCTGATTGGAACGCCATCTCTGCGTCAGGCCGAGAACTTTTCACCTGGCCCTCGTACCTATACATCATACATATCAGAAGAATTATACAAATCAAATTTCATCGAAATGTGTTCAGTGTTTCATGGTAGACATGGAACAATTTTTCATCTGACCCTTTCAAGAAAGATCATGAGTTTCTGTTATTCTCTGGATTAATGGGGAAATCTGATATGACGGTATTGAACATTAATTTTTTTTTTTTATATAATTTGCACGTGTTAAAGGGGATATGAATACCCTTATACTAATTTTTAGAACACGTGCGTTTTGTGGAAAGGGGAAGAGACAGAGAGAAAAACAGAGTGGTGTATTTTGAAACTAAGGTGGTATTAAGTTTCTGTAAACTCCAAGGGTGGCTGTCCAGATAACTGGGGAGAATTTTGTTTGTTTTCGCTATTATTGTCGTTGCTTATGATTCACAGTATTTTTTTCCGTCCTCCTGATTTCATCATCACGATCAAGTTGCATTTTAGCCATATGACCACCCTACTGCCAGTGTTATGCCTTCGCAGTAGAGTTGACTTAGCTTTCGCAAGTGATCGACTTTTTTATTTATTTCATGCGAAATAAATAGATGATTGTTGACATCAGGATTTGAACCGTGAACCAAGAGCGTTACAAGCGATGATGTTACCACTACACCGCGGCCACCCTCACTAATGGATCGAAGCCTTACACTTAATTGTATCTCGGATATCACTTTCGTACTTCTTATGCTCGTAGTTAGGATTTTGCTCCACTTCAACTCTTCTATCCAAAATCTGATAAATTATCCTGTTTCATGATGTCTAACCTTTCTCGAATGTCATCTTTAAATAAAATATTTGGAGCCTTTTTCAAAATCCTTTGTTCTTAAGTGTTTTAGGTTAAAAAGAAACCTCATATCATTTTGGGTTTCATGGGACCCATATAATGATATCAAGTGTGTAGATTTCTGGTTTTCCCCTTTCTATTCTATATGTATATTTAAATTCTTGTCACATAATCTTTTATACATAGTTTCTTATGCGGAACTATGCGAATGCCAATAGACATTAGATCAAAGGTTGAGAGTTCATGTAAGTGACGTACATTGTATAATAGATACATGTTTGTATACTCGTATCTTCAATTTTAATAAATACTTTTCGACCAATGGTTCTTTTCACTAAAGCTTCATATCTTATGGGAGATCAAAACAATATGAAGTGCATGACCCAACCCCTTCAAATTTCAAATACAACCTTAGCTTTTGTTACAGTCTACTGAAGAAGTAAGATTACTGTATACGAGTACAACTTGTTAACAATACCATGTATGGGGTCACTTCCCCGAGACTAAAACACTATACTATCGCATTTCAAGAAGAAAAATCTGTCTTTTATACATGCTTATATTACGTGCATGGCTACACATACTCGTAAGTTATCTCTTAACAAAGAAAATAAGAAGAAAGAAAAAACCCAAGAAAGATAGTGGAGGCAAAAATAATTTGAATGAGTTTCACAGGAAGCAGGTGTCGTTAGTGGGTGGCAAACTGCGTTTCCTTTTCCCGGAAATGATGCAATCAATTAAAAGTGCTTTTAAGGAACATTTTATAGAGCATGTCGAGATGAATTTCCATCTCTCTTGGAGTCTGCCTCTATCTCCGTATGTAGGTATTAGTTTAATTAAGCAAAAACTTTGTTAAAGTTTTAATCTAGGATTAGTTTAAAGCGACTAGCAATGTAAACGAAGTGCCTCCCTCATCTCTAATTGAAAATGTTTAAGAGAATTTAGGTTTGCGGTGTATGCAATCTACATTGTACGAGTATAGAATCCATTTTTAAGTTTAGATATTGTACAGGGTTATCCATTTTGTGCTTTAGGATTTTAAATTTAAGTATGGAATACAACATGGTTGCTTTGATTATTGTGAAGTAATTTTCGATGACTTTTCGGCACATTTCTGGCTGTATTGCGGCCGTAACTTCACGGATCTTGGCTCTTAAGTACTTCTAAGTTCTGGGGAATGTCTGCATAGACACGATCTTTAGCATAGTCCCCGACATAAAGAGCCAACAATTATTCCCCCCTACTTTTAATGTTTTTCGAGACGACGACCCTACCCAACCCTTGGTTGACTTTCCCTCTCGAGGCGTGCTACTGGCCATCCATAATGACCTTGACTCTTCTCTCACTGCCATTTCTTCCTCTTCTAAGGTCGACTTTGTTACAATAAAAATAACTTTTTCACACCGATCCCTGTACGTTATGTGTTGTTACATTCTACCAAATCAATCTATCGAATCTTACAAACTTGCTATAGACGCGATTGATCAAATAATTGACCTATCTGATTCCCTCGATGACATCCTTATTTTTGGCGACTTTAATCTACCTCTGTTGCAGTGGAGTCCTTCCGATGATGAATTCTTTTTCATCACTTCAAGTGCCAACTCCACTAAGGAATGTCTCTTCATAGATCGGCTAACTGATTTAAGTCTATGTCAAGTTAGTACCTTATATTCACAACTGATCCCATTAACTCCTCAGTCTCGCTTTGTCCCCTAACTCTGTCGACTACTGCCCCCCCCCCCCCCTTCTTCCTCTTTAATCAGCACCTCCTGCATTTCGCACTTCTTACGACTTTCATAAAGCTAATTTCCGCAAAATAAATGCCTATCTACGAAGTCCTCACATTTTTTTACAGAGAAATGTTTAATTCTATTTCTCTTTGTGTCCCCTTTTCTCGTAATAAAACTTTATCTTCATCCCCCCCCTTGGTATAATCGCAAACTTCGCACCTTACGTAACAAGAGAAGCAAGTTATGGGCAGCTTTTCTTCGTACCAATTCTGTTTTGGACTATTCCAACTATCTCGGTTCCTACCTTCAATTCAATCATCTTCATAACTCTCTCTACCAGCGGCACCTAATTAACGCGCAAGCAAATCTTATAAACGACCCTAAGTTCGTCAACTATAAAAAAAAATCTGACGGTTACCCTCCGTCCCTCTCTTTTGAAAACATATCATCAAGTAATCATAACCCCCATACACAAAAATGGATCAAAGAACGAAGTAACAAACTATCGCCCCAACTTTCTCATCTACCCAAACTTTTCGAAAGTATTTTATACGAAGCCTTAAGCTTTCAGTGCAAGTCTCTTATCTCTCCCACCCAACACGGTTTTCTGAAAGGTAGATCAACTACCACTAACTTAGTCGAATTCGTGTCCTTCGCCCTATCTGCCTTAGAGAATGGCAAAGAAGTCGACTAAAATCAACTGATTTTAGTAAGGCTTTTGATAAGATATCTCATAATTTAATCCTCTTCAAATTGTCTGCCATCGGTTTCGATGGATATCTTCTTACCTGGAAAACCCTTCTTACTGAGTTCGCTTCAGATACGTCTTATCGACTCCTTTCTTGGCCACCTCTGGTGTTCCGCAAGGCAGCCATCTAGGGACCCTTATCTTCATTCTAACCATAAACGAACTCTTCCCTCTCTCTGTACGCTGATGATACCAAATTTTTCAAAGCCATCTCTTCACCACATGACTACTGTCTCGTTCAACAAGACCTCGATAGTTTTTCGAACTGGTACCTACAAAATCGCTTAGAGCTCAATATCACTAAATGCCAATCCATTACCTTGTCACGTAAGCGCCACGTGTCCTCCGCCCGCCATTACCTTCTCCATGGTCAACCTATATCCATCGTTCAATCTCTCTGCGATCTTGGAATATTGTACGATAGGGAACTAAATTTCCGTTCACATATTGATGAAATAATTCGTAAAGCTAACTCATCACTTGTCTTTGTCAAACGATGGTCCAAAGAATTCTCCGACCCTTACGTGACCAGATCCCTTCTTCTTGTTTTTTTTTTTTTTTTACTTTTATGCGCTTTATTTTCTACGTGGCTAACTCGAAAGGTTTAACTCTTTTTAGTCTTCTTACCAAATTACTGGTGTTTAGAAGCTGTACCACTTCATCGTTGTCGTAGTTTTGGAGCCTAAGTCTGTGCCGCCCAGTGACTTCTTGATTTCAAAATCAATTGTCTCTACACCTAGGTCTCTGTGTAGGTCTGTGTTTCGAATGTACCACGAATACCAATAATATTTCTTTATTCTGAATAATAAAGTAGGAGTGGCATTGTGAACTTTTTGGTTCAAATACAGTGAAATCGTTCTACTCAGAAGACCTTCTCTCGGTTTTAAAAATATTTTACCATATAACTTGTGACTAAGACTTTTTCTTAGAAAAAAGTGGGCGTGGCGGTCGCCATTTGAGAGACCTATCGATGCCATTATGTATGGAGTACAACATCGTTCAAATGTCCGCCACGGCTTCTTTGGATGGCGCGCATCCGAAATCTCTCTGGCGCATAAATCAGGCTGAATTTGACAGATGGCTTTGAGGGCCGCTGTGGTTTGTGGCTTATTCGCATAGACCTACGACTTCAGAAAACCCCACAAGAAAAAGTCTAACGGGGTCAAATCGCACGATCTCGGTGGCCAGTTCACACCACCTCCACGTGAGATGACCATGCCCTCGAATCGCTCGTGCAGAATTTCCAATGTGGCGTGAGCTGTGTGGCACGTAGCGCCGTCCTGTCGAAACCACATGTCGTTGGTGTCCATATGATCCAATTCAGGCCAAAAGAAGTTGTTAATCATCGACCTACAGCGCTCGCCGTTGACGGTGATGGCCTGGCCAACGTTGTTCTCAAAGAAATATGGACCGATCCAAACCAAACATTGACTTTTTCGGGATGCATTGAACGCTCTTGGATCTCATGTGGATTGGTATCGTCCCAAATTCGACAATTTTGTTTGTTGACGTACCCATTCATCCAGAAATGGGCCTCATCGCGGAAGATGATTTTTCGATGAAAATTAGGGTCAGTTTCCAACTGCTCCAGAGCCCATTCGGCGAACACACGTCGTTGTCTATGGTCGTTTACCTTCAGCTCCTGGGTCAGTCGAATTTTATACGGGTGAAGGCCCAAGTCACGACGCAAAATTCGCCAAGTTGTGGTCCGCGAAATGTCGAAATTGACTGCCTCGTATTCTCCTGTACACTCTCACGGACAGCGGCGATGTTTTCGGCAGATCTTGCGTTTCGTCGACGTACAGGTGTTGATTGATCGTTTACTTAACCAGTGGACTCAAATTCATCCACCACACTGCGAATAGTCCTCTCGGAAGGACGATTATGGCGACCGTAAAATGGGCAAGCGCGCGGAACGTTGCCCGAACAGTCCACCCATTTTGATAAAACAATTTTATTATTTGCACGTGTTGTTGAACCCTATATCCGTCCATGGTGATTTGGCAAAGCAGACTGAATAAATGACAGCCAATTTGACAGATGTAGCTTCATCAATATGGCCGCTATCAACTGTCAAAGTTCGGAAGTCCCTATTGGAAGACCCTGTATATACTTTTAGAGATCTATCGTTATTATTTTTTTATGTTACAAACTATGTATCAAACTTAATATACCCTGGATAGGGTATAAAAACGTACGAATATTTTTTGTCTCTACTGTCTCATATTCCATCTCAAGCTATTTTCTGAAGTAGTAAAAATATAACTAATGGACTAGAGACATACTGATTCAGAAATCAGTTGCATAGAAATATTGCAAGAAGCGAATGGCCTAGTTTACACCGGCGAATTAGGTCCAGATCAGCACTAAAATTTAGCCTTAGTCTTCGCAAGCGACAAATTTGATGGGACATTCATTTGGCATTTCTTTAAAAAGCGCCATCTACCGCATGTTAGAGAACCTAATTGTTTGGAATGTTTACGAGGGACGGCAGTGAAAGCAGAGATCCGATTAAAAAATGTTATCTTTCAATATAATCTCCCTCGAGTGAAATGTATTTCTCATATCGGGCATACAGTGCCTCAATTCCACCGAAAAAATATTCTTTTTCTTTGCTTTCGAAATAACTTTCTACGGCCGCCTTGATCTCGATCTTATCTATAAATCTCCAGCCTCGTAACTCCTTTTTCAAATTGGAAAAAGTCGCTCTGGGTCAAGCCTGGACTGTATGGTGGGTGGTCTATCTTTGAAAAACCTGTGTCTTTTAAGGACTATCTCGAAACCTGCGCCGTGTTATCCTGCAAAAACAAAACTCCGTGCCTGAGTTACCCACGTCACTTCCGTACGACCGGTTTACGTGCCTGAGCCAATAAATTTGCGTAGTATTGACCATTCATCCTAGTCCCCTTTGACAGGTAATCAGTCAGCAAAACACCTTCGCTGTCGTAAAAAACAGTCATCATAAGCTACGAAGCCAACTTTGCCACCTTGAATTTCTTCGGCGGGCCCTCCCCTTTTTCAATCCACTATATAGACTCTTGTTTGGACTCCGGATCGTATTGGCGAACCCAAGTCTCATTTACAGTCACGTTTCGGTTACAAATTTCGTCAAGATTGTCCCCAGCTACGAGTAATTCCGGAAAATCTTTGCAGCACTAGAGTCGTCGCTGCTTGTCGAACAGCGTGCGTGAGCATTTTTGGTACTTAGCGCGCACAAATTTTTTTCATGTTTAAATTCTCGTGCAAAATTTTTCCAATCCGTTCTTTGCTAACTCGTCCGCTATCTACCATATTTTCATTCTTCGATCGGCCAGAACTAATTTTTAAATTTTTCCGTCGTTTTCTTCAGTGACGACTGACACTGGATGCCATGGGCGGGGGTTGTCTTCACAACTCTCTCACCCTTGTTGATATAAGCGAGCCCATTTTTTGACCATAGTAAGCGAAGGCCCAGAATCCTGAAGAGTCGATGATATGTCTTCGAAAATTTCCTTTTTTGACGAGGTACTTTATCACAACGCGGTTCTGAAAATTGCGAAAATTTCCGATTTCGGCTGACATTGTGATGTTTATCCTACCACAGATAATAACAAAATAAGATTATTATTGAAACGAGGTGATATTTATATTACTAAAGTGTGCCGCAGTTAGTGCTGTCACTAATAAGAAGATGACTCGTTGCTGAATATCTCAGGCGGCGAACTTATCATCCGCCAATAGTACATGTACGAGGGTGGGTCAATAAGTCCCTGAAAATTAACACAAATTGTGTCGTCACCTTAAATTTAATTTTTTTGTCAAGAATCTTCTTTCAAAAGAACGCACCCAAATTTTCTGACAGATCTGTCAAATAGTTTTGTTGTGGCAGCCGTTTTATATAGACGCCTACTAACATTTTCGTTAAACTGGAAAAAAAGTGAATTTCGAGTGCTCAAAAGCTTAACAAATATTATGGGGACTATTCACCATCGATTGGAACCATTCACCACTGGTTTACTCAATTTCGGTGCGGTCGTTCAAGCACAAGTGACACCGAACGTTCTGGTCGCCCAATTCAGGTCACCACAGCAGAAATGGTTGACAAAATCCATGGTTTGATAATCGACGATCAGCGAGTGAAAGTGCGCGAGCCTGAAGAGGCCACAGGCTTACGAGTATCACATGGCTCAGTGATTTCGATTTTATGTAAATATTTGGACATGAAAAAGCTTTCCGCAAGATGGGTGCCGCGTTTTCTCACAATCGACAACAAACGCATTCGTTTGACAACTTCAAAGGTGTGTTTGGCGATGTTCCAGACAAATTCGGCTGAGTTTTTGCGCCGTTTCGTAACCGTGGATGAAACCTGGATTCACCATAACACACCAGAAACCAAGGAACTGTCAAAACAATGGACTTCTCCTGGTGAATCGAAGCCGCAGAAGGCCAAGGCGGGTTAGTCAGCAAACAAGGCCATGGCAACAGTTTTTTGGAATGCGCGCGGTGTTATTCACATCGATTACCTTGAAAAGGGTAAAACGATCACCGGTGCATATTGCGCAGAGCTGCTGGATCGATTCCAAGCCGATTTGAAGCAAAAACGGCCGCATTTGGCGAAGAAAAAAGTTCTTTTTAACCAGGCCAACGCACCGGCGCACAAGTCCGTAGTCTCAGTGGCAAAATTGCATGAGTTAGGCTACGAACTCCTCCCTCATCCAGCATATTCCCCAGATTTAGCCCCCTGCGACTATTTCTTGTTTCCAAACATGAAGAAATGGCTCAGAGGTAAGAGATTTGGGTCGAATGAAGAGGTCATCGCTGAAACAAACGCTTATTTTGAGAGGCTCGAGAAATCGTATTATTTGGAGGGCATCAAAAAATTGGAGAAACGTTGAATGAAGCGTATAGAGCAAAAAGGACACTTTGTTGAAAAATAAAATGTTTTTATACCGGAAAGAGTGTTCCTTATTTAATTTTTCAGGGACTTAATGACCCACCCTCGTACACTGCAAAATTGGGTTCACAGGATGGGCTGCTGCCAAACTAGCCACGGCAGACGTTTAAATAAAATTATTTTCCATAAATAATCGGGAAGAGTACTTTCTTCAATAAGGCAAACAGACCTTGAAAAATATTAAAGGAAATTTTTTTTATAGAAAATTTTAAAAAGAAACCAACCAAGCCCTCCCTTTATAACAAATTGTAGGGCCTAACAACTGATGACATGCAGACTCAATGCTCTTCACAAATACATATATAGGTATCATATACTTTTGAATGTCGTCATTATTTCTCCGTATTACAAACTGTGTCAAAATTAATATACCCTAGGGTATCACACAGTCCACTACGCAAAACTTCTCAAAATCATTTTTAAAAGTTACTCGAAGATTGATTAAATAAGAATTTCTAAGTTCAATCTGACTTTTATCATTGTTTTCGAATGCAAATTGCAATTTTGTTTGTTTAAATGGACAACAAAAGGTATTACACAATCCTTTATATACAAATCGTACCTATAGTTCCCCCCCATGTTTTAAAACCTCAGCACTGATTAGATATCTGCACTTATGGTTTAACCTAATGTTAATGTATACATTCCATAGTTCTACAACGCAATTAAGGCCCTTCTTGTGTGCGAAACGCCACAAAGCCAGCGTATGAGACCCATTAATTATTATTATGTTCTTTCACAGACGTAACACAATATTTCATCCAGTTTAGGGACTTACAATACTTTTTTGTAGTGAAAACTTGAAGTGATTGAACTAGAAACAGCAGTTGGTAAGGCTGTTGATTTATTTATCTGCATTCCTGAGGAGCAGCGTTATTCGAAAATATTTTGAAATTCGGGTAACTTTTCAAAATTCAATGTTTTATACCAGAAATTTTAGACAAAATGGGAGTACTCCATTTCCGTTATTTCTTTTTTGGGAGAATGGGATTCGGTATGAAGAGTAATACAACTCCTTATCGACCCAAATTCTTTGAAAATAATATAGTATTCTTTAAAAACCTAGACAACATTGCATATATTTTCTATTTGTCAATCCATCTAATAAAAAAGAAAAAGTATCTGCATTTTTATTCAGCAAGTACCCTCCAGGAATTGAACCCCTAATTTGAAATTCTACTCAAAGTGCCAGAGTGTCAGACTGTTTTCAATCAAATTTCATACTTTTCATGCCCCAATTGTTCCATCCAACCCAACGATTTGGTTAATAAATTATTTACAATCCAAATTTCAGTTACAGCAAGAACCGAAATATTCGGTAGCAAGATACAAAAAAATAAAACTTTTTTTTTTTTTTCCTGTTTTTCTTTTTGAAACAAACTTCGAGGAACGTACGTACATTCTGTAGCTCTCATTCCTGGAACATGCGCACTCTTCCCAATATCCACAATCACAGCCAAAATTGCCATTGTCACTCGGCAGCACCACATCCACACCATGTTAAAACTGAAAAGCACTTTAATTTACTCGAAATGGGGCTAAAAATCGAATATACCTACCTTTCTCGATATAATTAAAAATCTAACTAGCCTAGGTTCATAGGCTGTAAAGCACGACCCAAAACAACGGGGTCAAGCTGTACGAGTATCTTTTTCCTAAGATTTTTTTTTTTTATTTTTATTTTTTGACTTGTTCTCCTGCACCTTCCCTCCTTTCCGCATTATCACTTCTCTCTTGTGCGCACCGCTTTGTACGAGTATAACCTCCCTTTTTTCGTTTATGATTGAGTCTTTCACCTCCCACTACGAACAACGACGAGCAGTGAAAATGAAACCATCCAACTCTTGTGTTTCTCCTCCTGACCAGTTCGTTCCTCGTTGTGTTGTGTGTGCATCCGATAAATTTCTGTGTTCTTTTCAGGTGGTACGTAGGTACTGGATAATATATTATGTATTTCGAGGAGCAGTTTATATTTGGACGCGTGTACCGAAAAGTGGAATTTATTTTGTACCGTCTTGCACTGAATTCCTTAACTTTTTTTGGTTGCCTTTTCTGTTTGTTAGTATCTATTTAGGAATAAATTTATTTTTTTTGTTTGGATTTTTCATTTAAAACACAACAAAAACGCGCAAAACAAAAACAAAATGTAATAAATACAAAAAAAAAAAAAAAAAAATTATAACAATTAAGTGTAACACACTCTGCATGGAGGAGGAGGACGAGGAGTAAAAGTGAAAGTTTTCCAAACTGCGTTTTCGACCATATCAGAGAGAGTTTTTTTTTTGATTTTTTTTATTTTTTTTTTTTTTACTACGCGAAGTGCGGTTAAATAATTTATCGTGGAACCTGTGTATACCTTAAGAGTAGTAATATCGTCCATATGCATATCACGGAATTTTGTAAAGATATATTGTGTGTAACGTGTAGTCGACCACCACCATCATACCCCAAAAACACACTCCTCGTTCGAAGAGAAAAAATGTACACTTGCATTATTAATGAAGCACAATTATAATTAACATTCAACAAAGTTTAAGTGTTATATTTAATTAAAACAAAAAAAAAAAAAAAATAAATAAAATAAACAAAACTAAATAAATAAAATGCCCACTTGAGAAATAAAATGACAGTGGAGTGCAAATGGAGTGCAAGTGCGAATGCAACTGCAAATAAAATTCAAAAACTCCAAACAAATATCTATATACCATGGTAGTACTTGGATAACAAAGTAAACTACACTTTCTCTCGGGACAACTTGGAAGAGAACCTAAGTCAATTTGAAATATACAATTCAAAAGAAAAAATTATACAAAAAGGTAGGATATTTATGAATAAATTTTTGAAAATCAATTAATTTGAGCGTGTTGAAAGAAATTCCAATTCCAATTCCAATTCCAATTCCAAAATCAAACAAAAACCAAATAGAATTTCTATTTTTAAACAAATTAAGCTAATAAAATTGTAATGAAGAGTAGAAAAATTGCAAGTTTTTCTAGTCCTTTTCTAGTTCCTTTCCCTTGTAGTGGTTGTGGTGGGTGATGACATTTATATGAAGTATATAGAGCCGCGTCGAACCGGCATCGGTTTATTATCAAAGAACCAACCATATGGTAGACGGTTTTTTTTTTTTTTTTTTTGTAGAGATTCACACAAAAGATACTTTTATTACGCAGAAACCATTTTTTTTCTTTTGTTCTTGTATATCATTTTCAAGTTTACATTTTTGTCGA
The DNA here is from genome assembly GCA_963082735.1 of Pocota personata. NCBI lineage: Eukaryota > Metazoa > Arthropoda > Insecta > Diptera > Syrphidae > Pocota > Pocota personata. The sequence continues at coordinate 58,655,703 of OY720430.1, forward strand.
AATATTTTTTTTTTGTTTTTCAATTAATATTGACAAAATGAAGCTAAAAATTTATTTGTTTTGGACAGAGATATATATGTATATACATTTGGACAGGTGCAGTGCGCCTTAGTTTATTATTCCATTGAGTAAAAGCATAATAAATTGATCAGATAATTTTATAGAGAAGGGTGCGGTGCGGATTTTGTTCTCTTGTCATAATTTGAACGTAAACAATGCAGAACAAATGAATTATACACAATTTAATTTAATTTTTTTTATGACTGTCATTTATGTGTGGGTAGATACATAATAATGACGATATAATTTTTTTTTTTTTTTTTTTTTTTATAAGCATCCGAGGTGGGACGTAACGGTCCTTTGAGATGGTATAATGCGAAAAAAAGGAATAAAAAAAAAAAAGTATCATTCGGATACATTTCATTATAGGTTAATCGTTTTCTTTTTTTCCTCCAATTTAATGCATTTGTGGTATAAGTGCAGCAAAGAGTGTGAATTTTCATGAATGCCAACAGTACATACTTGGGTGTGTAACTTAAGTGCCTGCTGGAATTAATTTTTCAATATTTAAAAAGGTTGCATATAAATTTACCCCGTATGGAGTTATGAAAATGTACATAAAGTTTTACTTAAATTTTGTTTATGGTTAAGTATCGAGAAAGTTACGAGTATGTACCTATAATAAATGTGGATGAAAAGTGTATTTTGGGAAAGTGTTTTGGGGGGGAAATTTATTATGACAAGGTCAAATGATAGGTTACAGTGCATCGAATTTAAATGCAGGAAATGTGATACCTTGAGTACTATTGTAGATCTGCGAATTTCATACAAGTATTTTACGTGCATTCACTTGGAATCAGTAAGTATGGGTTAAAGGGTGTCCCAAAATTCACACAGGTTTTTAATTAAAAATTGCAAATGATTTATTGATTCATAAAGTATACGGCATAGGGTTATGTATAGAATAGCATATCGGGTAAATGGCCTCCACTGCTTTGCTGGCACATACGCACTCTTTTGTCGACATTTTCCAGACCGTTTTGCACAAATGTGGCTGAATTTCGTTGATACAGCGCTCAATTTTCTCTTCCAAGGCGTGAGTGGTCGTGGGTTTGTTGGCATAAACCTTAGACTTAAAAAAAAAAAACAAAAAGAAAAAGTCCAATGGCGTTCAATGGCATGATCTGGGCGGCCAATTCTGATAATCAAAACGGGAAATTGCACGATCAGGAAATGACTCATGAAGGAATTGAATTGTTTCTCGGGCTGTATGGCATATGACACACTTTTGTTGAAACCTCATGTCGTCCACATCCATATGTTGCAATTTAGGCACAAAAAACTGGATTATCATGTCGCGATAGCGACACCATTAACTGTTATTGCCTGACCAGTTGCATGGTCCGATGATGCCTCCAGGCCAAAAACCGCACCAAATAGTGACACATTGTGGATGTATTTGTTTTCCAATAATCACTCGTAGATTTTCTGAACCCCAAATTCGAGAATTTTGACGATTAACAAAGCCATCAAGATGACAATGAGCCTTATCGCTCAATTCTTGTTGTTCCATATTCCATTCAACGAATTCTCTTCGCTGTGCGTGGTCAGTAGGCTTTAGTTCTTGAGTCATTTGCACTTTGTATGATGCATGAAGATTCAAATCTTTCGTGAGAATACGCTGTACAGAGCTTCGCGAAATATCCAATTCTTAACCACGCTGCCGAATTGATGTTCCTGAACTCTCAACAACACTCTCACGAACTGCTTCGATGTTTTGGGTTGAAGGACTTGTTGAAGGACGGCCAGAGTGTCTAAGATCACTAATTGATCCTGACCCTTCACAGTTGATGATGTTAAATTACTATTCCGACCATATTTTGTACGAGAATTGCGAAATGTAGCTGCCAAACTTTCACTATTTTTAAAATATTGCTCAACAATGAAAACGCCTTATTCTTTCGTGTAGCACTCCATTTTTAATAACCCTGAACTGTCAGCTGTCACGCTGGTTTTTTTTTTTTTTTTAGTTGGCAACACTTTACCGCACAAATGGCGAATAATTCAAATCTTGCGTGAATTTTTAGACACCCTTTAGTTGATGACTAGTCTGGTTTCACAAAGCAGGTATGGTCTTTGGTAAAAAAAAAATCCCATCCCCGCAAAGCTCATAGTGGAAAATTGTTCGTGATAGTAAATAAAACTTAGATCACGTAAATACAACTACCTACAAGGCGTTGTAAGCTTTATTTACAAATCCCAAAATGTAGTTACTTAAAGTGTAATTCAGACCCCATAACCTACTATTTTGGCTATTTTTACACGTAATTTGTAAAAGTTTTATGAAAAAATTCGCTTTGAAGTCGTCTGGCGCTAACACATGAAATTTGTTCGAATAGTATTGTAAATTTAACTGACTTTCCGTTACACTGCTAAAGAGTTAAAGCGGAAAAAGTGCTTTAAAACAGACCAGACTTCTAGCCTATAGCTAGAAACGGAGGAAGATGGTTTCCTACAAGTTCCATTACTGGTTTGGAGAACGATTTTTTCAAATTTGTAATTTGTTTCATCGGATCCCTTCGCAAGTAGCTAGGGCCCATCATCTTCATGTACACCTGGTAACCGCAGTAGACATATTCCTATAATCTTTTAGTTTACAACTATTCAAGAGCAGAATCAGCAGGCAACCAACAATCATCTCACGGTATTATCCCAGCATTGTAGGTTAACCTAGGAGAGGATTATAAAAAAACAAAGGTCTTATTGTCCTTTTTCAATTCAATTTTTAACTCTCAAATTCATTAAATTCTCAGTCGATGATATGTCAATTAAAAAGGTATCATACATGAACAAGAGGTTGTCGTTGATCGAGAACAACAGATATCAACTGCTCACTTAGACAACATAGAGTCCATTGTGCCCAATTTGTTTGATAAACCCTGGGAACCTAAAGTTTAAGACCGGTAGTAGGCGTAGATGTAGGTCCTCCAGATCTGAGAAGAAGTTACTACCAAGAGCTGTGCTTCTCCTAAGGGCTAGTGCAGGACAGTCACAGGTTGCATGACTCTATTTCTTCCTTGTCCCTACAGCTTCTACAATACTTGTTGTATGGAAGATCTAGTCATGCCCACCGAGCAGTGCCCAGTCAGGATGTCGACGACCGTTCGTATTTCCCTACGACTATACTTTATTAGACTAATAGATCTCTGTTTATCGAATACTGGCCATAACGATGTAGCTATAGCACATGTGTCTAATTGATACCAGCATGTGTCTAATTGAAACAGCTTCGATTAGGATTATGGAAGAATTTAGACCGGACCCGTTTCTAGTCAGCTCATCTGCCTTTTCATTTCCGGAGACACTTATATGGCCCGGCTACCAGTATAGAGTCACCGTGTTAACTGTTGATATCTGATTTAGTGTTATTGTCCACAGTTTTACCATTGCAACGCTTTAATGGCTGCTTGACTATCAACATAAAATCTGATTATTTGTCCTGAGATATTTTTCTCTATAATCCTTTCTACTCCTTGCCTTATTGCGGCGATTTTAGCCATCTTTCGCTGCAGCCATCTTTCAGTGTAACAGAGCAATTAGTATTTCGAGATTCACAGTAAATCCCAGCCCCCGTACCAACATTAATTTTAGATCCTCATCCCATTAATCCCTGCTGGAAATTCTGATAGAGAATCTCCGGTTGTATTCTGAAATAAGGATGATGTAGTCCGTATCCATCTGGACTTTGAAAACACTCCATCGAGAACTGTGGCATGACCGTAGGGACTCGCTGTCCAGAGACCGAGTTCCCTGAGTCTTAGCGCTGTTCTGATTGCCGAGCTTCCGCGATAATTTAAATGTCGTTTCCAGAGCTGTTATGTTGATCTTATTGATCCCGTTACCCTTAAACAGCCTACCCATTGAATGTACGTAACACTTGCTAGATAGCATTTCGTGCGCTTTCCACCATACATATGATCTATAAGTTGAGATGGGTCTTATTCCCGCAGCGTATAATCAGTATGCCAACATATAACTGGTGATTGAACTCCACCTTGGGGGGTGCCTCGGTTTACTCTTTTCTCCTATTAACATCTCATAGGGTCGAGTTGATTACGCGAGTACTAAGCACCTGCTCAATCCATCTGCATATGACCGTTTTTATAGCGACCTAACGCAAGAACTCCTGAACGAATTTCGATGAAATTTAGCATATAGGCTTAGACTGATACGTTAGTAGCCAGAGACAAAGATGATTTAAAGACTTTTCACCACCTCCACATCCCATTCACACTTGATACGATTTTGACGGTTTTTAGCTGCTTCGATTCCCTCTACTTTCACGTGACCTGCTTCCCAGTAAAGGGTGACTTTGTTGTTCTGACTTACTTACTTACCTAATAGACGACTCTTGGAGGGTCAGAGCCTAAACTGCTGTCTTTCATCCTTCACGGTTCCATGCTATCTGCTTCCAATTGGAAAGACCGAGATTTCTTGCGTCCGCGATCACTTGGTCCTTAGACCGGTGGTTCGGTCCCTCCCTTGTAGTCTCGAACGTTGGAATTCTCGGGTTGGGATTCCAAGACTCTCTTAGCTGGAGCGTTGTCGTCCAATCGCTCGATGTGGCCGAGCCAGTGGTAATCGACGGATTTTTGCCTTCCGGACTACATCTACATCTTTGTATGTCTTCTCCTCAATCCGCTCTCCTCGCAGATAGGACCAAATATCCGGCGTAGGATTTTTCTTTCGAAGGAGCCCAAGATCTGCTCTGTCGTCCTGCTTATCGTCCAGCTTTCGGCTCCATAAAGCACGACTGGTAAGATCAATGTTTTGTAGAGCATGATTTTGGTCCTTCGGGTTAAGATTTTGAACCCTAGCTGCTTAGACAGGTCGAAGTAGCAACAGTTGCCGAGAGTTATCCTGCGCTGAATCTCCACCAGGGTGTCATTTGTGGAATTTACGTTTGTGGTAGGTAAACTCCTTTACTACCTCAAAATTGTGGTTGTCTATGGTCATATTTTGTCCAATGCGATGTGCGACGGAGTTATTTCTGGTTGACAGCATGTACTTCGTTTTACTCTCATTGATCTCAAGACCAACTCGTCTAGCCTTTTCTTCAATCACCGTAAATGCTTCAATAACGGCACGTTGGGAGCCCGCGATAATATCTATATCGTCAGCATACCCCAACAGCTGCCCGGATTTGAAAAATCCGTGTTAACACCTGCCCGCCGCACTATACGTTCTAATACGAGATTGAAGAAGTCACATGACAGCGCGTCTCCTTGCCGAAATCCAGTGCGTGTTTGGAAAAATTCGGAGGTTTTACTTTCAAGTTGCACTGTGCATCGCGTGTTTTCGAACGTGGTGCAACACAACCGGATCAGTTTTTTCCGATCCCAGCTCGGTGCGATGAATGCTGTCATAAGCGGCTTTGAAGTCGAAGAAGAGATGGTGCGCATCGATTTGTTGTTCTGTCCCAGTCGATTTATCTTGGAAAGATACTCCTCCACAAGTTTAGATATGATTTCATGAGAGCTTTAGTGCCCATGACTATCCAATACTATTGTAATGTCTTGTTCGCGATAATTCCTATCGAGGTTGAATTGGGCACATCTTTCGATTGCATGAACATCCGCAGTATTTAGTTCTGGGCCCCCAATAGGTACACCCGCATTAGTTCCTGTGGGTGTATTGGATCGAATAATTTGGTACTTTTCAGGTCTGCTCCATTTACTTTTGCTGCTCAGCTCCGAACATTTTCACTTTTTCAAAGGTTATCCTTGCCGTGCTCAGCTTGGTACTTCTGACCAAGGTTACTGCTCCGTACACAATAACGGGTCTGAAGGTCATGGTGTACATCCTTATTAGTGTGACTGAGTTCTATCCCCATGCTTTCCTTGAAATATTTCTGCACACCATGAGTACTCACGTTGCTTTTTCTACCACAGTTTATTTGTATCTCTGTAAGAGAAGAACCACTAGCTTTATACCTAGATTATTGACCTGTTGTTGTGGGACTTTGATACTATTTAGTAGGATCCTGGTCGGGTTCTACCGTTAAGTACCACTCCCATATGATTGTTAGTCCTCCTTGTATTACTTCGCAGAGTGTCTCCTCGAATTTCGCAAAGAAATGTACGAGTATGTCTTCAGCATATTCTTGATCCGCCGACGTTTGTTAACCTTTGTTTGTCTATAATCAGGCTCCTCAATAGTGGTGAACGAACTCCTCCATGTGGATAGCCTTTAGTTGTTCTTATTCTTATGGCTTTTATCCCACCACAGTTTCAGCTATTTGGTCTGTAGTCTGGTTAACTCCCTTCTTTTTGAGGGCTCTGCTAATTGCCTCGTGAGATGTATTGCCTTTTCTCTGCAATCTGTTGCTCTTCAGAAAACTTCTAAGATGTTACTCATGTTTTAATACTCGGGCTGCTGAGTGTGATGTCAAGAACCACCTCCCTTACCCTGGTCGCAAAAGTTGGTGTATTGCTGACATTAAGAATATCTAGATTTTTTTTAAACCCCTTTCTTTGCAGTGTGCATTCACGTCACATCCCAGCAAACATGGTATTTTGGTCCTTCTGCAGTCATGGCAGCCCGCCAGTTATTGCACATTTATGTGGGGTACGGACCGTGAAGCAGGCTGCATGTTAATTTGGGTCTGGATGGTGGTTCTGCATTATGAACTCTGAAATACTCGTACATATAAAGTTTATATTACTTTTGATCAGTATGCAGGTTCTGGGAGGGTGTTCATTTACTCCTCAAATTGTCTTTGCATTCCTACTCGATACTCCTCGTATTTAGTCCATTTAACACCAGGGTTCCTGCGTAAGCACAAGTCCCAGGTTATGATTGCTAAGCATCTTTCTACGAGTGCCGAAGTCGCCTTACTTGTTGGATGTGAACTTGTGCGATGCGGGTGAAGATTTTGCGATTCATGTGTTCTCATGATTAGTTAGAGAAATGAACTCTCCAAAGCCCTGCATGATGTGGTAAGGATCTCGTTAGTTACTGAATTGGCATGGTTTCAGAGAGGCTCCGTTTTATTACAGCCCGACTTCAAGCCATCCAATGGGCACGGTCTCGCATAACATCAGCAGTTCTTGGTTTGCTGCTCTTCAATCAGACTCATCAAGCAGATGCAGCTTCTTCGGTTGATTCAGTCCCTGCAACTTAAGCCTTCGCACAGCATCAAGGAGCGTGCAGAGAGATGGTAGGCAGCCAGTGGTTTGGCTTGATTGTAGAATCTCCGGATGTTGTTTCGATTGAGAGACTCTTTGATTTTATTAACCTGGGAGGCGTCGTAGATTCTCGTTTTTCGGCTTTATCTTGGGGAATAGTGCTAGTCGTTCAAGTTGTGTAGTCTCTCCAGTATCTCATATGATTTGGCACAATGGGCCTGATGATGATCGCTGCGGTCTAGTGGAAGTATCCTGCGGTTTCCGGGATTCGAAGTGGTGTTCCTTTTAGCGGCGGTGGCTCAAACGTAGGTGTCGCTGTTGAAAGTTTTTTTTTAAATGTTCTACACCACTTTGAAGTTTGTAAAACCCAGTGATGGAATGAAAGGAAAAAGTATAGGGAAGAGTTATAGAGTGGACAGATAAGGAGAGAGAGAGAGTGAGGTAACGATGCCCGTTGATTTAAAATCTTTGCAGATTTCTGGAAATACTGCGGAAAGCAGGTTATTCCACATTTATGTTGAATGGCTAAAAAGTGATCTCCTACTGTGATCGGTGTGAGCAAAACCAAGCTCTAAAGTACATGCATGTACAAAATGGGCTACATTAAACAGATGGACAGGCGGGACATAACTATGTATTTGGTTGGAATCTTTGTAGTGGAAATAACGGTATAGGAGCGCTAAACATTTAACATTTCGGTGTTGTTCGAGCGAAGGGATTCGGGATCAGTAATCTACTGGTTCCATCGAAGGTATGGGCTAATATACTTGCCAAGCATAGACAAGTTATTAGATTCCTCAAGATCAACCCTATCCATTCTCAGTTCGATCAAGTTCGCATCCCGCTTGATACACAAGGCAACACTGTGTTTTGATGCATTAAACTTAACTCGATTTTTCACACCCCTATTTATGATTGCATCAATGTCAGAGTTGAGTTTGGTAGACATTCGCTGCCGCTGAGACTCGACGATCTGTGGCCCTTGCCGTGGTGCTATTAGGGATTAGGCGAAGTCAAGAGTACTGTCATCCGCGAAGGAATGAATCGAACAACGAGTAACAAAAAGGAGATTATTAATTTAAATCAGAAAAAGGGACGGAGAGAGTACTGAGCCCTCAGGAACACATGGATGATCATTAAGTGACTGTGCCACATTCTATCGAAAGCTCTCGAAATATTTTTTTTTTTTTTTTTATAATTTGCACGTGTTAAAGGGGATATGAATACCCTTATACTAATTTTTAGAACACGTGCGTTTTGTGGAAAGGGGAAGAGACAGAGAGAAAGACAGAGTGGTGTAGTTTGAAACTCAGGTGGTATGAAGTTTCAGTAAACTCCAAGGGTGGCTGTCCAGATAACTGGGGAGTATTTTGTTTGTTTTCGCTATTATTGTCGTTGCTTATGATTCACAGTATTTTTTTCCGCCCTCCATGTCAAGCAACAACTCTGCATTCATCATGATCATGTGTGCTCTGGTTCCACTTTTCGGACAGGTAGGTTATTAAATCCCCTGTGGAACGCAGTTACCAGAAACTTTACTGGCGATCATTAAGGAACTGGTTTCTTTCGAGATATATGACCTCGGGCAGCACTGACGTTAAAGCTATAGGTCGGCAACTAGATGGGGATTTTTTACGGCCTTTTTTTCGGAATTGGCTGCACGTGTGCAAGCGTCCATCTATCTGTAAAAATGCCTGTGCTAGAGCTTACGCTGTGATTTGGTCAGGGTAGAAGAATACGTCTTTGTTGAACTGTCAACATTCAACTGTCATTGTGATGACTTTTGATAAGTAAAAACTAGAAGGTTATTAAATATGGATCGATACACACTAGCACAACATGTTGAAATAGTGAAAATTCACTACAAAAACGGTGAAAATATCGCGGAAACGTTTCGTAAAGTTCGCACTGCTTTTGGTCATCATCAAGCGCCTTCTCGCACAGCTATAGTGAATTTAATCGATAAATTTGATTGTCTCGAACAGGTTAATGATGTGAAGACTCCAACTCGTGTTCGTCCGGCAAGGTGAGCTGAAAATATTGTCGCCGTAGCTGAGAGTGTGACTGAAAACCCAGGTGTGTCCATTTCGAGACGATCACAGGAATTGGGGCTATCCGCAACCACTTTGCACCGCATTTTGCATACAGATCTTGGCCTACATGCTTATAAGGTCCAGTTGACACAAGAATTGAAGCCAGCAGACCACGCACAACGCCGTACTTTCGATGATTGGGTGTTGGAAATGAATGAACAAGATCCTGATTTTTTACACAAAATTATATTGATGAGGCTCATTTCAATTTGTCTGGGTACGTAAATAAACAAAACTGTCGTATCTGGGGCTCCGAAAATCCAAGAGAAATTGTAGAACAACCATAACGAGTGACAGTTTGGTGCGGTTTTTGGGCTGGCGGTGGAGGTTTTTTCGAAAATGATGCTGGTGCGATCGTTTCAGTGAATGGATTGCGTTACCGAATGATGTTGACTGATTTTTTGTTTGCCTAAAATTGATGCTATGGACGTGGACGACGTTTATTTTCAGTAGGACGGCGCCAAATGCCACATAGCTGGTGAAACAATGGCTCTATTGGGTGACAAACTTCCTGGAAGTGTGATTTCTCGAAATGGAGACTTCAAATGGACACCGAGATCGTGCGATTTAACACAATTAGATTTTTTCCTTTGAGGCTATGTTAAATATAAAGCCTACGCCAATGCTCCACCAACGATTCATGCACTAAAAGAAAATATCAGAGCTGTTGTTCACAAAATACAGCCGCAATTATGCGAAAAATTGATGGAAAATTTCATTAAAAGAATGACTATTTGTAGGCAGAGCCGGGGCGGACATTTGGCAGATATTGAATTCCATTACTAACTTTAGTCCACTTTTCATAAAAATGTTGCGTTTTTCTATTGATTTAAAATGACATCTCTTGTTGAGTGATCCTATACTTCAAAGTAATTTTTGACAGCAAGTATTGTTTAAGTTTGCAGGAATTCATGTGGAAACTGAACCCAGTAGCAACAATGCCCCACATTTTGTCTATTTTAAATCAGAGAAGCGATAGCATAGTAAACTTTCTTTTTTTATTGCAATTTGAATGCTTGTAACACTCTCTTAAGTATTCTTTTGCGTTTACCGGACCATAAATATTCTGTAGAATTATACTTTCGAATGAAATGAGACACTGCATTATTTTGTTGGAACTAGTCCAACAAATAGTCCACACAGATTTTTGTCCTTTGTTTAAATATATGTCTTCTTCCAAATAGAAGCGCCTGTTCTTTAATAGTGTTGTACGTTCTGGGTGTTTCCGCCGCCTGTTGCATTTACTATTTGTACAAGCAAAATAGGTATATATAGTCATTTATGCTGGCAATATTTCAGCTCTAATTGTGGCATTATTTTCATGACTATATTTGAGATTTTTCACCCTGAATGCCTTTTGTTTTTCGTTCTCTTTTGTTGTTATAAAAGTTTAGCTGTGTAGAGATTATGATGCATGTAACTATGTAACTAAATCATCAGCATAGACTAGCCATGCAATGATTTTGAAAGTCCTCTGCAATTTGGATAACTTACCAAAAATATTCGTGTTTTTAAAGTACTTGAATGTACAAAACCAAAGAAAATCTCCTTGCTCTGATGGTTCTACAGATACTCGCATAATGAAATTAGTGGTGGCACGTCGAAGCCAGAATTTTCGTGCTGCAAAACTTCTTGGTGTCCGAATTGTATCAACTGGGCCTACAATACATGTGGTTCCAACAGGACGGTTCCACATCACATAAAGCGAACGATATGATGGATATTTTGCAAGTAATTTTTCTACGGCCGTATACTGTCAAATAGAGGTTATATTGATTGGCCGCCTCGATCCCCTGAATTGACCGCTCATGCCTTCTTCCTTTGCAGAGATCAACATTATTCAAGAAATTGTAGAAATGACACTCGAAATGTGGTAAAATATTATGCAAAATATGGTTGAAAGAGCACGCATCTGCACTGCGGCCAAGGGCAACGTAGACTAAGGACTTTAAGGACGTATCTCCAGAGAAAAAAAATCGAGGGGTGTCAAGTCGCATCGCGGCGGCCAACTGATGAACGCTCGCCGTGATGACCCAGTCGCCCGTTCGAGCGTTGCGTCGCTTGTATGACATGTATCGCTGTCTTGTTGGAACCACAGCTCGGATATATCGATGTTGTTGAACTCTGGCCACAGAAAGTCGGTTAACATCTCTCTATACCGAGGACCATTGACGGTGTCTGCTTCCTCATTTTGAAAAGATGCTGTGCATCTGGTGGGATTACAGCGGTCCAATCCACTGGGCGTTATTGGAAAAGGTCAAACAGTTATAGCATATCACTACTCAGAGGTGGCCACGGTGTAGTGGGTAGTGTGTTCGCTTGTGACCCGAACTGTGCAGGTTCGAGCCCGGACGGGGAACAGCAATCACAGTCACCCGAACATATAAGAGAAACAAATAAAATCTAAGTTTCTCCACCACTACACCAAAAAGGAGTTTCTGCCTGGTAGTACAATGGACACAGAAAATTGAGTCTGAGTGCTCCGGGATTTGGAAATTTCCTTTAAAATAAAAAAAAAAAAAAAAAACTACTGTGATCAACTGACCCGTTTGGATGAAGAATACACCCGATTCATCTAGCTTCCCACAACAAGTAGGACTTCGTTTTTCGAAGCAGCAACTTTAGACAGATAGTATGGTCGGCTTTGGACAACTTCATTTTAATTTTAAGTTTTTAATAAAAATAATCAAACATAAATGACAAATAAAGTTAGCAAAACACTGGATTAAAAGTTTGAATTATGGCTAAAGAGACAACCATAATAAAGGGTGGGCCATCTCCTGGTTTCCTTTTACATCAAATGTTACTTTGAAACTGACAGGTCTTTCGTGCTCAAAATACTGACAGAAACACAGTACCATATCTCCGCGGTACGAAATGAATTGACTTGTACTTGAACAAACTTTGGGAAATATTGAAAAGTTATTTACAAAGTGAGTGCTGTGTTGCCGAAACAGTGCAAATTTTTAAAATAAATTTCAGTCAAATAATGCACCAACCCTGACTGCTGTACCCAAGCTTGTGAAGAAAGTCCGTAAGATTGGCATGCTAATTGATAACACAAGTCATCCTCGTGTTCGTTCGGTGCACTCAGCCGGTAATATTGCTGCTGTTGTCGAAATTGTGTGGTTTGTGGAATGGTGGCATTACTGGCGTATTTTTTGTGCGAGGATGAAGATGGCAAAAACGTTACGGTCAACGGCATTTTTGGGTCAGAAACTGAGATAATGAACTTGGATGATCTCTGGTTCCAGTATAATGGCGCTACGTGCCTTACAAGCCGTCCATCAATCGATCTTCTGTCCACTAAGTTCAATAACCGTGCAATCAATCATTTTGGTGATGTTGCTTGGCCTGCGCGGAGCTGCGATTTGATGCCGTTGGACTTTTTTTTGTAGGGTGCCGTTAAAGATCGATGTTATGCTGACAATCCACAAACGATTCAGGCTTTTAAGCACAATATTGACTAAGCTATTTGTGAAATAGAGCCCTAAGGTTGACAGGATAGGCTACAGCCATTTAAATGATATTATTTTCCATAAATAATTGGAAAGTGTACTCGCTGCAATAAAGTAAAAAACTTTGAAAACTACAATATTAAATTATTTTTTTTCTTTATAGCAATTTTAAAAAAAGAAACCAAGAGATGGCACACTCTTTAAAAATTCATTACACTCATAATGAAATTAGTGAACGATTTCGTCAAGTTTTCGTTAACTCAAGTCTCAGCGAGCAAGAGCGAATGGAGCCGCTCATTCCGCAACTGTAACCGCTCATTTGACAACCTTTTTTCCTTTTCTGTTAATACTCTTACATCAAATTTCAGAAGCCGAGAGAGAACTTTCTCAAATTTAAGAAAAGTAGTATTGATGCCGCAAAATATCGAAATTAAACTTTTAGTGCAACAGAGCCAAATTTGACTGTGTTGTGTGCCACATGTCGCTCACATCAATGTCAGACTTAAAAAAAGTTGGATTCACCGTAACAGTTGCGTCTTTGTCGTTTAAAAAAAATAGGACCGGATCACGCCGCCTGTCCACAGCGCACACGAAACTGTCACTCGTTATGGATAGAATTACCTCTCAATGATCACATTTTCTCAGAGTCATAAATTTTAAGAACACCAAATTGTGCAATTTTGTTTGTTTCGTAGTTGCCGAGCGAGAAATGGGCTTTTTCTTGAAAAGATTAGATTTTTTAATTAGTTGCAATTTGGTTTTATGAAAGGTACATAAGTGCACTGAAGATGAAATTGTGGCCTTTTTAAAGAGAATTTACAATACACTAGACAATAATCAAAAAAACAATTGGACTATTTAACAAAAGCCTCTGATTTAGTTAATCACGATCCATTAATTCGGAAGCTTAGTAAAGCTGGTTTTAGAGGCAATACATCTGAATAGTTTAAGTCATTCTTCTCCGCTTGGGCCATACTAACTTAACGCACAGCCATACTCTTGCCAAGAATGACCCCCCAATTTGCCATCTTTGCGACGAAAACTGTGTTCTAACAATAAAACATCTATTGGAATGCCAGAAGATCAATGATACGGCAAATATCCTAGCTAACTCCACACTCGAAGACCTACTAAAAACCGCCACAGAAACAAATATAAAAAACATTTTTAAAATATTTAAATACTTAAAACTAGATAACTCTCTGTAACAGTAACCTTAATTTAATCCTTTTTTCATTTATCATTAAGTTTAATCACGTAGCTGATAGCCCTGGTAGCTAGTGCCTTACGCTATATTGTTAATTGTAATTTATTTACTTAATAATAAAGATAATAATAATAATAATAATAACATTCTTGCTTAATCGAGAACAGCGCGTTAGGGTAAATAGATTTGTAAGCAAAGAAGAAGTCTGTCCGAATATTGGTGTCCCACAGGGGTCAGTTATAGGACCAATCATTTTCCTTGTTTACATTAATGCCATATTTAACCTACACAGGCCGACAAAATTCTTCGTACGATAGATAAATTTCCAATATATTCCACATATATTTATGAACCTATTGTTTTATTATTTTTTTATTTCCTATCACTAAAGATGTTTTTATTACCCATATCCTGTCCTTCATTCCATCTCTTTTGTTCAAGTTATTCATAAAAGCAATAAAATGCGCTGCAGTGCAAACGACACAATTCATCGTACGGCGATTGATTCCGTTAGTTTTTCTGTTTGTAATTACAGTTTTAGCAAAATGCATATCATTCTGTATTCAGCCCTTAGTGAGTTAACATCTTTTGCAAAAAAAGTGATCATGTCAGTTCAACAAAGGAGAAAAAAAACGACCCAAGATTTCCGGCAAGTGGTAGTAGATTTGTTTTCGAAAGAAGGCAAATCGCTGGTAGAAATTGCACGCACAGTGGGAAAAAGCAAATCAACTGTGCAGTACATCGTAGAAACGTTCAAAAAAACAGGAAGTGTTGAGTACGCGCGAAGAACAGGCCGTCCACGCAAATTAAATGAAAGGGACGAAGGGTCATTCTGAACACAGTGCGAAAAAACCCAAGAACTAATTGCCCTACCATAAAACGCGGATACATGCAGGACAGACGTCAGCACGCGTACAATAGAAAGGACCCTCAACAGACATGGGTATTTTTCAAGAACACCAAGGAAGAAGCCATCCATAAGTGAAGCGAATAAGACAAAAACGTAAAGACTTTGCCACCTTACACAAGGACGCTGATCTTTCTTTTTGGAAGAAGAAAGTTGTGTTCACCGACGAGAGCAAATACAACATTTTTGGTCATGACGGTCCTGCAAGAGTTTGGCGAAAGAGCGGCACTGGAATGGAAGTTCAAAATGTAAGAAGAACAGTGAAGCACGGTGGAGGTAGTGTTATGGTGTGGGGGAGCATGGCTTGGTCTGGCGTGGGAAAGCTGGTGTTTATTAAAGGTAACATGGACCAACACATGTACCTCGACATACTAAAAGCAAATCTACGCCCATCAGTAGAGAAATTATGTTTGGATCCCGGCTGGATATTTCAGCAAGACAACGATCCTAACACACCGCTCGAAAAGTGAAGGATTGCTTGTTATACTATGCTCCAAGACAGCTTAATTCTCCCCCTCAGAGCCCGGACTTAAACCCAATAGAGCATTTGTGAGACTATTTGGAAAAACAACTCCATAAACACCGGATTTCGTCAAAAGCGACTCTTAAGGAAGCCCTCCAACTAGAATGGGATCGTGTACCCGAAGATTTTACGAAAAACCTGGTCTCTTCTATGCCACGTCGACTACAAGCAGTCCTTAAATCTCATGGAGGCCCAACAAGTTACTGACAGCCCCATTTCTTCAAAAAATTAAAGTCGAATCTAGTCGTACGAAGAATTTTGTCGTTTGAGCCAAATGTGTTTTTCCTTTTTGTTTAAATTTTAAGAAAATAAAAAGAATTTTAATTTAATCTAATATCTAGATAATCTTTGTTTTTTGTTCTGATTCTTAAATCCTAGTCCTTTTTTAACTGAACTGTGTAGGTACCGAACAACAGCGTTTATATGTGTCGTACGATGAATTATGTCGACCTGTGTACCTGTCAATGGCAATTTAATTGGTTACGCAGACGATCTAGGACTTTCATATGCAGATAATTCTTTAATTACGATTCGAGACCAAATGAATTCTGATCTACATTTGCTTATTATCTGGCTTAATTACCATCAACTTATACTTAGCACATAGTCTAAGGCGATGTTTTTTTTCTTTTCTTTGTCCAACCCGAACACAGTAATTCAAGGCATTACATATCATCACCTTAGTTGCGACAAGTTGAACCGCACAAACAAATGCTTTGTTTTAAAGTAACGTGAATCCTATTATTACAGCACAGAAAAATATAATTCGGGTATTGCTATGCACAAACAGATTTGAGCCCTCACTGCCCCTATTTCAAACAGTGAAAATACTACCACTTCGTTACCTCTTTATCTACAAAACGCTTAAAGTATTTTTTGTTAGAAGTGGTAACATTCACTTTAGAAGAAATGGGGTATATACGAGGGTGGGTCAATAAGTCCCTGAAAAATGAAATAAGGAACACGCTTTTCGGTATAAAAATATCTTATTTTTCAACATACTCTCCTTTTAGCTCTATAAACTTCATCCAACGTTTCTCCAATTTTTTGATGCTCTCCAAATAATACGATTTCTCGAGCCCATCAAAATAAGCGTTTGTTTCAGCGATGACCTCTTCATGCGACACAAATCTCTTACCTCCGAGCCATTTCTTCATGTTTGGAAACAAGAAATAGTCGCAGGGGGCTAAATGTGGGGAATATGCTGGATGAGGGAGGAGTTCGTAGCCTAACTCATGTAATTTTGCCATTGCGACTGCGGACTTGTGCGCAGGTGCGTTGTTCTGGTGAAAAAGAACTTTTTTCTTCGCCAAATGCGGCCGATTTTGCTTCAAATAGGCTTGGAATCGATCCAGCAGCTCTGCTTAATATGTGCCGGTGATCGTTTTACCCTTTCAAGGTAATCGAAGTGAATAACACCTCGCGCATCCAAAAAAACTGTCGCTATGACCTTGTTTGCTGACTAACCCGCCTTGGCCTTCTTAGGCTTCGATTCACCAGGAGAAGTCCATTGTTTTGACTGTTTCTTGGTTTCTGGTGTGTTATGGTGAATCCAGGTTTCATCCACGGTTACGAAACGGCGCAAAAACTCAGCCGAATTTTTCTGGAACATCGCCAAACACACCTTTGAAGTTGTCAAACGAATGCGTTTGTTGTCGATTGTGAGCATACGCGGCACCCATCTTGCGGAAATCTTTTTCATATCCAAATATTTATGCAAAATCGAAATCACTGAGCCATGTGATACTCGTAAGCCTGTGGCCTCTTCAGGCTCGCGCACTTTCACTCGCTGATCGTCGATTATCAAACCATGGATTTTGTCAACCATTTCTGGTGTGGTGACCTGAATTGGGCGACCAGAACGTTCGGTGTCACTTGTGCTTGAACAACCGCACCGAAATTGAGTAAACCAGTGGTGAATGGTTTCAATCGATGGTGAAGAGTCTCCATATTATTTGTCAAGCTTTTGTTTGGTTTGCGTGATAGTTTTTTCTCGCAAAAAATAGTGTTTAATGAGCACTCGAAATTCACTTTTTTCCATTTTAACGAAAGTGCTAGTAGGCGTATATATAAAATGGCTGCCACATCAAAACCATTTGACAGATCTGTCTGAAAATTTGGGTGCGTTCTTTTGAAAGATGATTCTTGACGAAAAAAAAAAATTAAATTTAAGGTGACGACACAATTTGTGTTAATTTTCAGGGACTTATTGACCCACCCTAGATAACAATTATATACTGCATATGCTGAGAAATGGGTCTACAGTTGATATTCCTAGGGTTAGTAAAGAGCACAATCGACGTTTTCTGACTTCTATAGCACCTAATATTATTAACAAACTCTCGTCTGATATATCCAATCTAATGACACATAGAAATTAACAATCTTTTATTATATTTTTAATGAATTGTTATCTTGAAGAATGCAAAGCAAGAACTATGTAAGTACCTGTCACTATGGATGACAGATGGATTTGACAGATGCCATATGGAAGTAATGTGAAATCCCAACCTCGAAATGTATAACCTTTTGCTAACAGGTATTAGTTGCATATGGTGAAGTAAAGGAAAAGAATAATTGAGCCAAAGAAAACTGAATTTTTTTGCGGATTTTAAGAACCCGAAATTTCAGAATCTGGAAGCGATCCAAAATTACCAAATTAATGCACCATTTTTGATTCCATCACATGATACTTTTGTAAAAGTACAAATAGAAATCAATCAAATCCTGCACACTTGAATTTGCAACACTTCACTTAGTAGGCGAACACATTATACCACAGCACTATGGCCAGATGTAAAACTGACACTCTTTTTGTTTGTTTGACAGAAAAATATTTTGTGGAGAACAAAATCGATGTGTGTTTCCACAACCTTGATATGAAGAAATGTTTGCTTAAAATATTTTTTTTTTTTTAGTAAATAATTAATAGTGAATGCTATTCTATAGCGAAGCCATAGACGCCACATGATTTTTATATCAGAGTTTATTAGTTTTAATTTCTTTATTTTCGAAAATTTTATTCATAAAAAACTCTCATTTATATTTTGTGTACGAGTATATGGTGTAGAGTGTATATGTAAATTTTAATTGTATAATGTGTATTAGTTATTGTCATATATTCTCACTGGGAAAATGTATTAAATTGTAAATCGCTTTTCATATTTTATATTTATTGACATTTTGATGATTTTAAAATGTAAACAAATTAATATTTTTATTTGGATCTTTTCAGTTAATTATTATTTTTGTGTGCGTTGTAGACGCACATTTTTATTCATGCATTTCAGGTAAATAATTTTATTATTATTATTATTATAGGCTTTTTATTTATCCTTTTTTTTTTACCTAAATAAGCATTCAAATTTGAATACAATAAGTAGTGGTAACTGGGATTCAACTCATTTGCATACGCATTATTTATTATGAGTGGATATAAGCCTCCCCTAAGGATCGCCACTCTTTTTTATTTTGAGTTTTATGTCTCCAGTTAATCAGGTAATTTTGGATGTCATCTCTCCATCTGATTTGTGGTCTTCCAACTCTTCTGCGTCCTTCGTACGGTGTTCAATTTGTTACTCGTATTGTCCATCTACTATCGTTCATTCTCATGACATGCCCTGTCCAATTCCATTTTAAACTTTCAGCTCTTTCTATGACGTCTGTCCATTTTGTTTGTATTTGTATTTGTATTTGTATTTAATTTTTATTCATTCCAACTTAAAACAAATTTCTTAACAATTAATAATTCATAAATTACTTCAATAATAGTGGAAGGAATAATAGTAGTCATTCTGTAACTATTTAAAGTTAGTGTTGAATGACACATGACTAAAATTTGTACAATTCAAGGAACTGATGTGGGGTAGTAATCAGTATTACAATAAATAGGGAGAGAATGGAAACTTTAAAATAGGGAAGAATATGAAAACATATATAGAGCAAATGAACTTAAGATTACAATTAAGACACATATCGGAACAACGATTCTATATTAGCATATTCGATAGTAAATAACCTATTTTTTACTTTATTTACAAATGAGTGAAAAAAGTAAGTTCGTCTAACAGCAATCGGTAGTTTATTAAAACAATTAGGCGCAGTAACAGTAAAAAAATGAAAAAATTTGGTTTTATGTGCGATCGGAACATTGACAAATGCTAGGTTATTAACGCGTAAGCTATAAAAACTAGAGTTTCTATTTGGAGTGTTACCACTTTGCTTATAGAATTCCCTGAGAACTTTGAAAACATAAAGATGTCTTAACGGAAGAATTCGCAATTCTCTAAACAGCGGCCAACTATGAGCAAAGAGATTTCTACTACAAATTATTCTAATAAGATATTTTTGAGCTATAAGTAAGGAACCAAAAGTGTTATCATATGATCCACCCCAACTCGTAATACCATATTGTAACTTAGAGTTTGCAAGGCCATAGTATATCATGGTTAATACTTTTTTGGAACAATAAGGTTTTACAAGATACATTTTGCGTGCCACTCGCATCATGTGAGATTTAACTGCTTGCGTGTGAGCTTTCCAACTCAAATTAAAATCAATTATTACCCCCAGATATTTATATTGAGTAACAGATTCAATTTTAAAGCACTTATTTGAGCATTGAATGTTTTCATTAAAATTTATACACTCACACGTATGCAGAGGTAAACAAAACCTTTCACAGTCATGTGAATGAAAAAATAAGTTGAAATCGGTAAGTTCATTTCCCAACATTTTAAAAGCCATTAATTTAGTTTTCTCGCTGATAATCAGCTTGTGAGATGCAAACCACTGTCTTAATCTTTGTAGATCTTCCTCTATTTTGGTAATGCAATCAAATGGAGTGAATCCTTGATAAGAGAAAGCTATATCATCGGCGAACGCAGTAGGGAAACCGTTAAAGTTCTGATTGAAGAGGGAGTTAATATAAATTAAAAACATAAGTGGGCCAAGGACAGAGTCCTGGGGAACACCATTCTTTATTGTAAGGGAACTACTAAAACTTCCATTAATATTAACTACTTGCTTCCTATCTAAAAGATATGTGCGAAACCAATCATGAAGTACTCCCCTGAAACCAGCATTATACAATTTATCTAGAAGCAAGTTGTGATCCACCATGTCAAACGCTTTCGTCATGTCTATGAAAAGAGCCATTGTAGATTTGTCATAGTATTTTTTTAACCTAAGGTTATGTGGATGTTTCTTACATTTTATTGCAATTTTGTTTTTCCTTTTTATTTTCTTTAAGAGATCAGTAGTCATCCAAGGTTTAATGTATTTTTTACTATTTAAATCATGCATAGACAAAAATGTGCAGTTTTCTATATGGTTTCTTAAAATCGATAAAAATAAGTCATAGGCAACCGAAGGATTACTCTCTGCATAGACTGATTCCCAAAATTCATATATTAAACAATCATTTAACATGGCATAGTTTGTACGAATTTTGTTCCGGAATGAATTATTTACAAGATAAGGGTTAGTAAAGTTACCTGTGCTAAGAGTTACCATATGGTGATCCGTTAATCTGAAATCGTAAACATTCCCACAAAAACAACTCTTATTATTTTTATATATTCGCGTGAATATATAGTCAATACAACTCTTAGTTGAGTTAGATATGCGAGTTGGTTCATTTATAACACTCTTGAGACCATACGAAGCCATTAAAAACAAGTAGTTCTCGGTGTCTCTGTCCGATTCATTCAAAATATCAATATTTATATCACCTAGGACAATTAAGTTTTTAGCTTTAGTTTCACTCAAAATAGAATTGAACTCAGTTATAAATATACTTTTATTAAATTCATGCAGTTTGTGCTCTAATATTTTCGTTTCTTATCCATAAGTAGTCTTGAAATTTTGAGGGTTGTTCGATCCGTTACTCTTTGGCATATTTGAAGTTTTTTGATCGTTTTTGCCCTCATGCTCCATGTCTGTGCGCCGTACATCAAAACTAGTATGTCGAACAGGTACTTTTTTTTTGAGTCAGATATTATGTTTGAGTCGAAAGTCAACTTGAGATTCCAATATTATTTCCAACTATTTGTAATTCTTCTGTCTATTTCTTTGTCTGCTCTTTGGGTAAAGGATATTAATTGTCCTACGAGTAAGTAAGCATATTCTTTGACGTATTCGAGGGGCTCATTGTGAAGTAGAATTTGTAGTGTTTTTGCATTAGCCATTAGTTTTGTTTTTGTCTTTATTCATTTTCAGGCCGACTTTCGAAGTTTTAAACTTAACGTGAGACGCTCAAATTTTCTTCGTTGATATTTTCTAGGAGTGCCTTTATCTGCATTGTTTTGGAAGTTGGATTACTTTTTTTTTATAATCTGCGCGCGCCAAAGGGAGTATTAATACCCTTTAATTGTTTCATGGCACCATGGCACGGGCGTCAGGAAATAGGGAGAAGAGGAACAGAGGAGGTACCTATGCACGTTGGCTTTGAATGTTTGAAGGTTGTAGTGATGGGGAAATACAGAGCCTGGTAGATCGTTCCACATTCGTGTTGTTCGGCTTATAAATGAATCCCTATATTTGACAGTACGACCGAAGTTAGGCTTTAGGGAAAACTAATGTGCATTCAAAGCATGTCGCGTATTGCGGTTGAAATTTTGAAGGGGAGGAATGCAATTGGCTATTTCGCTGGAGCATTTTTTGTGAAAATAACGATAAAACAGGGTGAGACAGGAGACATTTCTCCGATGTTCTAATGAATGAATGGAATTCACAATGTCTCTATCACCTATAAGTTTTAACGCGCGATTCTGTATCCTATCAAGAATGTGCAGAACGGTCTTGGGTGCACCAGACCAGATATGGGCGTTATATTCC
The DNA here is from genome assembly GCA_963082735.1 of Pocota personata. Classification (NCBI taxonomy): domain Eukaryota; kingdom Metazoa; phylum Arthropoda; class Insecta; order Diptera; family Syrphidae; genus Pocota; species Pocota personata. Next base: position 58,677,915 of record OY720430.1, read on the forward strand.
AGCTTAGGGCGGATGAATGCCTTATAAATTGAGGCCAGATCAGACGGGGTAAAATATTTCTTGCACTGTTTAAGGAGTCCTAGACATTTTGCAGCATTTTTGGCGACATCGAATATGTGATCATTCCATCGAAGATGGTTATTAATACACATACCGAGGAAGTACCATCCATGGACAATGGTTGAGGGTTTTGGTTTCGCTTGAGAGACAGAAGACAGCATTGTGTTTTGGAATCATTAAATTCCACTCTGTTGGTTGAATCCCATTTGTTGTCGTTCCCCTTCTACGGCCGAAGAGCAAGGTCATGAGTTAGGGAACGAATATAAAAAACTGAGGGTGCTGTCATCAGCGAAGGAATGGATTGGATTAGAAGTTGCAGACAAGAGATCATTTATAAAAATAAGAAAGAGAGTAGGAGACAAAACAGAGCTTTGGGGAACACCAGCATTTATATTGTAGCATAATAATAACTACGCTCCTATGTCTATGCAGCAAATTCCGAAGTGACTTTCCATTCTGGCAGAATTTTGGTTCAAACTGTCCTTTCATTCGAGGTTCGTGTCTGGGACGAAGTCTCCACAGCTCATGTCAACGAAAGAGACAAATAATATTAGGGATAAAAGGGAATTATAACTGCAAGAATTATTTCTCTTGTTCCAGTGGTCGAAGAATTTGCTAGAAGTTTCTGGCTATCAGAAACTTCTGCTATATAAGGACAGATGGCGATCAAAAAAACACACAGTTGGTTTAGAACCGTGGCGAAGAGATTGGAAAAGTGATAATGGGCGAATTTGTAATTTGGTGATAAATTGAAAGTGGAGAGTAAACAAGAAAAAGTAATTAGTTTGGATTTGTGAATTAAGTAATTGAAAGGAGATAAAGTGATTTGAGAGGAAAGAGACCTTGTAAGAAAAGAATTTGCGAAGAATAGTATAATGTGAACTTGAATTGTTCTATAGAGTAGAAAATAAAGAAATAATTTCACAGAATAATTGTTTTATCTACTCGAGCCGTAGCTCGCATATTACATTGGTGTCAGAAGCGGGATAAAACTTATTCTGTGAATAACTATTTCCGTGGTGTGAAATTGGAAAAAAAAAAAAAAAAAAACGATTTCTGTGTTGAGTTAATTAGTTGCGCAAAATGGGTCGCAAATTGGGAAAACTAACTATAACTCAACTAAAGGCAGAACTCAGTAAGCGGAACCTCGACACAACTGGGGGAAAAGATGCCCTGCTGATTCGTCTGGAAGAAGCAGTAACGCAGGAAGGTGAAAATCCGCACGACGTAGAGTTTGACGTGGAAGAGGAACCAGCAAGTACAGCAGCCGACCCGGGTATAACAAGTCTGCTCCTGCAACTTAAGTTAGTCATGGACGAACAAAAGAAAGCAATAGAAGACCAAAGGAATTCTATAGAACTTAAGCTGGACGACCAAAAGAAAGCAATGGACGACCAGAGGAATTCTCTAGAACTTAAGCTGGACGAACAAAAGAAAGCAATGGACGAACAAAAGAATTCTCTAGAACTTAAGATGGACGAACAAAAGAATTCTCTAGATGCTCTGGAAAGTAAACTTGATGAGCAAAACAAGAACTTGGAATCCAAATTCGAAGTGATCGAAGAGAAAATCGAGAAGGTCGAGACGCAACTCGAAAAAGTCGAAACTAGATTCGATGAAAATTTTGAGAAACATGAAACTCAGTTCGGGAAGATAGAGACTCAGTTTGAAAAAGTAGAAAAGCAAGTCGAAAATCTTGCTAAGGAGCTCAGCAACGTGAAGAGACAGAAAGCACGGGAATATTCCACTGACGGTCTGAGAAGAAAGGAGATGCAGCCTCCTATCTTCGATGGTCAAACATCATGGCCAATTTATAAGAGGCAATTCGAAGCGGCCGCAATGACCAATAGCTGGGACGATGAAGAGAAGTCTATTGCACTCACGCTTGCACTGAGGGGTCCAGCTGCGGAGCTCTTGCAGACCATCCCGGAAGATAAACAGCAGAACTACGACTCTCTGGTTCAGGCTATCGAGATGCGGTTTGGGGATGAACACATGCAGCAGGTGTACAGGGTTCAGCTGCGTAGTCGAGTCCAGAAAAGGGGGGAAACGCTCCAACAGTTGCAAGCGGATATAGAGCGACTAGCCCATCTTTCATACCCTAAAGCCGGTGAGGAGCTTATCAACGAAATGGCGGTGGAAGCTTTTATTCAGGCCATAGAGGACAGACAACTGCAAATGGCTGTAAGGATGGCTGAAAAGCGAACACTCCCCGAGGCATTGGCATTCGCTTTGTCAATGAAGGCTGCGGACCAAGCATACCAGGGAATACACCGTGTCAGGGAAATGTCCGTCGTGGAATGCTCATGCCAGAGAACAGCCGTCAAAGCTCGCGGAAGTCAAATCCGTTGCTGGAATTGCAACCAAACCGGACACCTACAACGGCAGTGCAGAAGTGCACCTAGACGAGGAAATTGTTCACATTGCGGAAGTAGGAAAAGCAGAGAGGAAGCATCTGGCGGTGATAACATCCATCCTGTCAGTCAGACTTCCCAAAACCAGCAGTCGGGAAATGTGTAAGGACCAACTTCGCAGGGCAGAAGTTGGTTACTGGAATCGAGGCCCCCAGGACCACCATTCAAGTTTCGCAAACCAAACGGGGTAACAAGAGCCTGACAGTGGAGGCACTAATCAACGAGAAGAAGTGCGTAGCCACCATCGACACAGGTGCCACTGCCTCCATTGTAAGAAGAGATATCGTCAAAAACTCCTGGCTGCACAACACCAACAGCTACTGCCTGAAGACTGCAACAGGGGAAATGGCGAAGGTATTTGGAGAAGTTCGTCTTACGATTACTCTGGCAGGACTGACGTTCTCCCATGCGTTTCTGGTGGCAGATATATGCGACGAGTGCATCATCGGAGTTGACTTCATGAAAGCAAATGAAGTAATCTTGGACATCGGGATGCAAGTACTGAGGTATCGAAATGTGGAGATTCCGATGGTGTACGGAAATGAGAATGCCGTAACTCTCAGGACAGTCATCAGCAAAGACGAGGTTTTGCCGCCGTCTTCAGAGACAATCATTTGGACGAAGCTGGAAGGTGATCTTGGGAGCCACCGATTCTACATAGTAGAACCAGACCCAGAGAAGAATTCTCAAGACTACATCGTGGGAAAGACGTTAGTCGAACCAAAGAACACCATGGTTCCAGTAAGGGTTTTGAACGCAAGACCACACACTGTCAAACTAAGGCGAGGGGAGGTGACTGGAAAATGCACGCCGATTACCGCCGTCGCAACAATATCTGAACGTGATGCTCCAAAACTTCTCCCATCACCTTGGACAGCGGAAACGAGAGGGACGATTCTCCAGTCCAGTGAGCTGAATCAGGAGCAGCGAACTATGGCAGAGAATCTTATCAATGAGTACGCTGATGTATTTGCCTCACAGGACGGAGAATACGGCCGAACACACCTGGTACAACATCGAATAGACACTGGTGATACTAGACCAATTCGTCAGCCTGCTAGGCGCCTTCCATTGGCAAAGCAGACAGAAGTTGCAGAGATGGTGTCGGCAATGGAGAAAGAAGGTCTGATTGAAAGTTCCAAAAGTCCGTGGGCATCACCGGTTGTACTGGTTAAGAAGAAAGATGGCAGCACGCGGTTCTGCGTGGACTATCGGCAGCTCAATTACGTCACCAAGAAAGACAGCTACCCTCTGCCACGGATTGACGACACGCTAGACACACTATCAGGAGCCCGATGGTTTTCCACTCTCGACTTGAAGAGTGGCTACTGGCAGGTACAGATCCATCCAGAAGACCGGGAGAAAACCGCCTTCACCGCAGGAAATGGGCTATGGCAATTCACGGTAATGCCATTCGGGCTGTGCAATGCTCCGGCGACTTTCGAGCGATTGATGGAGTGTGTCCTGCAAGGGTTAACATGGAAAACCTGTTTGGTATACTTGTATGATGTCATCGTCGTAGGAAAAACGTTTGCGCAACACCGAGACAATCTAAGGGATGTGTTTCAAAGGCTTCGAAGTGCCCATCTGAAGCTCAACCCCAAGAAGTGCGCCCTGTTTAGAGCGGAAGTCAAGTACCTGGGACACATAATTTCAGCGAAAGGAGTGAGAACCGATCCGGAGAAGGTCGAAGCGGTGAAAAACTGGCCAGTCCCCAAAGACAAACACCAACTAAGGAGCTTCCTGGGCCTAGCCACCTACTACAGACGGTTCGTGAAGGATTTTGCCGGGATCGCAAAGAACCTGCACCAGTTGACGGAAAAGGGAAAACAATTCAAATGGTCAATTGAGTGCGAGAAGAGCTTCAAGGCACTTAAACAACGGCTATGCGATGCCCCGATACTGGCTTACCCCACTCCCGGGGAAACGTTCGTTGTGGATGCAGATGCTAGTAATGTCGGGGTAGGAGCCGTACTCTCCCAGGTGCATGACGGCCAAGAGAAGGTGGTTGCGTACTTCAGCAAGGTGCTCTCTAAGCCAGAAAGGAACTACTGCGTGACAAGGCGGGAACTTCTAGCTTTGATCTTGGCTACGAAGCATTTTCACAAATACCTCTACGGGAGGAAGTTCGTTCTTCGCACAGACCATGCAGCCTTAAAATGGCTATTACAGTTCAAGAGTCCTGAGGGTCAGGTCGCAAGATGGATCGAAAGGCTGCAAATCTACGACTACGAAATACAGCATCGTAAAGGAAAACTCCACTCTAATGCGGATGCACTGTCCCGGAGACCATGCAGAACGGATTGTAAACATTGTGCGCGTCAGGAAGAACGGGAGCTGGTTTCCATCCAAAGAATGAGAGCCGAACCTATCGCCGGCTGGAGCGTAGATGAGATCCGGAACGCTCAGAAGGAAGACCCGGATATCGAGCCGATTCTGGCCTGGAAGGAGAACATGGAGAAACCGGATCATCAGGACATCTCTCACAGAAGCCCGACCTTAAAGGCATATTTTGCGCAGTGGGACTCCCTCCATGTCCAAGAAGGTGTTCTGAGAAGAAAATGGGAATCCTCCGACGGAAAGTCGTTTGTAATGCAGCTTGTAGTACCGCGGACGAGGGTCAAGGAGGTGTTACAGGAAATGCATGGCGGGGCGTCCGGAGGCCACTTGGGAGTGAATAAGACGCTAGAAAAGGTACGAGAACGTTTTTATTGGTTAAAAGCGAAGGAAGATATCGAAGACTGGTGCAGAGAATGCGACGTGTGTGCAGCTAGTAAGGGTCCGAGAACCAAAACTCGAGGTAAGATGCACCAATACAACGTGGGAGCACCTTTCGAACGAATCGCCATTGACATCGCAGGGCCCTTTCCGGAAACCGACAATGGTAATCGGTATATACTCGTAGTGATGGACTACTTCAGTAAGTAGCCGGAAGCGTTTCCGATCCCTAACCAGGAAGCCAGAACCGTGGCGGAGCAGATCGTCTACAATTGGGTTAGCAGATTCGGTGTGCCCTTGGAATTGCATTCTGACCAAGGGCGGAACTTCGAGTCAAGAATCTTCCAAGAGATGTGTCAACTACTCGGAATCAAAAAGACAAGGACAACCCCGCTTCATCCACAGTCGGACGGTATGGTGGAGCGTTTCAATAGGACTTTGGACGAACATCTCTCGAAGGTCGTAGGTGACTACCAACGGGATTGGGACCGGCAGATTCCCTTGTTTTTGATGGCCTATAGAAGTGCCGTGCATAGCACTACTCGACATACGCCGTTCGAAATCTTATTTGGTGGAATAGCTCGTTTACCCAGTGAGGTGAAATTTGGATCTCCTACCAATGAGCCCAGAAATGAAGAAGAGTACGTGGCGGACCTTAGGGAAAGGCTTAGGGACATACACCAAAGGACCAGAAGCCAGATTAAGATGACGAGCGACCGCATGAAGACCAGGTATGATGCCAAGGCAACAACGTCAGGATTCCAGGAAGGAGATCTGGTGTGGCTGTATAATCCCCATCGCCAAAAGGGGAAATCACCTAAATTACAGCGGAACTGGGAAGGTCCCTACAGAATAGTAACCCGCATCAACGATGTTGTCTACCGCATCCAGCGAGGACCAAGGGCCAAAATGAAAGTGGTTCATGTGGACCGACTGAGTCGATACAATGGCCGAAATGAGGATGCACTTGTTCGGGACGAACACGTCTAAGAGGGGGGCAGTGTAGCATAATAATAACTACGCTCCTATGTCTATGCAGCAAATTCCGAAGTGACTTTCCATTCTGGCAGAATTTTGGTTCAAACTGTCCTTTCATTCGAGGTTCGTGTCTGGGACGAAGTCTCCACAGCTCATGTCAACGAAAGAGACGAATAATATCAGGGATAAAAGGGAATTATAACTGCAAGAATTATTTCTCTTGTTCCAGTGGTCGAAGAATTTGCTAGAAGTTTCTGGCTATCAGAAACTTCTGCTATATAAGGACAGATGGCGATCAAAAAAACACACAGTTGGTTTAGAACCGTGGCGAAGAGATTGGAAAAGTGATAATGGGCGAAGTTGTAATTTGGTGATAAATTGAAAGTGGAGAGTAAACAAGAAAAAGTAATTAGTTTGGATTTGTGAATTAAGTAATTGAAAGGAGATAAAGTGATTTGAGAGGAAAGAGACCTTGTAAGAAAAGAATTTGCGAAGAATAGTATAATGTGAACTTGAATTGTTCTATAGACTAGAAAATAAAGAAATAATTTCACAGAATAATTGTTTTATCTACTCGAGCCGTAGCTCGCATATTACAATATGGTGAATTGAAGACTTGAAGTCATCCAAAACAACTTGTATTGAAAGGTAATTTCTAATCCAATTAATAGCCTTTGAAATATCAAGCGCAACCATCTTGGTTTCGACGAAGTGATGGAGAGATTGGTTCCACTTCTCGGTGAGATATGCCATCAAATCACCAGTGGACCTGTTGCTACGAAAACCTTACTGCCGGTCATTAAGGAGTTTTCGTGAATCGAGATATTTCATAAGCTGACGATTTATCAGCGTTTCCATGACCTTGGAACGAAGGGACGTAAGTGCAATGGGTCGGTAATTTTACGGGGAGGAAGATTCGCCTTTTTTGGGGACAGGCTGGACAAATGCTGTTTTCCATCTACTCGGAAAGAGCCCTGAAAAGTAGGATAGACAGAAAAGCTTACGCAGAGATTTTGCCAGCGTAGAAGAACACCTCTTCAAAACTATGGGGTGGATACCATCTGTACCAGCGGATTTGTGTATGTTAAGACCTTTGAGTACTCCTGCAACTGTACGAGTGCGAAAGTGGACTTGTCCCATGGGAAATTTGACGCTCTCATATACAGGTGGAGATAAAGCATTATCTGGCAGCGTGGAGTTCGCTGCAAAGTGAGCAGCAAGCAGATTAGCTTTGTCTAAGGAGCTGACAGCTGGAATGTCATTGTAAATGAGCGTGGGGATGGCAGACGAGGCAGAATTTTTAATATTTTCGACGAATGACCAACAATTTTTACTACCTTTAGGACATTGTAGGATTTTTTGCCTCAATTTTTGGTCATGTAAGAATTTTACACGTCCAATATGGGCATTGCAGTCTTTTCTGGCTTGTTTAAACTTCTTTCGGTTTTCCTCAGATTTGTTGGCTTTATAAGACCGAAAACTTACTTCTTTCAACCTGATAGCCTCTTTACAGCTCTGGTCATACCACGAGTTTGCCTTAGGTTTAATGCTCTTTATTCTGTTAGGAATAAAGTCATTCATACCTAAGAGTATTAATAAGCCGAGATATGTGTTTATTACTAGTTTTTCGTATTTCCTCCAATTTGTAAGTCTTTGTGTATCTCAATATTGGGCACGTACCACGCTGCATTTATTATGGTCCGAACAATTTTTGATTGTAGTCTCTGTATGATATCGATGTTAGTTTTACTGGCTACATCCCAAAGTTAAAGTCCGGAAGCCCAAATATGCTTTTGTATATAAGTAACTCGTTGTCAGTTGATAGTTTAGTCCCAACATCCAATATAGCTGCCTGAACTTGTTCTTAATTTGATTACATTTTTTGGATAATACGGTGCTTCTATGTCAGTTTGCTGTCGATATACTCGTATATTCCAAGTATTTTGCTTTGTTATCTATTTGTATGTCTTTACCGGATATTATTAAGTTTGGAGCATTGTTGAATTTGTTTGTGGTGTAAATTACTTGAATAATTTTGTCCTGATTTATCTGTATTCCCAAGTTGTGAAACCACTAAAGTATTTCGTTTAAGAGCGTTTGAAGAGTATCAACCGTGTTTGTAAGATTTCTGTGTGATTAGAGTATATAGTGTCATCTGCAAAAGTTGCCAGTTGTAAGTTTCGAAGTTTTGGTATGTCTGCTGTATAAATCAGGTATAAAACAGGACTGAGTACACTTCCCTGTGGTACGCCAGCCTCTACCTATATTTTCTGTATTGTTGAACATTCGTCTTACTGTACTAGATGCTTACAATGTACTTATATCGGATTAACCTCCTTCGTAAACGAGCCTACCAACTTCAGGTACCTGTCTTGATCATGTATTTGGTCGTTTCTCAAATATTTCAATACGAGTATTGGGCCTATCCGCAACCACTTTGCACCGCATTTTACATAAAGATCTTGGCCTACATACTTATAAGGTTCAGTTAAAAAAGGATTGAAGCCAGCAGACCACGCATCATGCCGTTCTTTCGCTGATTGGGTGATGAGGCTCATTTACATTAGTCTGAGTATGTAAACAAACAAAACTGTCGCATCTGGGGCTTCGAAAACCCAAGAGAAATAGTGGAACAACCTCTCCATCCACAATGAATAACTGTTTAGTGTGGTTTTTGGACTGGCGGTACCATTGGGCCATATTTTTTCGAAAGTATTGCGTTACCGAACGACGTTGACTGACTTTATTTTGCCTGAAATTGATGCTATGGACGTGGACGACGTGTATTTTCAGTAATCCCGCGCCACATACTACACAGCTGGTGAAACAATGGCTCTATTGCGTGATAAATTTCGTGGACCTCTGATTTCTGGAAAAGGAGATTTCAATTGGCCGCCGAGATTGTGCGATTTAACACCATTACACTTTACCCTTTGGGACTATGTTAAATATAAAGTCTACGCAAATGCTTCACCAACGATTCATGCACTAAAAGAAAATATCAGAGCTTTTATTTCCAAAATACAGCCGCAATTATGCGAAAACGTGACGAAAAATTTCATCAAAAGATGACTATTTGTAGGCAAAGCTGAGGCGGACATTTGGCAGATATTGTATTCCATTACTAACCACAGAGTTTGTAAAAGGTGGGGCAAAAGTAATGTCATTTTATTAGAAATGAAAAAAATTGGGCTCTGATTTCACGAAAAGTTTATTTGAAGGTGTGACGGTGACGGTAAGATAAATAAATAATATCGGTCAAATGACCGCCTCTTGAGTAGATGCACATATGTGCTCGTTTTACGGCATTTTGAATTGTTGCTCGCAAAACATCTGGCTCTAAATTGGTGATTTCGTCTTCAATGTTGGCTTTCAAGACTTGCAAGGTTTGTGGTTTGTTGTGGTAATCGCGAGATTTCAAAAAGCCCGAAAGGAAGAAGTCTGGCGCCGTAAGATCTGGCGATATGGCCAGCCAGTTCAAATGGGAGATTCACATGGCTCGCAAATTGGTGATTCAAAATCTCCATCGTTGCCCGAGCTGTGTGACTGGTTGCTCTGTCCTGCTGGAACCAACAATGCTCGAGACCCAATTCAGCAACTTGTGGCAAAAAAATTGTCTGTAGCGCTCATCAGTTACGGTTACGGTGGTGCCATCGGTGACCTCAAAAAAATAAGGGCAAATCACTTTTTCACTGCAAATGACGCACCAACCAGTCACTTTGAGGGTGAGGATGCAATGGCTTTCCGTGCATTTCATGTGGATTCTCCGTGCCTCAGAAACGCAAATTTTATTTATTCACATAACCACTTAAGTGAAAATGGGCTTCGTTGCTCATCATCACTTGACGGACAGCAGGCAGAAATTTGTGAATGGTTTGGACTTTATAGGGGAAAATCTTCTGATCTTACACCAAAATTCGACACAACGAACGTCTGCTGATGCCAAATTGTTTGCATTGCTGTCTCATCGATGTTTGTGGACTCTCTCAGACGTCCTCTGCCACCAGGACGACTTGAAAAACGACTATGAAATTCACGCTGCGTTAAAACAACAGACCGGAAATTGGTCAAATAAGCAGTAACAATAATTCCGCGTTCTCCAGGTGTGTATCACTGCATTGCTCGTTGTCACCTAATTCTCTATCTGTCTACAACGTGACTGTCAAAGCACAATGACATTTGACGCCATTTGCAAAAATTAAGGCCCATTCACATTATGACATTGCTTTTGCCCCACGTTGTACTTTAGATTAAAATAAAAATGTCACCACTTTTCATAAAAGTGTAGCGTTTTTCTATTGATTTAAAATGACACCTCTTGTTGGATGACCCTACATAGTAGTTTAAATGATGAAATTATGGTTTTGTAGGTCACAATAATAGATGAAGTTAATTAGCAAAAGTCTATTAAATCTGGTCTTTCCTGTCCGTAGACCAGTAAGTTGGTACGCCTGTGTTTAGGTATTTTATATGTTTAGTTGCGTGGCTCTTTTCTGGTTCGTAATTCTTGAACCCCATATTTGTCCTAGAGAGTTAAAGTATTGTTCGTATTGTGTTTGGTTAATGATGCATTTTGGTGGGCAATAAAGGGCGAGTATTATCGATGGTCCATATGCATCTTCAATTTGAATTGTAGCTGCTTGTGTATTATCGTTTTTATGGTTCTTTATATCGATTGATTTGATGTTTTATTTTATTATTATGGCAGCTCCTTCATGTGCTCTCTCGTCTGGGTGGTTAGTATGTTAAACATTGTAGCCTTGGATCCTGATGTGGCTTTCACCTTAATAAAATATTTTAGTTCGTCTACTTGTTGGCCGAGGCCATTTGCGTTCAAGATTACAATTTTTAAAAGTGTATCTATGTTTACCATTAAGTTTCGTTATTAGGATTGTAAAAATCTTCATCATGTTGCCGGTTTGTCACGAGTCATTAATTTAAGTCATTTGTTTTAGGTGGTTGTTTACGTTGTGTTTCAATTTATTGTTGTTCGTGTTGGTTTTGTTTTGGTTCATCTTGATTCGTTGTTGGTTCACGTTGGGGTCTGAATTAAAGAATTTGTTTCTTAAGGTATCGACGAAGGTTACTTGGTTTGTCGGTTTAGATGTGGGTGGGATGTTGGAAAGCTTTGAATTTCTAGCGATGTTATGTATTCATTATTTTGTTGAATTATACAGTCAATAGTTTTGTAATTGCCAGCACATTTTACACATACTGGGATATTCGTACAGTAGTTTCGGGTATGTCCGGATATGCTGGTAGTTTGTGTATTGAGGGATGTCTCTTTACTAGTGGGGTGGTTCGAAACTAATTTTGCAGTGTAATAGGTGGTAGATTTTTTAAATGTTCTTATTGTTTTCCATTTGTATATAGAATAAGGGTAGTGATTCTTTCGTGTCTCATTTACGTAAATTATACATGTTAGTAGCAATGTATCCCAGTGTTTCAAGTCGGCCGACAAATGCATGTTTTGTTTTTGGACATTAATCTGGTTGATGTTTCTCAAGTGTTGAGGAAGATTATTCATCACGGTGTACATCAGCCTTTCCCTGCCATACTCATTGATAAATGTTGGCAGTTGATACATTCTATCGGCTTGCCTTCTTGTATCAAACTGATGATTAATTGGCGTGCGGAAACTTGCATTTTCGTAGTACTCCTGTGCCATACTCATGTTGAATATCTGCCTTACTTTCAGCACCTTTACGTTAGAGTCGTTATTTCTCGACATCAATATAACTGCACTGTTTTGTATATTTTGAAAATTTTCTGTGTGTGTTTACGCTAGTATGCCATAACGTAGCCTCGACTCTATAAGTGGGTTTTTTTTTTTTTTTTTTTTTCGTACACAGATCGTGGCTTTATACTGTAGACAAGCGAGTGCAAACAGGTACCCTCTCAGTTTGTTTCTTGGATGATTTATGTGTGGCTCCCATAGAAAATGGCACTCCCTAGATACTTGTAAGTATCCACGACTTCAATTTGCTCGCAGCCAGGCGGGCTGGCACATTTTAGGGTTTTCAGAACAATTTCTGATCCTGGGTATATCGGGCTTCAAATGTGCATAAGCTTTGTTTTCGACTTGTTTATTACAAGCTCGTTATCGTGGCACCATTTAGCTACTTCATCAAACTCCTCCTGCATCACCTTTGTTGTGTCTTCCAAAAACTGTCAGCATATTCAAATGGTACACTTTTTTTTTTAGCCATTTGAGCATTTCATTTGTATACAAAATAGAAAGTAAAGGGCCAAGCTTTGAACCTTGAGGTACTCCATATCAGACTTTATGTTCATCACTACAGTTAACCAATCCGATATCCTGCCTCTAATTCCTACTTTATATAAGGCACTGATGAGTTTGTTGTGGCCGGAGGTATCGAATGCCTTACTGAAATCCAAAAACAGAACGAGGACACGGTGTCGCTTGCTGAGAGCTGTATTGATTACATTCCCGAAGTCGCCAAGAAGTTTATTGGTGCTCTCTCCCTTTTGAAAATCGTACTGGCTTTTGCAGATCAGGTTGTGCCTTTTAACAAAGTCCCATATACGATTCGAAATTATTTGTTCCATGATTTTTTCGATGGCTGGTAAGATTACAATTGGCTTATAGTTCGTGGTGTGGTTTTTAATCACTTCCTTATAAACAGGTCGCACCACTGCCTTTTTTAGCTTTTTAGGAATCGTTAGTGTATCGAAACTTAGGTTGATTAGTTTGGTTATAATGGGGACAAAAATATCGGTATGCGATTTAATATCTGTGATTCTAATACCGTCTGCCCCATGTGCTTTCCGGATGTTTAGACGATGCACCAAACGTTCTACCTCGGCATAATCTGTTTCTGCAAAATGTATGGATGTTACAACATCACACTTGTGAATGATAGACTCTGCTTATTTAGAGAAAAAGGGTTCCAAATTCAAATGCAAGCGCTTCTGTGTCAGATGAACAGTAAAGTAGGTGTGTGTTTTTCTGTTTAAGCATTTTTATTATAAGTATTCTTGAGTAATGTGTAGATTCGTTAGGTTGTACTTTTATTTCGTTAGGCTACTTTGAGTGTGTAGTTATTATTTACCGTTTCGCCCGATGACTTTAACATCTTTTCTATAGATTGGGGTTGATTTAGGGAGTGTAGGTTGTGTGGGCATTTAAGTTTTAGAGTTTAAGTCATTTTGTGTATAATACTTTTAGAAGTTTGTTTTTCCTCTATTTTTGCTCCGTCGCCTGTTGAAAGTGCGGCAAAACGGTTTTCTGAGTCTTTGTCTTTAGGTCCTTAAGCCAGTAGGACAAAGTTTTTAGTATTTTATTATTTTTTTGAGTGTTAGTCTCTTCAAAGGAGTTCCTGGTTCTTTTCGAAATGCTCGCCTATTATTGTGTTTTCATCCTTGGTCAACCTTGGTGTTATGTCGTTTTTAGTGTTGGTTGTGTATTTTTTCTTTTGCGTTGTTAACGGGTGGATATATTTCTATTGTTTGTCTATTTTTGTTTAAGGGAATATTGTCTGAAGTACTGTTTTAAGTTCATTTTGGTCTTGTGGTTTAGGTTTGCAGTTTCGTGTCAGTAACCACTCAAAGCAACCCTAATGCTTTGGGTGGTTGTTGACAGTACGCTGGTTTTTTACTGTGTAAGATGTTTTTGTGGACGCTGTTGCAGTTTGGTATGTGCGTGCAACAAGAAGCTGTTGTAGTAGTAGTCGTAGTAGTAGTAGTTGTAGTAGTAGTAATAGTAGTAGTAGTAGTAGTAGTAGTAGTAGTAGTAGTACCACTAGTAGTAGTAGTAGTAATAGTAGGAATTGTTGTTGTAACCGTTGAGGTGGGATCAGGTTTGACCGCGGGGGCAATCTTGCGAAACTCATTTCAGTTTTGAAGTTTAGAATATATTTCTTACATATATATTATTGCTGGCAATACCAAAACAAAGCTTTGACTAAAATAAAATAAATGAATCAAATCATCATGGTGTACTCTCGTTTGGCGGCTGGTGAGTGTCTAGCGGCTGTGGTCGAGATAAATCCTCGACCGAACATTCTTCGTCAGAAGGGCTTTTGAATTTGAGGAGGTAGCACTGCTCCCAAGCTCGAATATAATGATCGACGCACGTAGGCTTGTAAAATATCTATCATCCATTCAATTTGTATGGATAGCTTCAACGGAAGTCTACACCGGTTGTCCAGATGTGGGTGAACTAACTCATGAGCCAACTCTTTGAGATTTTTTTTCTTTTCTGCGATTTGTTGGGGTTCTAAGCTGGATGGCAAAGCTCGAACAGTCGAAAAGCTGCAAGTCCAGCAGCGCCAACCATGTTTTGAAATTGGCCAACGATTGCTTTTAGTTTTGCACACCATTTTATAGAATGTGTCGTCGCCACCTTTGTGCTCGTTATAATCACGGATGATAATTTGCTTCCTAGTATTTTCATGTATCTACTCGGTAACATGGGCAGTCGACATTAGCAGACATTTTTTTTTATCAGTCGTGTAGCTCACAAGCGGTTCTTCATCCGAGAATCAGTAAACCAAAGAAAACGGACATCGCGTTTGTTTGATCGAACTGTGCCAAAAAGAGTTGTATTGCAGGCATACAAATCTTTTGCCAATGGATAACTTGTGAAAAAGTTCGCTTATCTTATCTTCTCGCAATGGAGCTATATGAGTTCTTGAATCATCGAAACGCAGAAATCAGACAGATTTGCTCAAATCGCTTCAATGACATCACTGCTCTATAAAATGACATATGAGACTTGGCGAAAAATTGAGGCAAAATGCCAATATACGCATAGATTTCATCGTTATTATTATTAGTCAAGCTAGCAGCCTTTTCGAATTACCTTCAAACTGATTATCTGCAACTGTCCTTTCTTTCTTTCCAAAACAATTGATTCAATGATGGCAGTTGACAAAAGACGCTTGAATGCAGGTTGTTTGTCGACAAAAATCTCAGTAGTACAAGTAGCAGACTACAATCTATTGTTCTTCATTTTCTCAGTCCTCGTTTGCTCTGTAGCGCTGGACATCGATTACCATTTTAGCTTTGGCGCATGTATTTCTGGTCGCGAGTTGTCTCAATTGCTAATTCTGGCACTGACAAATGGATGTCATAAAGAGGCTCAAAATGTGCATGTGAATCATCAACATCTGAATTGTCGCTATCCAATTCATAAGTTGGATCGTCGTAAGAAGAAGAATCATTAGCAGCGTCAGCAACGTGAAGCTACAGGATGATCTCGTCCACTAATCGCTTCACTAATTGCATCCACATCATCGCCGATATTTCTGTCGAAATAATCAGCAAGCTCTTGCTGTTCTTCATCGGTCAATTCACGCTGAATATTTGCCAAATAAATGGCTCTGCTATCCATAAACAATTTTTTATAATTTTGTTTGTTTACGCAGTCTCCGGGCCTCATCGCTTTGTTCGAAAAATTGGCGCCCACTTGTTGATTTTCTAGCACCCAATCGGCATTTGTTCTTCACATTCTATGGTCAGCAGGTGATGGTCAAATGATCCATATTGTCAAATGGCGAGGCAAGAATTAACTACCTGTCACTATGGATGACAGATGGATTTGACAGATGACATGTAGGTACGCAGAGATGTTAACTCCCACCCTCGAAGTGTATAACTCTTTAGTATCTAGAATATCGCACAGGGACGAGGTGAAACGAAAGTTTAGAAATTATCTTGGAGTTACGTGGTTCTCTTTGTAGTTACTTCTTTGAATTAAATTATAGTAGAGTTACGAGCTTTAAAAGTAGATTTTTAGCTGATTTATTATAGATTCGTGTCAACAGATTTGTTACAAGATAGCTTCAATATCTCCATTTCACCATTTCATTTCAGTGTGCTTTTTTTGCACCAAACATACTGCACACAGTTTTCCAAAAGTCACAGATAAGTACCCTATACGTTAGGAAAAATGAAAATACCTACGGTTTTACCTAATTTTAGTTTTGTTTACCTTTCGACGAAACTCGTCGTAACCCTTTCCAAATCTTTTAATTATAAAACACATTAAATTTGTAAATAAAAATTTCATGCTTATTTTAGAGACTTGGAGAAGGAAAACGTAGAATCAACTAAATACACAGGACACAATAGCGTCAATTTCATGCGAAACTTCCAGCCAAACTTTATATGAGAGTAGCGAAATTTATTGCTCTCAAAATCGCGATTCCGTGAACCGCACCTCACTGATTATGTGCAGAAGAGCCAAACAACCAACGAGGTTAAGGGTTAGGCAAACACCTCGTCCCAAATTTCGCGTGCTTAGGAATGAAATTTGAAAAGTAGAATCCAATATATAGACGATTTTTCCTCCGAGATGATGGTAAAAATAACCGCATATTGGAAAGCACTAATGCAAACACACTGAGGATTGGATAAGTGCTTTTCGAATAAAGGGTGAGACTCCATTGTTCAGCGTTATATGATTAGTATAACATCTTTTTATTATTGCACACCAACGAGAAGTGCAGTCAGTATCACAAGATTCTTAAGAAGGTAGTAATTTTCTAAATTTATGAAAAAATAATAGATTTTGGGGTTAAAGAAATTTATTGAGAGCATCTTATATCTACTTTCCAT
The DNA here is from genome assembly GCA_963082735.1 of Pocota personata. Classification (NCBI taxonomy): domain Eukaryota; kingdom Metazoa; phylum Arthropoda; class Insecta; order Diptera; family Syrphidae; genus Pocota; species Pocota personata. The sequence goes on from OY720430.1 coordinate 58,694,666, forward strand.
TGGACGGTATGACGCGTTAGTGTTAAACTTAACACAATTACCCGAGTCTTAGTTGTGTCATCTGAAATTTAAGTTTGTTTACAGAACAGTAAACATTTTTGAATACTAGGTAAGACTTACAAGTAAGGATGTAATGCGCAAAATGTCGTAAAGATGTCACTCACACGCCACATGGCGTGCTAGAAAAAGAAACTCACTAATGCGCCTCTCTGAAGAAAGTTGTACTAGAACCAATGTTGTTATAATTTTCCTACTTCGGGGAGGATATAAAGTCAAAACCAGTTAACCAGATTTCAATTCGTTATAGAACTATTTACCTATATACCAGTGACTAGTACTGTTGTTTTTACTACTTTAGTAGTATTTCTACTACTTTCGATCATCTCATACTACTGCACTACTGCTTTAGATTTTGTACTACTATTTTGAAAACAATTTGATGTCGGAATTGTTTCAAAGTTGTTCAATGCCTATCATTGGAATTTGTTTTTCCAGCGCAGTAAACACTGCTTTTTGCATCACCAGAGGAGTATGGAACATTGTTGAGCTGTACGACCTTTACCTGTTCCGTATAGTTTTAAATTTAAAGGTAACCAGTCCATAAGGGATTCATAAGTGATGGATCACCCATTGACCCTTCATCCCTTAATGGAATAACGTTAACCTTCTCCAACGAAGCAAAATATTTGGGTCTTATTTTGGATAGAAAACTAAGCTGGAAACCTAATATACAAGAAAGAGTAAAAAAAGCCACTGTCGCATTTTTCGCTCTCTGTGAACGCCAATGGCACAATGACCAGTAATTATTCCAGAAACAACCTGTGCGTTAAACTACTAAGTTTCACCAGAGAAGTTGATCTCTTCTTGCTGAAGGCCGGCCATAGCACCCTGGCCGTTGCGCATGTATCCAGATAAATCCACCGTCTGTTTGCTCGATCGGTGGTTTCATCTTCTATTTTCTTCCGTAGGAAACAGATTGGGGTTACTGCAAAAGGGAGTTCCCGCGATAAGTGCAGTGCCGACCCTTTCCTAACAAGCTCATCAGCCCTTTCGTTTCCTTCGACATCCATATGCCCTTGCAGAGTCCAGAGCCTTAACGGCTGCCTGGCTGTCTATATAGACAGTTATCGTTTTGCTAACATGATGGCTGTGCTTTCGGCCTGAAAGACGCTGCAGTCGTCGCTTATTCTAAAGGAGTTGTTTATTCCTAGGGCTTCACAATAAACTCCGGCTCCCGTGCCAACGTCCATCTTAGAACCGTCGGTATAGAACAAATGCGTCTTACAACCCAGATTAACTCACTGGCTCTATATCTCGGTCATCAGACCGATCCTTATGGATTTTCGGGGTAGTTGTCTGGTGGATTGTCTTTGACAAGGCGATAAACCAGAAGAAACTAAGCAAAGACATTTTTGTTATTCAAATGGCAGCTAGCTCAGCTATTCGCCATAAAGCTACCTTACTGTGGTCCGGGAAAGTATATGGCCACGCCTCCATTTTAAACAATTTTAATATCTTCTCTGAAAACATTGACTACACCATTGCCAAGCTAAATTTTGAGAAAAACTTCCAAGTTACCATCCCTTCCAGAGCATTGTGGGAAGAAGGTGGTTTTACGGGGAAGATAAATCGTTACATTTTTATACCTTCTCTGATAGGCTTAATCTAAACCTCTTTTTTCGTCTCCCAAACCGCTGTAGCGTGTTCCAGGCGGAGATAATGGCAATAAGGGAAGTCTTGTCTTGGTTAAGGAAAAAAGTGTTATCGACCGTTGATTTCCGCATCTTTTCAGACAGCCAAGCAGCAATTAAATCCTTGGAATCTATAACAGCTCTAGACTGCCAATCGTCTCTTATAGAGATGGCGGAGCAGTTCAATTTTCACCTAATTTGGGTGCCGGGGCATAGGGACATTCCAGAAAATTGTAAGGCTGACGAACTTGCCAGACATGGAACAACAATACCCATTCTTTCAGACAAAAGTTCACTGGGCATGCCGATCGCTACATGCAAACTTAAATTAACGCTGGATGCTATTGAAAGGACAAGTGGTACAACTTGTCTAGCGACAAAAAAGATTTGTCTTAAGCTGGATCTGAAACGCTCTAAGAATTTGATTTCTCTCAATAGAAAGCATATCAGCGCTGTAATTGGTGTCATCACATGACACTGTCTAATAGGTAAGCATGCAACAAGGCTTGGCGTATTCTCAAATGATTTCTGCAGAAGCTGCATGGACGGGACATTTAGGAGCCTTCTGTTTTAACGACCTAACTAATTTGAAAAAAATAGATGTTAAGGAGCTCCTACGCTTCATCAGAAGCCCCAAATGGTTCAATGAGTAGGCTAGAGACTGCTTTCGAAACCTACGTGGTATCACAATGGACCTATTATTGGTCTAAGTGTGTTGGCTTTTAGCTGACAGCTTTTTGCGATTTTGCGAGGTGTAAGCTGGGAATAATGTTCTTCGTATTGTCATTTTTCCGAAGTTCAGGTGGATTTGCAGATAAAGTGACTGTACTAATGGTATTTTCTTGCAATTGCATGATGAAATACAAAGGACATGCGCTTACACTTGACGGCAAAGTCATCAGCTAGGATGCTTAGTGGATGGGGAGTGGAGGAATCCGGTGTTATTAATTCTAACATTTTCCGTAGCGCAGCGTAATGGATCGGTCGTATTCCTTTACTAGAGAGATCTTTACATTCCGATTTAATTGAATTTGCTTTCCGATCTTAGCATATAAATCGCCAAGGCTGATTTCGGCGTCATGCTTCAAGCAGCAGTTACATGTGTCATTAAAGTATCTATTTTTAACGTCGCAGTCTTTATCTTCATTTGGGGTATGCGCACATAGTAGGCTCAGTTGAAGAGTCTTGCTATAATACCAGTCATTTGCTGAGTGTTAGTAGTCTATTAATATCCTTCTGACCCAGTGCTCAAAAGAGTGTGACGTTATGTTATGAGCCGAGAATCTTTACATAGCTCATTATGATATTTTTTTTATTAGTTTTGATTTTATCTCCGAAGGTATGATGGCTTTGGTAGCTGCTTGGCTCTCTACGTAAAGGTCCATTTACAGCTCAGTGACCTTAGAATACGAACGAGCGAATATTCGTAAATTTTGACATTTCATTCACAGCAACTTTTTTGTTCTAGTCGCAGCAATATGTGAATATCACTTGTCATTCAATGTGCTTCTAAAAAATATACAGAAGTGTGTAATTCATAAATTCAACATTAATGTTTGTTTTGTATTCTTACCTTCTTGCCAACAAATTCAAATATAATTACAATTATTTGAAATAGTTTGAGCTATGACCAATCACCCAGAACAAAACAAAAGAATTGTAAGGGTAAACTCTCGTGAATGTGGATTGCGTTCCACATCTGTGGAATGTGAAGAAAATTTGACAGTTCGCAAAAAGTATTCGCCTATTCGTGGACAAATCAGCGAATTGTTAATTTTTTCGCAGAAACTAATTAAAATTTAACTTTGCTCCTGTTAATCGATAGATAAATTAAGCTCTGTTCTTTTGGAATAGTAAAGTTAACAATTGTGTGCCCTTAAATGTACTAAAAATTGTTTGTTCGCCAGTCGCTGAGCTGTGAATGGACCTTAAATGTCTATTTCTTTTCGCAGAGTTATTAAATGAAGACAGTTCTCGAGAGGCCTTGGTGATAGATAATACTTCCGCTTGGGACATACTGCCGCGGTTTATAAATTTTATTGACCGGATGATGGCAATTTCGTCCGAGAATATGCCAGAACCAACTCCCTTTGTCAATTTGGAAGCGTCTGTTGAAAAATATACATATATTTTGAGGGTTTATTACAATATTGTCAGCTCATTCTTCTCGTGAAGCGAATTTTGTATTAAACTTCAGGTTGAAACCGGAGTAAGGTGCAGGCGTTGTATTTTCTCAAGGTTTGGTGAAAGCCACTTTCAGTAACTGGCAACCAAACCAGGCACTCGCAAATACGGATGTGCCATACGAAATCTGTATACATCCAGTAGAAGATGACAGGTCTATGTCCGCTTAGAAGTCCACGGTTACTTTATTTGCCCTTTTTACGGTATTTTCTTTCCAGTTCAACTGCGCCTACTAGTACAAAACTTTTTTCTTATCACGGCCGAGTATGAGTCCGATCGACCTCCTCGAAAATATTCGTTCAAAGAATAATTTGTGGGTGGGAGACGGCATTATTCCTCCAATTATATTCACATGACATAATGGGCTTAACAGATTGAGTCGTTGAAGCGCAAAAGAAATTCTCAGGTAGCTGTCTTCATCATAATTAATTAAGGAACTGGAAAGGGATAAGTTGAAAAATATTTATATTTTTAAACAATGTGGTGTATAGCTGAAAGTGACTTGGGTATTACTACTAGTATACCTCAGGTCATTTGCAATCAAATTAGGCCTATGAGAATATTTTCCTTCCACCTACGAAAACATTAGTCAGCGAAATTTGAAAACTAACTTTTAACTTTATTAACAAACGAAGGAATACAAAATTATATATGTATCTGCAAATACGATGCATTACGAACTGTCAAACCCACGTTCTAGTGATGCTGATGGAACAAAAAAACACCTTCTCTCCTGTCAGCTAAATCAATTAGTGCTTTTGGTTTTTCAGCAAAATTATTTCACTCCAATAAACAACTATAAGCACTTTGATGTTAAATACAATTCTGAAACAACAGAGAAAATCTTTTGTTTAAATTAACCAGAGCAGAGTTTTAGAAAAATTTGAATTTTTCTTGGAATTATCATTAGCTCCAGAAATTTTCAATGAGTTTCTTTTAATAATAAATTTATTCATTAAATTTTAACCCTTGTAAATGGGAACCGCAATATTCATGACGCGATAATTCATTCAAATGACCATATGTTGCCATTGCCTTCCTTGTCCATCGTCGTGTACGTACATGTACTCGTTCTAAGGACTTAACCGGGTTAGCAAAAGCAAGCAAAAAATCGACATTAAACTACTATATGCCTACAGCTGGATATAGGCATTATGTTATGCGAACTAATTTTAGAATTCAGGTACAATACTCCCTTAAAGTTTCTTTCTTTTATTGAAACATTTTACATACTATATGTACATGAGCACCTAATCGTATGTGCGCAGATGAAAGTTTAAAAATAGAACCTGCACTAAAGGCATGTGGAATGTATTTTTTTTTTTTTGTTATTTTTATTTTTAGTGGAATACCAGGAGCAGTTTATTGAAATTGCGAACATTCCCTGTAATAATCGCTTTTTCAAGAAAACAGAAAACAACAAACATGGTCTTTTGTTTTTGGGTAGAAGCACCTACACAGATACTCGTGTTATCTAAAAAATTGTTATGGTTCTCAAAAAAAAAAAAAAATTAAGAACTTAACCAGGTGTACATAGGTATTTATGACTTCGGCGAAATGTTTACATTGGTGATTGGTTTACAGTATGTTGCCTAGGTCGTGGGCAAACAACAATGCTATAAATTGGATTAGTGTAGCCCGGTATCTTGAATAATATTATTGCGAAAAGGTATCTAAATAAGTCATCATATTTGTTATTTTAAAGCTATTATTAGTTTTGGATTCTGGGGCGGGTTTGGGTTTAAATCAACATACAAGTGAACATTATCGATAGTGTGGTCGTAGGATCCTCGTAGAACAATCTTCATCTCGAGACTTTCTTCTGCTACCTCTGTCAACGATATTATGAACTACATCAGCAGCAAAACGTTGGTGCCTTCATTCCTCAAATGCATCAAATATAATTTTAAGGAACCCCGCAAAATAGCATCTTTTAAACTATTAACTCCTGACTCTCACCTTGAACTGCTACTATCGCGAGAATTTTGGCCAGATGGAACTTTAGTCCATGAATATGTTTCTCGGACTAAGAATACGTCATTCATAAAAATTCCAGTACCTGGCACCAGTAACGTCGCATCCAAAAAACGATTAAGTATTCATTTAGATATTCCTTATCTGCTTGTAACTCCCCCTGAGTGTCTTTGTGTATACTGTAATATGCGAGCTACGGCTCGAGTAGATAAAACGATATTCTGTGAAATTTATTTCTTTATTTTCTAGTCTATAGAACAATTCAAGTTCACACTATACTATTCTTCGCAAACTCCTTCCTTACAAGGCCTCTTTCTTCTCAAATCACTTTATCTCCTTTCAATTACTTAATTCACAAATCCAAACTAATTACTTCTTCTCAACTTTCATTTTATCACAAAATTACAACTTCGGCTGTTATCACTTTTCCAATCTCCTCGTGTGGTTCAAAACCAACTGCCTTGCCTTGATCGCCATCTGTCCTTATATAGCAGAATTTCTGATAGCCAGAAACTTCTAGCAAATTCTTCGACCACTGGAACAAGAAAATTCTGATTTAATAATTCCAAGATTACAATAATTTCTTGCAGTTATAATTCTCTCTTATCCGTGACGTCGTCTTAGACATCATCCGTCTCTTATCGTGGACACGAACCGTGAACACTAACCGCAGACACGAACCTCGAATGAAAAGACACTTCGGAACAAAATTATGCCAGTTCGAGGGCGTAGTTATTATGCTACATTATGTTACAATACTATCAAAACGTCCGAGGGCTTCAAAAGACATCCTCTATATACCTTAATTCCCAAAAGCTCCCCTATAACATTTTCGCCCTTAACGAAACTAATCTTACTCAAGATTTTTACAACAATGAATTGTTTACGTCCGATTTTAACGTCTTTCGAGATGATGGTCTTGAGAAAGAGGATGATTCCTCGGGTCGAGGTGTTCTTCTGGCAGTACACAATCGCCTTGACTCGACACTAGTTAAAACTTCGGACACATCTAATTTTGAGTACATTTGTGTCAAAATAACTATTTCAAACCGCAATTAATATAATACTATCCAGTCAGAGTATTCGTATAGCTTTAATTTTCGCAATGCAGACTACACAAAACTTAGTAACCTTTTAAGTGCTATCATGCAGTGCACTTGGATTGTTCTACTCTGAAATTTCCAGCTGTTTTATGCAATCCGTCCCATACATGCCCCAAAAGAGTTTCTCGTCAACTCCCTCTTGGTATACTAAGGAATTACGCTCACTTGGCAACAGAAGAAATAAGCTCTGGCGTATCTACCTCGAATTTCGCTCTGATTTTAACTTTTCCAATTACCTCCTTGCACATACGCATTTTTCCGAACTTTGTGAGTTTCTTTATATCAAATATATTGACAGTATTCAATCTGACCCCAAACGATTTTTTCACTTTATTAATACCAAGAAAAAGTCAGACAGCTGCCCATCAACTCGGATATTCTCCAATACGTCGTCAAGCGATCCTCGAATAATAGCAAACTTATTCGCCCATTTCTTCAGTCAATCATTCTCTAACCACACATCAGAGCCCGACCATTCTTACTTCTCCTACATGAGAAATTGTGCCGAAACCTCTTTAACTTCAATCGATATAACAGTGGGTCTCGTGAAAGAAAAGATCGAAAGACTTAAATGCGAATACACCGCTGGTCCGGATGGTATACCTGCTGTAGTTTTAAAAAAATGTGTAGACTCTTTAGCTCAACCCCTTACGGGGTCCCTAGGCTTTGGAAAAGCTCTTTTATTATTCCCCTTCATAAAAAAAGGCCCGAAAAATGAAATTTCTAATTATCGTCCACATAGCTAAACTCTCTTGCATACCTAAGCTATTCGAAAGTATTGTTTACGATGCAATGTTTTTCCATTGTAAGTCTATATTTTCCCCTCACCAACACGGTTTCTTAAAGGGAAGGTCAACAACCACTAACCTAACCGAATTCGTATCCAGCACCCTGTGCGCATTGGAGGAATGCAAGGAAGTCGAAGTTGTTGCTACCGATAATAATAATATTTCGCACGCAATTGTTTTTTTGAAACTCAAAGCTCTCGGTTTTCAGTCTGGGTTTATTGTGTGGATCAAATCCTACCTTCATGAACGGCAATATGAAGTCCTTTTTAGATTCTTTATACCTGATCCCCTTACGGCCCCCTCTGGTGTCCCTCAAGGTAGCCATCCTGGTCCCCTGATTTTCATTTTTTCATTTGTTGTTGGCATTATCAAATATTTCCGTCTGTCAGTTTATGCGGACGACATGAAAATTTTTGCACACATCTCCACTCCCACTGACACTTCAATCTGACTTGAACAGCTCTTCTACTTGGTGTAATAAAAACTTTCTTGAATTGAATGTCAATAAATGCCAAGCTATTACTTATTCCCGGAAACGTGTTCCGACAGCTCCTAGAACGTACGTGATTTGCGATGAGCCTGTTCCCACTGTCACCTTTCTGCGTGATTTGAGTGTCATTTGCGACAGTGAGCTTAATTTTCGTAGTCATATTAACAATATTATTAGCAGAGCAAATTCTGCCCTAGGTTATGTGAAACGTTGGTCCAAAGAATTCTCCTTACGTCACGAAATCTCTGTACTTCACATTTGTAAGACCAATTCTACAATATGCCTGCCAAGTTTGGTCTCCCTATCTCGATACACATACGTATTGAATTGAGTGTGTCCAACGGAGGTTCATCCGTTTTGCTCTACGTGGACTCCCGTGGCCTGACAGATTCAACCTACCTCCTTATGAGCATCGCTTGAACTTGCTGAACATGCAATCGCTTGAAAAGCGTAGAAAAGTTGCCGACATACTATTTGTACATCAGTTATTAGCAGGCAACATTGATTGTCCTATGCTGCTCCAAACCATCTGACTCAGCACCTATCCGCAGCAAAAACTCACTTAGAAACTCCCTTTATTCCCCTTCATCACTCTGGTCTTACTAGCTATTAAGTAAATATTGTAAATAATAATTTCTAAGTCTCTTTACCGCTTGTATTAAGCTAATTAAAATATAAATATAAATATGTAGGCTAAATTTTCTTGGTTTATACCTCGGGATTTTAAGCAAAGGCTGTTCAGCCTCAAGTACGGTTAATCATAGCCTATTCATAAATTCTAGAGGCGTTGAATTCGTTTCGTAAATAGACAATGGAACTCTATCTGCTACCACCTAACTAAAGTATAATAGCTATATGCGCCGCACACAAGTTATGCAGAATAATGACCCAAATACAATGCGGGTGCTATTTTTGAAAAAAAAAAGTTTTGAAATTCTTCTCAAATTTTCGAAAATTGTAATTGTGCACGCAATCTTCTAAAATATCCGACTTTACCCCAAGAATGGAATGGTGGCAACCGTTTTTGAGTGCGAATATCTCGAAAACGGTGCGTCGCACAATGGAGTATTTATATGATAAGACCGCTCAAAAGTGATAAACATCAAATATTTCTGTTAGCGCCGTTATTCTTCAAGCTTGATAACTAGTCCAACGGGCGGCATCCAAAGTGGGGGCCCTCTCTTGCATCTGTCGCATTATCAAGTTGCATTTAAGGTGGTGGTAATATCAACGCTTGTCACGTTCTTGCTTCACGGTTCAAATCCTGATGTCAACTATCATCTATTTATTTCACCAGAAATAAATAAAAAAGTTGGTTGCGAAAGCTAAGTCAACTCTACTGCGAAGGCATAGCACTGGCAGTAGAGCGGTCATATGGCTGAAAATGCAACTTGATCGTGATGATCCATCAGGAGGACGGAAAAAAAATACTGTGAATCATGAGCAATGATAAAAGCAAAAATAAACAAGCTCCCCAGTTATCTGGACGGTACTCTTGGAGTTTGCAGAAACTTGAAAAGGGTTAGGTGGGCAGATAGCGCATATTTTCAAATTTTCAAAAATTTTAGGCACCAAATTTAATGACGATAATTGTTTTGAATGTAAATATCTTGAAAATAGTGCGTCATACGAGTAAAATTGTATACCTCTACATATAGATTGTGATTATCGAAATTTTAGATTTTGAAATTCGCTACAAGATAGATGTAAATTGTCATAATTTACCCTGAAATTAATGGAAATCTATTACGAATATTTGTTGTTTTTGAGTGCGAATATCCTTACTTACTTACATAGGTGGCGCTACAGTTCGATGTGAACCTGGGCCTCAACCAACAAACCTCTCCAGTTAGCCCGGTCTTTAGCTGCCTCCAGTTGAGTACTTCAAGTTGGTTGAGGTCCCTTTCTACTTGTGAGCGCGACCTAAGGAGAGGTCTTCATTTGTTGCGTTGTTCCTTCGGGTTAGATTCGGCGACTGCGGGCTGGAGCGTAGGTGTTCATTCGCTCTATATGTCGTAACCATCTCAAACGTCCAATACGCATTTTTTTTTACTAGGTCGATGTCGCCGTACAGCTCGTACAGTTCGAGGTTTAATTTCCTCCTACAAATCCCGTTAACATAAACGGGACCGAATATTTTACGAACAATTTTTGTCTGGAAATGACATGCTTCAGCGCTATACGACCAGGATTATCAAGGTCTTATATAGAGTGTTATTTGTTCTTCGAGATATGGCCTTACTACTCAGTCATCTTCTCAGCCTAGTTGGTGTTCACACAATATGTTGTCGCAGTTGATGGGGTCTTCTTTCTTGTAGATCGGGCAAACGATGCTGAGATTCCATTCATCAGGGATACACTCGTCTGATCAGATAGTAGAAATGAGTTGGTAAGCCGTCAGGTCCAGTAGCCTTGTTGGATTTTAGCTTGAATATTGTTATCCTCGCTTCGTTTTGATCAGACGGACGGAAGTTTTGGCTATCATCGTTTAGGTTGAATGGTTCATTCTGCCTGACAGCGGGATGTTTGTCAGTCTGCAGAAGTTCTTACATATTTTCAGCACTGACTGTGACTTTATTACAAGGTATCCTTTTTCATCTCTACAGATATCCATACGGGATTTGTTCCCTTGATACGTCGGGTGAAACCCAGCACATCACTTGAGGCATTTCTGATGGCATGTTGACAATGTTTGCCACGGTGCCGTGACATAAGGCCATGTGACATAAGGCCATATTTCAAAATATGGCCTTATGACGCTTTCACAAAGTGTTGTAAAGCCATATTTCGGGGTATGGCCTTATGACGCTTTCGAAAAGCGACATAAGGCCATTATGGCTTTATGTCACTTTCAAATGGATTTTTAGCCCTTACCTGATTAAATTTTATCTTTAAAGCTCAAAATTATTGAGGATTAAAAGATTTAAAAGGTCAAAATTATTAAAAGAAATGTAAATTTCGAAAGCACGTAGGTATATAAAGTTTGCGGCGTATAAACAGTGAGGTAGGTATGGGGGGCATGCTGCCCCCTGCAACCCCCTGCTTGGGGTCACTGTTGGATTTGGAGTAGATGCGAAGTTGGGTATATGCAAAGTTTCTTTTGGATTTAAAGAAACTTTGCATATACCCAACCTCACACCTACTCCAAATCCAACAGTGACCCCAAGCATATTTCTAACGGTCAAAACTGGTTTTTGTTATTGGAAAAATAAAAAAAAAACGATGGTCTTATGTCTCAAATTTATATGGTCTTATGTCGCTTTTCGAAAGCGACATGAAGCCATACCTCGAAATATGGCTTTACGACACTTTGTGGAAGCGTCATAAGGCCATATTTTGAGATATGGTCTTATGTCACATGGCCTTATGTCACGGCACCGTTTGCCACTGGTATTCGGCACTTGATGCTGGTGGCATAGGACTCGTAGAGAGATTTCGGGATACGCGTTCGGAAAAGGTTCTCACGTTGTATCTTCTCACAGAAATTTTACTTTGGTGTGATGCTTGTGAAATCTGCATTCGTACCTTAGCTACAAGAAGGTAGTGATCCGAGTCGATGTTGGCCGTTCGGAAGGTTTGGACACTTTCTACTGTCAAGGAGCTCGTAGAAACACTCTTTGGTGGCGTCTTCCTTGTCTTATGTGGAGCATGGTTGTACATTAGGCTTATGTTGGCGAATTTAGCCTTGATGAGAACTTCTTGCATGAGTCTGCTGCTTACAACAAATCCGCATCCAAATAAGATTTGTCTCTGTTCTCGCCATAGTAAATGTCACAGTCTTTCATCCTCCTTTTACCCGGCCCATCCCATCGCACTTCCTGGATGGCGGTTATATATGCTAGAGCCTCTGCTAGTTCTTCGGCTGCACCCATTCTATTGAGGTTCCGAACATTCCATGTGCAGATCTTAAGGTTGTTGTTCCTATTCCGTTTGCTGCTGTCATCAACAGTAGATCCATCTGTAAATGAATGAATGCAGTTTCCAGCTCAAAATATAGGCTGTTCGTTCCGATGTAGAGTTAGTGTACGAGTAGTACTCGAAAGAATTCCGAAAACGATTTTTTACTGGCGCTATTGATGCTCTTCGCGCAGGACCTAATGTGTAATGACAGGAATACGATTACACCTCGTGTCACTTCTCATGTGAGTCTGCAAATTGTATAGATCGTCGGCTAGCTGCACTAATTGAGTTACTACAGGTCATCAACTGAATATTCAAAACACAATTTCTATTCTGTTTGATCTACAATATTTTGCCCATCCACGACACAAAACAAATTTACGCATCTTCTCGTTTTTCCACTTGACTTTTTCAAACACCACGAGACTGGATATCAGGTTACATTTTAATGTTGACTATCATTTCATTTCAGTGGCTACTTCTAAAATCCCATCATCAATTTGCTTCATTACATCTCTTTCAATTGTCCTAATTGATATGTCGTCAACAGCAGCAGTTGATCTAATTGATTTTCTAAGAGCGGAAAACTCCATTGTTTTTTGTTTTTAATTTTTGAATGGTCCTTTTTGGTGTCCTTTGATGTTTTAGCCTCATAGTGCAGATTCTATCAGCTTATTCATGAGTGAAGATGGGTTCAAGTTGGCAAAGAGAACAATGGAAAAAGTTTTACTTCTTCTAAAGACTTTAATTTAAGCCTAATTTAAGTTTGATATATGTACATACATAGGGGTATAGTTAATATCCATCAGTGCGCCCCCTTGGTGTTTTACTTCATCAGAAGAAGGACCGTTTCTGATTCACACTTTCCTAATTTTGTAAGGATTACTTGTGCTTGTGATACGTTCCAAAAATCCCCTCAAATAAGTGGTTGAGATAAAAAATGTATATATATGTATATCCATCCATACGCATGGCTCGTATTGTGAGCACAAAATGTGAAAAAAGATATAAAAACAGGAAATGATACTTAATTCAATGATACTTAATTTATCAAAAGCGGAATTAGAGGAAATTGTAGAAAATAGAGAATGACGTATTCGAGTGAGAGAAATTATATTGGATTGAGAGATTGATTGGATTCACGGAGGAGTCCTTATGAAGATGTTGAAAAGTGTGGAATTTGGTGTATTAATCAGGCCTTTTACGTAGGCCGTACCCCCGTGAGGGATGCAAGCAGAACATTAATAAGGAGTAACAGTGGAGAAGAGTATGAAATTTTGTTGTACACCGGACTTCACAGCCCTCCAGCACTTTACCTTTGCACAGCATGCAGATATACATATGTACATGTGACGAGTCATTCGTTCATGGATCCGACGATTTGGTTCATCAATTATTACGCTCGAAATTTTATAGAATAAGTGCGGCAATTGTGGACTACCGCTTTCATTTTTCATTCCTGTCTTGTTATATTTAGCTCTTTTTCAAAAGTAATAACCAGTACAAAGCATTTGTTTCTTACTTTGGCAGGTTTGCGTGTAATGTGGACCATATGGTCAGGTAACGTGGATTAGTAGTCCACATTTTCCAACTAAACCATTTTTTCTTCAATCGAAAAACATTTTTGGACTTCATAAAGTTTTATGGAGATTTTTATTCAAATATGTAATAGGTGGGCCCAATTGGAATCGCATTGAATGCAAGCAATTCATTCTGTCGGAAATTTCGCAAACTGTTTCCTCTAAAGGCGGGGCGGATACTTCACAGTCACTGCCTTCATCGCATATCTGCTTCGCTTTCACTGGAACTGAGAACGTAAATTTTTTTCTTTTCCTTACAGACCTTTGTTTGACTCTGGTTGGTTCGTTGGTTGGTTTAAGAGGGTGAGCTTATGTCTCTTATCTCTCCCACCCAACACGGCTTTCTGAAATGTAACTTAGTCGAATTCGTGTCCTTCGCTCTGTCTGCCTTAGAGAATGGCAAAGAAATCGACGTTATTGCAACTGATTTTAGTAAGGCTTTTGATAAGATATCTCATAACTTAATCCTCTTCAAATTGTCTGCCCTCGGTTTCGAACCCATATTGTTAAAATGGATATCTTCTTACCTGGAAAACCGTTCTTACAGAGTTCACTTCAGATCCATCTTATTGACTCCCTTCTTCGCAACCTTTGGTGTTCCGCAAGGCAACCATCTAGGTCCCCTTCCTTCATTCTAACCATAAACGATGTCGAGAGGGTTATTAAACACTCTTCCCTCTCTCTGTACGCTGTTAATACCAAATTTTTCAAAGCCATCTTTTCACCACATGACTACTGTCTCCTTCAACAAGACCTTGATAGTTTTTCGAACTGGTGCCTACAAAATAGCTTAGAGCTCAATATCGCCAAATGTCAATCCATTACCTTATCACGTAAGCACCACGTGTCCTCCGCCCGCCTTTACCTTCTCCATGGTCAATCTATATCCATCGTTCAATCTCTCCGCGATCTTGGTATATTGTACGATAGGGAACTAAATTTCCGTTCACATATTGATGAGATAATTCGTAAAGCTAACTCATTACTTGGCTTTGTCAAACGATGGTCCAAAGAATTCTCCGACCCTTACGTGACCAGAACCCTCTATATTAGCTTTGTGCGCCCCCTCTTTGAATACCCCAGTCAAGCGTGGTCACCCTTTCAGCAAGTTCATGTGACCAGAATCGAGAATGTTCAACGTCGATTTCTTCGATTTGCCCTTCGAGGTCTTCCTTGGAACGATCCATTTATCTTACCTCCCTATCAAGACCGCCTCAACCTCATCAACCTGAGTACTCTAGAGAAACGCAGAGATGTTGCAGACATTCTTTTCATTCATCGACTTCTTTCAGGCTCTGTCGATTGCGCATCTCTTTATAATTCAATTTTTTTCAATACCAACCCACGAAATTTACAATGCCCTCGTCTTTTCTATCTACCGTCCCACCGCACTTCATATGGATCTAATGAACCAATTTCCCGTATGCTGCGAAAAGTGAACTCAAACCTCACCCAGTTTGATTTTAACCTCAGCACTCCCTGCCTCAAAACCGAACTCCTTCACCATTCTCCTTAACTTTAAGTCTTAGTTTTAAGTTTTAGTTTTAAGTTTTAGCCTTAAGTTAGTTGTAGCTTGTAATAAGCCAAATAAATGGGGGCTTTCGCCCCCACCAAAATTAAGTTCTTCAGTATCGAACTGTAAGGAATAGTGCTGTGCTTTGGGAATTATGAGTTGAGAGGGGATTTAGGTATTGGGATCATGGGGAGTATCAACTTCTCATTGATTATTGTTTTAATAGTTGTCAGAGGGACCCCTATAGTCTTAACAGGATTCAGTTCTGTGTCACTCGCTCCTTTCCTTGCTAGTTCATCTGCCTTTTCGTTACCCGGCTACACCTTCATGCCCCGGTACCCATGTAAGACAGACTCTATTGCGTCTAGCAAGTAAGTTCAATTTGATTTTGCACTCCCTTACTGCTCGTGATTTCGACATGGGGTTTGTGATCGCACTAATTGCTGCTTTGCTGTTCGAACAGGTGTCGATTTGCCTCCATTCGCTGGTGTCATCTGCGAGTATATCAGCTGCAAAGACTTTTGCTTGAAGCACCATTACAAAAGGTGAATAGTAAGTTCAATCGGTGGGTTAGCACAAAAGATGCAGGCCCCTGATTCTTCTGATATGTTAGAGCCGTCTGTGTATACCGATAACCCTGCAGTTTCTTGTCGTTCTTTCATATGTCTAACATTCTCTTGCGGGGAAAATTGTTTCACTGGGACAATCGATGAGTGGTGTCATTACTCTTATCATATCGTTGATTTTGCGATATCCCGTGTTTGTACCTTCGAGCTTTGAGGCTGAAAGACCGGCAATATTCTTCGCTTCGAGGTGCACTGGTAGGATGTTTACGATCGCTTCTATGGCCGCGGTTGGTGTTGAGGATTATGCTTCTGTGATACCCAAGCAGACCATACGTTGCATCTTGGTTAGCAAGTCCCTTGCATACTTTTTGTTAGTCTATATTGTCTATACACTTCATTCAACGTTTCTCCAATTTGTTAATGCCCTCCAAATAATACGATTTCTCGAGCCCCTCAAAATAAGCGTTTGTTTCAGCGATGACCTCTTCATTCGACCTAAATTTCCTACATCCGAGCCATTTCTTCATGTTTGGAAACAAGAAATAGTAGCAGGGGGATAAATCTGGTGAATATGCTGGATGAGGGAGGAGTTCGTAGCCTAACTCATTCAATTTTGCCTTTGCGACTGCAGACTTGTGCGCCGGTGCGTTGGCCTGGTTAAAAAGAACTTTTTTCTTCGCCAAATGCGGCCGTTTTTGCTTCAAATCGGCTTGGAATCGATCCAGCAGCTCTGCGTAATATGCACCGGTGATCGTTTTACCCTTTTCAGGGTAATCGATGTGAATAACACCGCGCGCATCCCAAAAAACTGTTGCCATGACCGTATTTGCTGACAAACCCGCCTTGGCCTTCTTCGGCTTCGATTCACCAGGAGAAGTCCATTGTTTTGACTGCTCCTTGGTTTCTGGTGTGTTGTGGTGAATCTAGGTTTCATCCACGGTTACGAAACGTCAAACACACATTTGAAGTTGTCAAACGAATGCGTTTGTTTCACTTGCTGATCGTTCATTATCAAACGATGGATTTTGTCGACCATTTCTGGTGTGGTGACCTCAATTGGGCGACCAGAACGTTCGGCGTCACTTGTGCCTGAACGACGGCACCGAAATTGAGTAAACCAGTGGTGAATGGTTCCAATCGATGGTGAAGAGTCCCCATAATATTTGTCAAGCTTTTTTTTTGGTTTGCGTGATAGTTTTTTCTCGCAAAAAATAGTGTTTAATGAGCACTCGAAATTCACTTTTTTCCATTTTAACGAAAATGGCTGCCACAACAAATCTATTTGACAGATCTGTCTGAAAATTTGGGTGCGTTCTTCTGAAAGATGATGACAAAAAAAAAATTAATTTAAGGTGACGACACAATTTGTGTTAATTTTTAGGGACTTATTGACCCACTCTCGTATCTATATACACATTTTATGAAAAAAAAAAAAAAAAAAAAAAAAATACGTACATACACCTTATGAATCGGTATATTGCTTATGACTTGATACATACTTTCGATGCATAATACGTATGAATCTATTCGTTAATCGTTTGAGTGCCGTTATAAGGATGTAGAGTTATGAACAAAACAATATAAGCATCGTGCATCTATTTTATGAATCGTTTTATGGAATTAAAGTATACATAGATACATACTGGATATGAATAAAATTCATACTTTTTAAGAAACGAAATATACCGTGTATGAGAGAAAATTCAAGATATTCTTGGCACCTTTCTCAAACAAAAAGAAAACTTAGAATGCTATTTTTTGAATAAAAATACTATGTACCGAATTTGTTTGTAAAAAAATGCCGTCAGTTTATTGAAGTGAATTTTAACGTAAGAAAGACTTAATTTTTTATTTTCATTCTATCATTGTGCCAACAATTTTATAAAATGTTCAATAAAAACTCTTGATAAAAAATTGTGGAGAAAAATTGAAGTGCTTAGAAGATGAAGGGCCTAAGTGACATTTTTTGAAATTTCCTTTTTTTCTTACAGATGAATGTCCTATATGAAAACCGTCTTATCTGGACATCTCTATCACCTCTGTATTATACTTAGTAAAAGATGAAGGTGTTGTATGCAACCACTTTTTCAATAAACTTAGTGAAAGAATGTGTTAAATGCTGATTACTCAAATGTTTGAAAATGTCACTTAGGCCCTTCATCTTCTAAGCGCTTCATTGTCTTTTTGTGGTCGATGAAAATGTTTTTCTTTAATTTAATGATTATTTCCATTAATCCAATTTAATAATTCTTAAAAATCATATCACAGTTATATGAATAGTTCCATACGCTTATGAAAAATTTCATTAAAATAAGAATCAGCAGTTTTTACCCAAAATCTCTCATACAAATATTTTTATGAATCCAATTTCACACGAACAATGAATTGGTCATAAAATCAGTATTTTTTTTTTTTAAGATTTTGTATACAAGGTGGCGCAAAATTAATCATCCTATCTGAAGATGTTATAATTTTTGCAAATGGCGTCGTACGTCAATCATATTTGACATTTGTGAACTAGACAGCTGCAGTATACAAACAGACAAGCAATGGAGCGCTATACTCCGCAAGAGCGTGCCGCAATCTCAACAACGAAGAGGACGATTTTGTGTCGAAAATCATCATGAGCGACGAGGCGCATTTCCACTTAAGCGGTTACGTCAGTACGCAAAATCTTCGATTCTGGGGCACTGAAAATCCGCGTGTGATGCACGAAGAGCCATTACATCCACTCAAAGCCACTGTGTGGTGCGGCGTTAACTTTGAGGACGTTCATTTTGAGGACGCTATCGGCAATACGGTCACTGTTACTGCCGAACGTTACAGGGCCATGATAAACGACTTCTTACTGCCGGAATTGGATGAGCGGGGCTTGGTGAACATGTGGTTTCAACAAGATGGTGCAACCGCATACACAGTACGAGCCACAATGGATATTGTGAAGGAAGCGTTTCCTGGTCGCGTAATTTCCCGTTTTGGCGATTTGGCATGGCCAGCAAGACCGCCCGATTTAACCGTCCCAGACTTCTTTCTTTGGGGCTTGAAGTCGCGGGTCGCAGCCCCTAAGGATAATATTCGACAGGAATGCGAATAGTTATCACCGGAAATCTTGCGGAAAGATATGGAAAATGCGATAAAACGGGTACAAATGTGTATCAACACTGGCCGCAACCACTTGGCGGATATCATCTTTTCCACTTAACAGAAAAAATTGTAAAGATCAAAATCATTTTTTTTTATTTAGTAAAAAGGTAATTCAAAAACAAAATTGGATGATCAATTTTGCGCCACCTTGTATAAATTGAATGATTTTTTGCTGTATAAATGCTGTTCATTAATATTATGTAAAGGGTGATTCATTTATACTTGTTTTTTTATAATTTTAAATAAAACACATAAAATGAATTTGGATGGTAGAAACTTTGTTATGGCCTGAAAGAACAGTTTCTGACATTTACTTTTTAAATATTATTTCGTGTAAATGTTGCCCGCGACTACGCCGTACATAGTCCATTCTGAAGGTCCAATTTTGGATCACTGCTTCCAGCGTTGCGATCGGTATTTTCAGAGCTACGCGAGTAATGTTGGCTTCGTAGCTGGCTTATGGCGAAAACTTTTGACTTTACATAACCCCAAAGAAAAAAGTCCAAAGGTGTGATATCGCACGATCTACATATGTGGCCAGTTTACAGGTCCGAAACGCGAAATTAGCTGTCCACCAAAGTTATTTCCCAATATAGCCATTGTTTCGCGCGCTGTGTGTGCCGTAGCCCCGTCTTGTTGGAACCAAATGTTGCCGACATCACGGGCTTCAATTTCCGGCAGCAAAAAGTCCGTTATCATGGTGCGGTAGCGCTCGCCATTGACTGTTATGTTCTGTCCGGCCTCATTTTTAAAGAAGTACGGACCGTTGATTCCACCAGCCCATAAACCACACCAAACAGTGCATTTTTGTGGATGTAGCGGTAGTTCGACATACTCTTCAGGTTGTTCGTCTGTCCAAATGCGAGAATTTTGTTTATTTACATAACCGTTGAGCCAGAAATGGGCCCCATCACTGAACAAAATTCAATGCGACAACCGCGGATCTTCATTGAGCTGTTGCAGAGCCCATTGACTGAAATTTAAGCGTAAATTCAAGTTTGGCGGCTTTAATTCTTGAACAAGTTGGATTTTGTAAGCCTTTAAACCAAGATTTTGTAAGCCTTTAAACCAAGATCCTAGTCTGACAGCGTGAATAAAAAATAAACGGGATGAATTTAAGTATCTGTACTGAAAAGGGATAATGTTTATGGTCCTAGTAGAGCGAGTGAACTTAAGTCTGCTAAACAGATAAGATGGGCACTGATTGTTAATGATTTTATGTAGAAATATACAGTTCCTGGCATTAATAAATTGTTGTAGAGTAGAACCCAGCAGCATCCTGGAGTAAACAGATATATGGCCATATCTGCGGAGTCCGTAAATATACCGCACTGCATCATTCAAGGCTACTTGGAATTTTCGTTGGGATGAGAAGTCAAGTGAGCAACAACCTCAGCAAAGTAATCAGTGGTAAGACTAATGTCATAATAAGCTTTCTGCGAGTTTCTTGTGAGCCATAGTTTGCGAAGACATCCGTATATATCCACTTTAACAAACTTGACTCTATTTACTAAATATCTATTTGATTCTGTGGAATCAGGTTACCAAGTTGATGTTATTTTTACTGATTTTGTGAAGGCATTTGACTCAGTATGACATATCATTCTTATTAAGAAAATTAAGTCTTTTGGGATTCATTCCAGTTTGCTTAAATGGATCTCTAGTTATTTATTCAATAGAAAACAGGTTGTTAAGATTGGTTCTTCTCAATCTAGAGTTATTAAGTTCTTATCTGGTGTTCCACAAGGTAGCCACTTAGGACCTTTCCTGTTTAACATATTCATCAATGATATCCCATTGTTGTTTCATCGTGCTAACTGTCTGTTGTATGCCGATGACCTTAAGATATTTCTACGTGTCAATAACATTTATGATTGCCTAAGTCTTCAAAATGAATTAAATGTAATAGTCGATTGGTGTCGAATAAACTGTCTTTCATTAAATATAAATAAATGTCATTCTTTTTCCGTTCATCGTACATTGATACCTATAATTTACGACTACACAATTTCTGGGACCGCCCTGATTCGTAAAACTGAGGTTAAAGATCTTGGTGTGCTCTTTGACACAAAGCTTACATTCTCGTTTCACGTCGATTATGTAGTTGCTAAAGCAAACTCTATGCTTGGCTTTCTTAAACGTTCTTGTGCTGAATTTTCTAACCCGTATGCTCTTAAGTCTGTTTATATGTCTTTAGTACGTCTTTTCCTTGAATATTGCTCTATAGCCTGGTGTCCAAATTACTGTAATTCTATAATGCGATTGGAAAGGGTCCAAAAGTCTTTTACAAGATTTGTTGTAAAACAGTTGAAATGGAATCTTGATGATATGCCCTCGTACTCTACTAGATGTGCTTTGATCGGTTTGGATACCTTGGAAACAAGGCGAAATGTTCATTGTATATTATTTATTCATGATGTCTTTTCTTACCGTGTAATATGTCCTGATATACTTAGATACTTTGAATTCTATGCACCGGAAAGAATACTTCGTACCAGAAATTTTTTATTAAATCCTAGGCATGTTTATAACTATGGTCTCAATGAGCCAATAACGAAATGTATAAAATTATTTAACTCAGTGTGTACCGAAGTTGATTTATGTTATGATAGGTTCAATTTTAAATTACTATTATTGCATATATTTGCTTCTACTTGAATTTATTTATTAATTTATCTGATATCTGTTAGAGTTAAGCTCGGTAGATGGAATAAAAGTATATACGACGAACGACTACGTTGGTATGATTGTAACCAGTTAATTTGCGATTTATTATATAACCAAGACTAGAGACAGATTCAGCAGGTTTAATTTTATTATCAGCAAGCCATAGATCAGATGAAGATTAAAAATTCTGTTTGAGATGGGTATTATCTGAAATTTTTCAGGATTTAGTAGCAACCCATTTTCCAAATACAAATTCGTGTTAGATCCTCATTTAGAAGAAAAGTTATCGAAAGGTTTGGCTAAGTGTAGCTGAACATCATCAGCATATAGATGCACTGAAGCGTGATTGCAAATAGATGGTAGATCATTGATAAACATGTAAAACAAAATCGGTCCCAAGATTGACCCTTGAGGTACCCCTTGTGTGATTGGTTTCAAATCTGAAATCTACCTGAGAGAAAGCTATTTATCAGTTTAACAGCCCTGTCACTTAGGCCAAACAATTTCTTGAGTTTCCAACAAAGGATTTTGTGGTTAACCTTATCAAATGCCTTCGAAAAGTCAAGCAGACAAAGAAGCGAAACATGACCCCTGTCGAACCATAGCCGTGGAACAGCTATGGTGAGGTCTGAGACCAGACTGGCGCGGATTTATCAACCGATTTAGTGACATGTGTTTCATAATTTGCTTTGCTATTATTTTCTCGAAGGCTTTTGACAGGCAGGGTAGAATGCTGATTGGTCTAAAATCAGTAGGAAAAATTGGATTGGATTTCTTAGCAATAGGTAAAACTCTTGCAATTATCCAAGACTGGGGAAAGTTACAAAAGTAATGCACCTGTTGATAACGTGGGTTAAGTGGTTAAGTGGTTTGAGGTAAAATTAGTTTAATGAACCGTATAGGAGCGCCATCTTCTCCTATAGAGTTGGACTTAATAGCTGAATTGAATCAAAGTCAAAGTTAACTACATTAGTATCACCACCAAGGAAAAAATTGTTCAGATAATTAGGATCCAGGTCACACTTGGTGTTACTATTGCCATTGGAGACACCAATCATACGTAAATTACTCCAGAGTTTTTTCGGAGGCAGAGAGGTGTTCAGCTTTGAGGAATAAAAGTTTCGCTTAGAAGTACGTATGATAGAAGTGGTATTATTTCGAGCCGATTTGTATGCAACCCAGTTGGTATTAGTAGGCCTGTGCTTCCATCTGCTGTATAACTTGTTGCGATTTTTATGGAAACAACAGCATCTGATGTAAACCAGGGACGGGTCTTATTCTGAATGGTCACTGTTTTGATTGGTACACATGCGTCGTATAATTGTGCTGTCATATAATTGTGTTAGAACACTTTCCACAGAAGCACAGCTGAATAATTTGGAGACATTGTTGAGGTGTCAGCCTTTCCATGATGAACACGACACCATGAGGCCAGTTACGCGTGATCTGTAAAAAAAAACCTATTGAAAAAAACAAGTCTAAATGAATCACCCGTTACAATAATTTTGTCGCGGTTTAATGATCTACTGTCCCAGTTAGTTAATCTAGCCGCACATGAGGAATGCATTTCCGACTCCCCGTATTCAACCCAAAGAGTAATAAATATACTATTGTAACATAATGTAAAAGTATGCAACAATAATGTAGCATAATAACTACGCTCCCAAAAGTATACACACATTCCGAAGTGTCTTTTCATTCGAGGTTCGTGTCTGCAATTAGTCTCCACAGTTCGTGTCCACGATAAGAGACGGATAATATCACGGATAAGAGATGCAGCTGTCATTCTGGAATTATTACATCAGAATTTTCTTGTTCCAGTGGTCGAAGAATTTGCTAGAAGTTTCTGGCTATTAGAAATGCGGCTATTTAAGGACAGATGGCGATCGAGACAGGGCAGTTGGTTTTGAACCGCACGAGGAGATTGGAAAAGTGATAACAGCCGAAGTTGTAATTTTGTGATAATTTGAAAGTTGAGAGTTAACAAGAAGAAGTAATTAGTTTGGATTTGTGAATTAAGTAATTGAAAGGAGATAAAGTGATTTGAGAAGAAGGAGACCTTGTAAGGAAGGAGTTTGCGAAGAATAGTATAGTGTGAACTTGAATTGTTCTATAGACTAGAAAATAAAGAAATAATCTCACAGAATAACGTTTTATCTACTCGAGCCGTAGCTCGCATATTACACCATAATAAATCGCAGATTATTTTCTTTAACACTCCTGGTCTTATCTATCCCACTTCCTATGCCTTGGTAATACTCGTAATTGCTTATAATGTGGTTGATTATTCGACGAATAGATTGTCCCTTAATATCAAAAGAAAATAATTTACAGGATGGGGTAGGCATATTAAATGTGAATTCTAGCGTACATACTCGTATATCTAGGTCACCTAGCCTAATTCATAATTGGGTGTTTTCGGGTTCCGTCCTTTGTAAGTTTAAAAGGAAACTCAAGATAATTATAGTCTTCCAGAGTCCTTTGAACTGAATAATTAATATGGCAGCACAATTAATTCACACCGTCAGTATTTCTACAGAAAAAAAATCGATGCCACTTAGAAGAGAAAAAAAAAAAAAAAAAAAAACAATTCCCCACGAGTTCAACGAATCACATCGTACATTGTATCCGAAGAATCGTTTTGTTCTCCCCACCGCCCCCTAATACCATTTCCACTCGAGAAAGTGAAAATGCAGAATGCGCTTCATTCTGACTTACAGACATGCAATTCGTTACCATTGTTTGTGTGAGAGCATTTCCAGCTTACGTTTGATGTCGGAAATGAGTCATATTTCAACTTGATTTACACAACACCGTCAACATTTAACGAGAATTTTGTTTCCCCTTTTTCCATAGTAATTGTCATTGGCCCCATAAAACCCCCAGGATAAATAAAAAAACATAAAAACGTCATAGTATTGTCTATTTCCGTCATCAATATCGCTTAATTGCTGGTTAGGTGATATAAATCGACTTATTTCGTAGTTCACATTCACACCCACCCTCTGCGGTGTACGAGTATATGACGGTAATAAATCAGCCATTTTGCCTTAAACAACCCTTTACCACTAAAATATGCGCACACATTTATCTTTATTGTTAGGAAGTGAAAAATTTAATAAAATACCAGCTCGTATTTTTTTTTTTTTTTTTTTTTTTTTTTTTTTTTTTTTTTTTTTTTTTTTTTTTTTTAAAAAGTGAGCTTTCCTTGTGGAGCACCTTTGGAGACTTATCAAGAATTATTACATTTGATGATGGGCTTTAGGTAGGTTTTTTTTTTTTTTTTTTTTAGAGAGACAGGAAAGCTTCTCTAATCCGGTCGATTGTTCATTGATTTTTGTTGTAAATAAATTCAACTCAAGTGTGAATATAAAGCACACACTACGAGTGTGCATTCACGTGACTTGAGAGTTCTTTTTTACCTTTTCACACACGATAGATACTTGAAAAGCAAATGGGGTTATAAGAAAACTTTTGTATTACCTATGGCCATCTATTGTTTTAAAACTTAAGGAAACTATTTTTAGTTTTCTCTGCAGACATTATGATGAGTGTGGAGGGCACTACTAACATTTTGTGAGATATTTTTGGGCATTTTGATGATTCAATTCAATTAAGAAGCAAACCCTGCAGAAAATGTTTTCTTTGCATGCTAAAAACATAAAAAAAAAATCCTCTGTATGTTAAGTAGGATTTAGGAGAATATCTTGGGAAAACATAACAATTCCCGCTGTCGTACGAAAATAGAATTTCTAGAATCATTAGGTATTATTTTTATTCTAATCCATGGGCGCAACAAGAAATATAATTTATTGTGAATTATTTTTGTTGTTTTGGGAGACCTTTATTGGGTAGATTGTGACGTAGGAACGTAGCAAAATATGCAAAATAGCAAACATGTTAATACCATGATGTCTGTTGGTTATTTTTGTATGCAAATCTGAGATAGCAATTAATGTAGCGGATAATTCGTACGAATAGATACATAAATCAGCTCGATTGTTGTGTGCACATCTACAAAAAAACAGATGAGAGTATACTGATCATATTCGTTGCTTCAATTAGGTACCCAACTTATACGTATACTTTGAGATAAGTTGCCCACTCTTTATTTTAAGGGCTTTAGCCATTTATCGGCTAAAGATTATGAAGGTTATGATAAACCAAATTTGGTTTCGCTTAAGTTTCGTTTGGAGTTTATTTTAAAATGGCCACATACTTTGTTCTGTTTCGGCGGAACTACTAGTCCTGTGAAAAATGTCCAAAAATACATGTAATTAGTCGTCCTTGACGCTGACACCGAAAAAATCCCTATCCAATACAGTCTTATTCGGACAATCATCCTGTTGAAAGAGATCGAATTCTGCGGACATTTTAAGGTCAAAAGGCATACTTGAACGATGAGTCAAATGGTACATTTATTATTACTTCCACAGTAACATTTCTGAAGCCACATTTAATATAAAAAAAAAACTACTCACTATTACATCATTAGTTTCAACAATTGATAACGGGTGCAATTAAGAATTTTACTTCTTAAATATCCAATGCAGCGCTTCTGTTCTAAAGTATTTCCATTATGGTGTACCACAAGGTTTAGTTCTTGAACCCATTCTTTATAATATTTATATTTCTGTTTTGTTACATGCATTTGGTCTTAACGTTGAGATAAAACTTACAAAATATTAATTGCATACTCTAATAAGTGAAAAATAAAAATGAAAGCTGATAAAGTGCAAACTATCTTCTTTAGTGTGAAAAGTTGCTATTTTTCTAGTAATCAGCTAAATATATCAGCAGTGTAAGAATAAATTGGAGTACCAGCGTCAAATAATTGAGAATGCATCTAAACCAAAAATTAACATTTATAGAACGCATTTCCAAAAGAAAACAATGCTTCACCCTTTTATAAACAGAAAGTCCCTGCTAAGTGATCTGAACACAATTAAAGTATAAAAAGTGTATGATCGGTAAATCCTATAACATACCATTGTGCCTTGAAAATAGAATTTAAAAGATATCTAACTCGACCAAGTTGTAGGTAAATCAACCCGATTTTCAAAGTCGTACTCTTTTCTACTCAATTGGGATTAATATAACAAACTGTGGGACCTATGCCCAAAAGTGAACTGAACCCAATAATATAAAGACTGACACTTCTAATTGGTACATGTGGGCAAAAATTTGTTGAAATTTATTGAGGCGGTTAAAATCTACGATAGACAGGAGTGCGCATGCGCACAGCGTCAATTTCCTCTCTTCTCAGTGGCAAGAGAACACACATATTTGACACCATCGCTATCGCCTACGAGATTTGGCCAAAATGGAAAAAAGTGAATTTCGTGTTTTAATAAAACGCTACTTTTTCCGTGGTAAAACCATTAAAGAGACTGAAGACAGACGTAAAAAATATTATAGAGACCCTGCTCCCTCGCATGGAATGTGGTACACATGTTGTTCACTGAATTTCGTTGCGGTCGTTCGAGCACAAAAGACGCTGAGCCCCCAGGACGTCCAAATGACGTCACAACGGAAGAAATGGTCAACAAATTCCACGATATTGTGTTGGACGATCGCTGGGTCAAGGCTCGTGATATAGCTGAGATTGTAGCAATTTCAAATGATACCGTTATTTGAATGACTATTTGGGCATGAAAAATTTATCGGCAAGATGGGTTTGCTGACGGTGGACCAAAAACGGATTCGGGTGAAGATTTCAAAACAGAATTTGGAACTCTTTAAGCGCAATCCAAGTGAATTTTTACGGCTTTTCGTAACAGTTGATGGATCCTACACCACTTCACGCCAGAAATGAAGGAACAATCAAAACAGTGAACTTTTGCAGGCGAACGTGCTCCAAAAAAGGCAAAAACGGTTCTGTCGGCCGGAAAAGTCATGGCAACGGTTTTCTGGAATTCCCACGGCGTAATTCTCATTGACTATTTGGAATAGGGGAAAACGATCACCGGAATGATTGTCCATTCATACCTACGAGTACAAGAATTTTATGATCACAGCAACAGCAAACCTTCATTCCGCCGACTGCCGAAAACTGCAGAAATTATGGATTTTCCTAAGAAACTTAGTCGAAAAAAAAGAAGAATTTTAACAAAAAAGAAGGCACATTGCTAACAACTCGTTCCCAAGCGATGCTCCATCTAAGTTCTAACCTCGAACGACACTGCTTGATTTCGGTGATGGGGAGAGAACCAATAAATTTTTTTTTTTCATTCATTTGTAATGCATTTCTATTATTTAATCCTTAATATCTTAACCTCCATTTGGAATAACGTGATAAGTCTAAGTGAAGATAATGACCAAGCCTCTAAGGTATAGCACCGCAAAGTTTTATTAGAAATTTTCCTGTCGGCTTTTTTATATGAGAACATGTGCAATGTGGCCAAAATCCTATGAGCAGACTTCCGCGGCAGCCCGAGTTGGGCCAAACGTATCTTTGTTAATTTTTCGGGACTATCGTGCACACTCTCCAGTACACGTTAAATATTTTCATCCATGTGCGCCGTACGTGGTCTTCCGGTACCAGGGAAGTTTCTTACTAACTCTTCTTGCTGAAAACGTGCAACCAGACGATTTATTGTTGACACTGTGGGTGCGATCCGCACATTAAAATATTGACAATATGCATGTTGTGTCAAAACAATTGATTTTTGGTTTTGTATCGTTCCATAGTAAAATTCCCCAAGTCTTGTTTGCAAAATTCCGAAAAAAAAAAAAATATAATAAAATATTGAAATAAAAAAGTTAGAATGATTTTAAGCCATAAAGGTCATTTTGCGCCACCCTGTACAACATAAATCTAATGATCAACTAAAACTAAATAATTAAGCTTGATACAAGCATGGCAAAGCTTAAAACTAAATATAGGTACGCGTAGTTTCTCTGTGTGAGTTTGCTGCTGTTAAAATCAAATATTTCAGAGTAATTGTTATTTTTACGTAGCATCCTGGTTAATAGTTCAAACTGGTCAATGTTGCGACTTGACTTTAAGAACTGAAGGTTTATCAATTTATGTTTGTTCTCATAAGGAGAAAGCCTGATTATGTCCTCCAATCCTCCAATGTGGACGTCATGATACGTTGACCAAACCTGGCTAGCATACTTAAGAAGAGGTCTTTCAATGGTCATGCAGTGGGATTTTGTAACACAGGGGTTTGTAAATTCTTTAGATCAGGCTTTGCTTATTGTGTTGCCAATATGGACACAGAAGTTAAGTTCTCTAACTCCCATATCATAAACAGACATCAATGAGGGAACGATTTCATAGCTAATGAAGTAAGTTCTATTTAGCTGGGGAAGACGCCTATGAGAGTAAGTTAACGCTTGACATTTATTTACATTGAACGCTAGAAAATTATGTTTCCACCAAGTGAAGAATTTATTTGAATCTTCGTGAAGTGCATGAGAATCAGCAGGAATAGTTTTGAGATTCTTATACCGTCTGCATAGACCCATAGGTTAGTCATAGGTAAAGATAGACTCAATATCACTTATGGAAAATATAAATATCAGAGGTGCTAAGTGGCTACCCTGTGGGACTCCTGAAGTAGCACTTATTGGTTTCGATACTGAAGATCTAAAAACGACAAAGTAGTGGCGATTTTCTTTCGGCAGTAGGCCGTTGATTAGGGATGAAAAAAATTATTGAAGTCAGCGCATTTTTTTCGAAGATAACAAATATGCTTAAAACTCACATATAGAACAAACGTGGACAGGTCGTCTGATACCTTTTGTGGCGACAAAACAAAAATTTCGTGAAAGCGACAGAAAATTTTGTGAATGGTTGGATCAGTGGAATGATGGTCTTGATGGATAGAGACGGCATGACGTTAGTCTTTGTTTTGCTATCAATACAAACTATGTCAGCTTTGTAAGATACAGCCGTACGATGCCATAAATTCTGCGGTCTCTTAACCCAGACAAAATGGCTTTAACTAGTGTAGTGTAAAATGAATTGCTCATCCAGGATACATCAGAATATCGTAGAGCGCCGCGTAAGCAAAATACAGTGACATCGTTGGTTTGATAAATAGTGACACGTTGTGGATGCATTTGTTTCCCAATAATAACTCGTGAATTTTCTGAACCCCAAATTCGACAATTTTGACGATTAACAAAGCCATAAAGATTTTTTTTTTTTATTTAAACAATTTCTTTGTTACGTGACACTACAACTAGTCAATAAGACTAACAAGCAGCTTGCGTATGAATAAAATTAAAAAGTAAATAAATAATTAAACTAGTTGATGCCCATCGGAGTCAATAGTTTGTCTATTGCACTACTAGGTCGTGCGGCTTCGTACGTTGGAGTCTTCTAACTTGCTCACTTTGGTTTATGAGTTTAGATGCCTCTTCATTTGTGTGCTGCCTCAGTCTGTTCGCGTGAGCTGTTGCATACCTCTGAATCTCGCTAGATACGGTCTCCATCCTCAGGTCACGATGAAGGTCTGCGTTACGAATGTATCATGGTGCATTAACAATGCGCCGCAGTACTTTGTTTTGAAGCCTTTGAATGGTTTTGATGGTACTTTCCTTAGCACACCCCCATAATAGCTTTCTCGCTGCTTCTTCTGCTGTTTTGCCGACTGCCAAAACCGCTGTATAGTCAGCGAATGTAGCTATTATGCTGTCTGGTGGAGTAGGTAAATCATTGGTGAAAGGATGCTGCCCTGAGGAACTCCCGCTTTTATTTCCCTTAGCACAGAGTACGCATCTTTTTGTTTAATTCTGAAGAAACGAGGTGTCAAGTAAGTTTCAAGTAACTTGGAATACTGAATTTGTTGAATATTTTTCAGTTTTTTCACTAGTCCTTCGTGCCAGACCGAAGGCCTAGTCCTTCGTGCCATAAAGATGAAAATGAGTCTCATCGCTGAAGATAATTTTGTTTTAAAAATCAGCATCTACTTGTTGTTGTTCCATAATCAATGCAACGAACTCTCTTCGCTGTGCTTCTCAAAATGTCCAATTCTTGACCACGAGTAATATATACGTGGTCGAGAACTCGAAAAAATAAAATCAAAAGAAAATGCTTAGGAACAGAAAAAGTAAGTTTTTATTTCGCGTGTTTAATTCTCGGTAGTCTGACTTACAATGGTTGCTTAATTTTAAATGCATTTAACAAAACGACGCTTCCTTATCGCAAATGCAAAACCGTTTGTTCGGTTGTTTACAACATGTGGCTTGGCTTGGGAAAGAAAGCGACGCTTTCTTATCGGAAGCACAAACCGTTCTTTAATAATTGGGTTGTTTACAAATGTGGCTTGGCTTGGATTCGCTTAGCTTGGATTCGCCTTTTGTACAGTTAACGCCTGCAATGCACACACATACATATGTGACTCACGGTGCCGAATTTATGTTCCTGGACTCTCAACAACACTCTCACGAACTGCTTCGATGTTTTATGTTGAACGACTTGTTGAAGGACGGCCAGAGTGTCTAAGATCACTAATTGATCCAGTCTCCCCGAATTTTTGAATTAATCTCTGCACAGTTGATGAAGTTAAATCACTATTCCGACCACAATTTGTTTGAAAATTGCGAACTGTAGCTGCCAAACCTACATTGTTTTTAAAATATTGTTGAACAATAAAAACGTGTTGCACTCCATTTTTAATAACCCTGAACTGTCAGCTGACACGCTGTTTTTTTTTTTTTTTTTTTCGTTGGCAACACTTTACCGCACAAATGGCGCAAAATTCGAATGTGTGAATTTTGGAACACCCTTTAGATAATGTAGCTTATCTTCTAAACAACTTTCAAGGATTTAAACTACTTTCTGTTTTGAACATCTATAGATACTCGATTAGAATAGTTTGGGATTGTACTTGGAGAGTTTTCTTATTATATCTACAAATTATTATGATTTTTCTATGTTCTACACACCGGTAATCTGAAAAGTACCCATTTTCACTTAATTTGCTCGATCACGATTTGAGATAGGACAATGCAAGTAGAATGTGACTATTCAAATTTGTGGGTATCATGGTCGATAACTCGAAACCATTCTAAGAAACCCTTTAAACACTGGTGGTTCTTGGCCTAAACGGTATGCAATTTTGACCATTATCCTTTTGGAGAAAGTTTTCATCTTAAAACAGCACTGGGTGAGATCGTGAAAAATTTGTATAGTGTTTTGCTGGGATTCGAACCTGCACCTCCAGTTTATATGTCCTACGCACTAACCACTGAGTTGCAGTGCCACCATATGACCGAGTTGTGGATTACACTCTAAAAAAGTGCTACAACAGCATATGCAACAGGTATGCAATATTTCGAAAGAGAGATTCGTTGGTAAGGAAATAGTGATAGCACAGAGTCTTAGTAAATCGCATAAGGTTAGGATAGTAAATGTCATAAATAGATTGACATCTAAAATTATTTTTTCTCAGACTTTTTATTGCCATAGAAACTTAGAATGTGGTATAGATACTAAAGATTATCCCAGATTGATGAAACGGAGCGAGATATACATATGATAAATCTTAAGTGCCACCCTTCCTAGACACATGAATAAATTCTTTGTCGATTTGTTTCAATTATGCACAAGAAGAGTATACCTACGGCAAAACCCTTATTCAAATTCTACCATATTCCATTACTAAAACTAACAAATCTACATACTTTATGGAATATCTAAGTGAAAACTTAAATGTTTATACAAAGAGAAAACGTGACCAAACATATTCTTACATCACTCAAAAACGTCTATGCTTATGGGAATATGAATAACACGACACTCAAGTCGGTGATATAGAATAATTGCATGTTACATAGCTACACAAAAGTTGTATAAAATAATAGCTGTTTCTTTCTATATGATGGCCTTCGAAAGAAAAGTAATAAAAACTCCCTCCAGATCGTTGAAAATGGTTATGCTTATTGCAACGCATTTAGAATAAAAGTGATTTGGACATGTAAAAGAACGATTACTTCAGCGGGACGTACGAGTAAGCAATTACATGTCAGTTATTGTTGGTTTTAACTAAAAATATCCGCACATATCCTCACATGTTATTTTGAGATATTCATCTGCGCACATTCGTCCTACATAAGGTGGAGGCTCAGTAAACCAAAAACGTTCCCTTGGTGATGTCCTATCTGGAAATCTAAAAATAATTTAAGTTATAAAACAATAAATGGGCACACAGGTACACAATGGTATTTGTAACCTCCTTTCTTTTATTTTTGGTAAGAAAAACTTTTACTCACGTGAACTAGGGGTTGTTACTACAAAAAAAAAAAAAAAAAAATAAATAAAAAATCAATGAATGAGTTGGGGGAAGCTTTACCAAAGTGTAATAATTTTAAAATCTGTCAAAAAGAATGTATTTCAATTCTAAAGAAAGCTCACGTTTTTGTTTTTATTGAAAAGTGTATTTTTAAAGTTTTCACTTCCTACGGATACAATGACAAATGAGTGCGCATATTTCAGCGGAAAAGGGTAACTACGAGGAGTATAGTGGGTGATTTATTATACAATACAAGCTGTTTGGGCGGTAGATTTAGATTTAGATTTGATATTGTGTCACTTTTGCGGCTTAAACAACGACACAATGAACGTCTAACATTTTGAAGACAATAATGATAACTGTTTATTGTTTATTTTTATATTTAAAATTGAAATTTTGGCCTTGCTGTTTATATTGTGTTGACCTTTTAAAAAGTGATTACGTGAATACATGTGGCAGTCATATTCAAAAAATTCAACCCACTGTGCATCGAGTACGTTTTGCTGATTAGATATATTTTTGGATAAAAAAAAAATTTTTATAGTCGAGCGAGGATTTGATGTACTCTCCATGGAGAACGGTGCTAGCTATTTTATTAGTATTTTTTTTTTTTTTCTGCTAATAAACACAGTTCGCATGACTGTGCAAAGTTTTATTTTGTATTTTTTTTTGTCTACGAAAAAACATTCCCAGTGGTACACTTTATAAGATTATTCGAAGAACTACCCCAAAAAAAAAGTACGTCACATCTACCAACTGTATCTATTTGGGAGGACCTTGCACACCCTTACACGAAAAAAAAAAAACTTAAATAGCACGGGTTGAATTTATGAAATTTGTCATGCAACCGTGGAACAGGAGAAGCAAATTGAAAAAAATGCTTCTACAACAGTGCCGGGGTTGGTTAGGGGTTAAAATTATGGAAATTTTGATGGCCTCTCACTGTATTTCGTTAGAGGAGATAAAAAAAAAAAATTGAAACAAATTCGAAATAATGTAAATGTTGAAGGAATGAAAGCAAATTGTAGACAAGACTGGGAGGAACTACGTGACATTTATTGCGCGGTAGAGCCTACGAATTGACAATTCTATTATTCAATCACTTGCCTAGATTTAACCAGAGTATGTACTTGAGCGCTTTCATGGTTAATGCCTAAATTGGGAATCTCGTTTGTGGTGTTATTATTGTTTTATGGTAAGCAAACTGAAAGTTCAAACGAGAGTATTTGCGATGTATTAGAACGGGTAGATTAGATTAGATACTATTTTGTGGCGAGGCGATGGTATCTATTATTGTCTCTGTCACTGATTCCTCAGGAAACTAATTTCCTGTAGTTCACTTATAAAATTCAGCTTCTTAAAGAATTGTAAGGGGTTATTCATTGTGTGCTTTAGGATTTTGATGAAATTTGTTTATTGTTTTAAATTGTGGGCTCAGTAGATAAGTGCCCGATCAGTGAGGGGGAAGTTCAAGGTTCGAATCCAAGAAAAAACAAAAAGAAAATTTTTCTCACAGTCCCACCTCTCGTAAAAGTCTGACAAACATCCTAGATTGAAAATTCTGATGAGAAGCTTCTATCAATAAAAAAAAAAAAATTACCCTTCGGGACTGTAGGTCCCAATTATTCGTGCGGCGCACAGCACAAGTAGCTGCGAGAAGCTAGACCAGGCACTGTATAGGGCAGTTAGCGTCAAAATAGTGATAGTATTAAATTTTGGGCTATGCCATTGTGTTTGGAACACAACTTCGGTCAAACGGGAGTTTTTGCAAAATTCGATTCTTGTGAGGTAATTTGCGATGACTTTTCGGCATATTTCTGCCGGTATTGTGACCATAACCAAAAGAAAATCTGATCCATCTACTCTCATTTTCTCGGATTCTTCCTCGACAGATCCTAAAATATGATAATTGCCAAGCTATTCGCTAGCTTTTTCGGTCAGTCGTTCGCTAACCACGTATATGAACCTGACCTTGACTATTTCTGCTATTTGAACAACTCTGCACAAACCTCCCTTGTCTCTGTGGACATAATCCCATCAATGGTTGCTAATAAGATTAATCAACTGAAGGCTGACTACTCCCCTGGTCCTGACGGTATCCCTGCCATAGTACTAAAAAAATGTGCGAATCATCTGACACAGCCCCTCACTACCCTTTTTCATCCTTCAATATCACAAGGAAATTTTCCTCAATTATGGTAGGACACTTACACTACCCCTATCCACAAAAAAGGATGCAAGAGCGAAGTCTCTAATTATTGCTAAGCTCTCATGCATACCTAAGCTCTTCGAGAGCATCGTGTACGATGTAATGTCTTTCCACTGTAAGCCAATCTTCTCTACAAAGCAACACGGATTCAACAACCACTTAACAACTTAACCGTATTCGTGTCTAGTACACTGAACGCTTTGGAAGATGGCAATGAAGTTGATTTCGTAGCCACAGATTTTAGTAAGGCTTTTGACAAAATTTATCACCAAATTATTCTTTTTAAGCTAAAAGCCCTTGGATTTTAACCGCAGTTGACCATCAATACAAAGTTCGTTTCAGATCAACAGTATCGGACCCTATTATAGCAACATCGGGCGTTCCTCAAGGCAGCCATCTTGGACCACTAATCTTCATCCTTTCAATAAATGATGCTGAGCATATCACCCCGAACTTTGATCTTCTGGTCTCTACGCTGATGATATGAAAATCTTTAAACGCATATCATCTGCCTCTGATTCCTGCCTTCTGCAGGATGATTTAGATAGTTTCTTCATCTGGTGTATACAAAATGGCTTAGAACTTAATGTCAATAAATGCCACTACATCATCTGCTCCCGCAAGCGTCTCCCACCACCACCTAGGATCTACTTCATTCGTGATGATCCTGTACCCTCAGTCACGTCAGCACGCGATTTGGGCGTCATCTGCGATAGTGAACTCAACTTTCGATCACATATTGACATTATTATAAGTAGAGCCAACTCAGCACTTGGATTTGTAAACCCCTACGTAACAAAATTCATATATTTTACTTTCGTTAGACCGACCCCTCCTCGAGTATGCCAGCCAAGTATGGTTTCTGCATCATGCTGCCCATACCATGAGAATTGAGGCTGTCCAGCGCAGGTTCATTCGCTTGGCCTTACGCGGTCTGTGGATCGCCTTAGACTGATTAATCTTCAGTCATTGGAAAAACGTCTTGATGTTGCCGACATCCTTTTTATTCATCAAGTGTTATCTGATAACACTGATTGCCCCGCAACCTCAGGTCTGTTCCTCTTTTCTGTATACCTCCTCATCGCATTAACTATGGTTACAATGAACCATTATCAAGAATGCTGCACAAATCAAATAATGCGGCACACATTTTTGATTTTAACAAGAATAAATGCGCACTCCGCAATGCCCTTCTCTAACTAGCTTTTAAGTCTTTGTCCTTTCTAGATTTAAGTTTAAATTAAGTTATGCTTGTACTAAGCTAAATAAATGCCGGTAGAGCCGGCGCCGAATAACTTCACGGATATGGGTTTTTAAATGCTCCAAAGTCTGGCGATTTCAGATACGATCTTTAGCATAGCCCGACAAAAAGGATATCCAACGGATCCAGATCACTTGATCGTGGTGCCCAATTGATATCGCTAAAAAAAAAAAATTGTCCATGAACAGATCCTGACGATGGGTATTGATCCCGGACCCTTCTATCCAGTTCGTCCCATAACAGATCTATAGGGTTAAAATCTCGTGATTGCGGCGGCCATATCATGATTTGTCTTCATTTTCCCTCTGTTTTAGGTAGTCTTGACAAAGTCTTGACGTGTATTTAGGGTCGTTGTCCTTTTGAAATACGAATCTATCTTAGCCCAGAGGTCACGTTTTTCACGCGTTTTCTTGCAATATTGTTTTGTATGCCTCCTTATTCATTTTTTCAATCACTCGGGCCGGACTCCTACTCCACTTGAAGAGAAACATCCCCAGACCAGGTAGGATCTTTTGTTCAGCTCTGTGTCGAACGAAAACTCTCCGTTTTGTGCCAAGTACTTCGAACTTGGATACATCGCTCCATAAAACTCTGTTGAAATCTTCTTCCGTCTAGTCTTTATGCTTTTTGATCCATTCTAACCTTTTCTGCTTGTTTTATGGTCACAGCACGAGTTTTCGGACAGAAACTCGCCCCCAAATAGTCCAGCATGTCTTAGTCTTTGTTTGAACGTTGTCAGGGACAGCGGTTTATTCCGTATTTCATTTATTTCGGCGCGCATTTCGGGTGCTGGTTTTAGTCTACTTTGTTTGCTTGTTCTGACTATTAGCCGATCCTCGTGTTTAGTTGTGGGTACGGGTAGCTCTAGACCGTCCTGGCCGTGGTTTATTTTCAAGACTTCCAGTTTGAGCAGCACCTTGATACCTTCAACTACGAAGCAACTTCCCGCTGCGATTTGCCTTCTTCAAGAAGGGTTATGTTTGCAGATCGTTTCTCGATTGTGGTTTCCGCGACTTTTCCCATTTCTAATGAGTTGTTTACTCAAGACGTGGCTTTTATGTAAGACCCATTCAATCCAGGTCGACAAATTTTGGGATTTGAGAACCTTTTTGACAAGTGCAACAACCAAAAGCCATAAAATTTAATAAATGTGATAAACATAAACACTTCTCGATACGATGTCTCTGCGTATTATCAATTAGAGCATGCATTATGGTGCGAAACCGATCCATGGTTATTCGAATTACTTACTCGGATGGACGATTATGTTGACCGTACATTGGACGAAGCGCTCGGTAAGTTTCGTGAACTGAGCCACGATTTTCGAAATAAATTTGCACAATTTGCAAGCGTTGTTCTCTCGTAAAGGCTCAACCATAATCAACATTGGGAAACATAAGCTAATGTCATAACTGAACGAAATCCTTCCCTATGTTATGTCAATTCCAACCGATGACCATAATACTTTTGCCTGCATACATATCTGTCAAATCAATCTTCAAATTATTTTTCTCTAATTGTTCTCTCTCTCTCATGATTTGCCCGTTTTTTTTTTTTTTAAAACATCATCCCATGCCCTTTTCTTTTTCGTTTTATTAAAATAAAACGCATCTCTTTTATCTAAAAGGCATCTATTTTTGCCAACACTTTCTATTGATATGTGCACAAGGTCGTAGTCTGATATTTTTCTTGGGAAAATTTTCATAACAAAAATGACAACTGTCGGATTTATATATGCAATGAGCGACTGAGACCGCTCTCTCTTCTGTTTGCTCATGTTTGCAAAAGTGAACGAACATTTAACGAATCGACGCTGGGCTTATTATGTGTCGTTCTGTGTTGTTTCTCACTTAAATCCATTCACGGTGAAATGAGAACCCAAACTGAGCATAAACAGTCAGCTGTCAAATTGGCTGTCGCTGGAAAAGTATTGCCAATTCGAAAAACAATGAAAAAGAATATATTTGCATCTCCTTGATCTCGATTTTGTTCATGCTTTCTTTTTTTTTCTGGGTTAAGTAATCTACTTATCCCCATCTGTCAGAACCTAACTGAGATGTCTTAATAAGCTCTAATGAGTCAATGAACGACGTCCACCTAGCCTAGCCCAACCTAAATAAACTTGACAACGTTCCAATTAAAACAAAATACAAATACACGCCTTTATTTCATTTTTAAACTTTTAATTAAATTATTAAAAGTTTGTTGACCCTAAAAAAAAAACTACTATGCAATCCGTTGTCTTATGTAATAAAAACAGCATCTTATTGCTTGTACCTGTCATCGACAGCG
Source organism: Pocota personata (assembly GCA_963082735.1). Lineage (NCBI taxonomy): Eukaryota > Metazoa > Arthropoda > Insecta > Diptera > Syrphidae > Pocota > Pocota personata. The sequence goes on from OY720430.1 coordinate 58,733,274, forward strand.
CAATTGTTTATATCACCAAGTGAAGATAAAAGTCTACTTCAAATATACATACTTTCGGCACTCTAATATAAGTTACGTGCAAAATCAAATTTGTTTATTTTCGAATGGTGTTTGTACGTGACGTTCAAGGAAGACAAGCGAAAAGCAGCTAAAGTCTGAAAATAGATTTCATGTGTGTGGCGCTGAGTGTGTCCTAGCTCTCTGTGCACATGCAGTTTATTTGTTCATATGAAACGTAGAAACGATGACATCATTACATTTGGCGGTGCGATTCGTCAAATGTTCAGCTCTTATTTATTTTTTTTTTTTTTTTCACCATCAGACTCTGGTCTAGCACTAGAGCTATTGTCAGAATTTGTTTTGGTCTTTCGCCATCTCTTACTCGACGGGTATGATCTCAGCTATGAGGCACATGTAAATAAATTTGTTTTGAATTCTGTTTTCGAAAGTACAAGCATTTGTGTTTTTCAATTAGTTTGGATACAGCTAGCATCATCTTTTGGACGTTGCACGGTGTTGAAGTTGAAATACATTTATTTATAGTTTCTTGTACCTTCTAACTCTTGACTAATAATTGTTTTTTTTTTTTGGGTGAATTGTTCTTATAATCAAATAAGAAAAAATTGATAAATCTTCGTGTATTTAATGCTAATTAAGTTGCTGGGAACAATTCTCACTATACTTTGATCTAAATTTAGGAAAAGGAAGATACTCAACCTAATCATGGGTAAGATAGATACAAACTATACTAATCCTCTTATTACACGCTTAACACACAATATGAGCAGCAATTAAATTCTTTATATCCACGCAACTAATATGAAATCCTATTTCTACAGATGTCAGTCGTCAAATTATTAGTAGCTATAACGCAGCTTTTGCTCTTGAGAGCTGCTGTCAAATATTAAAGACCCTTCAAGAAATAAATTCTTTTTCAGTATTCATTGCTCGGTGGAATGCGTTCATTTCATATCCGTTGAAATTTCTATAAACACACTTATAAACGAAAATTACAAATGACACTTTGGCAGCTTCGCCGATTATTGTGCCAAGTTATGTCAGGACAGAGTAAGTTATTGGCTATATTGTTCCACACAATTATTCTAATTAAAGTGATTATACTTTTAAGGCTTCTGATGATAAAAACATGTGTACTCGTAATGTGTATATGACTTCTTATGTGGGTCTTTTTTTTAGTGGTTTATATTCTTTACGATCCACGAAGTACTTGGAGGCATGTTACTTGAAGTTTAGGCTTTAAAAAAAATATGGGTAAGACGGTTGACGGTTGTCCTGCATTATAACGGCGGGACTCACTTAAAGAGGTATCTCTTGTGAGTTGTTTTTATTTTTTTTGCAGAATTGTGTGTCAGTATGTTGTTTGAGAAAATTTCCTTACTGTCAGGGCGCTGCATTTCTACTTAATCACGCTTCAAGAAAGATTGTTTTTGTGAACGCTTTCGGGAGAGGATTTAGAAAAGTGAGAGTTGCATCTGACAGTCTGTTAGTATCTCAGACAGTTGGGCCAATATCCTGTATCTACTCGTAAGTAACAATGCCCACAGGTAAAAATGAATCGTTTGTTTCCTCCTTAAGGTTATATGTGGTCATTTTTAAAATTATTTTCATTTTAGTTTCTTTGTCCTTTTATTACGGTATGTGTCACCTCTCTCCAGCTAAGGTTTTCCAAGGAATACCAAAACTTTTTCCATTTTAACTGTTCCATACAAGAATGGTATAAAACGGAATACTAATGGATTCACCAACTGTGCCTGTCTGTCCGCCAGTATGTCACGTGCTTGTTAACTTTAAACCTTTAGACCTAGAGAGCTGATATTTTGCACAAATTTGATTTTTGGGACACTACTCGTATGAACCCAAATCAAAAAAGAAAAAAAATGTTTCCATTCAACTGATACTACATTTGTTGTACCCATTGTGCGGTCAAGGGTTAGACGTACCCAGAGATTGACATAACATTTATGGCAGTTAACCTTAGAATTAGTTGTTTATAAAAATATTTGAAATTTGTTTACGTGTATTGAGAAAATAAATCGTCAAGACGCAGCAGCAGCTAGGGATTAGCCTAATGTCGATCTGGTCGTCTACGCGCGATACGAATGCCACAAGTCATCAAAACCTTTAAGACACGTAGCTGTCTCTGAAAGTAGAAAACACTGGCTCCTGCGATGAATGTAACGCGAAAGCCAATGAGTCGCATTTCCAAAAGCCATACTGGAAAATTGCTGACTTTACAAAAATTGGGTCCAATACTCAAAGCGACTCTTGGTAGAATACCCTGCTGTTCTGCACAGAAAAATTCTGTTTACCGATGAGAAAATCTTCACGGTGCAGACAAAATTAAACAAACAAAATAATAGGGTCATCGGTCACCCAGGGAAGCATTTGAGCTGGTCCCAAGAATCTGAAAAGAACATCCTCCAGAGTCAGCCATGGTGTGCTGGAGTGTATCTTATGATGGGGACACTGACATGTATTGTTGGGAAAAAAGCATCGAATCATCGGCTAAAGTGCACCAGCATACTGTTTTAGAACCCTTTTGTAAAATCTCTAAACTATAGCCTATTCCAAAAAAGAAAAGCACATTCCAGCAAGCTCCTGTGCCTGCCCATACATCCAAAACTTTCCATACCTGACTCCAGAGAAATGTACCCCTTTTCATTCCAAAGACTGACCAGGTCTTAATCCACTGGATCACAAATTGTGGACTCTGACCGAATCTGTGGCCAATTTCCCAGTTAATGAGGTGTGTGTTGTAACTGATGAGTAGCCGAAGTGACTAAAGGCCTGCAAATCCGCAATTTCATGCGAGTGTTAGCTCAAGAGCTGAATTTCATCAAAATCTGTTAAGACATTCTTGGGTTAAGAGGCTAATAAATATGATTTAAATATTTGGGCTCCACCCCGAAATCTTACCGATCAAATTCAGAATTCGTAAAAAATTACTTAAATGCCTTTCATGGTTATTGTAAAAATAATTGAAAGACGAATATTAGGGTGGCCGTGGTGTAGTGGTAACATCATCGCTCGTCACGCTGTTGATTCACGGTTCGAATCCTGATGTCAAGAATCATCTATTTATTTCGCATGAAATAAATAAAAAAGTCGATCACTGGCGAAAGCTAAGTCAACTCTACTGTGAATGCATTACACTGGCAGTAGGGTGGTCATATGGCTAAAATGCAACTTGATCGTGATGATGACATCAGGAGGACGGAAAGAAATACTGTGAATCATAAGCAACGACAATAATAGCGAAAAAACACAAAATACTCCCCAGTTATCTGGACAGCCATCCTTGGAGTTTACAGAAACTTAATACCACCTGAGTTTCAAACTACACCACTCTGTCTCTCCCCTTTCCACAAAACACACGTGTTCTAAAAATTAGTATAAGGGTATTCATATCCCCTTTAACACGAGCAAATTATAAAAAAAAAAAAAAAAAAAATATGGGTCCAGACTGTTAAGTACTCGACTCATTCTACTCCTCAGCTCAACTAATGGGGTCTCCGTGGACTTGTATTTGCTGAACATCCACTATTTTGTCAAAGTTAATGATGAGAGGCGAAATCTTTTCAGAAGGCTATGTACCATTTTTCCTGGTTTGGGATTAAATTTGGTCTTGTCTCCCCTAATTAAGAAGAATATACCCAAGAGCAATGCTAGCTCTATGGATCCTATTGAACTCTCTTTCTTGTCACAACACTCAACTTGGTCATTCAATGGCTATAAGCGGACCTACTCTTGTGCGGATGAACTCGTAGTCACACTTGTAACTCTTCAGCTTTGCTGTATCGAAGAAATGGGTCTCCATTAACAGTAACAGTGTTCCCTCTCTCAAGTTTGTAAAATTTCTTTAGACTTCTTAAGGACGTTAATTCTTGCATTTAAATCTGCAGAGAGGAGCGTCTACAATTATGAGGTCTTGCTGACATCCCTCATTTCTCCTCACAAAAGTTGTCATGATATGCATGGCTTTTTTAACCTGTATTTTGTATTTTGTTTTCAGTCTCCTTTTTTTGTGGATGCAATGCAAGCTTTAACTTCTGCTCCGGTTACAAGTACATTTTTCAAGGCATGCAACTGTTTTTTGCCGCATCTTTAGTTTATGTTTGGACAATCAACAGTTTCCGTACTAATCAAAATTCAGGTGTTCAAATCTTTGTTATCGTTTACGAAAGCTGAATACATTTTGTTTTCCATTTTGGGCCAAAACAAATGTGTACTTTGTCACACGCCGAATTCAATGTTTGGGACCATTTATTTGTAACTTTGAGCTGAAAAAGATGATGCTACTCTCCGCAGTGGGCCTGGGTTTCAACCAAAAAGCGTCTTCAGCCAGGTTGATCCTTAGCAGCTGCTAAGGCTGGCTGCTTTCAGTTTCATACATAAGATTGGATGAAACATTTTTCCTTTTCACTCACCTCTTCTTACCACATTTCTTTCTTGCTACTTTGTCCTAGTAGTGTGACCTCTTCATCGTTCAAACGCTAGATTCGTTGGGACGTTAAACGAAGACATAGCTCTTTGAAGCTCGTTTTTACAGACGCTTCTATAGGCGACTTTAAAATCGACAAAAAGATAAGCGCATCATCTCCTAAGTTCATCCTAGATAGTCGGCTCATCTAACACAGTGGCGTGTATTAATTAAGTTGTGCATGATAGATTGGGTAGGATGCTGAGATTTCTCCAGTCATACTTTTATAAGTTGTGCATGATTTGTACCGAATTATGCTCTACTATTTTAAATAGGTCGGCAACCAGGACATCAATTCCAAGAGCCTTGTTAGACTTGTGATCGAATACTGTTATCACTACATTCTGCAACCTGCTTGACATCTCAGTTTTCGTCGCAAGCTCCGTTTTACAGCTTGTAGAAGTGATATTTTCAAAGTCTAGGCACCAACTGTGACTCTCTCTCGACTACTAGATTTCCGTCATAATACCTGTAGGCTTCAGTTTGAGCTTTGTAGCCTTTACGTACCTTCTTACCTTCTTTTATAACATCTCTCTATTGACCCTCTATCGCCCTTCTTATGTGCTTCCTTTTTTCTTTTGGACGAATTGCCGGCAACGTTTATCACACCGGAAGTTTCTATATCGGATGGAAGGGTTTGGTGTAGGGAACATCTACGCTGTGGTTTTGGTTTCGCTTGAGAGACAGAAGACCGCATTAGGTTTTGGAAGCATTATATTCCCTCTGTTGGTTGAACCCCATTTGATTATGCTGTCCAAGTCGAAATTTAATGTGTTTAACATACGTTAAACGTGTGTAACATACTGCGGCCGAAGAGCAAGGACATGAGTTAGGGAACGAATATGAGAAACTGAGGGTACTGACATCAGTGAAGGAATGGCTTGGATTAAAAGCTGCAGACAAGAGATAATTTATAAGAATAAGAAAGAGAGTCCGAGACAAGACAGAACCTTGGGGAACATTTATATGGTGAATTACAGATTTGAAGTCGTTCAAGACAACTTGTATTGAATGCCTCTAAAGGTAGTTTGAAGAAGAAACACTTTGACGCCATATGCATGCATTTTCGACAAAAGAGCCTGATGCCAAATTCTGTCAAATGCCTTTGAAATACCAAGTGCAATCATCTTAGTTTCGGCGAAGTGATGAAGAGATTGGTTCCACTTCTCGGTGAGATATGCCATCAAATCTCCATTGGACCTGTTGCTATGAAAACCATACTGTCCAGTTTTCGTAAGTCAGGATATTTCATAAGCTAACGATTTATCAGAGTTTTCATGACCTTGGAAAGTAAGTGCAGTGGATCGGTAATTGGACAGGGAGGAAGAAGTTTAGGATAGACAAAAAGGCTTACGCAGAGGTTTTGTCCACCATAAAAGTCTCATTAAAAAAATAACAGAAAAACTGTCCAGCCTTGAAAATAGTGTAAAATGTGTCGAAGAACTAGGCGTTGCGGTACAGTCTTCAAACGACGCAATTAAATCCAAACTTGTTAACATTGAGAAAGAAATTGCTGGTCTTTTTGAGTTGGGTTTCGCAAGATCTAGTAACGATGAAACAACCCTGTGTCACCTCAATACTGTGATAAGTGATCTCAAAACAAAATCGGATGCGCAAATTATCGCGCACCAAAATACGTGCGATATCATTAACACAATGCGTGAAGACTTAGATTTTCATTTTCAAGCCCCATCGATTAATCAACCATCTCCCAAGCAACCTGATCCTATGCTCGAAGTGATTTTCGATAAAATTAGTGATGTCGGCGACGAATTAACCGTGGTTCGGTCGACTTTTTCTGATATTGAGGATAGCATTGGAACAATATGCAGCAAAATTGATCAAGTATCAAACCATACTCAGCATCACCCAATTGTTCAGTACAACACGTCAATCTTGGCTGAACTATTAGATACCGAAGTGGATCCGCCCTCATCTCCACCTTCCTGTCTCCAACGGATGGTTGAAACGGACAACTCCAACGCAAGCGTTACAACTCCCCAATCGGAAGTCACGGTAACGTTGTCTCCTCCCGCTGTCGCCCCACGTAAACTCATCAAACAGTTTGGCACTACATGGACACCTTCTGAGTGGCAGCGCAGATTGGACAAGCTAAGGATGGAGAACCAGATGGTCACTACATTTCTCATCAAAGGAGCCCCTCACTACGCGGATGTCCCATGGATTACACAATTTTTCAAAAAGAGATTTGGTATTACCATCCACCAATGCATAATGCTCCTGCCATCCAGCCACAAGAGTAATCGAAATTTCAAATTCGACTTACCGTCTCGATACGAATGGATATTTCAAAGCTCTACTGGTACTGATTTCAAGCTTGGTAAGATGCTCATCAGCAAATCGACCGATAAACTCTGCATTAATGATAAGACTGTAAATAAATCTAAGATTAGTAATAAGCATCCAAAACCTGTTTCCAACTCCCGACCCAAATCTGACACTAACTGGTTCCTAAAAACTAAATTATTCCCCAAATTTACCCCCCCTACCATACCTAAACAAACGTCTTCTTCTTCTTCTTTAAATGCACTTAATGTCGCCGCCCCACCGAAGCCCACACACAAGCGAGTTTCGTTTAAATTAAACCCAACTTCTCACACTGGCACCTCTCAACCGCTACAACCCTCCGCGCCACCTGCCCTCACCACCAATTCTTTCCCTAATTTCAATCTCACAACTGGAGCCAAATACCCTAACTTTATCAGCTCTCATATTCTGAACCCCACAGCTAATGTCTCATCTAATACACCTTTCTCTTCAATCTCTTCCTCCACTGCTCCCAGTCTTGATCCGGTTTTACCGCCTCTAGTTAAACTAACACAGCAAACCTTCGACACCACAGAATGTCGCTACGCACTCTCCAGGCTAAGAGAAAAAAGGGTTTACGAGAATATACGCCTCTTTCTCGCGTATCTTCATGACAAATCTGACTCAGTTTGCTATGAGGGTAAAACCAAAACAAGTGTCATGGTTTCCATTCAGCAGGAAGGCCTCCCCATTGAAATAGACAGTCTCAAGAAAATCTATATCAAGTTCCACGAGATTTTTAATTTGTCTCCTCAAAAAGTAGCAGATGACCTTGCTGCTTTTGGCAACTACGTACACTCTAAAAGAACGCAACATCTCCAACGGAGCCGAAGTGACCACAACAAATTTTTTCGTCCATAAACTGCCACTATCATCAGCACTTCAACTGCCTTCCCCCTCGTCCCTACACAACAATCTTCCTCTTACATTTTACTACCAGAACGTAAGAGGCCTACGCTCGAAAACCCAAGCTGTTTTGCGCCAATCCCATGCCCTCCCTTTCGATATCTATGCTCTGACTGAAACCAATCTGATCCCCGACATAAAGAGTCAAGAATTATTCCCCCCTACTTTTAATGTTTTTCGAGACGACGACCCTACCCAACCCTTGGTAGACTCTCCCTCTCGAGGTGTGCTACTGGCCATTCATAATGACCTTGACTCTTCTCTCATTGCCATTTCTTCCTCTTCTAAGGACGACTTTATTACAATAAAAATAACTTTTCCACACCGATCCCTGTACGTTATGTGTTGTTACATTCTACCAAATCAATCTATCGAATCTTACCAACTTGCTATAGACGCGATTGATCAAATAATCGACCTATCTGATTCCCTCGATGACATCCTCATTTTTGGCGACTTTAATCTACCTCTGCTGCAGTGGAGTCCTTCCGATGATGAATCCTTTTTCATCGCTTCAAATGCCAACTCCACTAAGGAATGTCTCTTCATAGATCGGCTAACTGATTCAAGTCTATGTCAAGTTAGTAATGTCTTAAATTACATGGGAAGGCAATTAGACCTTATATTCACAACTGATCCCGTTAACTCCTCAGTCTCGCTTTGTCCCCTAACTCTGTCAACTATTGATAACTTTCATCCTCCCCTTCTTCTTTCACTTTTCCTCAATTCTCCACTTCAATCTACACCTCCTGCATTTCACACTTCTTACGACTTTCATAAAGCTAATTTCCGCAAAATAAATGCCTATCTGAGTAGATGTTCCTTTGATTTTGCTAACTTATCCTTAAACGAAGCCCTCACAATTTTTTACAGAGAAATGTTTAATTCCATTTCTCTTTATGTCCCCTTTTCTCGTCATAAAACTTCATCTTCATCCCCCCCTTGGTATAATCGCAATCTTCGCGCCTTACGTAACAAGAGAAACAAGTTATGGGCAGCTTTCCTTCGTACCAATTCTGTTTTCGACTATTCCAACTATCTCGGTTCCTACCTTCAATTCAATCATCTTTATAACTCTCTCTACCAGCGGCACCTAATTAACGCGAAAGCAAATCTTATAAACGACCCTAAGTCATTTTTTCAATTCGTCAACTATAAAAAAAAATCTGACGGTTACCCTCCGTCCCTCTCTTTTGAAAACATATCTTCAACTAATCCGCAAACCATTGCCAACTTGTTTGCCACCTATTTTAAACAATCCTTCGCAGACAACTCTTTTGAACCAGACCCCTCTTACTTCACTCACCTTCTTAACTTCTCCGTTGGCCCCTTTCTGTCCCTGCCTTTTGATCCTGCTGTAATTGAAAATAAACTACAAAATCTTAATGATGAATTCTCACCCGGCCCAGATGGTCTCCCTGCCATTTTTCTTAAAAAATGCTCTACCATTCTCTCCCTCCCCCTCTCTCACCTCTTCCGTTTGTCTCTATCACTAGGAGAATTCCCTCAGATTTGGAAGACCTCTTTCATAACCCCCATTCACAAAAAGGGATCAAAGAACGAGGTAACAAACTATCGCCCCATTGCTAAACTTTCTCATCTACCCAAACTTTTCGAAAGTATTTTATACGAAGCCTTAAGCTTTCAGTGCAAGTCTCTTATCTCTCCCACCCAACACGGCTTTCTGAAAGGTAGATCAACTACCACTAACTTAGTCGAATTCGTGTCCTTCGCCCTGTCTGCCTTAGAGAATGGCAAAGAAGTCGACGTTATTGCAACTGATTTTAGTAAGGCTTTTGATAAGATATCTCATAACTTAATCCTCTTCAAATTGTCTGCCCTCGGTTTCGAACCCATATTGTTAAAATGGATATCTTCTTACCTAGAAAACCGTTCTTACAGAGTTCGCTTCAGATCCATCTTATCGACTCCCTTCTTCGCAACCTTTGGTGTTCCGCAAGGCAACCATCTAGGTCCCCTTCCTTCATTCTAACCATAAACGATGTCGAGAGGGTTATTAAACACTCTTCCCTCTCTCTATACGCTGTTAATACCAAATTTTTCAAAGCCATCTCTTCACCACATGACTACTGTCTCCTTCAACAAGACCTTGATAGTTTTTCGAACTGGTGCCTACAAAATCGCTTAGAGCTCAATATCGCCAAATGTCAATCCATTACCTTATCACGTAAGCACCACGTGTCCTTCGCCCGCCTTTACCTTCTCCATGGTCAATCTATATCCATCGTTCAATCTCTCCGCGATCTTGGTATATTGTACGATAGGGAACTAAATTTCCGTTCACATATTGATGAGATAATTCGTAAAGCTAACTCATTACTTGGCTTTGTCAAACGATGGTCCAAAGAATTCTCCGACCCTTACGTGACCAGAACCCTCTATATTAGCTTTGTGCGCCCCCTCTTTGAATACCCCAGTCAAGCGTGGTCACCCTTTCAGCAAGTTCATGTGACCAGAATCGAGAATGTTCAATGTCGATTTCTTCGATTTGCCCTTCGAGGTCTTCCTTGGAACGATCCATTTATCTTACCTCCCTATCAAGACCGCCTCAACCTCATCAACCTGAGTACTCTAGAGAAACGCAGAGATGTTGCAGACATTCTTTTCATTCATCGACTTCTTTCAGGCTCTGTCGATTGCGCATCTCTTTATAATTCAATTTTTTTCAATACGAACCCACGAAATTTACAATGCCCTCGTCTTTTCTATCTACCGTCCCACCGCACTTCATATGGATCTAATGAACCAATTTCCCGTATGCTGCGAAAAGTGAACTCAAACCTCACCCAGTTTGATTTTAACCTCAGCACCCCCTGCCTCAAAACCGAACTCCTTCACCATTCTCCTTAACTTTAAGTCTTAGTGTTAAGTTTTAGTTTTAAGTTTTAGTTTTAAGTTTTAGGTTTAAGTTTTAGTTTAGATTTAAGTTAGTTGTAGCTTGTAATAAGCCAAATAAATGGGGGCTTTCGCCCCCACCAAAGTTAAAATTAAAATTGTCAGCGTGCAAGAACCCCTTCTCAGAACCATGGGAGAGTAGTCCTGCAACTGTACGAATGCGAAAGTGAACTTGTCCCATAGAAAATTCGACGCTTTGGCAGCATGGAGTTCGCTGCAAAGTGAGCACATTGGCTTTGTCCGAGGAACTGACAGCTGAAATGTCATTGTAATTTAGCGTTGGGTTGGCAGATGAGGTAGAATTTTAAATTGACAAATGACCAACCATTTTTACTACTTTTGGGACATTGTAGGATTTTTTACCTCAATTTTTGGTCATGTAATAATTTTACTCGTCGAATATGGGCACTGCAGTCTTTTCTCGCTTTATAAGACTGAAAACTTACTTCTTTCAACCTGATAGCGTCTTTACAGCTCTGATCAAACTACGAGTTTGCCTTAGGTTTAATGCTCTTTATTCTGTTAGGAATAAAGTCATTCATACTTCAGAGGATAGTGTCAGTGGTCATATTAGCAGCGGCGTTGACTGTTTTCTGAGATAATGGACATCAACTCCGTGAACTCTGTTTCTCCTTTTTATTGCAGTTGAAGTATAAAGTATGTGTCATGATTTTCCATCCTTCTTTGACATAACACATCCTTCACTAATTGTCTAAGCTGACCCGAAGGTTTTTGTCTTCATTTCATTTACTTGGATCGTCAACAGAAAAATTAGAAATACTTTTTTTTTTTTCCAATAGTCCTCGGCCACTACTAATTCAATAATTCATAGGCTAAAGATGGCATGGCATTCCTAAGATAGAAACACTCAGACAAGAAGGGAGAGTGTACATTGTAAACTGTATTTGCAAAGGTCAATCGTGTACACTTTTATATTTTTATCGACACCATTACAGATCCTTGTGAATGTGTCCTTCGGCCAGTAAAACTTTCCAAAAATAGCTTACAATTCAAGCGAAACCTAAACAATTTGGGTCTCAGCACTTAAAGACATTAGTTGGACTCTCAATTTCTCAACAAACCCTCATCTAATACCAACAACCTATTATACTCAGCTGAAGTAACCCCCTAACTGGGTGTCTTTTCATTTTTCGTCCTTAATATCATTTATTCACCTCATTTAAATCCTTACAAGCCAGTTAAAAATAACTAAAAGAAAAGCACATCAGGGTTTCTTCCTTCCTTTTTTTTCACCAAGTACTATTCAGCCTTTTCAGACTTTTGCCATAGACGCTTATAATTACACCCAACTAAGCTTTAGTGACAACAATGTCATTACAGCCCCTAAGAATGCTTTCTTCAAAAAATAAATAAAAAAAAAAAAAAACTGAAAAGGGTACTCTTCGTCACAAGTAGGTAAAAAAAAAAACTATACTCCATGCACGTGGTGCTACATCCTTTACCACATTATGACTTCAAGGACACGCTCATTGAAGAAAATGTTTCGCTTTTGGTTGATGTGCTTAACAACACATACAGGTCGTTACTATTCTTTATAATTCGGTAATTGAAGAAATACCAACGAGGATTTATGGCATTATGGATTTAATTAATTAAATGCAAATACATACACGATATTTAAGAAAGTTTATTTATGTTGTGTGGAACGTGGAACGCATCAAGGATATAATTGCTTATTTTATGAATGTCTGGATCATAAATTATTCATAATTCAATTACTATGTGATATAACAACATTTTATTGGATTTGTATCGAACACTCAGCGGATGGTACTAGCGAATTGTTTACTTTGAATGGACGCACACGAGCAGGACGTTTTTAGTGCTTAGGAACGGACACGGAGGTAAAATTAGTAGCTTAGTTTATAATCATCTATAGTTGGTTTAAATTTAGTTACGTTATGCATGTGTAGGCTGTTAGTTATAAATACTTTAACATTCATTTTAGTAAACTTGATCTATTCAATTTCACGTACCGAGTCCCTTGAGATATTTGTCACTGAGATGCCCAAGTTTGATAGGATTAGATAGGACTCTCACTTCTCCTTCAAACTCAATAACTTATAAAATGTAATTTACATATATTTCCATTAGCCATAAAGTACATTTAAGTTTATTGGTACCATAAATTTGCTGGCCTATTTCGAATTCAGAATGTACTCGTACAAGCTGTGCGGTTACATAGTTGTTGACCTCTTCTAAGTGAACTTCATTACCATATGAAGAACTATGCAAGCAAAAGTTCCTATGGGGTGGCGATTGCTTTAACAGGGTGATTCCTATAGAAACATTTCCTTTTTCTTTCATCAAGTATTTCCAGTTCATTAGTAATTAACTTGAAGAATGCTAAAAACAAAGCGTTTAAATTATTTAAAAAGCAAAGATCTGATTTGGATAAAAGCGTTTTTGCAATGCGGATATGAGTTTTTGAATAGGTTGAACACTGAGTCTGAGTTGACGGCATACCCGCGGAGCTTTTCCAAGCTGCGCCAACAGCATCGGCAGAGCTACTGTTCCCACTTGTCGGGAGAACATGGTAAGCCGAGAGTTTTCCGGATGAGTGGAAAAAGCGAATGATTTTCAATCTCCCTAAAAAAGGCAACCTAATGCAGTGCGAAAACTGCGTGCCAAGATAATAGCTAGAATCATCCTGGAGCGAATCAAAGAACACCTTGAAGACACACTCGACGCCGAACAAGCAAGTTTCCGCTCTGGATCCTCCTGTGTCGACCACATCAACACCCTGCGGATCATCATCGAGCAATGTGTTGAATATCGATCACCACTTCACCTGTTGTTCATCGATTTTGGAAAGGCGTTTGATAGTATCAATCGGGAATTTATTTGGCGTGCCTTGCGCAGGAGAGGCATTCTGGATAAATTAATAGCAATTATCAAGGCTACATATGATGGGTCCACATGTCACGTTCTGCACAGAGGAAGACTGTCTGAGGAATTCGAAGTCCAAAGTGGGGTCCGGCAAGGCTGCATACTTTCACCAATATTGTTTTTATTGGTGATTATATTGTTCTATGTGCTGAATGCGGCCTTATCAACAAGAAATGGAGGAATTCGATGGACTCTCACATCTGAACTCAAACACCTCGACTACGCCGACGATGTATGCCTACTGTCTCACAGAATAATGGACCTTCACCAAATGACAGCAAATGTGGAGAGGGAAGCAGACATCGTTGGGCTGAAAATTAACTCGGCAAAAACAAAAATGATCAGCCTAGGACCAAACTCATCAACTCATATATGCATTGCTGGACAAACGGTTGAGAGAGTAGAGAGTTTCCAATACCTTGGGAGTATTGTCTCAACCGATGGCGGAACCGAACTGGATATAGCCAGCCGAATAGGTAAAGCAAAATCTGCGTTTGGGATGCTATCCATAGTTTGGCGAAGTAATGCAATTAGCTTAAACACCAAGCTACGACTGTTCCGTTCCAACGTTGAATCCGTGCTGCTATATGGATGTGGCACCTGGAGAGTGACCGTCAATTTCACGAGGAAGCTGCAAACGTTTGTCGATAGGTGTCTACGTTACATCTTAAGGATATTCTGGCCAAACCGTATCTCTAACGAACAGCTTTATCAGAGAACGGGCCATGAACCTATAGGCACAACCATACGACGGTGACAGGGCCATAGCTAACCAAGCGATGCAATGGAACCCGCTTACCCAGGATGGCAGGATACGCGGCGGTCCTAGGAGTACGTGGCACAGAACAGTTGAGAAGGAAGCACGGCAACTGGGAAAGAGTTGGGGAGAGCTGAGGCACATTTCCAGAAATCGCACACGATGGCGCGTAGGCGTTGTAGAGGCCCTAGGACCCACAAGGGAATACAGGACATAAGAAGAAGAAAGAACACTGAGTCTCAAATTTTAAGGAATCCCAAGGTTTTTGGACATTTTTAAGGTAGGTAGGTAGGTATGTGTAGCACTAGGTGCCGTTTTGTTACCACACCTGGGTGTTATGGTGTGTTGCTGAGGAGTCTCTACATCCAATCTGTGGTATTTAAGAGAGTACTAAGTTATTTTATGTTTTTCTCTGAGAATTCCTATAGGGAATTGAGGAAGGGTTTTCCTAATGCTCGTTATCTGGCCCTAGGTAATGCCGTACAGGCGCATAAATAGTGGATAAGGGCGTCTCTTTCAGTTACGACAGTGTGTGTTGTGTGGGATACCTAGTTTGACTGCGTGGTCTCCTATAGGCCAGTGACCCGCAGTGATCACTGTTAATCTGGCGACGTCTTTAAGCTTTCAATTTAGGAAGTCGATTATTTTAATTTTGTTGTAGCTTGGCAACATCCTTCTGGATATGACACAGTTTGTTCATCTGAGGTTGGCTTTTATAAGGAATATTGAGAAGATTTCTGCCTTGACTGCTTCAAGCGGAACGTGGACTGATTCCGCAAAGGAGCGGTGGAGGCCTGAGCCTTGTCTGGCCAGTTCATCAGCAAGTTAGTTACATTGAATTGTCCATCTAGCGAGGTTAACTCATTTCGGCATTCTAACTCTAGTTTAGTAGATATAGTGACCGAGGCGATGGCTTGATAGCAGCTTGGCTATCAATGAGTATGGTAATCTTTTGCCTTCTCATTATATTTATGTGTAATTTGATCTGGCGACAGGCTTCGCTGATAGCGAGTAGTTCCGCCTGGAAAACACTGACATTATCTGGAAGTCTATATGATTTTGTGATGTTTAATGATTCGGAAAACACATCTACACCGACTTCGCAGTCCATCATTGAACTGTCTGTGTAGATTGTTACATCAAAGTAATTAATCACCTGCCCATCTTGCCATTCTGATGTTTTGGGGAATTGTACGTCCCAACGCTTTGTGAAATTCATTTTCGGGATAAGTCCAGTATGTTACTATACCCGTAGGGTTTCGCAGTCAAGCACCCAGACTCTCTGAGTCTAATCGCGCTATGTGCTGTAATGTTTGTTATATGTGGGTCTATAGGTTAAAGATGCAGAAGAACTGTTAGATCATCTGACCGGGTAGATCGTAGAGCACCTGTAGTGCCTATGCATGCTGTTCTTTGTACCTTGTTAAGTTTAGTTATATTACAGGCCTTTCTTAGAGCCGGCCGCCATACTATTGACCCATATGTGAGAATCGGTCTTACCACGGCCTTGTATATCCATTTTTAAACAGCAAAGGAAAGCTAAATGGTTTTCTGCAAAACACAGAATTTGAAGGTGCTCTCTCTTGTAGCATTGATTCAACTTGTGCGCTAGTTTGTGTTGGTTTGGGACTCTATTTCACGAATAGTTCGACTAATATTGTGCTTAAGTGATTGAATCTTTTCTGGATTGTCAGCATAACATCGATCTTTAACGGCACCTCACAAAGAAGCGTCCAGCTTTGTGGAGGCCAAGTAACAATACCAAACCGGCTAATTACACGATTATTGGAACTTAGTGTGTAAAAGATCGATTGTTGGACGGCATGTATGGCATATAGCACCATCTTGCTGGAACCAGAGATCGTTCAAGTTCATTTCCTCAGTTTTTTGTCAAAAAGGGGTTATCATGTGTCTGCAGCGCTCTGCGTTGACCGTAACATTGTTGCCATCTTCATCTTCTAAGGAAAATGTGCCACTAATGCCGCAATTCTTCAAACTACACTAGGCGCACACTTTCGTCAACAACAGCTATATTTTTGGCTAGGCGCACACAATAACTTATGTTGCATGCGAATTTCATGAACTTTCTTCAAAAACTTGCATACAGTAGGCACGGTTGGTGCATTATTTCGACCGAAATTTCTTTTCAAAACTCACACTGTTTCGGCAACATAAATAAGTTTTGAAATAAGTTTTCAGTATTTCCTAACGTTGTTCGAGCATAAGTTGATTTATTTCAATCCGCGGAAATATGATGTTGTATTTCTGTCAGTTTTTTGACCGCGAAATAGCTGTCAGTGTCGAAAGAATACTTAAATTGAAATGAAACTTTTTTTAGAGCTTTGTTTTAAGAATTGGCAATACTTTTTCCAGCGACAGCCAATTTGACAGCTGACAGCTGATTTGTGCTCAGTTTGGTTTGCCATTTTACCATGAATAGACTTACGCCAGAACAGCGCTTGCAAATTGTGCAAAGTTATTTCGAAAATCGTCGTTCAGTTCGCGAAACTTACCGTGCGCTACGTTCATTGTATATGGTCAACGTAATTGTCCATCCGAGCAAGTAATTCAAATAACCACGGATAATAACCACGGATCGCTTTCGCACCACGCATACTTTTTTTTTTTTATGGATGGGCCAATGGATGTGGTAATCTTCGAAAGATACTAGATTCCAGGAATGCGTCTACGTACTAATCCACACACAGCACTCTTCTAACACTCTCCCCGCGGGACTGCCGTTAGGTATTACTTCGTGGGGCTGGTTAGCAATTCATGGTATACTTCTTCTATTGCTGCTTCTGATGCTCCTGTTGCTTCTGTTGCTTCTGCTACTCTTCTTAGCTTTTCTATTCTCCGCAGCTCATTTTGAAGAGTTGTTACGAAATTACATATTGCCATCCAATTCTCTTTCGACTGCAAAATATGGTCAAGGAGTAACGACGGACTGGGCAGAGTAGTTCTCCATACCGTGAAGCGTGTGCAATGAAAAAATGCGTGCTTCATAGCTTCATCTTCATCCGGGCATTCGGGGCAGGATGGTGAACTATCGTGTCCAGACAGGAACTGTGTAAGGTGGTAGTTACATTCCCCATGCTTTCGGCTTATCCAGTCTTGGATTGTAGGTATTAGTTTATATGTCTACCTGCTTTTTGTTGTATTGCTCCAACAAGTTTGCCACATAGCTGCTGACGCTGCTTTTTCCTCCATTTTGATTACCTTGATCTCATTGGTATCGTCTTGGTTCAGGGCTCCTGAATAGCTTCCTCCAAGGTTGTAGTTACCCTCCTTATAGCATCTACTGTAGAACGAGCTTTTCTAAATCCATATTGTTGGTTTGAGAGTCCCACGGCTTCACCAATTGTCACCTCCAGTCGGCTGCATATGATTCGATCCAGTATTTTACCCATTGTGTCTAACAGGCATATGGAACGGTATGACGAGGGCTCATCTAGTGGTTTTTTCCCTTTAGGCAGCAGCACTAGACGTTGCTTTTTCCATTGGTCTGGAAAAACCCCTTCTATTAGACATTTGTTGTACAGTTCTAAAAAATGGTTCTATGTTTATTTTAATGACTAGTTTAAGAGCCTTGTTTGATATGCCGTCCAATCCAGGTGAGATACTATCGCTGAATAGTCTGCATACATCCAGGAGTTCCATTTGCATGACAGGTGGGATCTCCTGTATTTCGTGAGGTGGTTCTATATGCTCAATAGCTGTTAGCGGTAGAATTAGTTCCGACATAATTGCATAAGGAAAGAGCAGGGGGCGAGGGTGCCTTTGAGTTTTGCCATGACTGTCCTGTAGGGTGTACCCCAAGGATTTACGTCTGCTTGCTCGCAGAGTTTCTTAAAGCTGTTGCTCTTGCTTCTCCGAATGACTAGTTTAAGGTCCCTATTACACTTGTAGGTCCTGATGGGAGGGCAAACCTTTGAAAGCTGGAATAATCTTCTCGCTCTATGACACTTGCTGCGTAGCTCAGCTATCCCTTGGTTCCACCAGTATGCTGGTGGCCGGTGGTCTGTCTGTCCACCTGTCCGTCCGTCGTATGTACGCATGACTGTAGCCTAAACGGTTGAATGGATTTTCTTCAAACTTCATGTCTGGGGTATGTTGCGTCACGATTCGAGGTGAAATTGGAATTTTCGTTCCAACCCCATAATTAACGATACTTTACCAATTATTTAAGAAAGAAGAAACATTAATCGTTTAAAAGGTAACAGTTTTCAAATAATGGTTTATATGATATCTTCCTACTTCTAAAAAATTCGTTACCCATCCGTAATTGATGCAAAAAAATATATATCGCCTTATAAAAAAGATTAAAACTGTAAGTTATAAGCAAAGCCATCACCTGTAGAGCAAATATGTACCTACGAAGAGAAGTGAAGTGCTGAGAAGTGGATGGTAAAGAAATTGACCAGTCAGTCTCCCTTAACATTCCAATTATCTGCTAATTAGTATCAATTTAGTAGTAATTAGTCAACAGTGTGTACTTGGGAAACGTGTAAAGGTCATACAATCTATATTTATCGACACCCATGCTTTGCTTGTAATGAAAATAGTAAATGTTTGCATGCATGATTCAATAACAAGATGATGTATCGCTGGTGATAGACAGCAATTCCTGCGGAAGATTAACGAGAACCAATACCCACGAATCTTTCTTACGATACTCGTAGATATCCATGGTAGAACTGAGTAAACTGGTAAACTGAGTTAAAGGATATTTGAACAAGTTTTCCACAAAAATTAAAATTGTCGATTTGTGCAGTGCTTTAAAAAAAAAAAATGTGTTTCCTAAACGGCTTCAGATATTTTAATGGACTTTTCGATATTTGCAAAGTGCTTTGACAAATTTTCAGATTTTGAACTTCATACGGTTATTCATAACTAAATATTGTTGAAAGGGTGTCCCGAAATTCACGCAAGATTTGAATTATGCGCCATTTGTGCGGTAAAGTGTTGTCAACGAAAAAAAGTCAGCATGACAGCTGACAGTTCAGGGTTATTAAAACTTGAGAGCTACACGCATATTTTAAAAATAATGAAGGTTGCTACAGTTCGCAATTATCGTACAAAATGTGGTCGGAATAGTGATTTAACTTCATCAACTGTGAAGATATTAATTCAAAAACTCAGGGAGACCTTAGACACTCTGGCCGTCCTTCAACAAGTCGTTCAACACAGAACATCGAATCAGTTCGTGAGAGTATTGTTGAGAGTCCAGGGACATCAATTCGGCACCGTGGTCAAGAATTGGACATTTCGAGAAGTTCTCTACAGCGTATTCTCATGAAAGATTTGCATCTTCATGCATACAAAGTGCAATTGACTCAAGACCTGAAGCCTACTCATTACGCACAGCGAAGAGAGTTCGTTGAATGGATTATGGAACAGCAAGTGGATGCTGATTTTTCAAACAAAATCACCTTCAGCAATGAGGCTTTGTTAATCGTCAAAATGGTCAAATTTGTGGTTCAAAAAATTCACGAGTGATTGTTGAGAAAGAAATGCATCCACAACGTGTTACTGTTTGGTGCGGATCTCGTGCTGGACCATTTTGAGGGTGGCCGTGGTGTAGTGGTAACATCATCGCTGTTGATTCACGGTTCGAATCCTGATGTCAAGAATCATCTATTTATTTCGCATGAAATAAATAAAAAAGTCGATCACTGGCGAAAGCTAAGTCAACTCTACTGTGAATGCATTACACTGGCAGTAGGGTGGTCATATGGTTAAAATGCAACTTGATCGTGATGATGACATCAGGAGGACGGAAAAAAATACTGTGGATCATAAGCAACGACAATAATAGCGAAAACAAACAAAATACTCCCCAGTTATCTGGACAGCCACCCTTGGAGTTTACAGAAACTTAATACCACCTGAGTTTCAAACTACACCACTCTGTCTTTCCCTCTGTCTCTTCCCCTTTCCACGAAACGCACGTGTTCTAAAAAAAATTAGTATAAGGGTATTCATATCCCCTTTAACACGTGCAAATTATAAAAAAAAAAAATTCTCCTTAGAAAATACTGCTGGTCAGGCAATAAAAGCTAATGATGCTCGCTATCGCGACGTGATAATACAGTTTTTTGTGCATGAGTCATTTCCTGGTCATGTAATTTCTCGTTTTGGTGATCAGAATTGGCCGCCCAGATCATGCGTTTTTTGAAGTCTAAGCCAACAAGCCCACGACCACCCACGCTTTGAAGGAGCAAATTGAGCGCTGTATCAACAAAATTCAGCCCCATTTGTGCAAAACGGTCTGAAAAATTTCGACAAAAGAGTTTGTATGTACCAGCAAAGCCGTGGAGGCCATTTACCCGATATGCTATTCCATACTATACTCGTACTTTATGAATCAATAAAACATTCACAATTTTTAATTAAAACCCTTGGTATTCTATCAAAATTACTTCTTTCGTGAATTTTGGGACACCCTTTACAACAATCAATATTAGTTTGACTCCCTCCCACACCGAGAAAATGAAAAATGGGGAACTTTTCTGTGCTCCCGACGATTGTACTCGTAATATTCACTCCCCAAAAAGTGCTCAGCCCGCCATATTGAAAAATGGTGGCGAAAATACGGATTTTGGCTCTCGAAAAACATCAATTTGCAAAAAAAAACTGTTTGATTTGGCTCCTCCTGGTAGCAGTGTATTAAATCGAACTTGAATCTCCTACGGATAGCTTCACACTATTTGTCACTTTGTGTGTGTTTTGATCCCCAAATTCTCCGGAAGCCACCAGACGACCTAGAAAGCTGAATCAATTTTGCGATTTTCGAAGTACACAGTGTTTCAAAGAATATTTTTTAAAACCCTTAAATACGATTCCCCAACATGCATCTGCACAACGGCGTAACCTAACAGAGACGGATCTTCGAATTTCAAAATATATTTTTTATCTCCAAAATGTAATTTCTCAGTGGTGTCTCTGCGCTGGTGTCATTTTTTAAATATACAGCGGAGCCTAGGTAGACAAAGTTCTTCATTAGCCCAAAATTGTAGCTCTTTAGTTTGAGGTTCTGTTTAAGTTGCCGATGTTGACTATCCTTTTTTGATGACGGCATTTTGCCCTCATTAACAGCTGAGCCCATTTTCGCCTGTTCAGTTTCAATACTCCGGAAAGAACCACTGATAACCCGATACGTTCATCCAACTATGTCAATGTCATCAGCGTATGTGTGTAGTTGTGCAGACTTTTGAAAGCTCGAACCCCTGATGTTAACTTGAAAATTTTGTACAATCCGTTCAAGTATTCGTATGATGCGAAAGAGTCGTAGTCCTTTTCTGACATCAAAAGCCTCAGTGACCGACTTTGATCGAGCAGCGTGCGTTCGCTATCGTCATCTAGCCCAGACGGGCGAGTTTAGCAGGGATACCAAAACTAAACATGGCTTTGTATAACTCGTCTCTATAGACACTCTCATAGGCGACTTTAAAATCAATGAAAAGGTGGTGAGTATCACTTTGCAGTTCCTGGATTTTTCCCAAGATCTGCCGCAGTGTGAACTTCTGATATATGGTGGACTTTCCTGGCCTAAGACCACAGTGATATGGGCTAATAAAATTGTTGACAAAAGGTTTAAGGCGTTCACATAATATGACAGATAGGATCTTTTAAGCGATGTTGAGGAGACTAAAACTTGGAAGAGTTCAGTGGGTCTCTCCTCTTGAGGATCAGGCAAACGATTCTAAGGTACCATTCGTCGGGCATATTGTCATCGACCATATCTTACAGAGGAGTAAATATGTTACCAAATCATCCCCAGCTGCTTTAAATTGCTCGAAGGTTAGATCATCGGCTCCAGTAGCCTTGTTGGATTTAAGCTCAGATATTGTTATCATCACTTTACTTTGGTCGGGTGGACGGAATTGTTGATCGTCATCGTACGGGTTGAATGGAGCATTCTTCCTGACAGCGAAGTTTTGATCGTCACCGTCGTTTAACAGTCTGCAGAAGTAGTCTTTCCAAATTCTCAGCACCAATTCTGACACTACTACTAGATTTCCTTCTTCATCCTTCCATACTTCTGTTCAGGCTTTGTAGCTTGGCATGCTCTTTCTACCTTCTGGTAAAACTTTGGAACATCATTCCTACTTTGACACCTGTCCATCTTTTTTTAGAAGCTAGTGTTCTTCTCTTCCTTTTTGCTTGTAGATATCATAAGCTCCTATCTTCTTTGCAGAGTTGCTCTTTATCAAACCAAGGGTTTCTTTGTGGTGGATGTGAGAAACCAGGCACGTCAGAGACGGCGTTCTAGGTGGCTTGCTGAGAATAATGCCATTGCTCATATGCGGTCAACGTTGGTGGCATTGGACCTCTTCAGGGGTTCAGGGACACTTGATCGACGAAAGCTCTGGCAGTCTCTTGCAATTGTAGCTGTTGGATGTCAGTACTGTAGTTGTAGTGTTTAGGATATCTGCATACGTATCTTGGCAGTAACAAGACAGTGATCCGAGTCAATGTTAGCTGCTCGGAAGGTTCGAATATTTAAAATAGGAGTGTCTTGCATCAATGGCGATGTGATCAATTTGGTTGAAAGTTATGTGATCTGGAGATCGCAAGGTTCCCTTATGAATATTGAGGTGCGGAAATCGTGTGCTAGCTACAGTGATGTTTCGTGCCGCCGCAAAGTCGATTAGCCGGAGTCCGTTTCCAGAGGTGTTGTGGTGCAGGTTATATTTTCTGTCGGTGATGCCTTCTTTTCTAATTTTTGCAGTAAAATCGCCAAGCATGATTTTGGCGTCATAACGTCGACATTTGTCGTAAGTCCTGTTGAGGAGCTCATAAAATCTATCTAAGTGGGAGCATGAGCGTATAATAGGCTGCTATTTTTGAATTTAGCTTTAATGCGGATTGTCATCAGGCGTTCGCTCACGTGCCTAAAGCTCAAAACTTCTTGTCTAAGTCTACCTCTGATGATTAATCCTCTCCAAATAATCTGCTTCTGCTTTTTGTAGCAGTCACCGTAGTAAAAGTACCGGCTTTTTGCCAGGCCCATCCCATCGCACTTCTTGGATGACGGTGATATCTGCTTTATAGCAGTCTAAGGTCTCTGCTAATTGCTCGTCTGCACTTGGCCTGATAAGGCTCCGAACGTATAGATCCGAAGGTCGTTGTCCTTATTTCATCTGCGAGGCTCATCAACAATTAAATCATCTTTATCCGAGGCCTGTTGTTGCTTCGTAACTAGAAGGTTTTTTCATGTTAGGACGGTTACCCCAACGCAAAACCCCCAACCTGGAGTACCAGCTCTTATTTAAAGCCCCTCGGACAAGGAAGCAGATATTCCGATGCCAGTAGCCCACTACGGGGATATGAGCGACGCTGTTGGCCCATTAAGGGTTCATTCGCCACCATCTCTTTTTCAACACCATGGCTCAGTCTTGAAAATCCTCATTGAGTTTCGAATAAGTCAAAGTAGCCCAAATAAGGTGAGTACTAAATAGTTCGTCCTAACTGGAACTGTTGACGCCACAATTGACTCAGTCTAGTGAATTCTTCTGCTGCCGTCTGGAATAAGGGGAATTTGCCTTAGTGGTCCCCTCGCCTCTCTCTAGTCAGCTGTCTGAAATGACCTCCCAAAGGGGTTAAAACAAAATCTTCAGTGGAGGTCAAGGCAGCCGGACTTCACCATGTGGAGGTGAGTGTAGGTTGGTTTGGGAAAAAGTATCTACCATTTGAACATATTTAATAAAAGAACAAAAAGAAGAAGAAGAATTTCTGGCGGAGGTGTTTTTGTTTAAACCCTTCGGTGGTACTGAATGTATAGTTCCTGACTAACGATAGTTAATTGAGCGAGTCTTGCAAATATGCATTCTAGAACTAGAGATCTTTCCTAACTAAGTACTCGTATAAGCCAATTTCAATAGCTCCAACAAATTATACTCGCCTACCTGCCTCTTTACTATAACAACTGGATAATTTTTTTATTTTCTATGAAACACCCTGTTTATATATAGCTAAGCAGACATATTCGGTGTGCAATTAAACGAGTGTGTTGAACCCAGAGCGTGCATAGCAATTTTGTATAGGTATGTACTTGCATGCATACATTTGCATTTAATTGCTGAAATGCTAGGAATAGTGAATTACGAAGCTTGAAATCAACTTGCGGGTTATCGTTGGTAATAATCGCAGCCTATGTGTTGTTCCTTTCTCGTTTTAATGCCTAAGTCCTTTCTAATGTCCTATAGCAGACATATAGAAAGAAATTATCGCAACTTCTACCCTGGGGAAATACGGCTACACATATTTTAAAGTTCTTCGTGTTTCTCCGAGAAGGTGTGACATAAAATTGAAAAATTAATGTTTTTATGGGCTTCGATGTGGAACATTGCGTTATGGCGCCATTAATCAACTTCCAATTTGACAAAAACTAACAGTTGAAATAAGGTGAAGTAAAACATGGCAATGGGTTGCCCTTTCCTGCATGGAAACGTAAGTAATTTCCGCTTTTGTGCACATACTCGTAAATACGACTCGTATGGTTCAATGTACGACATACTTGGTTGATTAAAAAAAAAAAATGGTTGCAAGTAGGTTCTGTTTAGGACAGAAAAGATTTGATAATTTATTAGATTCGATGGAGGTTTTTCAAGTATTTGAGGATTTCGTTTTGAAGTTTCGTAACTAAAGGGTTTTTCAATAAGGACATAACAATTTTCTATTCAAATAAAACACAGAGTGATTGAGATATCGGGCTGAAATTTATTCCACGTCTAGTGCACATGTTTTCCACATATATCGGCCAGAATGTTGGCAATTCTGCGTTTAATATTGTTCCTGAGCTCCTCTAATGTTGTTGGCTTATGGGCATAATCCAACGACTTAACGTAAACCCATAAAAAGAAATCCATCGGCGTTAAATCGCATGAGCGAGTTGGCCATTCGACCGGACCATTTCTCGAGATTACACAATTACTGAACTTATCAATTGTTTGACCAGCTGTGTGGCATGTGGCACCACCTTGTTGGATCCACACATCACTGATGTCAAGTTCCAATTCTGGCCAAAAATAGTCTTCCAACATGGCACGATACGAACTCCATTGACCGTAACATGGCGGTGATTTTCATCGGCGAAAAAATTCGGTCCAATCACACCTCCGGCATGAAATCCACACCACACGGTCACTTTTTGTGGCTGCAGTCTCTTGAAGCACATGTGGGGTTGTTGCTGTCCATTAAAGGATATTTTGCTTATTGACAAAGCCATTACGAGTAAGCCAAAAATGAGCTTCATAGCTGAAGTTGATTTTTCGATTAAATCCAGGATTTTCTTCAAACTTTTGCAGAGCCCAATCGGAGAAGTTTCGGCGCTTCAAATGATCACGAGGCTTCAGTTCTTGACTTAATTTGATCTTGTAAGGGTGTAGGCCAAGATCTTGATGCAAAATTCCTCACAATGTGAACTGAGAGATTCCCAATTTCTGTGAACGGCCTGGAATCGCCTGATTTGGCTCATTTTGAACTGAAGCACTTATGGCTGCGATATTTTCGGTACTTCGACCGGTGCGTTGTCTCACTGGCACAGAAACATTCAATAGTGAATATGTTGACTGGAATTTAACCACTATAGCACGCACAGACTGTCTGGTGGGACGATTATTACGACCGAAAATTGGAGTAAGCGCTCTTAAAGTTGCGACCACCGACTCAGAATTTCGGTAGGAATTTTGAATAATTTCCAAACGTTGCTCATTCGTGAACTTCATTTGTATTAAAATACAAAATTGTTATGTCCCTATTGAAACCCTATTAGTTTCCTATAATAGAGAAATTTAAAAAATTGTGTTTCTCAATTATGTCTGTCTGTCTGTATGTATGGCTGACTGAAGCTTAAACGGCTGGACGGTTTTTCTTCAAACTTCATGTCTGGGGTCTGTGGCTTCACAATTCTAGGCGAAGTCGGAATTTTCATTTTAACTCCAAAATTAACGGTACTTTACTAATGGGCTCAAAATCGCAATATTTGACATACCTATGCAGGGTTATGGCATACTAAGTTTTGGGAAATTTTTAACACGATTTTTTTTTCGAGTCAGACAATGACCGGTTCTCAAGAAAAGAAACCCTCTGAACTCTGCCAAATATATTAGGTGCGCATTTAAGTTCTCTATCAATAGATGGCTCCAGCAGTAAGTGCTGGTAGATTTTGACATATCCAAAACGTCATGAACCGAGCTTAGACATATGGTAAACAAACTGTTTTGACACATTAGTGATTTTGTTTTGGCGTCATATACTTTTGGTTGTGTGAAAATGTCTGATTTTGTGACGTCATTTGCGGGAAGTGTGGATTGTTTTCTTTCATTCGAAGAAAAAGGCGGCTGAAACGCATCGAGAGGTCCGAAAAGTTTACTGAGATGCTGCTCTAAGTGAAACAACGTGCCGGGATTGGTTCCGTCGCTTCAAAGACGGTGATTTCGATGTTGACGACCGTCCGCGTGAAGGAAGGCCAAAATCCTTCGAAGACGCTGAATTGGAAGCATTGCTCGATGAGGATCCGTGCCAAAGGCAAGAACAGCTTGTTTCAGTATTAGGAGTTACCCGCCAAGCCATTTCCAAGCGATTGCATGCGTTGGGAATGATTCAAAAACAAGGTACTTGGGTTCCTTATGATTTGAAGCCAAGGGACGTTGAGCATCGTTTTTTCGCCTGTGAACAACTGCTCCAGTTGCAAAAAAAGGAAGGGTTTTCTTCATCGCATCGTGACGGGTGACGAAAAATGGATTCATTACAGCAACCCAAAGAAAAGAAAGTCATGGGGACTGCCCGGTCATGCTTCTACGTCGTCGGGTCGGCCGAATATTCGCGCTGCGAAGATTATGCTATGTATTTGGTGGGACTAGGTCGGTGTCATTTACTATGAACTGTTGAAACCCAACGAAACCATCACTGGGGAACGGTATCGACTTCAATTGATGCGATTGAACCGAGCATTGCGCGAAAAACGGCCACAATACAAGCAGAGGCACGAAAAAGTGATGACAACGCTCGGCCTCACATTGCCAAACCCTTGAAAACCTACCTGGAAACACTCAAATGGGAAGTCCTACCCCACCCGCCATATTCCCCAGATATTGCGCCATCCGATTATTTCTTGTTCCGTCCGATGGCACATGGTCTGGCTGATCAGCAGTTCCGCTCATATGAAGACATCAAAAAATTGCTTGATTCGTGGATAGCCTCAAAAGATTAACACTTTTACCGTAACGGTATTCGAACTCTGCCAGAAAGATGGGAAGAAGTTGTAGCTAGCGATGGACAATACTTTATTCATTTGTAACCAATTTTTCACAATAAAGTTGCATTTTCATAAAAACGAGAACTTAGTTGCGCACCTAATACATGTGATACATGCTTATCTGAGCGCCTTAAACCTTTTGTCAACAAACTCAGGTCATGAAAGTCCACCATAGATCAGATATAGTAATATAGATAGTATCACATTGCGGCAGATCTTGGAAAAGACCCAAGAACTGCAAAATGATACTCGCCATGTTTTCATCGATTTTAAAGTCGCCTATGAAAGCGTCTACAGAAACGAGCTATACAAAGCCATGTCTAGTTTTGGCATTCCAGTCAAACTCGTCAGCATGTACAAGATAACGATGACGAATTCACTCTGTTCCATCAAGGTAAAACCCATTTTGACCTATGGTTCGATTGTCTGGTGGAAAACGCTCGAGAAGAAATACCAACGTGAAAGCGTTACAAAGATTCAACGGGCAGGCTGTCTGGGGGTGACGGGATCGATGAGATCAATTGGTATTGATCTGGAAATAATACTGAATCTTCTTCCACTTGACATATACTGCGGGAACACGGCAGCTAAAACTGCACTAAGGCTAAGGGAAGCCGGTCTATGGAAAGCTAAACCCTACGGTCATGCCTCAATTCTAAACTGATGGAATACTTTGAGACTCCGGACGGAAACGGACTACAACGGGAAGAGTCTGTTTCGAGAATGAACTGGCCACCTTTACCGACGGATCCAAAATGATTGCCGGTATTGGTGATGGCATCTACTGTGAGTCTCGAAATATATCATACATCGCTCGTTTAGACTTAAGGATGGTTGCAGTTTCTTCCAAGCCGAAATCGCCGCAATAAAACAAGCTGTGGATATGATTATTGAGGAAGATATTACAGGGCAAATAATCAATATCTATGGTGATAGCCAAGCGACCATTAATACGTTAGAGCCAACATCACTAAGATCCAAGCTCGTACAAATTTGTAAAAAAAAGGAGCCTAGACTGGATGTTATCTCAGCGGCCAACACGAAACCCTGTGCTGGGTATCGGGCCACATGGATATCTCCAGTAACAAAAAGCTGACGAACTAGCGAGAGGAGGTTCGCTTATAAGCCCTTCGCGGGCCCTAGTATACCACTCAGCACCCTACGAGTATACAGGGATATAGACATCGAGTCTAATGAGGAAGCTAATGAACGCTGGTGTCGATTAGACACATGCGCTACATGTGCATTTTGTCTACGAAGAAAAGAAATCTATCATTTGAAGGGATATCTGCTTAGCTGTTGGCGTCGTGACAGGACACTGTGTGGTAGGTAATCACGCATCACGGCTAGGGTTACCTCACAACGACTACAGAAGCTGCATTGACGTAGAGGAAATAGAATCCGTTCATCATCTCCTGTGTGACTGTCCAGCTCTGGCCAGCAAAAGAAGGCATGCTTTTGGCAGATATTTCTTTTCAGAGCTGGATGAGCTAGGTAGCATTGAGCTAAGAAAACTCCTGAGATTCATACATTTATCTGGGTGGGTTAGCCTAGAGGTCGAAGATCGTAATTTGTAGGTTCCCAGGGTTCTAAATATTGGGCACAATGGACTCGTAGTGGTCTAAGTCAACAAGGGCACCCAGTTACTTAACCTAACCTAACCTCCATCAAGGTCGGTAACAACATCACTGAGGCTTTTGATATCAGAAAAGGACTACGATAAGATGATTCGCTGTCATTCAAGGTAACATCACGGGTACGATTTTTCAAAATTCTGTATAACTACTGGCGTATGCCAATAAAATTGACATAATTGAAAGATCACAGGGGACTGTCAGATGTGGCTAATATGGGTTTCGGGGTTAACGAGGGCAAAGCAAATAGATGCTGTAATCAAAAAGGGACAGTCAGCATCGACGACTTGGATTGAACAGAACGTCACAATAGATAGTTACAATTTTGATGTAGTGAAGGACTTTGTCTACATAAGCTCCGCTGTAAAGGTAAAGTCAAAAAATGACACCAGCGCAGAGAGGATGGACATCAACGCTCCAGCTCGGAAAGTCCTTGAATTCATCCCGGAAGGATGACACGGTAAAGGAAGACCTCACCTATGGCGGCACACACATATGGAAAAGGACCTTAACCAACTTCGTGTGCAAAACTGGAGGCGGCTGGTAAAAGATCGAGCTGGCTGTAGACTCTTGTTGGTTGATGCCCATGTCCACTCCGGACTGTAGCGCCATTTAAAGTAAAGTAAGTAAATAAGTTGTATCGATAGGGAATGGAGAAGAAGATCCAACAACGAACTACAACGGCTTTACAGCGACATCGACCTAGTCAGAAGGGTTTGAGTCTATAACTTGAGATGGCTAGGATATGTAAAGTGAATGGACATTAACGCTCCAGCCTGGAAAGTCTTCGAATCCAGCCTGGAGAGACGACACGGTAAAGGAAGATCTCACTTAAGGTGGTGCACACAAGTGGAAAGTTATCCCAACCAACTTTGTGTGCAAAAGGGAGGCGACTAGCGCAAGATTGGACTGAGTGGAGACGATTGTTGGTTGGGGCTTAGGTCCACCCCGGACTGTAGAGCTATCAAAAGTAAAGCAAAGTAATCTGAGGAGTAGGCTGAATGCTAATAAACTACAAACGGTGAAGCAACTCTAAACAAATTATTCAAGATGAAATAAGTGGAATATCGACCGACATGTACTCGTATGAAAATGTTATAGAGCTTGTCATTAAAAGAGCTCGCATTTGTGAGGTTAATAGAGTCGGTTGTCCGTATGAAAAAAAATAATGTGTTTCATTTTTACTTTTTAATATGCACAACACATGCATTCCCAATTTGTTTCATTAATGTAACTTTATTGTTTGTAACCAATTATGCGAATATGTGTGATTGCAATCATATTGCACTAGAGACTAGTCGTTACACATGAAAGGCATGTCCTTTACAGGCGATGAAGGCTTCATTTTCCTTCATTTTTCGCACTCCTTGGGTGTTTGGTTGTTGTGGAATTCTCGTGTCTTACTCCTAGGGCCTCTGTGGCCCAAATAATGTATATATTATAAATGCTGTGGAACACACTGTTTTCCGAAAATTGGGGTTTGTACTGGTCTTTCTCTGGGTTCATTCTGTATGTGTGTAAATTTTCAGCTCTCTAGGTCATCAGAGTGACTTTGTAGCCCTTGGAAAGACAATATTTAGGAGGCAGTTTCTTACTAATTTATATCCGTAAATTACCGCAAAAAGGGGTCAAGTACTCTAGTGAAAATATAGTGTAACGAAAAGGAGAGAGAAATGTGAAGAGTTCAATTACAATTTTTTTTTTTTACAAACATAAATCGATTTTTGCCAAGTGTCAAGCCAAGTACTTGAGAACTAGGCTCCTTTTTATTGTAATTTTTTGGTAAGATATCAAGACTTTTTGCAAAGATTAGGTATGTACGTATATGTGCCATAATTTAGTGACAAAAACAAACCAAAATCGTTAGGTAAGACTTCAGGTTCTTGAGCTATTTTTACTGCAAACCTATCTGCATTATAAAAAGGTTTTTATTAATAAAAACTATTACTACTACTACTACTACTACTACTACTACTACTACTACTACTACTGCTGCTACTACTACTACTACTGCTACTACTACTACTACTAATACTACTACTAATAATACTACTACTACTTATCAATGCCTAATAAATGATATACCGCATGGTGATATGCCGCAATGTCTAACACATGAGCCCACCCGCTCCTATTTTTAGGAAAAGTCAAATTGTCTACCATTTACTTTTGTATACACCCCTCTGTACCAATTGTGTTAATTCCACGTTGACTGGACATACCTATAGGTTTTGATGGCCTTAGAGTCACACACAGTCTCCTGAACTTTTGTTAGAAACGATATTTAAAAAATGATTTAACTAATTTTATCATGTGCCTCTACTTCAAGCACTCTGTATTAATTTTTAAGGTTCTATGTTTTGTCGAATCCCTTGCATCTATTGTTTATTGACTTCGAAAAGGCTTTCGTTAGCTTGAACTGAGATGCTATCTAGTTGGTCTTGTGCAGAAGAGGCATCCCAGAAAAACTCACAGCTATTATAAAAGCTACGAATGAGGTTGGTAAATGTCACGTTTTCTATAATGATAAGATGTCAGAAGATTTCAAAATTCAAAGCGAATTACGACAATGTTGTATACTCTCACCACTGCTGTTTTACTGGTTATCAACGAGTAGCCTTATAGGAGGGAAACCACGGAATAAAATGGATGCCATTCCTACCTTAAACACATTAACAACACGGACGAAGTATGTCTGCTTTCACATATTATAATGGAACTATATCTAATGACCCACAATTTGGAAGCTGCAGCAAGCAAAGTTTGGCAGAAGATAAATATGGGAAAAACAAAAGCCCTGGGCATTTTCAACTCTAACGGTCAACTCAACATTGTTGGACAGCAGGTCAAGAAATAACTCTCACCATCGTAAAGAGGTATGTACGTATCATCTTGAACATTTTTCGGCGGATCCATATCTCTAACGAACACTTTTATCAGAGAACGCAACGCAAAACAGTTGAAGAGAAATCGAAGTCGGTTGGAAAGATTTGAAAGGAGTTGAAACGTATTGCAGGTATACGAACAAGATAGCGCGCAGGCGTAGTTGATGCCCTATTCCACTCTAAGGGTGAAAGAATCTAAGTAAAAGTAGAAAGCACTCTACTCTACATATTTTGATACATTCTTATATACTGTTACCCGTTTTCCCGCCCATTTTTTGGAAGCCATGTTGAAAAGTCCAACTTTTTAAATTTTATTTGCACCTATAGGGCAAGTATACGGATACAAAGCAGACAGACTTCAGTATATATACGATGTGGAGTGGTTTACGTGGGAAACTCGTTGGAAATTCTATACACCTTACATATTAATTTATACTTTTACTTGTACTGGTTTTGCAAAAATGTTCAGTCCCGAGGTTTTGATCAAAACTGGCAGTAAAACTAAAAAAATGTGTCTCTTAATTCTGCCTGTCAGTAGTATGTACGCACGACTGCAGCCTAAACGGTTGGATGAAATTTCTTCACGCTTCATATATGGGATCTGTAGGGTCACAATTCGAGGTGAAAACGTACTAAGTTTTGGAAAATTGTCGAAACTCAAGGATTTATCCTAAATAACTAGACCTCCAGAAATACTGACGTCTCGTAAGGGTGAAGCCACAAAAGATAAAAGTACGCCACTAGCTCTGTGAATTCATGACGTCTACACCCAAGACTGAGCGAAGTATGGCTTCCAATTCGTTTCACAACCTGTGGATCCACCCTGTAGATAGAACAAAATTGAATACGCCCATTCTTTAGACATTTTTATATGGGCGTACGCAAAAATATTGGAATAGACGGGCAAGGTTTGTAAAATGCGCTGGAAAAAACCACACAGAATATCATAAATAAAAAACTAAATACTAAAAATCAATTTCGTGATAAAAACCAAGAAGCACCATAAAATATCAAAGTAGGTGTGGAACTAACAAAACTAGAGATTAAAAAATCCATTCGAACGCCTGAGCGGGTATATTCTCAAGTACTTGCAGATAACAAATAGCATCCTATGAAGAAAAAGTACCAACCTGAGGGTAACTAACAAAAGTTTCAACCAAGCAATGACATGAATCAAACACTACAATTGATCCTAACCAAACTTAATACACTAGATATGCGACTTCAAAAGTTAGAAAACACCAACAACCGACAAAGTATCTAAGCATAATTGTGTTTCAAAATCTTAAAGTGATATGTTGGAATGCAAATGGTCTCCTGCAACATCAACAGCAATTGCAGGAGATTCATGAAACAAATAACATAGACATTTGTCTTATCTCAAAAACCTATTTTACAAAATACACGCAAACAAAATTTACAAAATCTACTACACTACTCACCTTGAAAACACAGCTAAGGGTGGAAGCGCAGTTATAGTAAAAAAACGATATCCTAGAATATGAGGAGCTGAAATATATTACAGAAAAAAACAAGCTCAGAGTGTATAAAAGCTAAGCATAAACAAATTAATACTGTCCTCCAAAATATTCAATTAAAAAAGAAGAATATTCAGTTTTTTTTGAAAAACTAGGAAACAGATACATAATAGGTGAGGTGGTGTTGCTAATGCCAAAAACTTAAACTGGGGATCTAGATTGACAACAATGGGAAAAAAAAGAACTTTATGCTGCAATTCAAAAATATTCTGGCTACAGACAAATGTAAGATACCAGATCTAATTGATTTTTTCATAATCAAAAATGAGTTCGAGTATCTAAGCAAATTAGTGAACATATAATTCAAAATACAAATACTGGTGACCTTAACAAACAGAAGAACAAATTGCCAAGTCTTCAAGCTGAACTTAACAAGTAGAATAGACTTAATGATACCTCTTATATCTACAAATAATATAGAGAAATAACTACATAAGTTGCTGAGCGATATTCAGTAATCGGCCTGGGAAAACACCCCCGGAGTAAATAGAAAGAACACGAAAAGAAACTACCCGAACGAAATAAAAGATTAAGTAGTAGATACAAGACGAACAAGAAGAACTTGACAGAAAACAAGAGCTCCACAACATAAAGCGAAGCTAAACAACCTTTGTCAGCAAATAAGAAGAGAAATTAAAAAAATTAAAGAAGACTCAATGAAAAGTTACCTCAGAGGATTAACACCTGAATACGTAACAAATTACTCTTTATGGAAAGCAACAAAGGGATTAAAGCAACCTACTGTGCAAATACCTCCAATCAAAGCAGCTGATGTAAATTGGCAAGAAGCGATGAGCACAAAGCCAATGTCTTCGCAGACTACCTAGAAAATATAGACAACCTATGCTAATAGGATCATCAGCAGAGGAAAGTGAAGAAATTTGGCTCATGAAATAAATGCAAAGAAAATTCCTGGATATGACCTTACATCTGGTGACGTACTAAAGAACTTACTAAGGAAGGTAGTAATTAAAATAAAAAAAATAATAAATATGTCCCTAGTTTATGGAACGTTGCTGATGTCCTAATGGTTCCCAAACCCGGTAAACCGCCAAATGAAGTGTCATCTTACAGACCTACGAGTATCTGTAAAGTGTTTAAGAAAGTGTTTTTCGAAGGTAGGACTCTACCATACAACAGATGCACAGAATTACGAATAAAATCGAAGACGCATTAGAAAAAATGACGATCTGCTCGGCTGTGTTCTTGGATGTGACGCAGGCCTTTGATAAAGTATGGCACGAAAGAGTTATAGTATCTAAATATAAACTGAGATGTATGTTGCCAAATCAGTATGCTTCTATTCTTAAATCCTATCTTGATGGAAGACATTTTAGAATAAAACAACAGAATTCTTATTCAAAACTAAGAGAAATAAAGGATGGTGTACCGCAAGGTAGTGTACTGGGCCCAATATTATACTTATTATATACTAGTGATATTCCGGAACTAGAAAACCATACTACGTCAACATTTGCAGATGATACTGCAATACTAGCAATAGGAAGAACCAATAAAGGCATAAACAAAATCTGTGAATGAACTAAAAAGTGGAGAATCAAATTAAACAAGTCCAACTCAGTCCATGTTGACTGTACTATTAAAAAAGATTGAATATATACTAATTATTTTAAACCAAAAAATAGTTCCATGTGCTAATACAGCGAAATATGATATTTAGGTATGACTCTAGACCACGTAAAAAAGAAAAAAAAAAGAAGAGTTAGAAATCGAATATAGGCACTAGCTGATAGGAGAAAGCTCATCCGCATCAATTAGAAATAAGGTGCTTTTATACAATCAAATTCTGAAACCAACATGGACTTATGGAATCCAACTATGGTGTTGTGTCAAATAGACAAACATAATCAAAATACAACGATTCAAAAATAAGGTGCTTACAAATAAGAAATACTGACGTTTATCGATACCTGAAGGTAGAAGGTGTAAATTCGGAAAGAAAAGCTAGAAGAACATATAAACTTAGATGCAAGAAAACTACTGAATTAAAAGAATAAAAACTCTCGATTTAACTTAATATAAGTAAAAGAAAAATGTATACACTTACATATACATACATACATATAGCACATTTGAAACCAAGAATCACCAGGGGGTGAAATTCATGCAAAGTGTAAGATGTCAGGAAAAAATTGTTTATTAGTCCAAGTGACTAGATTGCAATAATGTGGGAGGTGGTTTTAGTCGGTAAAAATCCGGCATCATCAGTATCTTTGAAAGATCTCCCCTTACTCCAAAAAAAAAAAAAAAAAATGGTTTGCTTGCAGAAATACTGCCCAATAAACAGACCGAAATACTACATATCTGTGAATTTTGTGGACTCTTTCTTGCCTTACCCTGCAAATGTATAGGGTACTCCATCTGCAGATTTCGTTTTAAAATTGATATAAAAAAAATGTGTTAAATATTTCTCAAAGTTTTTATTTTTTATTTTATTGAATAGAATAGAGAGGTTTCAGGACTGACTACCATGTGGCGCTTTGATACATCTGTCATTAACATTCCCTCCAAATTTTAGCGTCGTAGTTTGACATTTGTAAAAGCTAAGCTGTCGAGAGTACATCTGCCTCCGTGTGTGTGTTTCGATTTTTTACGATTTTGCAACAACGTGTTTGCATCAAATTTTGTGTTAAAAACGGCTAAAAGTGGCTGAATCCGACCCAAAGTTCATCAACGCATAATTACTGGAGACGAGATGTGGTTTTATGAGTACGAAAATTAATCCAGGTATCAGGCAAGTGAATGACGTACACCTTAATGCAAGACCGGAAAAACCACGTCGTTTTCAGTCGAAAAAGAAGGCGATGCTCATGGTTTTCATGGATTGCAACGGTGTTGTGTTTCATGAATTCTTGCCACAAAATCAGACAGTCAACAAGAGCGTTAGGAGGCGTTTGCGTGAAGCAATTCGCCAAAAAATGCCGGATTTGTGGGCAAACAACTCGTGGGTTTTGCACCGCGATAACTCGCCGTCGGACGATGCCATCCTTATTCTTGAGTTTTTGACCAAGAACAGTACGAATACTATCCATCAGCCACCGAATTCACCTGATTTGGCTTTATGCGATTTTTTCCTGTTCGATCGACTCAAGAAACCGCTCCGGGGAATGCGTTTTAGCAGTCGAGAAGAGATAATAGAAAAATCGAAGACGGCTCTGATGGCTATACCAAAATCCGATCATAAAAATGTTTCGAGGATTGGATCAAGCACTGGCATAAGTTCGTTTCAGTCAATGGAGAGTTCTTTGAAGGGGACAATAAGCCGTATTCATAAAGAAAAGGATATGCTTATACTTGCAAAATATGAATGAAATCGTTCTGCTTGTATTCATAATAATTTCGAGCAGAACCTTATACTTTTCGAGTAAAAGCATATCCTCTTATTCACATAAAAGTAAATGGGTATGCTTAAACTTGACCTTTTACGTCAAATAAAAAGCAAATCCTTCAAAAAGTCTGAGTTAGGTCAGTAGCAGACTCATCTCGGTAGTAAACGGTTGTGTTATCCGATTTTTAGCGCGATGGCAGATGTTGTGCATGTGAGGGATGCTAAATATTACAAGCCCCGCTTAACTACACTTGTTCGTGATTTTAAACATTTATAGCGTTTTGAAGAGAGAAATTTACAGTAGCTCGCGGTCAGGTGCCTTGTCAACTGCCCATAGAATGAAGGTATGTTTGCGATATCTCAGTGATCCTGGATATCAGAAAGGTATCGGTGAAGAACTTGGTGTTAGTCAAGCTACGGTATCTCGGACTGTGAATGCGGTAGTTGACAGCATAGTTGCACATGCAACTGATTGGATCAAGTTTCCAACTACCAATAGTGAAATAACGGAAGCAAAAGAGTTATGGCAAAGGAAGTTAAAGTTTCCAACAGCTATTGGTGTAATCGATTGTACCCACCACGTAGGGATACTGAAACCGAAACTCTATAGAGATGAGTACATTAATCGAAAAGGTAAACCTACTCTGAATATTCAAGCCACTTGTGATGCCAAAGAAATTTTTACTAGTGTTGACGTTAGTTGGCCTGGACCTGTAAATGACTCGAGAATATGGAAAAATTCACAAGTGTGTCTAAAATTAAGAAAAAAAAGTACTGAGCGAAGAGAACGAAAGGGAGCTGGCACAACAAAAAAATTAAAAGATATTCTGGCATCTAGCTGTCATTCAGCGTTCTGACGAGTCTACGTTTTACTTGTGCTTGAAGGATATCCTCGCAAGTATAAGGTACCCATTACGAATACGAAAAGAAGGAAATGCTTATACTTCAACCTTTTACTTTAAAGCATTACCTTATACTTCTGCCTTATACTTGGGAGGATATCCTTCGTTTTTATGAATACGGCTTAATATCGATTATCAAGAATAAACTTTTTTAGTATATATTTTTAATTTTCTGAATAAATTTATGAAACTTTTTGATCAAAGTATACTTTTCGATTACTTATGGAAAATAATTTCAGTTAAATGGCTACCGCGGCTGGCTTGGCAGTAGTCCATCCCATCAATCTGGTTTTGCAGTATATTTTCGATGATTCGGGGCTCTATTTCACATATACTCGTAGCTCGATAAAATTGCTGGAACCAGAGATCGGTCAAATTCAATTCCTCAGTTTCTAGTCAAAAAATAATTCCTTATCACGCCTCTGTAACGCTCTCAGTTGACCGTAAGGTTATTGCCATCTTAATCTTCATAATGCCACCATTCCATAACATTCCACATTCGGCAACATTCTCAGCTGAGCTCACGGGACGAACGCGTGAATAACTTGCGTTATCAATTAGCATGCCAATCTCACGAACTTTCTTCACAAATGTGCATAGGCATGATGAATTATTTCGACCAGAATTTCTTTCCAAAATTTGCACTCTTTCGGAAACACAGCACTCATTTTTGGAAATAAGTTTTCAATATTTCCTAAAGCGTAAGTTCAAGCCTAAATTGATTCATTTCCTACCGTGAAGGTATAATACTGTGTTCCTGTAAATTTGTTGAGCACGAAAGAGCTGTCAGTGTCAAAATAACATTTAGTGTAAAAAGCAACCACCAGATGGCCCACCCTTTACTATGCATTTTTGCGGAATGGGTAAATTTAAATGGGGTTTTGCTGCTATATACATACTACATCCGTACTCGTGGAAAATATACAATTATCCCTATACTTTTGGTTTTGATTGAATGTATTGGTGGTTTGAGAGAGAATTGTATGTCAGATGAGAAATTATGTTTTTAGGAAATTGTTTATTCTTGATACTCATAGCTACTTACTGAGATAGTAAATAAAAATACTTCTGGTTTTAATCATATTTATCATAAATCCCAATAAACCACTATCAACTATAACCGAACCGCTTCTGTCGAAAGAACTTGGGAATAGCTCCCTGGACCATTCCAAATGCAGATGGAATCTTTACGTTTCGTGAAATCCACTGTGGCAGTTTCTTACGCACCTTTTCGTTGGCATACCTTTCATCTATCAAAAGCACTGATGCATAGTCATTGATGTGACGGACAGAAAGGCCTATGCACTGATTAACACCCTTCATGCAGAGGTTTTCATAGTACTCCCCTCCAGAGCCAGCTCTTAGTATCGCATCTGCAGAATTCTTATTCGGGTAGAGTAATCCCACGACAATCACATATCTACCTAGATCATCAGCAAAATTGAGTCCTTCGCTCAACTTTCCTCCTACGACATTGAAGAGGAGAGCTCTGGGTCTTTGATTGCCGCTGCGTAGTCTATAAGAAGTTCCTCCACTGCTTGTCCTCCACCACGAGGCTCTCGGAAGATGTGCTTTTTCTGAGAGATTTTGCCGATGAACTGATTTTTAATGAAATGATTGTAGACAGAATCCAGGTAGTCGTAGGAAGAAAAGAAGCAGACTATGCCTGCTGCCACCACGTTGCAGATATTCTGAAGTGTCATTTCCAATTCGGAGAGCATTTCAGTATTGTTCCTTTGTGTAAAATTGAAGAGAAACTTTTTCCCGGTGGGGCCTTTCTGTAGGACAAATGGTGACACTGCATCGCCAGACACTGCATGATCATAGAGTTTCAGTTGTATACGCTCTGGACAGGATTTGAAGAGAAGCTCGGTGAGTTCCTCCGTCGGACGCATTGTTCCTCCAGCAGTGATTATCGATCTCGCCTCCTTAATGACCTCCTCAAAATGTCCACAAGGATTCAGTAGAATAAACTTCATTGTAGCTAATTTTGGATCTATATTTTTAGTGATTAGGACACCTCCATCATCTGAACACTCCGTGAGTGACTCCCAGAAGGCTAATAAAGGTCATATCACCGATGGCACTTTGTCATTCATTACTTCCTTGACTTCCACATGGGCTGCTTCCACCAATTTCTTTTTTTTTTGCAGTGTTTTTGAGCCAATTTTCCTCCTCCAACTTCTTTAAGAGTTCAATGGCAGCACTCCGTGGTTCCTCATTTTCACTTGGCGCTGGTTCGGCATTCATTCTCTTGGCGAATCCCTGCAACTTTTGTGCAAATCTCGTTTGTTCACAGAACTCTAGAATGTGAAACAAGTTGATGTTAAAGAACTCCCCTTCGGCCATTAGTTCATGGGTCCTTAACATACGGGATTCCTCCGCATTTCCACTATCACTAGAGAGCACCTTGGTCAGTCTTTTCGTGACAAAAATCATCGGATTAATCTTCAGGAGATTCTGTGTACTGAAACGTGTGCAGTACTTCATTTTGTAGGCAGCCATTTGTCCCAGAGCCGTAGACAACTGATGCAGGCTCACCTCTGAACTATAGATGCTTGAGATTGTATCCAGGAGATTATGGGCTTCATCGATGACTATGATGCTGTTTTTGAGAGAGATTCCCGTTTGAATTCGGGTGCGTTTGTGGAGGAGCAGCTTGTACGGAAGCATTACAATCTGTGCGTCCTTCGCTGAAGCCCTAGTGGCATAGTAGGGACAAGATTTAATGGATTCTCCAGATGTCACAAGGTCTTCGATATCAAGGATTATCCACTAGAGTGGAATCGCGAAGTTCTTCGACTGGAGTCTGGTTTTTGTACGGCCACTTGGAGTGGGGTGACTGTTTTATGCGAGATTTCTTCGCACAGCGACCATCAGAGTCAGAAGATGTGGCTTTTGACTGGGAACGTTGCATGTCCAAACAGCGTTCGTTGATAAGAGCACTGGAACCGAGCTTCTTCACTTCAGGGTGGATGCAGAGATTCTGTCGAGATGCTAAGGACACACAACGGACTTGTTTTCCATATTCTGTTCGTTTGATTTCACCAACAACCTGCGAGAGTTGCGAATGGGTGCGGCTGCAAAAGATTATTTTGATGCCATTATGAAGCATCTCCAATTCATCAACTTCGTCTTTTCACTCGTACTCATCCAACTCTAGTTCCTCTTCTAAGAGCTTCTCCACCTCAAACAGTCCATCATCATTTCTGGCACCGCCAAATATCTTACCAGCTTTCTTCTCCTCAGCTCTTTTGGCCTTCAGATCTTGATCAGATAGTATCTGCTAAGCACTCGAATCCTTTTTAACCAGCAAGTCCTTTGGAATCAGATATTTACTGCTTGGTTTTTTTGTCTCAATATTTTTTGAGTGCCTATACTCGATTCTTTTGCAATCCTATTCCTTGTTGCTTGGTAGATGTGTCCGAATAATTGGGCGTACTTTCTAACTAAGGTGAAAATCTCGAAAGACACTTGATGGTTCTCGGTTACCAAGTGATGTGGAACTAAAAATACATACTTAATCAGGACCAATCTATGAATTTTCTCTCTTGCATTTGAAATCGCGCTAAGGAAAGTTTAAAGTCTTAAGTACATTCCCATAGCCTTTAGACCATTAGCTTATGAGGTTTGGTTTTTCTCAAGTCCCGGATATTGTCTCATACATTGAAGACGGTTTCTATCTCGCAGTTGATCTGATTTTGCAGTTGTTGATTCTATGTTACAGCGTACTATGTTCTATGTTACAGCGTACTTTTTGTTTTGGAATGGTATTTGTCTGTATTGTCATGGGATACAATTTGGTTATTAATGAATATCGGAAGATTGTTTATCTTTTTATTTGTGAAGTTTATTTCAATTGATTTTGACTCATTGACTCAATCTCTTACACTGTTGACTGCATTCTGCAGTTTATCTGTTAACTTCACAGTGCATTTAAAAGGTATCACCTGCAAAAGTAGTCATCATGATTACTGTTATAAAACAGATACAGGGTTGGTCCTAGAACACATCATTGTGGAACAGCTGCTTAATTTTCTTTAGTTCTGAATATTTTTGTGGGTAACTAACTCAGAAGAGTCGATCGATACTCTCTAGGTAAATCTCTATGCAGTTTGTACTCAAAGTCCTTATGACAAACATTGTCGAAGGCTTCAGCAGCATCTAAAAATAGTATCGAACAAACTTGTGCTTGGATAAGATTTTTCTATGATTTTACTAAGCCATTTTAGGGACATTTTTTTGAAAGCATTTGTCATAATTAGTATCTATAAGATATCACTTCTGTTGGTGGCTTCCCCAGCTTGGGTATTACAATCACTTCCGTAATTTTCCAATGATGTAGGACAAATCGCATTTATTATAAATTGAAGCCTTTTCTAAGGCTCTTGATGGCATTTCTTCGTCTCCTTTATCGACAAACTCTATATGCATTTGACGAGAATGGCTCAAAAGCGTTCTACAGGGTGTAAAGTTGGATGTTATTGTAAGCGATTTACCGAATGAAATTAACTGATCGAAATAAAAATGAACGAATTTTAATTACAATCGATTGAATGAATGAATGTACACGTATTTATGTCAACCAATAAATTTACATCTCCATAATTCGTATATTAGTTGAACCCCACAATAGCAAAAAAGAAAAAAAAAGAAAAGAAAACAACCTTAATATCCTTCTTTTTTATTTCAGATGTCTGCACAAAACATTTTGGAAACAAACAACTCCGGTTACGTTAGCTCCGAGGAAACTGACTCCCTACTGGTGTCAAATACGCCAAAATGCAAACCATCGGTTTTGCGTCAAATTAAAATGGGATCAGCGAATGGACCCACAAATATGTCATCGGGTAGTAAACCAACATTAATACGTCAAGACCGCACATCAACATATCTTACCAGCCCCCAATTGTCCTCCCAGACCCAAGTGGGCTCCGAGGAGAGTATACGGGGACCAGACGAAGACGTCGAACAGGGAATGC
Source organism: Pocota personata (assembly GCA_963082735.1). Lineage (NCBI taxonomy): Eukaryota > Metazoa > Arthropoda > Insecta > Diptera > Syrphidae > Pocota > Pocota personata. The sequence continues at coordinate 58,776,146 of OY720430.1, forward strand.
GTACATCGGCTGTTCCCGATATTGAGGTCCATCCGCACGAGGACCAGCAACCGACCATATCAATAACGAATCTAAACAGCTATCACGACCAATTGCAACCGCATCAGACTTCTTCATATCAGAATATTTCATCATCGACAACAACGACGCAGAATAGGTGTCGGGCGTGCCGCAATTGTAGTCGGCGTGCCTCGGCCACACCAATCTCTACATCCAAAATGGACCGTTCGGCCTCAAAGGATAGCGTTAAAAGTGCCTTTCATCAGGGAAACCTCGGTAGCTCGATGGTGATGTGTGCGTCCACCATGACTGTGCAACAACAACAACAACAACAACAACAACAACAACAGCAGCAGCAACAGCATCACCAGCATCAGCAGCAAGTCCCACCAGTACTAGTTACATGTTCACCGGTCAACGGTTCGCGAATTATCCGGCAGAGTTCGCAGCCTGAAGCCAGTAACATTGTGTGTTGCGGCGGCCATAACACATGCGGCCACTCACATACTGTGCCTAATGTATCTCTCAAGCAGTTACGTGACAACACAACAGATGGCATCGCAGGGATTGCAGCGGACTCGCTACGCATTAATGGTGGCATGAGGCCCTTCAAGCAGGTAAGTCAATTGACATGTGGTCCCTCACAAGTGTTGTGTTTGCTATTATAGACCTGGTAATACCACCGACCCCACTATGTGAGTACTCGAATTCACGTTGCGATTAGATGTGCTAGCCCAGACGACAATTACCATTAATATTAAAATTAATTAGCTTTTGTTTTTTACACGCAAATGCTACTACTTTTATTTTACTGTTATTTTCGTTCTCAGTTCTGTACATATTGGTTCTTTTGTTTTGTTGTTTATGTCCTTCCCAATCCCTGCCAGAATTTTATTGAATCATTGATTATATTAGGGACCGCTGCACAGCACGGTACTATGTATCTTTTTCTTTTTTGAAAAGGCACTCGTCCTAAAATTCCTTTCCATAAGGCCGGAAATGAAAGGATATATACCCAGAATGGTTAATATTCAGGGGATGTCCTGTGGATGTTGTACTAATTTATAGAGAATAACGTGTCCTTGAGGAGCTAATAAATATCACTTTCGAACAGTGTGTTATGCTACAAAGTGTCACTGTTTCTCGCGCGACATAAGCATCCTTATTCTTCATAAAAAAAATAAAAAAAATGAATGATGGCAGTTCAGAAGTTATGGCAGCCCATCATAAAACAATTTGCCTTCTCGACTCTTTCAGTGAGGTGGTAGTCAAGCTATTTCGTTGGGTATAGCTGTAATTATACTACAATACTCAACCTAACATAGTGACTCTACTTTTCAGGATATAAATACAGCAAATCGGTTGGTGTGCTATTAAAACGACGTTGTTCGTGTTCGCAGGAACTGCTTGACTAGTGGAAAAGTACGCAACTTTTGCATTTAACCTGTGTGACACATCCGGAGGGGTGGCACAGCAAAATGTTAATGCCAACTCGATTTGTTATTATCGCCAGCAAATTGAATTTAATTGTTTAAAAGCATTCAAATAAGAAAAAAAAAGGGTAATTAAATATTCGAAATTATAAATCAGGAATGAGATATCGAATGCAGAAAGGTACGTACGGTTGTCGCACTTAAAATCGGAAGTCGTTGCCATTTCCTGTGCAATTGGTTTTTTTTTTTCTCAATTGGAATATTAAATAGTACATTTATTATTTGCTAGTAGGACATGTTAAGAGTTTGTAGGTCGGATGCGGTTAATCAAACTCCAAAATGGAAGGTGGAATGCGAATTCCGTTTGCTTAAAGTTGTGTTACTATTATTTGTGTAGGGTTAACTTACACTGCGACCTAATGGTCTACTAGGGTGGGTCAATAAGTCTCTGAAAAATGAAATAAGGAACACTCTTTTCGGTATAAAAACATTTTATTATTCAACATCCTTTTAGCTCTTTCCAACGCTTCTCCAATTTTTTGATTCCCTCAAAATAATACGATTTCTAGAGCCCCTCAAAATAAGCTTTTGTTTCAGCGGTGACCTCTTCATTCGACCCAAATCTCTTACCTCCGAGCCATTTCTTCATGTTTGGAAACAAGAAATAGTCGTAGGGGGATAAATCTGGGGAATATGCTGAATGAGGGAGGAGTTCGTAGCCTAACTCATGCAATTTTGCCATTGCGACTGCGGACTTGTGCGCCGGTGTGTTGTCCTGGTCAAAAGAAATTTTTTCTTCGCCAAATGCGGCCGTTTTTGCTTCAAATCGGCTTGGAATCGATCCAGCAGCTCTGCGAAATATGCGCCGGTGATCGTTCTACCCTTTTCAAGGTAATCGATGTGAATAACACCGCGCGCATCCCAAAAAACTGTCGCCATGACCTTGTTTGCTGAAAAACCCACCTTGGCCTTCTTCGGCTTCGATTTACCAGGAGAAGTCCATTGTTTTGACTGTTCCTTGGTTTCTGGTGTGTTGTGGTGAATCCAGGTTTCATCCACGGTTACGAAACGACGCAAAACTGAGCCGTATTTTTCTGGAACATCGCCAAACACACCTTTGAAGTTGTCAAACGAATGCGTTTGTTGTCGATTGTGAGCAAACGCGGCACCCATTTTGCGGAAAGCTTTTTCATGTCCAAATATATATGTAAAATCGAAATCACTGAGCCATATGATACTCGTAAGCCTGTGGCCTCTTCAAGCTCGCGCACTTTCACTCGCCGATCGTCCATTATCAAACCATGGATTTTGTCGACCATTTCTGTTCGGCGTCACTTGTGCCTGAACGACCGCACCGAAATTGAGTAAACCAGTGGTGAATGGTTCCAATCGATGGTGAAGAGTCTCCATAATATTTGTCAAGCTTTTGTTTGGTTTGCGTGATAGTTTTTTCTCGCAAAAAATAGTATTTAATGAGCACTTGAAATTCACTTTTTTCCATTTTAACGAAAATGCTAGTAGGCGTCTATATAAAATGGCTGCCACAACAAAACTATTTGACAGATCTGTCTGAAAATTTGGGTGCGTTCTTTTGAAAGATGATTCTTGACAAAGAAAACAATTCAATTTAAGGTGACGACACAATTTGTGTTAATTTTCAGTGACTTATTGACCCACCCTCGTATTGTGTCCCCTGCTAATACCTTGGAGAGGTTTATTCCCTCATTAGATTTTCCCTCAGAATATAATTCCTTCAGAATTGTTATCAAGGGTCAAACACTCTTTCTTTGCCTTGGCAATAATAGTTTACCCTAGAGCACCCTCTCTAATCCAGTTTCTCTTAGAAATTTGGAGAATGAGAAGTGGATCTATGGTTGGTATATCCTAATCTGATAGTTGGTATTTGCCCAAGCACTTCAATCTTTTATGAGTCAGTGCCCCACATGACTCCGGAAGATGTTCTGCACCTGAAAATCCTTCGTTTGTTATACCTAGTTTGCTAAAATGTTCTCCGAGTTTACAGTGTCCCGTTAGAAAGCCTGTTCGGATGCGTAGGTTATTTTTGTTAAGGCAGATGCACGCTTCGAATTCAGTCCCAGAAGTTTCTTAGCGTGCCTTGAGTATTGACCCAGGTTCTTGCCCTGTTTTCTTTCTCCATCTCCCTGAATTCTTCGCGTACGGTATGGTTTCCTATTCCACAGTATGGTTCAGGTCCAATAAAGGATTCTGCTGCTCCTTGTCTTGCCAAGGAGTCTGCTTCTTCGTTGCCCTCTATTCCAGAGTGGCCAGGGATCCAATAGAGGGTTACCCTGTTACTGCTACCCAATCCATTAAGTTTGTGTAGGCATTCTCACATAAGTTTTGATTTGAGTTCTGTTAGAGACTGGTCTCTATAATCGCAAATTTACACTTAAACAGACTATAGGTTAGGTTAGGTTGGGGGAGCTGTGCATCTCTAAAGGTGTCCAGTGTGATATCCCAAGGGTTATGTTATCAAATCTAACAATGTTTCTAACCAAGCAGTGTTGGTTCGTTCGCTGTCCTAAGATTTATTATCTGTTTCATTGTACCAATAGGGATGTCTATTTGTGTGTGGATATGCTCTGTACCTCTGGCTAGTTCATCTGCTATCTTAATTCCTTCTATATCACTATATGCGGGAACCCAGCAGAGATTGACCACGTGGATATTGCTAAGTTTGTTCAGAGCTTTACGACATTTACATACTGTCTTAGATCTTATTGTCTCGTTGTCCAGTCCGAGATGGATTTATTTTCCTTGTTAGGATTGTCAACGCTGCTCTATCAATGATAAAGATTTCAGCTTGAAAGACACTGTATACATCTGGGAGTTTGTGTGAGTCTTTAATCTGTAAGAGTTCGCAGAATAATCCTGCTACGTTTCATGTTCCATTTTAGACCCATCAGTGTAGAGCTAGATGCCCTGTTCATTCAACAATGAGCTGGTTTCCCATTCTTGCCCTTTATGGAATAATCTGAGTTCTTGATGGGGTCAGCAATTCCATAACTTTGAAGTATAGATGCGTGACCGTAGGAACTTTCCTTCCAAAGATCGGATGCTTTAAGACGGAGTGCGCTTTTGCCTGCCAGGCTTTTTATGTACTCCTGCAGGGGAAGAAGGTGAAGTATTATTTCTAGCCCTGCTTCTGGTGTTGATCTCAGTGCTCCTGTTACTCCTATACATGCCAATCTTTATACCTTAGTGAGGTTGTTAAGACAGCAGCTTTTTTCCATTGTATTCCACAATACTAGTGCTCCGTGCGTAGGTAAGAGTGGGTCTAATGATCACTGTATACATCCAGTGAATTATATGTGGTCGCATTCCTTAGCAATTACCTAAGGTTTTCTTGCATGCCTAGAACGCACATAGTGTAAGCTTTGAGTCTAGAATGGTTCCAAGATATTTAGCTTCATTGGAGAGGTTCAGAGGTATTCCATTAAGTTTTGGTAGGTTGAAATTATCTATCTTCTTTCTTCTGGTGAATAAGACCAGTTCAGTTTTCTCCGAGTTGACCTGTAGTCCATGAGGGAAGATCTTTCAGTGCCTATTCTATCGGCGAATGGTTTTCTATATTCAGGGTGTTCTGATGGTGCTCCAGGATTCTATTTTAGCTATTAATTATGTCTCTCGTGTTAAAATTTAGTTTGGATCTGTAACAGTCCAGTCTTCCTCTGTTTTGCTTTAAAATGCAGTTTTCTGACCTCTGTTCTTCACTTTTTAAGTTCGCTTGCCCACTATGTTGCTTTGATGGGCTTTCGATTACGAGATGCGGGGCAGAATTTATTAAAGGCTTTGTTCATTGTGTCGGTTATTAACTGGACGTTAGAGTCAATAGATTGACTGTTCGGAGTCGTGACCGCACTAGTATGTGGTATCCGTTTGCCAATCCATTTGTATCTTCTTTCAGTATCTCAGGATTGATGTTGATTGCGAAGAGGATCCTATAGTGATCTGAAAAGGAGTTTTTATGTGACACTCTCCAATCCTCTACTACAATTTTCTCATTATTAGGGTACGGTCTAAAATTTCTTCCCTGATTCTATTATGGTAGGTCGGGTGATTACGTCTATTACACAGTACTGGATATGCAGAAAGAATGAACTCAAAAATAGACTCACCCCTTTCCTTGATATCCTTATTGCCCCATTGAGTATGATGAGCATTAGCATCGCTTTTCAACGATGTGTTCCGTAATGCTGCATAATCAACCAGTGTGGCATGTACGAAGAGACTAGACTTATGCAGTTTTAACTTTAAACCTTGTATTCTATTTTTTACAATCCAAGGGTCTTGGATCAAAGCCACGTCTACGTTTTCTTCATTAATGAATAGCAAAAGGTCGTCAGTTTCTACTTTGGAGCGATTAAATTAATTTGCACCACCAGTAGAGTGGTAGACAGAAAAGTATACAGGACGTACAGATTCACTGGATTGATTTGACGAAACCGACATTTTTCGAACATTTAAACGTCAATAGCAGATGCCTATTAATACTGCTCTTGAATAGCTGGAGACAAAAAGCTTCTAGAAATATTTCTCCTGTTGAGTAAATTGTAAAGTTTACTTGTACTTGTTGTTTTGTTATGGGAATGTCCAGGCGGTTGTCAGCTGGACACTGGTAATAGGCCCTGGTGGTTTTTCTAGTAGGACGTTGACATTACGCATTTCTAGGCATTATTTCAATGCCGCAGTAGTATCAGGCATATGAGTTCAGGTCTAACTTCAACTTTGTAAAGAAGAAGGACCTGTTTCGCTGTGAAGTATGTCTTTGCTCTAAAGAGATACCTCAGTTTCAATATGTGGTTGTCCTGCAAGTCTTTGCTTAATGAGTTGATTTGGTCGCATCTCTAATGATGTGATGTTATTACGAGTACATTCATCAGCATATTATTTGAGCAAGATGATATTGAGGGCAAAACTAAAGATCCTGTTACTTATTGATTCAAGTTGAATTGGTAAAAGTACAAATCCTTGTTTACATCAAAGTTGTCGGAGGGTACACCACCGGCCACAACTTGAATTGATCTGTCCTAAAGAAAGATGTCCATTCATCCACAGAGTTGTTCTGGTAGTCCATAAGAAGCTTGTTTATCTAATAAGGCTCTATGCCAAACTCCTTCGAATGCTTTTGAGATATCCAAAGAAACAGCCCTTGGTTAGACGTAGTGCTCAAAGGCTATTTGATTTAAGGATGTGATGGTGGGTTATATAACTCAGCAGGTCTCCTGTTAAACGGTAGCTGTGAAAACTATACTACCGGTCACTTTTTAGCTCTTATCTCTCCAGAAATTTAATTATTTCGGCATTGACTGTTTTTTCCATCACTTTGGATAGACGTTCAATAAAGCTATGGAATGATAGTTTTGGGGCAATCATTTCTTTCCTTTTTTTGGGAATCGGTTTAATGCGAACAGTTTTCCAGCACGAAGGTTACGTTTTCCGCAGTTAAGATATACTATATGCAATAAACCTTAAGGTTTTATGCTTTATATAATCCTGTATATAATACTAAGCAGTGATAGGCCACCGTAGTTATTACAGGATATAGCTTCATCCTTTTGGATCCAGTTATGGCGTATGATTTCCTCCACACATACTTGATTACCTCCACGCATACACTTACTTTTCCGAACTCTGTGAATCCATTTATCTTGAATATTTAGACCAAATGCAACATTACATTATCTCCGACTCCAAACGATTTTTCCACTACATCAAAAAAAAAAAAAAAAAATTTGACGAAAATTGGCTAATACTTCTTTCGGTGATCATAAAATAGTCGAAAATTTATTTGCTTATTTCTTCAGCCAATCATTTAGCAACCATGTGCCAGAAGTTGATCTTGTCAGAAGATGATCTGCTCCTACATGAAAAGCTGTGCCTAAACTTCGTTAGTCTCTGTAGACATAACCGTGGAACATTTGGAAAAATAAAAAAAAATAACTCAATAACGACTACTCTTCTGGTCCTGATGGATTCCCTTCCATAGTACTGGAAAATTGCGTGAACCATTTGGTCCAAACTCTCACGACCCTCTTCCAAATATCCATCTCGCACGGAGTCTTCCCCAAGCATTGGAAGAGCTCTTATTTATTTTTTTAATTAAATTTAGTACAAGCTTCTTCAATTCTTCTTCATACCTAAGCTTTTTGCAAGCAAGAATGTTCTTTCATTGCAAGTCTATCTTTTTCCTTAACCAGAACGGATTTCTTAAGGGAAGGTCAACAACTCCTATCGTAGCGGAATTCGTATCTAGCACTTCGTGCACATTAGAGGCTGGCAAGAAAGCTGATGCAATTGCCACCGATTTTGGTAATTCTTTCGATAAATCATTATCTTTAATCAAAAATTATTTCTAAACTCAAATCTCTTGGCTTTCAACTGGGTTTTATTGCGTCCCTTGAGGGATGTCAATATAAAATCATCTTTAAATCATCTATGTCAGACCCCATTAAAGCCACTTGTGGAGTCCCTTAAGGTAACCATCTTGGTCCTATGATTTTTCATTTTGGCTATTAATGACGTTGTCTGCAGCCTTTATCCATCTATGCTGATATACATATCTAACTCCGTTGACTTGAACAACTTTTTAACCTGGTGAATGTGCTCAATGCCAAGAAATGTCAAATTATTACATATTCCTGAAAGCGTCTTCCACCAGCCTCCAGCTCCTATTTCATCTATGGCGAGCCCGTCCCTTCCATAACTTTATTGCGCGATTTTGGAGTTATCTGTGACAGGGAACTAAATTTCTTATGTTGCTATATTGATAACATTATTAGCAGAGCCAACTCTGCGCTCGGTATCATGAAACACTGGTCTAAAGAACTCGAACCCCTATATTTGTTAGGCCAATCCTCGATCTGAGTCTGATCCCCCTATCACAATATTCATTCCTTTGCAATAGAGGCTGTTCAACGCAGGTTCATTCTTTTTCCTCTACGCGGATGAGTATCGTTTGAAATTAATCAACGTACAGCCACTTGAAAAACGTCGAGAAGTAGCTGACATACTCTTTGTATATCAGCTGTCTTCATTTTTATCGTACCAATAATGGCTGTAATGAGCCAATATCTAGAGCACTACGCACGCAGGTTTGCAATTACAAACGTCCTCCAGAATTCAACTTCCACTCTAGTTTATTTAGTTTAGTTTTAAGTTTGTATACAGTACGACTGAAACCAGCGTTATATAGCTTGCTTAGAGCAAATCGTGTTCGACCATGTCAAATGCTTTAGTCATGTCTATGAAGAGAGCCATTGAGGAATTGCAACGATCAATTCCTTCATATAAGTGGGAGCATACTCTAAGGATAACATCTTCTGTTGACTTGCCAGATTTAAAACCAAATTGGTTGATTGCAAAAAATAGATCTTTTCCAAAAAAAGAAACAATCCGACACTTAAGCAATTTCTCAAAAAGTTTAGAGAAAGTTGAAAGTAGGGAAATGGGTCTACTTTTTTACGACTACCTTTTTTAAAAAGGGGAATAACTTCTGCACATTTTAGAGACCGAGGGAAACAAGCACTAAGTTTGGCTCAATACATCAACTACATATAATATAACTTTCTTTAAAATAAAGTTAGATATACCATCGCTGGTACACGAACTTTTATTTTCCATAGATTGTATCAACTTAATAATTTCTCTCGGTGTAATAGAGTCGAAAACAAAACTATTAGCCTGCGCGCTGTCTTCAAAAAGATCCGACGCTATGTTACAATGGGTTTTAACTTTCCAGTGGTTTCAACAAAATACTCATTAAATTGATTAACAATATCGTTTGGCTCAGAACTACAAATACCATTCATCTCTAAATTACACGTTTCTACAGATTTTCTATCCTTTCCTAAAATGCTGTAAACTAACCTCCACTCTTCTTTAGGTTTACCTTTGGCTCCTTGAAACTTACGCATATAGTTGTGATACCGCGTTTCCATAACTTTAGTCTTAACTTCTTCGCATAATTTCTGGGGAGGTTTAGTGCATTTGACAGTGAATTTTTTTTTTTTTTTTTTGTTGCGCCTGGAGGAGCAGGAATCTTCAAAATATCTGACCTGATGATTCATAAGCGTCGGCCAGTATATGCCTACGGGCTAAACCTCACCCCCCAGAGAGGCACTATGAGAACCGGCCGCTCGTGCTCATAGTAGTAGGAAATTCGTTCCTCTCATTTTTTCGTTTTGTGGTGACTACGACTAAGTTACCTTAACAAGTACTTTACGCTTCTGTAGTGTTAATCGCGAGTACGAAGTTTGTGAGCAAAGTTTTGTACTTCATCCCTCACGGTAGCAATTCCTAGATCTCTGTGAACATCACTATTCCTTATATACCATGGAGCATTCACAATTGCTTTTAGTGTTTTGTTTTGGAATGTTTGCAGAATAGTCATATTGCTTGGCTTGGTACAACCCCAAAGTTGTATACCGTATGTCCAAGATGGTTTTAGCACTTGCTTGTACAGAAGCAGTTTGTTGTATACGCTTAACTTCGAGTATCTCCCGAGTAGCCAGTACATTTCTCTAAGTCTGATTTCGAGCTCGTCGCGCTTCTTTTTAACATGTGGCTTCCACTTAAGTTTTGCGTCTAGTGTCATTCCTAGATATTTTGCCTCGTTTGCGTACGGTATTTGTACCGAGTTAATGGAAATAGGTAAGTTGTTTATCTTTTTGTACGTAAAATTAACATGCGTTGACTTGGTCTCGTTAAGGACGATTCTCCAGATCTTTGTCCACTCGCACACTTTGTTTAAAGCTCGTTGGAGTTTTCCAGTTGATGATTCGACTGACTCATCTGTTGCGAGGATAGCCGTGTCGTCTGCGAACATTGCTACGACAGTCCATGGATTTCTTTGAATTTCGAATATTCTGCCCCATGTTTAACACGAAAGAGTCTGTTATTAAGGTAAGATTCCAATATTCTGTAGAGTTTATCTGGTAAGATTACCCTTAGCTTATATCTCAGGCCTTCGTGCCATACCTCGTCGAACGCTTGCGTTACGTCGAGAAAAGCGGTAGAGCATATCTTTTTCCCTTCTAGAGCTTTTTCAATTTCATTTGTAATTCGATGGGTCTATATGATTTCTTGTCGTTTGCTCATTTCCCCGGTTTCGGAACCATTATTACTTCGGCGACTTTCCGTTGCCTTGGAACATATAGAAGTCTCAATGAAGCATTTATAATGTAGAGTAACTTAACTAACGCTTTTTTCGGTAGCACCTTCAAAACTTCGCCAGTGTGTAAATCATATCCTGGAGCCTTGTTATTTTTTAGTTTTCTTATTGTCATTCGAAGTTCGGACAGGGATACAGTTTTTAATTTAAAGTTGTCGGGTGCCGTATTTGCATTCGGATCTTCGATCAATGGTTGTCCATCGAATGGCTTGAACGTTTCCTCTAAATGTTCGGCAAATAATTCCGCTTTCTCTTTGTCTCCTTTTGCCCATTCGCCGTTAGCTTTTCTTATTGGTGGCGAGTGCATTAAGGGTTTCCTTATGGACTTCAAGATTTTCCATAGAGAGTAGTTTGAACACACAGCGGTCAAGCTCTCGAGGTAAGTAGAAGTCTCGCGATTTCTTAAGTCCTGCAGCACATTTTTTAGCTTGTTGCAAAGGTGGTTAAGATAAGTTTTATGCGGTGGCGCGCGGGATTGTTGCTATCTCTTGCGCGCTCTTCTCTTTTCTCGTATGAGGTCTTCGATATCAGGCTGGTATTTAACTTTGCTGTTCCGTGTTGCTGTTTGGATTCATGCTGCGCACTGAATGGCTTCAACGAGCTTGTCAATTTCGTCTTCTATTTCAAGTGGTACTTTAGCGGCACATTTAGAGCAAGTGAATAAGTTCTTTTTATTTACTAATTTCAAAAGTTCGTCAGTAATCCATGGCTTAATAAATCTTTTAGTACTAATACCCTTCGGAGTAACAAAAGTGCAGGCATCAATATGTTTTTTTTTAAATGGTTAATAATATCTCAAAAGCAACAGATGAATTAGACGCTGAATAGACAGGTTCCCAGAATTCATATTTAAGACATTCATTCAAGATGCTATAGTTTATGCTAAGCCTATCGTTGTGGTGATGATTTGGGCGCTTAGGGCCAACAAATATATCGCAATTGGGAATCGCTTTCATATGATGGTCTGAAAAATTAAGATTCAGAACATCACTACTGAAAGCAATCTTGTATATACCACCAGGTCGACTGTTGTATAATAGTTATCGAAATAAACTCGACGGTTCTTATTGGAGGGTACTTCTCTCACCATATGCACTACAACATTAGCACAAGCGCCTAAATCTGGGTCGTTAGCCCGTCGAAACCTTGTAGCATTTTCTTCTCCAGCGTAAAACTCAAATTTATGCACATACCCGTAGCTATCACTGAGAACGAAGAATTTATACTCCATTATGTGGTTTGTTCGGTATGTATTGTTTCAGGAAAGATTTGGCTTTACTGGAGCATCATCCATGTTTATCCACACATAAATCCCTACTGAATGGAAGCTTTTGGAAGCGGTTATTCAAGTGTTCGACAATTGGTCAAATTTTATGAATCCGGTCATGATTTTCATGAGTTTTTGGTAACATTTTCTCGTTGTCATTAAAACGTATAAATCGCTTTATAGTCTCGTATCTATATTTGCTCATAGCGTTGTAAACATGTTGAAATCCCAAATGTGTGCTCCAATAGGCCCTAATGTTAGATAACCTAAAAGCCGCTGTGTACAATATAATTCCTATAAATGTTTCCATTTCGTGTTTTGTAACACTTAGCAAATTGTTTACATCCTTTTGTGCCGCGCAAAGGTTTGTTTGCTCCACAATGAGATCGATTATTTCATCGTCAAAAAAAAAAAAACTTAAAAAAAACTGAAGTGGTGTACGAGTGTCAAGTATTTTCTTCAAAAACAAACTGAGCTTCGTCACAATCGTTACCAGAATCCTCGAAATCATCCTCATTAACTGACCAAGCTTCGATAATACGAGTATGTTCGATTTCAGCATTAGAAATTGACCACCTCCTTTCCATGTTTTTTTTTGTATAATTCAGGGGTCGAATTACGGCATCAGTTATCGAGCAACACGTGACTGATAAATATTGATTTGGCATGACAGCTTAAGAGATCGAGTATCGAGTATCGAAATTTGGCATTCTGTCATCAGTGATCGTGTATTTATTTACTCGATATGGTTCCTGCTGACGAGCTGAAGTGCATTTGGCAGGAAATATGTAAGAATATCTTTGTTTACTGTTATTTTTGCTTTTTTTAAATATATTGTTTAAAATTTATTTCAGGTCGAGTCTAAATAAAACTAGCCCTCTGAAAAAGGGGCTTTTTGGAAAATTTTATGAGCTGGACAGCGGTTGAGGTGCTTCTGCATTATAAATAAGAATGCACTCTTATTTACCATGAATCTTTTAAGAAAACTGCAATCAAAAGTATATCTTGTGAAAGATATTTTCAGAAAATTATAGTTTTATATACGTACGCAGAGTCTTGTAAAGTGAAGGGATCGCTTTTATCTCTAAAACGTCTTTGCTCTATACACTCAAAGCGATCATCCTCTGAATCAGAAGATGTAAATATTCCATTTTTAGTTGAAGACGATAAATACAAAACTTTTCCTCACACAAAAATAAATACTTTTGACATTTGTCAACCATCTCAATTCAATGTAGTAGAATGTACTAGTACAATTTTCAAAGTACACTCGATACGTGACCATTCTTATGTGATCATCTCAATGTAGTTACTCGATCAGTCGATAGCGTATGGATTTCACTCACTCGTTAACTGATGTCGTAATTCGACGCCAGGTAAATTTACTTTTATTCAATTGAATTTTGCGTTTATTTATCTACTTACATTTTTTGATACCAGAAAAGCTTTGGAAAACCGTAAAATAAGTTATTGAAATCTGCTAAATCTTCACTGAGACACTATGCACGACTAAATGTCAAATTTATCGAATTATTTTGCATTGAACGTGAATTAGCATACTTTTAGGCCGTGGTGTAGTGGTAACATCATCGCTTGTCACGCTGTTGGTTCACGGTTCAAATCCTGATGTCAAGAATCATCTACTCGTATTTATTTCGTATGAAATAAATAAAGCCAAAGCTGAGTTAACTCTACTGCGTAGGCATAACACTGGTCATATAGCTGAAAATACAACTTGATCCCGATGATGTCATCAGGAGGACGGAAAAAAATACTGTGAATCATGAGCAACGACAAAAGCAAAACAAACAAGCTCCGCAGTTATCTGGATGCTACCCTTGGAGTGTACAGAAACTTAATACCATCTGAGTTTCAAACCACTACACTAAATCTTTCGTTCTCTCTCTTTCTTCTTCACAACGTCCGTATCCTAGTATAGTATTCATATCCTCTTTGGCGCGCGCAAATTATAAAAAAAATATTAAATGTGATACAACGGCCACTTAGAAAAAAACAAAAAGTTTTTCGAATATGAAGGTAATTTATTGGAACATATCAAATTTGATACATTGGGATAAGATACTCATTCCCACCTCAACCAACAATCTACAATCTAGGCGTCATAATATGTCCTGACACGTATTGCTGAATTGTGTAGCTGTCAGCTCAAGAAAAATGGGACAAATTCAATGCTGCTTCCTCTTTCCTTTCTTCTCTGATGGACGGAAGGGATAATTCTCCTTATTTTTGAGATAAATTATGCCGTCAATATCCGAATATTAATGAGTAAGTACATTTCGTCTTATAAGTACCCGATCCCAAAAAGAAATTCCGGACGCGTTTCACTAATGGAATAATGTTGTATCACGCGTTTGTATCACAATTCGAATTGTCGACCATTTTCTCTGATATTCTAAATTTAAATTTAAATCCTTGTCAGCATTTCGATTTGATTGAATACCCTGTATTATTGACATTGAAAAACATTCTCCATTAGCTGCAACAAAAATAAAGTATTGAGCTATAAAAACGTGGTACAATCTTAAAAAAAAAATGTTACGTATACGCCTTCATGTGTTACTTACGAGTACTTCGAAAATAGAGGATTTCTTGGTCAAAATACGACCACTGAAACAAAGTAATGCAAACATCGGTCGTAAAGTAGGACTTTGTGGTTGCTTGGTTGACGGACATTGACAATGTAAAACATTAATTTCCTGGAATAAGGGAAATTCACCCTGAGGTTCGGTCTGCTTTAGAAAAAGGTCAGTTTTTGAAATTCCGGGGATGGGTGCGCTTGACCAACTCTTCGAATTTATAAGTGGATCGGTCTGGAAAATAGTTATAAAATAAAAAGGTAATTAGCCCAAAACCCTAAATTTTGAAAAAAACTATGTTAATAGCTTTCACAGCTTTTCAAATTCATAAATGCGGATATGTAGGTTATTACTTCCATTTAACACCAAAGTTTGAGTTCTTTTCAAAAACGCAACCCAACTTTGTGTCAAGTCCTTGAAGTTCTCAGCAACCATCCCCAAGAACATAATAGAGCAAAATAGTTAGAACACCACTTTCCTGTGAGTATATGGTAAATACAACATTTACCAACTACACGCATTCATGGTGCAAAAGGGCAAACAAAAAAAAAAAAAAATACACTGTTGAGAGCAATAAACGATTACACTATGGTTGACAAATAAGTGCTACAAAAATCCAGGTTGAGGAAGTGATATATATTCATACACATGTACAACAAGTTGAAGGAACGATATGTACACAGATACACCGAAGGTTGCGATAAAGTATGGAAATGTGTGAACATGAAAGTACTTTGCTACTATTGCTGAGTTTACGATTTCTTTTTATGAGGGGTTGGGACGAGCCCCCACAGGTTTTTTTTTATTTTTTTTTTTTTTTTTTATTCGCAACAATGTTAAGTGATACATCGTTTTTAAGGGGTTTCACTTTACCGAATGCGCAGCGGATACGTAATCGAAATTGAAATTTTTATATGTATTTTTTTTTTTCTTTTTTTAGTCCATTTGTCGTTTTGTGCATCGTTGAAATAATGTATTGCTTTACTTTTTACCTTCATGAAAGTTATGACATGATTTTGGGTATGGTTTTAACTTTTTTGTATACGGGCTTGTTAAGTTTTGAAAGGGTACTACGCCTAAGGGAAGTTAAAAATAGTGGAGAGTGCTTTCAGGTGTACGAGTATTCTATTCAAGTTGATGCTGTTTATGATAGACGAATGTAAAACGGTTTTGTTTGGAATTTTTATGGCAACTCCTGTAGTCGGGTTGGATTTATTTTTATCACAGCGAGGCACTAATTTAATGATTTACGTTTTTCTTGATTTAAAATCTTTAAAAAAGCCTCTTCATGTAGAATTACCTCTATTAGTCGATGGGATTTTGTTATAAACGAAAGGGTACTTGGAATTTTACAGTCTTCAAGATTATGGTATAAGGCGCATCTAGAAATGTACCTGGGAGCTGTTAAATTACTGTGAAACCTACATAAGCTTCTAAAAAGGGTTCCAGTAAAGATGTCTATCGAAAATTGAGCAAGTAATTCATCCTACTAAGTTAGATAGAGGTGAAATTCCTTTTGAGTTTCTTTTTATATTTCATGTGGGAGATCCAGGTCGTATAGTATTGATTATTCTGGCGCATGAAGCATTTTTTATTAAATGTCCTTTACCACTTAGAACTGTGTTCTTTGAAGTTAGTAAAACTCAGCGTTGGAGTTAAAGGAAATGTTTGGGTAGATAAGGAGTACAGTAATGGTGCGCGCTAATTTCGAATCTTTGTAAATTATAGATTTCCAGGCAGGTTACTGTTCTACTGCAAAATACATAAATGTATAGAATGGGCTACACGTTTGCCTTAAACAGACGCACAGGCGGGACACAACTTTATATTTCGTCCGAACATTTGTGGTAGAAAAAATGGTACAAGAGCGCTAAACATTAAACATTCCGGCGGTGTTAACTGCATATAAACTGATCACCGATCAGTCTACAAACTGGTCGCTGAATACAATCCGACATGTAACGGGAACTTATATTGTGGCCAGATCCGCATGAGTGAAAAACCTTTCATACCTTTTAAAGAATCCTAGGTATCTTGTACTATCTTCTGCAGCATCAGTAATCTGCTGGATCTATTGAATGTCAGGACTAACATACAGGACTTATAGGGCCTCTACTAAGCCTACCCACGATCCTATATTGTTTCTGGCAATGTGGCTCAGCTCCCCAACTTTTCCCAACTGTCGTGCCTCTTTCTTGACTGTTCTGCACCATGTTCTCCTCGAACTGTCATTTATTCTGCCATCATGGGTTAAAGGGTTCCATCGCATAGCATAGTTAGCTGTGGAACTGTAACCTTTTCGGAACGTGTGACCAATCGACTGCCACTTCCGACGTTGGATGGTTGTGTAAAGGTATTCGTTAGAGGTACAGTTGGGCCAGAAAATTCTTAAGATTTTGCTCAGGCACCTGTTAACTAACATTTTCAGCTTTCTCGTGGTAGTAATGGTCACTCTCCATGTGCTGTATCTATGTATATAACAGCATGGATACAACATTAGAACAGAACAGTCTTAGCATGTTGTTCAAACTGATTGCATTGCCTCGTCATATTTTGAACAAAATCCCGAACGCGGACATTGCTTTGGCAATAGTGTTGACTGTATCCAGTTCAGTTACACCGTCTGTGGAGACAATACTCCTAAGATACTGAAAATCCTCCAGCAATACATATCTTCGACTCGCAGTTTTCTACTCTACTGCGCCGTCCCTCGGGAATAGATTCGAATATTTTCCGGGCCGGAGATCCATGCGCTATACATGACCCAGTCACTCTCCTGGCGAAGTCGATGTCGCTGAACAGCCCGTACAGTTCGTCGTTCCATCTCCTCCTCCATTCACCATCTATGCAGACGGAACCAAAAATCACCCAAAGAATTTGCCTTTCAAAGCAGCCAAGAGCAACCTCACCCGTGTTTTATGTTAAAAAAATCACATGACAGCGCATCGCCTTCTTTGAATCCTTTTTTGAAATCAAAGGTCTCGGAGAGGTCTTTACCGACCTTGATGGAGCAGCGTGCATTCTCCATCTTCATTCTGGACAAATGGATGAGTTTGGCAGGGAAGCAATATTGCTCTATATAGCTCGTCTCTATAAATGCTGTCATACGCAGCCTTAAAATCGACGAAAAGGTGATGGGTATTGATTTGAAGCTCCTGGGTTTTTTTCCAAGATCTGTCATACTGCGAATATTTGTTCCATGGTGTACTTTGCTGGCTTAAAGCCCCACTGATATGGACCGATCAGGTTGTTAATGAACGTCTTCAGTTCACACAACACGGCAGATAATAGATTATAGGCGATGTTAAGGAGACTGATGCTCTTGTAGTTGGCGCAGTTTAGAGGGTCTCCTTTTTTGAGGATCGAGTAAACAATACTGAGGTTCCATTCATTCGACATACTTTCATCTGACGATATTTTACAGATGAGGTGGTGCATGCTCCTTACCAAGTCATCTCCCGCCGTTTTGAAAAGTTCGGCAGCTAGGCCGTCAGCTCCAGTAGCTTTGTTGGACTTGCATAAATTTAGATATGGATATCTTAAGTTCGTCTAGATCGGGTGGATGGAATTGTTGATCTACATCGTCCAGGTTGAATGGTTCATTCTGCCTATACAGTCTGCAGAAATGGTTCTTCCATATCCTCAGCATCGACTGCGTTTCTACTACGATGTTCCCTTGATCGTCTTTGCAGGCTTCAGTTCGTGTCTTTTTGCCTTGGCAAGTTCTTTTTACCCTTTGGTAAAACTTCCGAACCTCATCCCTGCAATAGCATCTCTCTATTTCCTTGATCGCGCGCTTCTCTTGCTCCTACCTTTTTCTCCTGCGTTACCTTGTTGAAACTACATAAGCGCACAGGACATATAGTTTAGTTGTGGCTGTAAATAGTTCGGTCATTGCTCTATGTGTTCACCATCGAGGCCTCGCCATTTATGTCCGTAGTGATATTGCTTACCAAGTTCCACCACAGTATGGCCACTGTTCCAACCCGGAATTTAATTTCAAATGGCTAAAGTTCACCGTCCGTAAGCAAATAATTCACTACTTTTTATTTACAGAAGCCCTAGTGTGGACAGCAACTCAACTTTTGATGAATTTGATCCGCTCTCCGATTCCATCACTCGAATTGTCCGCTTGTATCCTCATACCGAAATCGTCATTGCGGGTGATTTCAATATACACAATTCGGATTGGCTTCAACATTTTGGCCAGACAATACCCGAAGGAAGGTATATTAAACTTTACGCTGAGGTAAACAATTTGACTCAGCTTTGGACTTGTTTCTTACTTCGCACCCTGATAAATACACTATTTTAGCGCCTCTAGGTCTGACCATAATATCATATCACCTAAATTCTCGTACTCCGACCAGTTAGTTAAAGAAAAAACCCCTAAAAGAAAAGTGTGGCGATACGAGAAAGGCAACTGGAGCGGCCTTAATATGCTCTTTAGGAGTTTTAACTGGTCGCTATGCTTCCTCGATAGCGACGTGGATGCCGCTACTGATATGACTTTATCCCTAACACATAAAGATCATTAAATCTAATGCAAACTCGTGGTTTGACCAGAGCTGTAAAGAGGCTTCAAAGAAATAAGTTTTCGATCTTATAAAGCCAACAAATCTCAGGAAAACCGAAAGAAGTTTAATCAAGCCAGAAAAGACTGCAACGCCCATATTCGACGTGTAAAATTCTAACATGACCTACAATGTCCCAAAGGCAGTAAAAACTGTTGGTCATTCGTTAACAATTTTAAAATTCTGCCTCAAAATCCAATCTGCTCGCTGCTCACTTTGCATCCAACTCCACGCTGCCAGATAATGCTTTGTCTCCATCTGTATTTGAGAGCGTCAAATTTTCTATGGGACAAGTCCACTTTCGCACTCATACAGTGCAGGAGTACTCAAAGGTCTTAACGTACACAAATTCGCTGATCAAGATAGTATCCCACCGGGAAGTGAAACGAATCTCTCTATCACTTTGGCTAAACTAAGATGGTTGCGCTTGCATATGGCGTCGATGAGTCTCTTCTTCAATTAATTAGAAATTACCTTTAGGGGCATTCAATACAAGTTGTCTTGGATGGCTTCAAGTCTGCAATTCACCATATAAATGCTGGTGTTCCGCAAGGCTCTGCCTTGTCTCCTATTCTCTGTTTTATTTTTATAAATGATCTCATTCCTTCGCTGATGACAATATCCTAAAAAAATCTCGCTAAAACCGCTGCAGAATGTTTAGGGTTTCTTAAGCGGTGCAAGAAATATTTTAGCCCGTCTGATTTGGCTTCAATTTATAAGGCATTCATCTGCCCAAAGTTGGAATATAACGCCCATATCTGGTCTGGTGTATCTAAGACTATTCTGCACAAACTAGATAGTGTACAAAATCGCGCGTTAAAACTTATAGTTGATAGAAACATTGTCAACTCCATACATTCACTTGAACATCGTCTAAATGTCTCGTGTCTCTCTCGATTTTATTGCTTTTTTTTATGAAAAATGATCCAGCGAACAAGCCAGTTGCATTCCTCCCCTTCATAATTTCACCCGCAGTACGCGTCATGAAATGCACATCAGTTCACCCTTAAGCCCAACTTTGGTCATTCTGTCAAATATAGGGATTCGTTTATAAGCCGAACGACACGAATGCGGAATGATCTTCCAGGCTCTGTATTTCCCCATCACTACAACCTTCAAACATTTAAAGCCAATGTGCACAGGCTCCTTTTTTTTATAATTTGCACGTGTGAAAGGGGTTATGAATACCCTTATACTAATTTTACGACACGGGCGCTTTGAGGAAAGGGGAAGAAACAGAGAGAAAGACAGATTGGTGTAGTTGGTTTGAAACTCAGCTGGTATTAAGTTTCAGTGAACTCCAAGGGTGGCTGTCCAGATAACTGGTTAGCTTGTTTGTTTTTTTGCTTTTTTCGTTGCTCATGATTCACAGTATTTTTTCCATCCACCTGATGTTATCATCACGTGCAAGTTGCATTTTAGCCATATGAGTGTTATGCCTTCGCAGTAGAGTTGACATAAGCTTTAGCAATTGATCGACTTTTTATTTATTTCATGCGAAATAAATTGATGATTATTAACATCAGGATTCGAACCGTGAACCTGTAGCATGACAAGCGATGATGATACCACTACTACTGATACTGAAACAGTTTCAGGGTAATCATATCCCCTTCGGCGTGCCCAAATTATAAAGAAAATGTATCGCCAGTACATTTTCCGCATCCCCATTTCCATCCTTGAAGAAATAAGTTTCAATCATATTTTCGGCCTAAATGCCACACCATACAGTCATTGACTGCATTTGTAATTCCTGAGTGACTTGGCGATATAGTGCATCCCAAAGATACACATTTTGTTTATTTAGATAGCCATTAGTTTGAAAATGAGATTAATCTGGTATTATTAACTTTTCTAAAAAGTAATCGACTTCATTTTTTATTTCGACACTGAACGGGCCATGAATAATCGACTTTGGTAATCTCTGGGGAGCAGTTTCTGACCGAATTGAATTTTGTAAGCAAATTCTTTTCTAAAATTCACTGCAATGATGTCCGAGGGATGTTTAATTGGCTTATGTTCTCTTGCGAATGACCGAATTGCTTCTTCCAGTCGATTTATGAAGATTTACCGACAGCATATCGCTTGATTGCGTTTTTAGATGGAAAATTTTGAACGTTAGAATGACGAAGGAACTTTCACTGTGTGCTCAAAAGGATTTGACTACAAAAATGTGTTGTGGAATCATCAAGCGCTCCATAATAAAAGTAGCCGTATACGAGTAGACTGTATCTGGAAAAGAAAAAAACAGTAAATTACTCGTACAAATACTGAACGATTCTGAATTTATAAATTTTTAAAACACATTTAATGTTTATGGGCTACCCTGTATATAAATGTGAGCGGCGTAGTTTAGTGGTTAAGTGCTTGGAAAAATTGTTCTCGGTCTCACCTCTGCCGTACATCTGACAAACATCCGAGAGGCATCAATCTGTAGATTTCTTTGATTCGTGAGCTGCAAGATATTAGGCCTTAGGGCTACTTGTGAGAAATGTTTAATGTTTTAAAATTAAAATGCTGATTATAAAACCAGCGTATAGTAATTTATTTACTTATTGCCTAATTTGGGTCAGTCACTTTAATTTAAAAGCCAGCTTTACACTTCGTAGCAAAGTCGGAAATAAAACAAAGTTCTCAAATCCCTAATAGTACTAACCCTAATCTACAAGCGGTTTCACCATAATTGAGAGCCAATTGAAAATAGGGAAATGTTCTTTGAAAAGCTACAGTTTGTTGTTAGGATTATCTCTAAATCCTACCGAAAATCAGGATCTGAAGAAAACGAAAAACACCAAACAGGCATAAAATGCACAGTGTGGGGTCATTACGCTTTTTTTTTTTATATATATAAACCTCTCGCAGGATAAGCGAACCTGCTGTGACAGCTCCTTAAAATCGATCGATAAAAATGTGATTGAAAACAGACATGTCCTGTTAAGATTTGTGGTACATTGGAGTGCAATTCTCGATGCTTTCGGCTTGTCCTCAATGTCTCAATGATTGGGATAGGATGAGATGTCCACCCCTCAAGTTTTTTGTTCTTTCTGGTATATCCGTATCGCCGTGAATAAAGACATCCTGTTTACTTTTCGGTACTCTTTTTTTTGTTTTTCTATTATCATCTTTGAGGTGATGTGAATATAAAATGATGGGACAAAGCTTTGGATAGCGGCCTTCTGGAAACATGTCTCCTGGGCTGCGAGTCAATTCCAAAGTTCTTTTGTTCTATAACAAAGGAGATTTTGATAGAGCGCAGTTAGCAGGATTATAAGTTAGACATAAGAATTAGGGACCCTAGAGGCTTACATAGTCCGAAATATAGTATGTTGAGGGGTTGGATGATCGAGGAAAAATCCCAGTTCGTTTGACGAATTCAAATACTCGTATATCACCGATTTCTTTCTGTCCGAGTTCTGGTTTCAGTGATGAAGCTATGCCCATGCTTTCTTCAGTAACCATCCTAACGGATACGGTGATTTTGTTATCTTTGTACTTCAAGTTTTGTTTTGATTTGTTTTGAGTATGTATCACATAATAATTATAAGTACCTCTGCCGTCTAGATAGAAGAAGGTATGGGAATCTTTGGGGACCCAGAATATGTAAGCCATACCTGCAACTAGCAGGTCAGGTTATTGGTTTTTGATTGGCAACATGGTGTATCATCGCTATCTATATTATCTATTAGGATCTGAGTTGTAGGGAAAATAGAAAACTTAATCATGGGCTTGGCATACACTTGCGTGGAAAATAAAATGCGCAACTAGGTCGCACGTACTCGCGCCTATTTGTTGTTTGCCTGACAATAACTCAGATTTAATATTTAAACAAAATAGTATTGGAGGAACCGAAGAACCATGAAGAAAAAGGAACTGGAGTTCTATACCGACGGTTCTAAGATAGACGTTGACACGGGAGATATTCAAACCCAATGCGGTGACCCTCTGCAGGGTACCAGGGCATATGTATATCGAAGGAAACGAAAGGGCTGACGAGCTTGCTAGCAAAGGGTTGGCGCTGCACTTATCGCGGGCCCTCCCTTTTGCAGTAACCCCAATCTGTTCCCTACGGAAGAAAATAGAAGATGAAACCACCGATCAACCAAACAGAAGGTCAATTCATTTGGAAACAAGCGCAACGGCCAGGGCGCTATGTCCGGCCTTCAGCAAGAAGAAATCAACTTATCAGGTGAAACTTAGTTGTTATAATGCAGGGATCGTTTCTGGAATAATTACTGGTATTATCGTTTACGCGGAGCGACTTGGTGTGCTACATAACGACTATTGTAGAAGTTGCAGGGACGAAGAAGAAATTGAATCAGTTCATTACCTGCTGTGTGATTGTCCTGCCCTATCCGTTACAAAAATATGAAATCTCCTAAGTTACTTTTCCTCGGAGCCTACGGACCTCCTGAGATTTATATCACTCTTCTAACAGCAGACTTTACAGCGTTTCCAGGATTAGATGATTGGGCACAATGGACCCGAACTGTTGGTCTAAGTGAGCAGTGACTCTATTTGTCCCAAGGCACCCATCTACCTAACCTAACTTAAACAAAAGTCCATTAAATGTCGGAACACAGGCGGACTGACAGAAAATGTAATTTTTTTTTTTTATAATTTGCGCGCACCAAAATGGGATATGAATACCATTAAATTATTTCAGGGCACGGGCGTTTGTGGAAATTGTGAGAGAGAGAAAGAAAGATTTGTGTAGTGGGTTTGAAACTTAGGTGAAATTAAGTTTCAGTAAACTCCAAGGGTGGTGTCCGGATAACTGGGGAGCTTGTTTGTTTTGCTTTTTGTCGTTGCTCATGATTCACAGTATTTTCTTCCTTCCACCTGATGTCATCATCACGATCAAGTTGCATTTAAGCCATATGACCACCCTACAGCCAGTGTTATGCCTTCGCAGTAGAGTTGACTAAGCTTTCGCAATTGATCGACTTTTTTACACTCTTTGTAGATTCACTACTCGTATTATAGTAATGCAAGGTTTGATAAAAAAACCCACGCATCAAAATCACTCTATGTGAAGAATTATCACGGAGAACGTTGAATACTAAAAGTTGCCCAAAAATATTTACTGGATTTCAGATTTGAATAACTTTTTATTTGATTAACGAATTTTAACAAAACCAGAAGAATATTAAAGCTTAATCTTCGCAATTGTGTTTCGCAAAACTGCATCTCTTTTTTTTTGTGGTGTCAGAGCCAATATATGGGACTTAGTGTTCCTTTTAAAGTCTGCAAGGGACTGGGGACTATTCTCGTAAAACTTTCCTTTCAGATAACCCCATAGGAAGAAGTTTGGAGCTGTTAAGTCCAGACCATGAAACGGCCATCAATGTCTCCATTTTTTGAGATTATTCGGTCTGGGAACATTTTTAGCGCCATCTTGTTAAAACCACACACACGGGAACGGGATAGGTGACCCAGCTGTAGATGTAAAAAGTTGTTGAGCATTGCTCTGGATCCCCATTTGCGTCTTCAACAAAAATAGGGCCCTAACCTACCGTGACTCAAAGTGGATACATCCGCCACTCCTGAATTATTTAAGGATTTACCACGCCCCAGAAACATAAATTTTGTTTATTGACGAAGTCATTGAGATGAAAATGGGCTTCGTCTGACATAATCAATTTATCCAAAAAATAGCGATCTTTTTAGTCGTATTTTTCAAGCAGTGTGCAAGCCAATAATAACCGACTTGTGAGATCTCTGGCAAGCAGTTGCTAATTAAATTGAATTTTAGATGGAAAATAATGCAAATCCCTTCTTAAGGTCTTCCGTGGGATGTTTAGCTGGGACGAGCGCCACCTGGTCGATATAGAAGGGTGTTCATCAACAGATACCTCTACGCGGCTTATGTTGTCTCGATAACGTCCGGGCGCAAGTCTCCCAGTTTGTCTATGATTGAACACCTTCGACCTTCTTGTCGAAAACGGGCAACAAAACACACGATGACATCTCTAGACGGGGCATTTCTTACATTAGAATGACCGCGAAGTTCTCCTTGTATTCTTATAATTGAGGAGTTATGTCGAATGTAAGATTCAACAGTGAAAATCCGGTATATCCTCGTCCAGTACATCATTATTGAAAATCAAAATGTTCAATTTAAAAGAGAGAAAAAAACAATTTTTAAGAAATATTTCTTCGTTTCAAAGTTATGAATTATTATAATTTTTGATCCACCCTATACGATATGGTACTTGTGATTTTAAGGAAAGTAAAGAAGTATATATTTTCTGAACCTGCTTGTGTCTTATTTTTTTTTTGAATTTATCAACACTGTGCACTGAATAAATTTGCAGCATCACCAGAAATTCGTTAGTCCAGGTCTATGCTATAAAAATAGCCGAAATGGGAATAGTGAATTTAATTATAGCCATAAGTGCTATTTATTATGTTAAAAATATCCGGTAAGAACTGCAAGAACTTATGCTGTAGATTTAAATTTGTATAGTAACTGTAACAATGTAGTCACAATAATACAACAATACACATTGTAAAGCTAAATATCGCCCACAGCTGTTTCAGCTTTTACAGGGTTCTCCAATAGGGACTCCGAACTTTGACAGTTGATAGCGGCCATATTGATGAAGCTACATCTGTCAAATTGGCTGTCATTTATTCAGTCTGTTTTGCCAAATCACCATGGACGGATATAGGGTTCAACAACACGTCCAAATAATAAAATTGTTTTATCAAAATGGGTGGACTGTTCGGACAACGTTCCGCGCGCTTGCCCATAATCGTCCTTCCGAGAGGACTATTCGCAGTGTGGTGGATGAATTTGAGTCCACTGGTTAAGTAAACGATCAATCAACACCTGTACGTCGACGAAACGCAAGATCTGCCGAAAACATCGCCGCTATCCGTGAGAGTGTACAGGAGAATCCGAGGCAGTCGATTTCGGCCTTTCGCAGACCACAACTTGGCGAATTTTGCGTCGTGACTTGGGCCTGCACCCGTACAAAATTCAACTGACCCAGGAGCTGAAGGTAAATGATCATAGACAACGACGTGTGTTCGCTAAATGGGCTCTAGAGCAGGTGGAAACTGACCCTAATTTTCATCGAAAAATCATCTTCAGCGATGACGTACCCATTTCTGGATGAATGGGTACGTCAACAAACAAAATTGTCGAATTTGGGACGATACCAATCCACATGAGATGCAACAGCGTCCAATGCATCCCGTAAAAGTCACTGTTTGGTGGCGGCGTCATCGGTCCATATTTCTTTGAGAACGGCGTTGGCCAAGTCATCACCGTCAACGGCGAGCGCTATAGGTCGATGATTACCAACTTCTTTTGGCCTGGATCATATGGATACCAACGACATGTGGTTTCAACAGGACGGCGCTACCTGCCACACAGCTCACGCCAGATTGGAAATTCTGCACGAGCGATTCGAGGGCATGGTCATCTCACGTGGAGGTGATGTGAACTGGCCACGGAGATCGTGCGATTTGACCCCGTTAGACTTTTTCTTGTGCGCATAAGCCACAAACCACAGCGGCTCTCAAAGCCAACATAACCCATGTCATCGGTCAAATGCAGCCTGATTTATGCACCAGAGTCATGGAATTGGACATTTCGGTTGCGTACCACCCAAAGAAGCCGAGGCCGACATTTGAACGATGTTATGTTCCATACATAATGGCATCGATAGGCCTTTCAAACGAATAAAAAATTTCGATGATATTTCACACACACTTTGTTTTATTTAAATTTAAAGATAGGAAGCGCTTAACGAAAGACCCTTTATTTATAAGAGAATCAGCTTTTAGAATTATATAATGTTGCTATTATTGCTCTTCTTGAAAAGCTGTTTCGTCTATTTTTTAGTAAATTAATTCGAAAAAAGAAAATGCGAGGAGTCGGACTAATGACGATCGAAGTACTAATTCAACACCTTTACTGTCACAGTTGCTGCGGTGTTGGTCTTAGCTGTGTCATGTACTTATGTGACGTCATATGTCGTGTGACGTATTATATCTTCCTACGGTTTTATTGACGTTTCCAAACGTGATTTTAGTTTTGGAGGCTTGTCAGCCATTCACGGGAGATAAAAAAACATTGAACAACTTTTTGGTGTTTTCTGGGATTCAAAACCTGAACCAACCGCTCAGTAATTAGTGCTTTGAACCAAGACGCCAATATACTACGAGTATACCAATAAAGAAAAGAGTACAATCTTAAACTGTATTTTGAATGTGTAGTTACGAGTACGCCAAAGATATTCTGTAAATTACTACATATCTACTGCATTTGCATTTTAAAAAAGCAGCCGTAATGTGTATGATTATATTCACATCAATAGCTATTATTGCAATTAATGTGAAATGAAAATGCAGGATGACCCATAAGTCACGATGGGGTTTAAACAGCCCATATTTAGTACAAAATATGGAAATCTTATTACACTAGTTACGAAAAATTACATCTTTTAAATGGCCTACATTTTCGGTTTGGCAAAGGGTTGCCCCTTTTAAGGCATGTTCCATGACGGCTGTAAGTTTCTGTGGTTGTAGTCCCCTTATTTCGGTACGAAATCCATTAGTTGTGGAATTGTCCTTTCTTTCAAATAGCCCCATAAAAAGAAGTCAGAGTCCATTCGATCTGGAGAATGTGGTGGCCAGTCAACTGCTGACCTTCTCGAAATTATGCGTTCTCCAAAAATGTCTCTTAGAAGTTGCACTGTGGCTTCAGCAGGATGGCAAATGGTTCCATCTTGCTGAAACCATATTCCAGGGCGCTTTTCCACTGCATGTCGCACAAAATTTTGAAGCATGGCCCGATACCGTTCTCCAGTGATAATCACAGCATTACTACCAGCATTCTGGATGGAAAATGGGCCAACAATTTCTCGTGACGTTATTCCCCATCAAACTGTGCACTTAAGGGGGGTGCAATTCCTTCTGGTTTATAACCCTTTTCTGTACTCCAAATCCTGCAATTCTGCCTATTGACAAAACCGTTGTGGTGAAAGTGAGCCTCATCGGACATTATCATATTGTAAAGAAAACCATAATTTTCTCTTGACAATTGTTTTGCTTTAACTTCTGCACCAGTTGAATTTTGTACGGGAAAAGGTTTAAACCGTGTAAAATACGCTGCAGTAACCAGTTGGGAACATCGTCTCCGGGTCGAAGTTCCAGGCTCTTCTGTGGCATCCTCCTGCTCACATATTCAATATTCGCCTCCGTCCTAGCTGATCAACTAAGCAACGGATTGTTGATCCTGGAGGAGTAACTCTAACATTGAAACGTCTTGTCAATCGGTTGGTGATTTTCAAAATAAAACTGTGTAATTTTGGTGCGCTGTACTACTGTAAATTTTTCCATGATGAATTTCCGCAACATCGTCTATTAGTTGTGAAAAAAAGGAAAAAATATATAAGTCATTTAAATACCGTCGTGACTTATGGGCCACCCGGTATTAGAATTTGCTATGAAAAATAGCCACTGTTGCTATTGCGAAATTGCTGTTTTAGCTATTTTGCAATTGCAACAAACATACCACCCTGAATTAGAATTTACTATGAAAAATAGCCACTGTTGCTATTCAGAAATTGCTGTTTTAGCTATTTTGCAATTGCAACAAGTAAGTGCTATGTAGGTAAGCTGAAGAACTATCCTTAAATGACTTATACCGCACTTTTCTAAAAGGGCGATGGTGTATTATAATTATATTTTGTATTCATATCCTTTTTTTGGTTATGCTGCTACTCAAAATTATTCAATGTAGAGGGCAAATGGCAGTATTTGCAGTTTTTAGTTTTTATTTTTTTTAGTTGTATCTGCTATAAAAAATGGGCAATACCTGCATTTTTGTATGAGCCTCAGCTATTTGAATTTTAGTTCTTTGCAATACTTGAAATGCCATAGTAAACAAAAGAAACACTGTGCGTACTCACAGATGCAGTTATATGTTTATAGCAAATTTTTCAGTTTAATGACTTTTAGTTCATTCCTCTAAAAGTTGAATTATTGGAGACGCTGTTTCCTTCATTTGTACGAGTAGCTAAGAAAAGATTTGTTTTTGTTTATTAAGATTGAAGGACATTTTTTGTCCATAAATTTCTGTAATATGTTCACAGTTTTCATGCATATTTTTTTTTTATTTTTCTATGTTGCATGTGCTTCTTTATGTATCCCCACAACCCTATAAAACTGCATATTGTCGTAGCATAATATTTTCACTTTCAAAAATAGAAATAATCTGTTCGTCTGAAGTACTGAACATATTATTCTTATTTCATTTGCTGGTACCCTCAATAAAAAATAAAACAATCGAGAAATAGCCATTTTACAAGCGATTTGCATCCTGACGATTCAAATCACTCTTAGGCAGTGGCGGCTTGTCTATAAAATCCAACGCAAACATCTAATTTATAAGTTCTAAATATTTTCAAATCACTCCCCTACACTGTATGTTAACAACAACGCAGAATAGATATTGGAAGGGAATGAAAGAAAATGGCGAAACAATATTCCATCAATTGTCTGGAATGAGTAGAATGGCACGTGCTCATCCCAACTTCAGGTTAACATGGGGTACCTTTGTGTCTGTCAATAACTATATTGAACAGCTACGTTGCTTTTATATGGAATTATTGTACAAAATATGTGTGCCTGATGTGATATTTTCACAATGTAATTCGATGGATATGTATGACTTGCTGAGGCCTGCGGCTTCACTCGCATGGATTTTGGATTTGTCGTTTATAAACGCTTTAGGGTTTGAATTTTGGGAAATGCTGAAATACGCGTTTCATTATTAGTGTTGTAGAATAGTTATGCTAAGTTTCAATTAAATTCGACTGAAAAAATATTTGTTCCTGTACAAAATTTTATATCCCCTTAGAGTTTGAATTCTGAACTTTAGCGGTTTCGTCTCGGCGATGATGAATCAGTCTGGACATGTTTAGTTATATACATTTAGATAAGTACGAGGGTGGGTCAATAAGTCCCTGAAAAATGAAATAAGGAGCACTCTTTTCGATATAAAAACATTTTATTTGTCAACATAGTCTCCTTCTAGTTCTATACACTTCATCCAACGTTTCTCCAATTTGTTGGTGCCCTCCAAATAATACGATTTCTCGAGCCCCTCAAGATAAGCGTCTGTTTCAGCGATGACCTCTTCATTCGACTCAAATCTCTTACCTCCGAGCCATTTCTTCATGTTTGGCAACAAGAAATAGTTGTAGGGGGATAAATCTGGGGAATATGCTGGATGAGGGAGGAGTTCGTGGCCTAACTCATGCAATTTTGCCATTGCGACTGCGGATGTGTTGTCCTGGTGAAAAATAAATTTTTTCTTCGCCAAATGTGGCCGTTTTTGCTTCAATTCGATCCAGCAGCTCTGCGTAATATGCGCCGGTGATCGTTTTACCGTTTTCAAGGTAATAGATGTGAATAACACCGCGCGCATCCCAAAAAACTGTCGCCATGACATTGCTTGCTGACAAACCCGCCTTCTTAGGCTTCGATTCACCAGGAGAAGTCCATTGTTTTGACTGTTCCTTGGTTTCTGGTGTGTTGTGGTGAATCCAGGTTTCATCCACGGTTACGAAACAACGCAAAACTCAGCCGAATTTTTCTGGAACATCGCCAAACACACCTTTGAAGATGTCAAACGAAAGCGTTTGTTGTCGATTGTGAGCAAACGCGGCACCCATCTTGCGGAAAGCCTTTTCATGTCCAAATATTTATGTAAAATCGAAATCACTGAGCCTTGTGATAAGCCTGTGGCCTCTTCAAGATCGCGCACTTTCACTCGCCGATCGTCCATTATCAAACCATGAATTTTGTCGACCATTTCTGGTGTGGTGGCTATCAATTGGGCGACCAGAACGTTTGGTGTCACTTGTGCTTGAACGACCTCACCGAAATTGAGTAAACCAGTGGTGAATGGTTCCAATCGATGGTGAAGAGTCCCCATAATATTTGTCAAGCTTTTGTTTGGTTTGCATGATAGTTTTTTCTCGCAAAAAATAGTGTTTAATGAGCACTCGAAATTCACTTTTTTTCCATTTTAACGAAAATGCTAGTAGGCGTCTATATAAAATGGCTGCCACAACAAAACTGTTTGACAGATCTGTCTGAAAATTTGGGTGCGTTCTTTTGAAAGATGATTCTTGACAAAAAAAAAATAAACTTAAGGTGACGACACAATTTGTGTTAATTTTCAGTGACTTATTGACCCACCCTCGTATGGTATTGGCAACAAATTTTGTAAGTTTACACTTAAAGTATGTACCTTCGGATTGCGGTTACTGAAAATAGGTTTTAACTGCGAATATCTCTTATTTCAGCCAGAATTTTATGCCTTAAAATCATTTACAAGATAGATTTAGATTTTTCAAATTTTATAGATACACCAATTTTCAAAACGTCGGACTGTACATTTTTTGCACCTATTGCGCGGCCAAGGGGTACACAAAACTGACATAACATTTGTAGCAGTTAACGTCACAATTGTTTCAAATTATTGTTGGTTTTCGAAACGTGTAGGTCATTTTAGAATGCGAATATCTCGAAAATGGTGCATCGAATGAAAAATGTTTTGAAATTCTCCAATTTTCAACCGAACCCTTCTCCTAGGAAAATACTTTTGCCTGCTCGCTGGTAACGTCGCCACTCGTTTTCTTTCCTAATTAACAACATTAACAACTTAGCACCAGCAACAGCATATAGTATTTTAAGCAAATGCCCAAATTGGGTGTTTCTAATGCTGGTGGTTGGTTCAGTGGTTTCGTGTTGTAATTTGACAAAAAAAAAAGGATAACCTATACATACAGCCCCATGCCATTTTCAACCTTGTAATCGTGAAATATCTCAAGTAAGACCACCTAATTATAAAAAAAAAGAACTAGGCTGTAATAAAGTATTTCTCTGGCTGTATGTAAAGGAGGCCCAAATATATTTGGTTATTTCTGTGTGCCACTGCCAAAGTCATTCACATAAGGCGAAAGCGGCAATCAAATCTTTTTCGTGAGCTTAAATAGTCACCATCGTAGTTAATTTCCTTGTGATTTTTGTTTGCAAATCCTATGTATACCTCACCCCAATCCACACATGAAAGAACGCAGTCCTACAATCAGTTTGCTTCATTGCGCTCCCTTGAATTACAATTAACCTGTGCTGCGTTTATACTTGGTTCTTTTGTTGACGAGGAAGTTTTTAGTGTTCATTAATTTACTTTTATATCTAATGTTGTTACTGGAATAATATGTAAGCACCGGTTGGTATCTCATTTAGTGTTGCAATGAAAAATAAATTGGAATCGTATTTTGAGGCGTGAAAAAATCGTATCTCACCTTTATTTTCCCATTTATACTTCAATCTTTGTTCTGTTTTTTTTTTTTTTTTTTTACTGATATTTCTCTTATAACATTTTCCCATTTTACTCGTGGTCGTCATGTACGTAACTCGTCACCAAGTTATACTGTAATTGAATACTTAAATACTAAATACAGTCGACGTCATATAATGACCACTTTTTGTTGGCTTGGTTTAGTTTCTTAGTAAGGTCATCCAACAAAAGGTGTCATTTTAAATCAATAGAAAAACGCAACATTTTTAAGAAAAGTTTCAATATTTTTCTTTTAATCTAAAGTAATATACAAACTCTGAGGTTAGTAATGGAATACAACATCTGCAAAATATCCGCCTCGGCTCTGCCTACAAATAGTGATTCTTTTGATGAAATTTTTCATCACGTTTTCGAATAATTGCGGATGTATTTCACGAATAACAGCTCTGATATTTTCGTTTAGTGCATGAATCGTTGGTGGACCATTGGCGTAGACTTTATATTTAACAGATCCCCAAAGGAAAAAGTCTCCATTTCGAGAAATCGCACGTCCTGGAAATTTGTCATGCAATAGAGCCATTGTTTCATTAGCTTTGTGTGGCATGTGGCGCCGTCCTTCTGGATATAAATGTCGCCCAGTCAACATCGTTCCGTAACGCAATCCATTCACAGAAACGGTCGCAGCAGTATAATTTTCGAAAAAAAAATATGCCGCAATGGTAGCGCCAGTCCAAAAACAGCACTAAACTGTTAGTCGTTGATTGTTCCACTATTTCTCTTGGGTTTTCGGAGCTTCAGATTAGGTTTACGTACCCAGACAAATGAAAATGAGCCTCACCACTAAGAATAATTTTGTCTAAAAAATCGTGATCTAGTTCATTAATTTCCAGCAGCCAATCAGCGAAAGAACGGCATTGTGCGTGGTCTGCTGGCTTCAATGTGGTGCAAAGGGGTTGCGGATAGGCCTAATTCCTGTGATCGTCTCGAAATGGGCACACCTGGGTTTTCGGTCTCTTGTCTTATTGCCAGACGAACACGAGTTGAAGTCTTCATAACACTAACCTGTGTGTTACTTGATCCAAAAGGAATCACCGATGGATCAAAAATGGATTAAGGAGTTGGCGTCGGTGTGTATGGATAAGATTTCGAAATCACTTCGAAAGAGTCCTAGTGTTTTCCAGACAAAGCTTTACGCTATAGACCCCTGTGCTAATATAAATTTGCAATCATTAATCAAAGGTGTCGCTATACACATATGTACTCACCGACAGCTAAGCGGCGCTTAAAGCACTGATCTTCCACCTGATCAGTTCAAAATCAGTTTTAAGCTGCTTCGACAGTTTACAAAATTTGGTCCGATACAATAAAGTAAAATTGTGGTGGATACCAGGTCATGTAGACGTTGTCGGCAATGAAACTGCAGATCCGCTAGCCAGAAAAGGTTCCTCTGAGTTGTTCATTGGACCTGAACCCTTTTGCGTAATATCTGGTTCTGCCTTTAAACTGACCCTAAACAGTTGGGCATGCAACATGTGCATCTCCCACTGGAATAATTCCCAAGGCCTCAGGCAAGCTAAAAGAGCTGTCCAACCCTTCCAAAAAAGGCAGCTGATATCCTAAAATATAGCAGAAATGACATAAGAAGGCTTGGTGAGTTTCCTTACTGGTCACTGCCATTTACTCTACCAGCTAAATAAAATGAGAATTTCAGAGGATATCATGCCGATACTGCAGAACACATTTTTTTTTTTTTTTTTTTTTATCGGACTTTGCAGGTAATCACCTCTAATAAAAAATATCTTCAGAACCTTGAAATAAAAGAGGTGTCCAACTGGCAGGATTTTCATACGGCGAAAAAGTTCCATAGAGTGGGCTAAACGGGAAGAATTACAAATCTTCCTAATGGCGCATTTCTGTAAGACAATCAACGGCTGAATTTTATTTAGGCAAGTACTTCCCCAACAGCTTATTCCGTATTGCAATTTTGAATGAAACATCCCATAATAGATTGTTTTTAAAGTATTGTTGGGACAAAACTTTCTAAGACGGTAGAAACACCGAATGGTTGAGAGCAGATATTGTTTTAAACCTAAAATTTGATTAGACCAACTCAAATTCCGGTTAATTGTAATGCCTAGGTATTTAAAATGGTTTACGTTTTCGATTTTGAAGCAATTGTCATCACAAGGGACATTCCTATCGAAGGAGACATAAGAACATTGGTCAGTAGCCATACAGTGACACAAGTTGTACCTTCCACAATTAGATGCATGAAATATCATCTCGATATCTGGAGCATCATGATCAATTAGGCTGAAAAACATAAGTTTCGTTTTATTGCTAACTTATGTTCCGCAAACCAAATTCTTAGTAATTTAACGTCTTTATTTATACCAGCTACTAGGTTTAAGGGATTGACTGAACCATATGCGATACCAAGATCATCAGCAAAAGCTCTAACTTTTTCTACAAATGGTTGGACAAAAACAGAGAATTTATATAAATGAGAAACAGTATAGGACCAAGCACAGAGCCTTGTGGAACACCAAGATTAATAATCTTAGAGTTGCTTAAACTAGTTTCAACCTTCACTTTTTGTTTTCTATTCTTAAGATAGGACATAAACCAACTATACATAAAATCACGAAAACCCGCATTATATAGCTTTTTCAAAAGAATGTTATGATCCACCATGTTATATCAACAAAAAGTCCAGCACAACACTTTTTGTTGTCCAAACTTTTCTGTATAAAGGAACAGAAATCTAAGAGAGCATCTTCAGTAGATAGCCCAGCTCTAAACCCAAACTGCATGGGGCTGAACAAATTATTTTCTTTAATAATTCCAAAACCCTTTTTTTAACACATTTCTCAAATATTTTGGAGATTGAAGACAATAACGAGATTGGTCTATTATTATTTTATTCATTTCTGTTACACCTTTTGAAAAGAGGAATAACAATGGCACATTTTAGTTCTTCAGGGAAGAGTCCAGACACGATGCTCAAATTGAAAAGATGTGCCAAAATATCAGCAATATTAAAGGCAACGTTCTTCAGTATAATGTTAGAAATACCATCGCTACCACAGGAATATGAATTGCTTAAGGAATGAATAGTCTTTAGAATTTCAAGCCCAGAAATTGGTTCAAAAAAGAAGCTATTTCTTTGGAAAGTACTATTTACAATTCCGGATCCAGTACAGTAACAATTGAACAAAATCTTTGAAACGGCTGTTGTCCAACCGATGAAAAATGGTCATTGAATTCATTAGCTATTGCTGTAGGTTCCGAAATAGTAACACTTCCGTTTTTTAAATAAAGAGCATTATTTTGGTTAATCACTTTCCACTCTTTTTTGAGATTTCCTTGTGAAGCCCTTATCTGATTTTGGTAGTAACTATCTCGACACTTATGTATTTCTTTGTTAATTTTTTGGCTCATACTGTTATAAAGACTCTGTAAACTAGAGTTTTGTAGATGTTTGTGGCAATTTATCCGCAATTTGTGTTTTTGTCTAATTTTCCTAAGAAGTGAACCGTTTATCCAAGGCCTAAGCCTTAGAGCAGATTTTCTAGGGACAATGACGCAAAGTTAACATAGTTTTTTAATAAATTTGATAAAATATCATAACCCGTAGAAACATTGTCTTGAGCATAAACCGCCTCCCAGTTTTCAAAACGCAGTACATTATTAAGCTGCTCAAAGTTAATTTTGAATAACCTCTTTGGAAAATTATACTATGTGAGTGTGTAGCTCTGTTGAAGTAGGTCTCCATTAGACCTAAGGAACTCCTCCTCAACGTTAAAGTACTGCTGCCCTAAAAAGTGGTCTCTGGCACAATATATCTTTCTGGTCGCTGTGCCTAACCGCCATTTTGGGCGTGGCCACACTCCTGTTTAAAAAAAAAACTTGTCCGAGACGTTCAAATTTATCGATTAAATTCACTACAGCTATGCGAGAAGGCGCTTGATGATAACCAAAATCAGTGCGAACTTTACGAAACGTTTCCGCGATATTTTCACCGTTTTTGTAGTGAATTTTTACTATTTCAACACATTGTGTGAGTGTGTATCGATCCATAGTCAATAAATAACGTCCTAGTTTTTACTTATCAAAAATCATTGCAATGATAGTTGAATGTTGAATGACACGCCGGTTATAACCATAAATTTGTCCTTTAAACTATGACTATGGGCAACAAAATAATGAAAAACTAAGGGACTCAACAGCCAATTTGATTAAAAACGTTCAAAAGCAAAGCATATTGGAGGACAAGACTTCCGTCGACTTTACAAAGTTCCAGGAAAAATTAGGGGCGAAAAATGTAGTGCAGACAAATTTTTCACAAACAATATGTTGACTTGTGCCGTGATACGTTCCTTAAAAGTTGCATGTTGTTTCGGAAACAGTAAGGCTTTACTGGTTTACGTCAAATACTTTTATAAATCAGCCTCACAGGAGTTGTAAAATTTGGCGTTCGTTTTGCAGCCACCAAGGAGTATTTAAAAGCCTTTAAGTTGATTCTGCTTATTGGTCTTACATATGTAAGTTATTTATAAATTGTCTAACGACCGCCGATTATAATGGCTGTATTTAGCCAGTCCTCTGACCGTCGTTATAAGCGTCATTATGTTCACTTGTGTCGTAATACGTTCCTTGAAATTGTAAAGGCTTTACTGGGTAGACAGTGTAAAATCGGACGTTCGTTTTGCAACCGTCGCACTAAGGTATGCTTAAAAGAATTAAAGTTGATTCTGCTTATCATTTGCAATGTACCGGTCTTACATAAGTACTTTGAAAAGTGTCTTAAAAATAATCTAAAATCGAAGGTTCGGATGTAACGACAGTCGTTATAAGCAACTTCGACTACCACCCGACACTCATTTTGATATCTACTACATTAGATACATATTTTTTTGAATATTCCGGGGCGCTGACTTGAAGAATGACATCAGTTCTGTACTGTTTACTCTAGTTTTGAAGATGCGGCATAAACTAGCATCCATGCTGATTCAATCGGTTGGTTGAATCTATAAGTTGATCTACTGTAACTTATGCAAAATATGGTCTTTAGAATATAATTCGACACATGAATACATACGAGTACAGGTCTATAGTCCATATTTGTTTAATTAAACCACCTTCAGCATCGATAATAGCCTCAATTCATGACCGGAAAAGTAGGCATGATGGATTGATTTAAGGGGTGTAGGCGCACTATGACCTCGTAGAACTATTGTGCTTCCGCGACTTTGAGCTTGATGAGATAATCAATTTAGAATTGATGAACTGAATTATCTGAAGTGGATCCAAGGATGGTATAATATTTTCCTTCTTTTGTGAATTAGTGCTCCACATTCTTTAGGAAGGTGCCCTGAGGATGCCTTAACATCTCCGCAAAATCTGCAGTCTCCGGTTGACTCTGTTATCCTCACTCAGTTGGTTTATCTTTTCAAAGCATTTCAGCTTAACGCCTTGATGGCGGCCTGGTTAGCTGACGGTATAGCCTTCCTATCGAGGTTAAATTGGGCGCATTTATCGATCGCGTAGACTTCTGCTTGGAAGACACTGGGGTATCTACCCATGGCTTCACTTGGTTCTAGGCCCGTACACACATGCTTCAATATATGTGAAGAAGTTTGCTGATATGTGATCATGAGAATTGATCGTCATACATTCGTGAATCATCATTACTGTTTGGGCTGGAATTTGTGCGGAAAGAATCTTTGGATCGTTCTTCTTCAAAAACGATGCTGGAGCAGAAGTAACTGTCAATGGAGAGCATTATTGGGCCCTGATAACGAATTTTTTGATGCCAATTCTGACTGATAACGCTATGGACAACTTTTGGTTGCAACAGGATGGCGCCACAGCTTTATTGCGTCCTTTTTTCCTCGGACGCCTAATTTCGAAAAATTGTGATTTTGTCTGGCCTCCGCGAACACCCGACTTAACGCCTCCACACTTCTTCCTGTGAGGTTATTTGAAATCCAAAGTTTATGTCAATAAGCCAAGGACCCTAGAAGCCTTGAGAGTCAATATATGACAGGAAATAACCGCTCTCAGCCTAAAACACTTCGAAAAGTGATGGGGAAATGCCTAAAAACGGGCACATTGCGCTATTCGCTCTGGCGACGACCACTTATGCGATATCATATTCAAAAAGTGATCACAACAAATTTGCAAAGTTCAAAATAAACGAAATATGACTCCACAGCAAATAATTTGTTTTTTTTTTTTTTTAAATTATTACCAAAAAATATCCTGAAGATTTAAACGACTCACCCTGTATCTTGCGATGGTGTAGGAGCTTAGTAAAGTTAAAAAGATTGACCCTATATGACCATTGACACCATATGGTCATCCTTCCATACTATCCCGATAGGAAACTAAAGGGTTTCCCAAACTTCACGAAAGATTTGAATTTTGCGCCATTTGTGCGGTAAAGTGTTGCCAACAAAAAAAAAAAAAAAGACAGCGTGACAGCTGATAGTTCAGGGTTATTAAAAATGGAGTGCTACACGAAAGAACAACGCGTTTTCATTGTTGAGCAATATTTTAAAAATAATGAAGCTACATTTCGTAATAATCGTACAAAATATGGTCGAAATAGTGATTTAACTTCATCCGCTGTGAAGAGATTAATTCAAAAATTCAGGGAGACTGGATCAATTAGTGATCTTAGACACTCTGCCCATCCTTCAACAAGTCATTTTGATGAAAGAGGGCGTATGTGCCAGCAAAGCCGTGGAGGCCATACAAGTCGATAGATTTCTGTACCGACTCACGGTTCAAAAACTGACGACGGGGTAGTTGGAGGCGTGTTCTCTGATAGGCTAAATCATAGCCTTTCTTCCAAATCATTGTAGCGTATTCCAGGTGGAAATCACAACAATAAAAGAAGTCTTACCCTGGCTAAAGAAAGTAGAATCAAGTCCTTGGAATCGTTTTCTTTAAACTCAATAACAGATCTAGATTGCCAATTGTCTCTTTCAGAGATGCCGGAGCAGTTCAAAATGTACCTTTGTTGGATGCCAGGGCATAGGGACATTCCAGGGAATTATAAGGCCAATGAACTTGCCAGACATGGAACAACGATACCCATTTAACCAGATAAATGTGTACCGATCACTACATAAGAACAAGTCTTATGTAGTCTTTTTCAGCAATCTAAGCGATCTAATAAATACAGGTTACTGAGTGACTAATTCGCTGTGTGGTTCATGAAAACCTCCGAGTGGCCACGAGCAGTGGTCAGTTTATGTCGCAGGAAATGAAAAATCAGCGTGAGCTCCGTGGAAAGCTGCTCTCAACAAGTTGAAGCATCCTGAACATCCAGGCCTTCTTTGGTTTTTTCCAATGAAAAATTGTTGACTAGGACCAATGTCAATGGAAGGAACGACAGATGGCTGTGTGTAGAGACTTCAGATAGGACCTTCGCGTATTACACAAAAATTTTCTGCCAATGTGATAGTCCTTGGAGTAGTGAGCACTGAATGTCATGTAATGTTTTCTTTCCTTCTCCCGCAAGGTCTTCAAGTGAATGCCGGATGCTACTTGCTAGAGGAAGTTTTAAGCCCTAGATAGTGTGACGGCATTTCGCCATTACTTTTCGAAGTGTTTTAGGCTGAGATCGGTCATTTCCTGTCGTATATTGACTTTCAAGGCTTCTAGGATCCTTGGCTTGTTGACATAAACTTTGGATTTCAAATAACCTCACAGGAAGGAGTGTGAAGGCGTTAAATCGGGTGTTCGCGGAGGCCAGTCAAAATCACAATTTTTCGAAATTAGGCGTCCGAGGAAAAAAGGACGCAATAAAGCTGTGGCGCCATCCTGTTGCAACCAATGGCGTTATCAGTCAGAATTGGCATCAGAAAATTCGTTATCAGGGCCCGATAATGCTCTCCATTGACAGTTACTTCTGCTCCAGCATCGTTTTTGAAGAAGAACGGTCCAATGATTCTTTCCGCACAAAATCCAGCTCAAACAGTAACGCGTTGATTGTGGAGAGGTTGTTCGTGAATTAATTGAGGGTTTTTATTGGCGTAGAACCAACAATTTTGTTTATTTACAGCCCCATTCCCT
Source organism: Pocota personata (assembly GCA_963082735.1). Taxonomy (NCBI): domain Eukaryota; kingdom Metazoa; phylum Arthropoda; class Insecta; order Diptera; family Syrphidae; genus Pocota; species Pocota personata. Next base: position 58,816,622 of record OY720430.1, read on the forward strand.
CAGTTGATATTTTGTATGATACGCACGTTGCGTTTTCACAATTGAGAACATGTTTTGAATGTAAAACTGCACAATAACAGCGCGTTGTGGTGGCGTGTACTGCACAAATACGCTTCGGCTGACGTTTCGAACGGGGGCTGTCACATGCCGATCTGAAAACAGATGTCAAAGTTATAGTGTTGCCAGATGCCGAAGTTGTAAATGGCCCACCCTGCATATTAGTCACGTGGGGGTAAGTTCGTGTTTGACCTGGATTTTTAACTTTATAGTTTTAATACCTTTCTGGAATAAAATGCATTAAGACACAAAATGTTCCAATTTTCAAACTAGTGATCTATTTTATTTAATTTTATTTAAATTCTACTTCAACTGCTGTAGTATTTCTCAAATTTTATTTTGTAGTTAATATTTAAAAACTTCTCTATCGTAGAAACTCTTTCTATCGTTCAATATTCCTATTGAACAATCTATAACAACTTATCTATATAACTATACTAATTTAGAAATTTATTTTTAGTTGTCTGGGCAGTGCTGTTTGCAACGTTTTAACTCTTTCTAATATGCTATGGGAGGACTACCAACCATTTATTAATCAATTTGCTTATAAAATACAATAAAGTCACAAATATATTTTTTTTTTTACTTAACAATACATTTTTTCATCACTCGGCTAAATAAATTGTTTATTTAAAACTAAACCTCTGCACTTTGAAAACATTTTTCTCCAGGGTGTCCTTCTTATGCCCCGTACTTTGTCTGAATGTAGGAAGATACGACTTCGAAGGGCTTTTACTGAGGCAACAAATGATACTCTGGCGTACTCCAAAATGGTATAAACACATCATCAGACTTATAAACAAAAATAGTTTATTAATAATTTATTTATCAGTTCGAAAGCACCAGTAGCATAGCCATGTAGTGAGCATTCCCCTATGTTGTAATTTGATATGAAAAATGCATACTCCTAAGAGTGTGTAAAAAAAAAAAAAAAAATAGTAGCGAACACAAGGTCCTTTACATTTATTTATCATTTGCGTACATAATTACTTGCGGACCCAATAAAGAGTGGGGTTATATGAAACATCTGTTAAGATTTAAATTACATAGCAAATACTTCACACAAAAATAAGAGTATATATCGCTTCGTTTATAGCGGAGTGGCTATAATGTACAACATGTGTCCCCGATTACCTTCCGTTTTTAGTGAACATCAATTAAACTTGCAAACATATTTCATTTGCTAAACATTTTTATTTATTATTAAAACACCGGAAAAGCCAAAAACGACTTGTGTTATGTAGTGGCTTCACATTTAGAGTTCTAGTTGGGGACTTAAGGTAAGTTTTCCAGTTTTGTTGTCCTTACAGTGAAATACAATTGAATTGACACAAACCCAAGCTTTGAGTTAGCGAAATTGATTGAACAACGTATGTAGTAAGTATTGAATTGTTCTATCCTTCCTTTAAGTCTCAGAGCATCCACCACACCCACACGCCACGCGCTTGCTGGTATTGGATTCAATTAGCTTTTCCCTATATTACCGAGATTATTATTCGACTGTCCTAAGTCAAGTTTTTGGTGAACGATCGGTTCTTATGCCCTCTTGGGTAAGTGTTTCACTGCATGGGCAGTCTTTTTTTATAATCTTCTTTCAAAAGGAAGGTGAACCTATAACGCTGTGACATCGCCCAAAGACGCTGGTCCTAGATGCCTGTTTGTTCTGCTCTTGAACAGCTTAAACCTTCTGGAAATATGTCGCCAGGGAGTGAATTCAAAAAATTTGCTTGTTGTGTAGAAGAATAAATTTTGATATAAAAATCTTCTCGTCATTGCTAGGTGGAGATCAAATGTGATATCTTTAGGGATCAAGAGGACGAGGAGACAACTCTCCATCTCCTCTCCACTTGTCCAACTTTCTCTGTTAGGGGAAGGCTTTACTTTGGAGCTTACTTTTACGGCAACCTGGGGGCATTGACTAAATCGAACGTTAAGAATCTCCATCGTTTCGGGAGAAACCTCTTGATCCTGTGATATCACAATCGACCTTTTTTTTGTACAGAATTTGGAAATCTTCGAAAGATGCTGTAGAAGTAATCGGTTCAACAGTATGCCAGATTTCTACCGGCTCCATCACCTCCCCTCATCTCCCCCGTTTCCTGCGGTATCGTCGTTTAACCATTTCTTCCCAGAGTGGCTTAGTCTTTCCTTGCCTATCATTTTGTATTGTCCCGGTTGGGCTCTCTCTACACGTGCTGCATTGTTGCCACATTGTTTTTGATTTATCGATTTTATACGTTCTGCTACCTTTTAATGTCACGCAGTTTCTTCATTATGCGGGTTATATTTTCAATCACCACATTCCATGAATATTTTATCCTTCAGCATTCTCTCAATGATATTTTCAGGTGTTAGTTGTATTCCCAGGCTATTTCTGAGTGAATCCCTGTCGTCTATAAAACGTGGGCACTGGAAAATGACATGTTTCATACAGTCTGTGCATATGGGGCAGTGTGGACTATTGTTGTGCTTGTATTTATGCAAGTATGAGCGGAAACATCCATGTCCCGTCAAGAACTAAATTATGTATTATAGTAGTCGCATTGTCCATGTCGTCGTTCGATCCATGGCTTGTATGACTTAATCCTCTTAGCTCTCGCCAATACTGATGAGTCATTACTACTCTTGCTAATGATAGCCTGTCAAAATGGATCCACTTTGACTGGACCTGTGTGGCAGTTACAAGGACATTTATTACAGCACTCTATGCTCCTCTATGTTCCTTTCTCTAGTCCGTCAAGCTGTTGACGAGAATCTGAAAGAGTATTGCCTAACCAACATGTGTCTACCACAAACCTTTTCAGGCCCTGATTCTGTCATAACACTGGATGATGGTATTGTTCTAAATCTGGCTGGGTACGATAACCAAAAACTGTCAACGTATGAATATTTTGTATCCGAGGCATGGTATCTGTGTTGAAGGCACATTTGTCCCTAACTACTTGCGATTTTAGACTACAAGGGTCTATATATGTATATAGCTGCCGTATGAGGTTATGCAAGCACTGACTGTTGCCCTACCGGCTCGAACTAAGTTTTGGACCGCTTGCCAACAAAATCCCCAATAGTCTCATTTTTGAAAAGATTAGTATTTTCACCCCGACTCATATTGTTGAATAGTGTTACTTATAAGTTCATTGTATCCACAGTAGAATTCTTAAAGAACATATAAAGGGAACTGCCACAATAGATGTACGAGTACGCAAAGACATGAGTCAGAGGACGTCCTACGCCTCAAAGAAGCTACTCCTAAGCCAATCTTAAGCCACTAATCCCATTGACTTGATTGTCCTCTGGAAGTCAATTTAAAGGAAAACTTTAGTCTCAGGGTCTTACATACTCGTATGTGCGTGTAATACAAAGCGACGTCCATCCGGCATTGTAGTAAGCCAACTTTTCTTTATTTGTTTGTGTCAAGAAGTCTGGTAGGGAACTTACTATACGAGTATGTCCAGTCACTCATCATAGAGCATAAAGCGTCTGCAATGACTTTACTTATTTATGTCCTATATCCCCTTATGGGTCCTAGGGCCTCGACTACGCCTACGCGCCATCGTGTACGGTTTCTGGCAATGTGTCTTAGCTCTTCCCCAGCTTTTCTCCAACTGCCGTGCTTCCTTCTCGACTGCTGTGCGCCATGTTCTCCTTGGACCACCAGGTCTTCTGCCGTCCTGAGTTAAGTGGTTCCATTGCATAGCATGGTTCGCTATGGAGCTGTCACCCTTTCGGAGCGTGTGACCAATCCACTGCCACATGGTTGTGCCTATTGGTTCCTGACCCGTTCTCTCGTAAAGATGTTCTTTAGAGATACGATTGGGCCAGAAAATTCTTAAGATGTTGCGCAGGCACCTATTAACGAAAGTTTGCAGCTTTCTGGTGATAGCGGTGGTCACTCTCCATGTGCTGCAACCCTATAACAGAACGGATTCAACGTTGGAGCGGAACAGTCTTAGCTTGGTGTTCAAACTGATTGCATTGCTTCGCCATATTTTGGACAACATCCCGAACGCGGACTTTGCTTTGACGATTCTGTTGGCTATATCCAGTTCGGTTCCACCATCGGTCGAGACAATACTCCCAAGATACTGGAAATCCTCTACTCTCTCTACCGGTTGTCCAGCAATGCATATTTGAGCCGATGAGTTCGTTCCAAGACTGATAATTTTAGTTTTTGCGGTATTAATTTTCAGCCCGACGACGCCAGCCTCCCACTCCACATCTGCCGTCATTTGGTGGAGGTCCATAATTCTATGAGAGAGTAAGCATACGTCGATAGCGTAGTCGAGATGTTTAAGTTGGGATGTGAGAGTCAATCGAATTCCTCCGTTTCCCGTCGTCAAAGCTGCACGAAGCACATCGCTAATCATCAATAGGAATAGTATTGGTGAAAGAATGCAGCCTTGTCTTACCCCACTTTGGATCTCAAATTCCTCAGACAACCTTCCTTGTCAGGAAAGCTCTCTGCAATGACTTTGCGCCATCATGTTTGGAATTCTGTGTTTCGGCACTCTCTAAGCTATTCCCAAAGATTTCTCTGTTTTGCGTCATGTTCTGTGTCATGTTCTGCGTCATGTTTGCTGACATCGCACCGTAAAGTGTGATCGATCCATTGCTATTTCCTTCGTCTAATATTGATGTTTGTAGGTATGTACTGACTTTTTGACTTTGAACTGAAAGCATCACTTTTCCAAATTTCTAATAATTCTGCTGCTCACATTTAGTTCTTCGCCACCGACCGCCCAAATAAAACTTTCTAGATAAAGAAAGTCGTCTTCTTCATTGGTCTGCTGTCTGAAAATGTGTTCTTGAGTAGTGCAGTTTGAATGGCTGAGTTTTTCAGCCTTGGTCATATTAATCCTCAGTCTCACTCTTCTTGCTTTGACTTTCACACTGTAGACCATTTGCTATAAGTCAGATACTTAACCTTGTCGCCAAACCCTGACACCTTGCCTTGACAATTGGCAGACGTGTTTTACCTGCGCAATGCGCACCAAATCACATTCCACTTGAAGCAGTCTAAAACATTTTCGAAGTCGATAAATGCGAATGAAGCAGAAACTTACATGCATTGCAGTATGACGATCCGCAGAGTGTATATTTGGTCGATAAAGGATGATTCCTAACACAGACATGCTTGATCGACATCGGCAGTTGTTCCAAGTTAAGGAGGCAAATATTTTCGTGATCTTACCCTTCTGCCAGCCTTCTCAAAAAAGCGTTTATTTTCCCATGCATTTCTAATGAGTCGATGCATGAGCGCAACGCAGATATGCCATCAAGCCACACTGATTGCTCTAACCTCAGTTAAAATCTCTGTATTATCATACTTGGACAGTCCAGAAACCGTATATAGTAACTTTTATGCGACTTCTGGAGTGTCCAAGTACCGGCACGATATGAACAAATATTATTCTTAGGAAGGTTACTTACTTACTTAGATGGCGCTACAGTTCGGGGTGAACCTGTTTCTAAACCAATAAACCTTTCCACTTAGCCTGATCTTTAGCCAACTGCCCCCAATTGCGCACTCCAAGTTCGTTAAGGTCCCCTTCTACTTATGCGCTCTACCTAAGGTGACGTCTTCCACTACTGTGTTGTCCCTCAGGGTTAGATTCGAAGATTCTGTGGACCCGAGCGTTGGTGTTCATTCGCTGAACATGTCCTAGCCATCTCAATTGACCAATGAGCAATAGTTGTCGCTCTACAGCTAGTGTAGTTCGTCGTTGAATTTTACGAAGTACTTTTTTCTTCATACGTTTTCAATATAGTGTGTGCTTCAAAGCCACAGAGTAGGACCGAGATTATCAAGGCCTTTTATAGAGTCTCCTTAGTTCTTCGCGGTAAGTCCTTACAACTCAAGTCCCTTCTCAGCCCAAAGAACGAAAGTTATTCTTCTTGTGATGGTATTGACTTGTCCATCGTCATCCTGCACAGACGGACGAGTTTGGCTTGGATGCCAAAACTAGACATGGCTCTGATAGCTCGTCTGTAAAATGCTATCGTAGGCGGTCTTAAAATCGATGAAGAGATGGTGAGTCAATTTGGACTTCTTGAGTTTTGTGTGTGAAATTTGACCGATTGTGGACTGTTCTGGCGTAAGACCACTTCGTTGCTGACGAAAGGTTTCAGGCATTCACACAATATAAAGAGATTGATGCCTCTGTATGTCGAAATTTCATTCATCAGGCATGCACTGGTTTGACCAAATAGTAGAAATCAGGTAGTGTATGCTCTGCACCAATCCATCTCCAGCTGTCTTGTTGGATTTTAGCTTGGATATTACTATCCTCTTTCGTCGTCTATATTGAATGATTCATTCTGCCTGACACTTGAATGTTGTTCTTCGTTGCTGTTATACAGTCTGCAGAATTAATTCTTAAATTTTCCCAGCACCGACTATGACTCTACCACAAGGTTTCCTTCTCCATCTCTACAGGTATCTGTATGGGCTTTGTTCCCTTGACATAAAGCACATATCTGAGTCCTTGTGGTTGCTTCGTAACTCATAATTTGTTCATGGTAGGGAAGTTACCCCGACGTATAACCCCTCGATTTGGAGGGCCAGTTTCTCGGTTACCAGTAACCCACCACAGGTCCATTAAGAACTCTTCTGCCACAATCTCTTCTTGGAAAAACTCTGATGCAGTTTCCAAGATGCCTATATGGTTGATCTTCAAATATGTCGAAGTAGCCCTTATAAGGTACTCACTAAGTATGATAGTTCAACCTGACTGGAACTGTAGACGACACCGTTGATTCCATTTGTAGAATTCTTTTACTGCCGCCTGGGTCCAAGAAAGGGTGGCTTAGTAGGAACATCCTTCCCTTCTCTCTCGTTTGCTACCGCCAATACGTCCCGCAGGGTTTTCTTTCGCCAACGTACTCAGCACCTCGGGTTCACCGCGTAGAGTTGAGGGTAGGAGTTGCTAGACAGTGGATAAGGTGTAGACGCTTGTATCTTTATAGATTGCTCATGTCTACCCTTTGTTTCTTAGGAAACATATTAGATAATACATACTCGTACATACCGGCGATGAAACAGCAACGGTTACAACGAGCAACGGTCGAGCTGGTCGCATTAGTAGTAGACATTTCCAACTGGCTTCTAGTTGAATTTACTGCATCGACGGCAGTGGGCTTTGATTTGTTCAGCATTTGCGAGTTCAAATAAAACCAAGTATACTACATTGATCAAAAATTTTCAGGAATTTATTCAGAAAATTGAAAATACAAGATACAGTCCATTGACTGAAACGCACTTATGCCAGCGCTTGATCCAATCTTCGAAACATTTTTTATAATCGGATTTTGGTATAGCCATCAGAGCCGTCTTTGATTTTTCTATTATCTCCTCTCGGCTGCTTAGACGAGTTCCCCGGAGCGGTTTCTTGATTCGATCGAACAGGAAGAAATCGCAGAGAGCCAGAGTCAGGTGAATTTGGTGGTTGTTGGATGGTATTCGTACCCAAAAAATAAACCTTGTTGACTGTCTGATCTTGTGGCAAGAATTTATGATGCACAACACCATTGTAATCCATGAAAACGGTGAGCATCGTTTGAAAACGACGTTGTTTTTTCGGTTTTGGCTCATTCGGTGTACGCCATTCACCTGGCTGATGCCTGGATTGCGTTTCGTACTTATAAGCCCACGTCTCGTCTCCAGAAATTATGCCCTTGACGAATGTTGGGTCGGATTCAGCCACTAAAATCATGTCTTTTGCGATGTCAATGCGGTCTCTTTTTTGCAAATTCAGCACCAGCTTTGCAGTGACAAGTCTGAAGTCTAAATCTTTAACCAACATATTTTGAATGGATCAATAAGCAATGTTCAAGTCCTCTGGTCGTTCTTTGATGGTCAATTTGCGGTTTTCGGCCAACATTTCTTTGATTTTATTGATGTTTTCGTCGGTTTTCGATGTCGACGGACTACCACTGCGTTTGTCATTCTCGATGAATTCACGACCACTTTTGAAGCGTTTGTGCCATGCATAAATGTTTGTTTTTGATAGAGTATCATTGTTGAATCCGTTTTTAATACACAAAATTTGATGCAAACTCGTTGTAGCAAAGTTGATCCCATTTTGAAAATCGTAAAAAATCGAAACACACGCACGGAGGCAGATGTACTCTCGACAGCGTAGCTTTTACAAATGTCAATCTAGAATGCTGAAATTTGGAGGGAATATTAATGACAAATGTGTCAACCTATTGCTATCATTGGACTTTTTTTAAAGGCTTTTGTAATTTCAACGTTCAACGTTAAACTTCCTAGGTGATTCTTTTGGATGCTACATCATTAAATATTCATAAATTTACCTTTACTACAACGTGGCGATGTTGGAGTATCTTTAATCGATAGATGAACACTATGGTTGGCAGTCTACTGATCATTTAAATGCCTCATGACTTGGATCAATTTCCTTACGTAATATCATTCTATAAAAAATACTCTCTTCTACAATTTCTTTGCCGAAATCTACAAGGACATTTTTAACGTCACTTCTGACTCGTTGTCTATGTTGGGTGACGGAAAAGTCTTTATGTAAATTTTGGGGATGCAGGCGAAATACAAAGGATGACGCTGCAAATAAAAATTACCTATGAACTATATAATAATTATTGCTCACTCTGTACTGGTAAATGTACGGATAAACACTTTTACTTTCCCTAATGTGATTTTTTTTTCTTTTTGCAAAATGAGTCCTAAATCCAATTTTGCTTCCAGTGGTTAACAATTTCCTCCATCATAACTTCTTAATGGTAGCAGATTGCAATTGTTGGCACTCCTGTTACTAAAATTATGGATGCCAATGTTTTATCCACCGACTACTCGGTTGTAATTTTTCCTCATAAATTGTTACCTACGAGTATCCTAGACAAAGAAAAATGTTTTATATACAACACATGGTGTGCTTATAAGCGGTTCATGGTATGGAATATAAATCAGGCAAAAAGTTTCCCGATAAACTGAGAATAAACTGAAGTTCATTATGCTTAATACACTGGAATAATGAAAAAAATACAATTCTATCGGTGGAAGTGACTTCTTTCGATTTATTATGTTGAAGTTTGCAATCGCTGGCAAGGTCGGATGTCATTGTGTGCAAAACTTTTGAGATAAGCAACTGCAAGAAGAATAACACAAACTTCTTTAGAAGAAATTCAATCTCACATATGGTGCATCTTATCCATTGGATAGTGTGTATCTTGTTTGCAGTTGGCAACTTAAACATGAATTTAGAGACTATTGTTTACAACTCAGTCGGTGAAAAACTTTTCTTCATATCGCATTATTAATACACGAACACTAAATATTTCTAGAAGTTGAGCATATCCAATATACAAATACATATGAACCTAACTAGCTCTTGCTGCGGTCCTAATAAAAGAGCCCCATAGAACAGTGATGAATCTAGAGAATTGAGTTTGTATCTGAAATCAAAAAAATTATGAATTTCAAATTAATATCCAACTCGGTCAGTCGCAGGCAAAGTAATGTTAGGCTCCGCAGTGCTCAGCATAGGAGTTATGCAATCCTGGGAAAAATATACTGACGCTAACAGAACATACATGGCCTGGTTTTTTTTTGCTGTTTCCTCAGTCTTTTGCTGTTTTCGAAGGATAATTTGTTCAATTGATTGAAGCTTCTCACGACAGTCCGGATTTTTATCAGACGTTCGCGAGACGTATTTTTTATTTGAGTCTTTCACTTATTGACTACGCACTTAACCAGTGAGCTATGGTGCCCACTCCTCTCCGTCCATCAGAAAGTTTTCAACAGTCTTCAACTTCATAAAAGCTAAGGCTGACACTGAGGTGGGGATCAGATTTTGATAACATTTTTGCCTTGAGTTAAACTGGACATGTGGGTGTGTTTACCTTAAAATCATCAAAATTGGATGAAACAGGGGCAAGAAAGGCCATACAATCAAGGGAATTTGTACACATATTTTCCCTAGCCTTTTTGCCATAACAATTATTTTGTGCATCCGAGATGCGATAATCTCGGATGCACAAAATTGCAACAAAGCTTCAGAAAGCCATCCGATAACGTAAAAAGATGATAGTGCTTATTTCAGAGCACGGTACAGAGCTTAAAGATGCCGATTATGTGATTTTCAAAATACGGGATGTTTCAGGGAATATTTTTTTCAAATTCTTGAAAACAATTTCCCAGAGAGCACTTGCTTATTTCCACACTTCACCGACACCCCGGATTAACTAGAAGCAAGAAATTTGCACATTTGCCACACAGACTACCGGATATAACCTTACGGAAGGGGATTTTCAATTTTCAAAATACAAGTTGTTACAAGGAACACTTTCAATTACTCTAATACGACTTGCCGGTGAGCGTGTGTACATATTCATACTTTCAGGACTGCTTGAACGAGATACGAGTACCGATTTTCGATCTCCACAACCTCAGAAATCTTCCATTTTACCTATAGAGATACAACTTAGTTAACGAACAGCTCTCAGTTTCGATTTTCAAAACACAATTTCCCAAGGTGTGTCCTTCCATAGAAACCTCTGATTACCTAAAAAACATAAAACTATCCAAACTTATGGTGAACAGGCTACGGTGAAGAATTGTATGTAGTCAGTTTTTCGATCTGTAAAATACAGTTTGTTACAAAGAAAGCTGTTTGTGTATCTTAAATACATTTTCTCAGTGTGGATGTGTGTCTTTACACTACTTCCAGGACACTCCGGACTACTTCGATAGATTAAAGATTCCACACTGAATTATCGGAATTTAAATTCAAAATTTAAATAAAATACGTATGCTTATCTTTCTTACTTACTTACTTTAGATGGCGCTACAGTCTGGGGTGGACCCGGACCTCAACCAAATAGTGTCTCCAGCCAGCTCAATCTTGTGCTAGCTGCCTCTAGTTTTACTACATGCCATAGCCATCTCAGGCGATTGATTTGAGTCCTCCTGGCTATGTCGATAGTTAGATAGTTCGTTGTTATATCTTCTTCTCCATCGATATAAACGGGACCAAAAATTCATCCGCCTTTGATGGCGTCCATGCTTTTGCCCCATATAGCAGGACTGGGATGATGAGGGTCTTACATAAAATCACATCAGTTATCTGTGAAAGGGCTTTGCTATTCCATTGTCTTCGTAGCGCAAAGAAACAGCGCAATTGTAGCATAGGTAGTCCTTAACTACCTTAAAATTGTAGATGTCTATTGCGACGCTCTGTCAAAGTCTCATATGTTGACTGTCCTTTTGTCCTGTCCTGTTTCAATAGTCCCGAAAACACCACACACTTTAATGCGTATGAGAGTATTTGTACAGGCTTTTGGAAGATCGTACCCCTGATGTTAGTTTGAGAATTTTGTATAATCCGTCCAAGTATTCATATGATGTTAAAGAAACCACATGATATCGCGTCACCTTGTCATAGTCCTTTTCTGACATCAAAAGCCTTGATGATGTTGCCGACCATGATGGAGTAGCATGCCTGTATAGCTCGTCGCTATAGACGCTATCAGAGTTGACTTTAAAATCTATGACTTTATACGCGATGTTAAGGAGGCTAATACCTCTGTGGGCAAACGGTGCAGAGGTTCCATTCGTTGGACATACTTTCATCCGACCATATCTTACGAGTACAGATGAGTTGATGTATGCTTCGTATCAAATCATCCCCACCTGCTTTAAATATTGGCCTAGTTGGATTTAAGCTTAGATATTGCTACCTTCACTTCAATTTGTTCCAGTGGATTGATTTGTTTATTGTCATCATCTGGGTTGAACGGAACATTATGCCTGACAGCGAAGATTTGGTCGTCACCGCCGTTTAACACTCTATGACTCTGAATGTACTACTCAATTTACTTCGTTATCCCTACAGGCTTCTGCTCGGGCTTTGTAGTCTTGGCATGTTCTTTCTACCTTCTGGTAAAACTTTCGAACATCACTATGATATCTCTCCATTAACTCAACCTCGCTTTTTTTCATATTTTATCTTCTTCTTTCTTAGAAGCTGGTGTTCTTCCCTTCTACTTGTAGATGCCGTAAACTCCTATTGTCACCCTCTGCAGCGTCGCTTTATAAGCCTTTTGAATTCCCGTGTGCGCTTGGAGGCACCCTCCATCAAACCAGGGGTTTCTTTGTGTTCGATGTGAGTAAACGGCACAGCACATCAGAGACGATGGCATCGCTACTTCAGAGGTTCAGGGACTCTTGTGATTTTAGCCGTTGGATGTTAAATTTTCTAATAGTACTGGTGCTGTGATGTTTCGGATATCTGCATACGTATCTTGGCAACAATAAGGTAGTGATCCGAGTCAGTTTTAGCTGCTCGGAAGGTTTGAACATCTAAAATACTGGAGGAATGCCTCGCATCAATCGCTGCGAAATGAGTTTGGTTGAAAGTTATTTAGTCTGGAGGGCGCCAGGTCCCCTTATGAGGTGCGGGAATCGTGTGCCATCTACACTGATATTTCGCGCTGCCGCAAAGTCGATTAGTCTGAGTCCATTTTTGGAGTTGATGTCGCGCAGGTTATATTTTTCGGCGGTGATGCCCTCCTTTCCTATTTTTGCTTTGAAATCGCCAAGGAAGATTTTAGCGTCAGAACGTGGACATTTGTCGTAAGTCCTATCGAGGAGCTCATAAAATTGCAATCGTTGGTAACGTCGTTTTTATCCTCTGTGGGGGCGTGAGCGCACATTTGGCTGATGTTTTTGAATTTTGCCTTAATGCGGATTGTCATCAGGCGTTCACTCATATAGCTAAAGATCAAGATTTCTTGCCTAAGTCTGCCTTCGACGACAAATCCGCATCCAAATAACGCTGCTTCTACTCACTATAGCAGTCACTGTAGTCACCGTCACAGTTTTTCATAAGCTTTGTGCCCGCCCCACTTCTGGAATGGTGGTGGTATCCATTCTATAGCAGTCTAAGGCCTCTGTCGATTAGTTGTCTGCACGTGACCTGTTAAGGGTCGATCCGAAAGTTATTGTCCTTATTTCCTTTACGAGGTACGTCAACAGTAAAATCATACTTATCCGAGGCTTGTTATTGCTTCGGAACTAGAAGCTTTTTTCATGGTACATGGAGTTGCACTAACGCAAAAACCAAAACCTGGAGGGTCAGATCTTTACTCAAAACCCCTAGGACAAGGGTCCAAATATTTCCGATACCAGTAATTCACTACGCGGATATAAGCGCTGCCTTTGGCCTATTAATCCTTCATCCGCCAATATCTATTTTTCAACATCCTGATGAAGCCTTGTGCCCTTGTGTTTTTATTTTCTTTTTAGTTTCAGGTAAACTCTAAGCCCAAATCTTTTCAACACTGTTTTCTCTTTTTCTGTTGTTACCCACCTCTAATATTGTGCCTAGTCGTCAGGGTAATCAGCAATTTGATTTTGTTAGATTAGAGTTAAAGTTTAAGGAAATTTGTTGCTGTTGATGTTCTTGTTTCTTATTACTTTTATGCGCTTTATTTTCTAGGTGGCTAACTCGAAAGGTTTATCTCTTTTTAGTCTTCTTACTAAGTTACTGATATTTAGAAGCTTAATTTTGTGTTCTTGATTTCAAAGTCATTTGTCTCTACACCCAGGTCTCTGTGCAGGTCTATGTTTCGCATCTACTGCGAAGCTCTAACAATATTTCTAAGTACTTTATTGTGAAATCTTTGGATGCATTCTATGTTTGACTTTCTTGTGCATCCCCAAAGCTGTATCCCGTAGGTCCATACCGGCTATAGGATTTGCTTATACAGAAGTATTTTGTTAGAAATAGATACTTGTAGACAAGAAAATCTACCGCAAAGCCAATGCATTTTCTGATATTTATGGTTCAGTTCTACATGTTTCTTTTTGACATGTATCTTTTATCGAAGTTTAGAATCCGGTGTCATTCCCAAGTACTTAGCTAGAATATGGGATAATACTGTTATTTATAGATACTGGAACATTAGTCTGATTTTTATTTGTGAAACTGTATGTGTACTGACTTCAGTTCATTCAAATTTACTTGTCATTTTCTCATCCAGGTGTTTATATTGGTTATTAACCTTTGAAGGTTTTCTATTGTTTCTTGATTTGTGTTTCCCACTGTCAAGTGTAGCAGTATCATCTGAAAATGTTGTTGTGGTTGTGTTTTCGCTCAGCGATATGTTGTTTGTGAATAACAAAAAGGGTAGGTCCCAGCAAACTACCCTGTGGCACATCAGATTTGATTTTTTTTTTACTAACGAAAATTCATTCTCTTACGTAGGATTCTAGAAAGGTGCAGAATTGTCTATACAGACATCTCTTCAATTTAGCTATAAGTCTTTTGTGTTACACCCTATCCAAAGGCCTGGGCTACATCCAGGAATACTGCAGAACAATTATTATTTTAATTGTTTTTCATTTAACTAATTTAAAAGTATACTCGTACCTTCAAATAGACTGAATTTATATTTACTACATTTTTCCCCGGCATTAAGTGAAAAATCTTAAAAGAGACACTATGAGGACCGTAAAACGCGTTCTCATAGTAGTGTGGGATTTTTACCCACTTAAAAATCTTCCCTTCAAAATTGTTCATTCTTACTGTAACTAAGTATTAACTTAACAAGCGGTTTTCGTATATCAAAAGTTCCTGCTTGTCCCGCAATTTTAACGCGGTTTTGAGTTATCGAGTTATGTCGAATGGTTTCTTTCATATTAGACGGCGCAATTCGTATTCTTTCGCTCATCTAGATTTTGTAGAACTGTATTGTTCACGTGTCCTTCTAATCGGTTTTTGTGTTTTCGTGCAAATTTTTCTAATTTCATCATCCACAGTGGGAATTTTGAAATCTGTATGGATTCGTTGTTTCTTATGTGTGGTGCGTTGAAAATTCCTCTTATTTTCAAAAGTTTGTACAATCGTAAAGTTGTGTACCATACATATGTCCACACCGGTCTAATCACTTGCTTGTATAAAAGCAGTTCGTTCTCTACGTTAAGCTTAGAATATTTTCCAAGTAACCAGTACATTTCTTTGTGTTTATTTTCGAGTTCTTTGCTTTTCTTTTTTACGAGTGTCATCCCGAGGTATTTAGCATAGTTTGAAAAAGGACTTTGAACGTAATTGACAAAGATAGGTAAATTATTTACTTTTTTACAGGTAAAATTTACATGAATGGATTTGGTTTCCTTGAGCGCGGTTTTCCAAATCTGTGTCCATTCATTTACTCTATTTAATGCTTCTTGCAACTTGTTAGTGTTTTTTTCTATAGTTTTCCCCGTCGCTAGAATGGCAGTGTCATCGGCAAATGTACCTAATGTGGTGCTTTCTTCTTGTGGTAAATCACGAGTATACAACAGATACAAGAGCGGACCTATCATAGAATACTTCCTTGTGGTACCCCAGCCGCTATTTCTTTAAATTCTGAATAATCGATACCGTGTTCCACACAGAGGTGTCTATTCACGAGATTTGACTCCAAAATGTCATATAAATGTCTTGGCAAAACTTGTCGCAATTTAAACTTCAAGCCTTCGTACCACACCTTGTCAAAGGCTTGAGAAACGTTTAGAAATACACTTGAGGAAATCTTCTTTTTTTTTTCAAAAACTTTTTCAATTACATCGATTATTTTATGTATTTGTTCAATTGCATCTAAATCTGAACTGATGATGAGAAATTAGATGTTTTTCTTCTATAACAGGCTGCAGCAGGCTAAGCAATATTCTTTCGAAGTCCTTGGATTTTTTTTTTTCATTCGGCAGTGTACCGGGTTTCGGAACCATTATTATTTCCGCGATTTTCCATTGACTTGGAACATACTTTAGTCTAAGAGCAGCGATTGTAAATGGAACAAAAGTTTAATTACCGCTTTCCTAGGTAATTCTGTGAGACCCTCTCATGTGATTAAGTTGTATCCAGGAGTTTTTTCAGGTTTTCATTTCTTTATTTCCTGTTTAAGTTCAACTAGCGTTGCACTAGCTCCTGTGCATTGATGTTTTCAAAGAGTGGTTGAACACCGAACGGTTTAAAGGTTTCTTCTAGGTGGGCTTCAAAGATTTCCGCTTTTTCCTTATCATTGTTGGTGGCCCATTCGCCATTGGATCTGTGGTTTTGTAAAGAACTTAACTACTTTCCAAAGCGAATAATTCGAATCGTTTTCCGCTGTTAGGTTATCGTTTTGTTTAGTAAGTTACACAAACGATTTATGTTGTGGGAAACGAGTTTTCGGGATGACCTTTTTTTCTTCACCAATTCTTTAATTTCCGGGGGATATTTTAAAGCATAATTTCTTGTTTTTTTTTTTTGTCAGTGCTGAAGTACTATTCCAGGCAGCACAACTGCAAGATTAGTTAATCTGGCTGGTACGAGTACCTCTTTTCTAATCAGGGTTTCACTCATCGTTAGAATGACTGGAGAATGATCGAAGGACAGATCATACCTCTCTTTAACTTTTATACAATTGCGAGGCATTACTTTTACGACGAAAAAGTCAATCAGGTCGGATATTTTGTTGGCATCCGTTGGACAGTAAGTAGGTTTACCTGTCGAGTGAAAGTCACAGCTATATTGCATACCCACATCGTAAATTATTCTACATTTTTGTGAGGTACATCTTGAGCCCCAGAATGTGTGTTTTGCGTTAAAGCCACCACCGATTATAAAACGATTAAGTCAATAAATAGACGAAGTATTGGGTCTATTTCTTAAACGTACGGTGCATACTTGCATTCCATTAAGTTTTATTTTTAGTTCTGGCGAATGTACGATACTTTCTTTCATATACTCGTACAATGATGATCCCCTCCTTGCCCTTTCCGACCGGTGATAGGCATGATACCCACAGTAACCTTTAATCTTTGCGTACGATTATTTCGTCATATATGTTTCAGAAATTAAACATACGTAAATATCGTTTTCACGTATAAATATTTCTAACTCATCGAATCTGTGTCATCGAACCCTTTGTCCGAAGTCGATTGGCAGTCCAAGTCAGTACTTTAAGAATCTTTTTCATGTTCTTTTTAGGGTGCACGTACTACGAACAATGGATTCGGATATTACGGCTTGTGCGTATGTTTGAACATTACTATCAGATGGCTTTTCTTTTACCCCTTTTTGCTTAGCTCTTTTAGGCTTTACTTTATTAGCGAGCTTGGAGCTATATTTCCCGGTGTCGTGGTTTGAGCGTATGTCTGCATGTCTAAAACCGATGGCTTTTCTTTCGTCATTTTTTTACACTACTTTAGAAAAAACAATAATTATAACTCCAGGCAAAAAATGAAAAATGAAGAACTACGAGGGCAAGGTGAAAAGTTCTCATCCTGACAATGAAAGACTGCGATTTTCAGTTAAAAAATGTTTTTATTTTTCTACATAATCTCCCTTGACTTCAACACACTTGGTTTAGCATTTCTCCAATATCAGTATTCCTTCTCGAAAGTGAGAGTCTGGAAGGCTGTGAAAATATTGATCTACGGCCCTCTCAACTTCTGCATTGGATGCGAAGCGCTTCCCAGAAACAAATTTCTTCATGTTTTGGAGGGTGCCAAATCAGGTGAATAGGGGGGATGGCCGAGCAAATCGTACCCTAAATTCCGCAATTTTCCCATCGCCAACGCTCACTTGTATACAGGTGCATTGTCCTGGTGAAAGATGATTTTTTTCTTCTTCAAGCAAGGCCTCTTCTCGCGAATTTTGGCATCCAGCTGGTCAAAAAGGTTGGAGTAATATTCGCCTGTAATTGGTCTGCCTTTCTCAAGGTAATCAATTAAAAAGATCCCTTTCGCATTCCAAAACACACTGGCGATGACCTTTCCGGCGATCGAGTTCGCTTTTCGACTACTGTTTCGTTTCTGGCGTGTAGTGGTGGACCCATGTCTCATCTATGGTGACAAATCGCCGCACAAAATCGGTCGGATCCCTATTGAATCGGTCCAAAGATTTGTCGCGAAAATCGTTAGCGCATTTGCTTTTGATCGGCATTCAGAAAATGCGTCACTCATCTTGCGCAGAGCTTTCGCATCCCTAAGTTTTTGTGCAAGATGTTTCGCACCCTTCTCTTCCGATATACACACAGCCTCAGCTATCTCACTCACCTTCACTCGCCTATCTTGTCCAACACGATGTCATGCACTTTTTCGATGGTTTCGGGTGTGGTTGCGGTTTTTGGCCGTCCTTCACGGACGTGCGACCACGTTTAAATTCAGCTGCCCAGTTTTTAACGGTTGACATGGAAGGAGCAGAGTCCCCGTAAGCTTTTGTCAACTTTGAATGAATTTTCTTAGGGGTTAACCCATCCAAAACGAAGTATTTTATCACCGCACGATATTCAAGTTTATACATTTTAACGAAAAACATGCAAGACGTCTACTGCACAAATTCCTGTAAACTACTTGAGAGAACAAGTTGAATCTTGTTATATGAACTAATGAGAAGTGCAGCCAGGCAGGAAACATAAATTTTTGCTGATTGGAACGCCATCTCTGCGTCAGGCTGATAACTTTTCACCTTGCCCTCGTCAAGAACATTTAAGAACATTCATGGTGATGTAATGAAATTACTGCTTCATTCCCAATAACTTTTCCTCTTATCCTATAAAGTTGCCATTGAAATCAAATTTATAACACAAATTTTGAACACTAAGAAGAAATCTTTTGCACACTTGAAATGACTGATCATCAATGCATCCCGCTAATGTAGAACAAGACCCCTACCAATGAGAATATTTAAATGTTTCGCTATCTGTAGTCCCTTTTGTACCTAATATAGAACCAAATAGAAGTAAGATATAACACTTAAAGCGAATGCACACACTCTAATGATAATCGCTCATTAAAAATAGTAATGACAGCAATTAAATTTTTATGCTGAGCCCATGAAAGTCTCTAAAATAAATCCTTATCCTTGCAAATAATCATTTTTTCTGGTGCTTAAAGTCTTAAAAGATGTCAGATCAACAAACTGTTAATTAAATCATTATCGCGGACTATTTCGCAAGTGCCATGTGTCTAGTGTCAATTTATTGGCGACAATCTATTAATATTTTTCGGTTTTTTATTTATTTTTATCTAGGAAAGCTCCCCATCATACAAAATGCCATAAATACAAGTTCATTAGATAGATGCACATGGCGGGGCCGTCTGATCAAAAAAACAAATATTTGCCATTATATGCTGACGCAAAAATCGGTCAGTAGTATCCGTTTTGTATTCGAGTTGTATCGTCCGTGTCGCACCGTCCGAACCGTGGTATATTTTTTTTTTTCGATTTTTAATTGTTTTTCAGTTTTTTGAAAAAAAAAAAAAAAAAAAAAAAAAATTTTCGAATGAGTTTAATCGGCAGCGTAATAAATAGAAAATATAAAATACAGTCGTGCCGCCCATTAGTGAACACCAGCCCGAAACATCTATCGCAATTGATGTGGAACACATACACATGCAAATACAAATACAAATTGTAAGTTGGCACGCAAGTTGTAAGAGTTATACGAGTAAATTGACTTCGAATAATGGTGAACATTTTTGCGATTAGCGCGCGGTTAAAAGTCCAACCAAGTCTAGGTTCTTTCCAGCCTGCGGCCTATCGTCGTAAAAGTGCACAATCGAATTGACTGACCATAAATATGTTTTTTAAGTGTTTATTTGTTTTCTCATCCTCCAAAACAAAAGAAAGCCAATCATTCCATCCACCCACTTGGCCACTTCTGGCACGTGGACTACTCGTACACTTGGCTACAAGGAAGTGTAGCCTTTTTGTTTTACCGAGTTCATCTAAATTTACAAAATATATGTGGGTGTACGCTACTCTTGAATTAAACGAGATTGCGATTAATGCGATTAATCAATCAAAAGATTTCATTTACTGTACTCTTGGCAAGCAGATTTTGTCGTTATTAATATAAATGACAGCTACCAGAGGGAGGATAAGTAAATAATTTTGTTTTAGAAATCGCAAATTTAAAAATATATTATGCTCCCTAGTAGAATGTGAACCACATGGAAATGTATCTTTGACGCATTTGTTTGCACGATTATTGATTCTGTGTATGTTACAAGGTTTATCGATACATTTATGGCATGTTGAATTTGATTGATGAGGATTAGAAGAGTCTGCATGCAGGCATACAGAGCTTACACCATTGACTTTGTTATTAATAGAAATTTTCTTAGAAATTTGCCCTACAATGAGAACTATTTGTGCTTCCTTGTCGCATAGAATACTGCAGTACCATCACTTTGGCAGCATATGATTAATTTTAAAATATGTCAACGATAATTAAACATCAAACAGTTGTCAAGTTTTTAACGACAATTAATGACGCTGCCTAAGGCGAGAGGTGTTGCTACATAGAAATAAACAGAGTGTGAGTGGTGATTTTTCTAATTTATGACAACAAAATGTTCAGATGTCAAACAATTTGTGTTTGACAATTTTTTTGGGAAATTTGAAATAATGATGGTCTATGAATTGAAAAAATGCATAACACTAACTGACGTTTGTTGAAGTTATTTTGACTTGAAGGACAGTAGAACTACGAGTATGGTGGAATCTGCATCTACTAGTGATAAGAATATCCACAAAATATGAAGGAATCTTTTCCAATCTCCGGCGAAACTGAACCATAATCAATATGACTATCTCTGTAGTTACATAAACGAAGTACATGCATCACTTGTGCGAAAATGAATTTGGAATCAATTTGTAGACTCCGGACAGGATCATTGGTACGAGTATTATGATACTGAAAGATCTGATCTTAAATGCTTTAACCATTCATTTGCATCAGGAATGAAGTTGCAAGTATCTGTAGAATCTCAAAGATAAGCTCGAATGGTGCATTATGTGGTATTTAGATACAACATATTTCATTGCTTGCTACGCTGCACAGTGGGGCAGAAAGCACCAAAACCCTGTATTAAACCAAAAAATTATTTGGTGATAGGGAAACCGTTACTATATTTTTTTATGCTGAATATTCCAAGTAACAGTAAACTGAATAAATAAAACCGTTTACTCAACGAGATGCTTCGCACTGAGTGCATTAGTCGCAGTCATTTAGCCAAAGTGATTGCGAACTGATTTTTCTCCAAAAGTATTGATTTTTTGATTTCTTGCTGTGCAAAATTATTAATTTTTTGAAATCGAACATTCTAGCTCAGGTATTTGTTAGTCTACAAATAATTATTATTTTGAAAACAAACATTCAAGTTCCTAATTATGAGGCTACTCTTTGAATGAAATTGATATGAACAGTTTTTTGCACTTATTTTGAAAGACAGATGAAATTAGTTGCATTTTAAGCTACCTAAAGCAAACAAATAATTTTTTTTCTACTCAGTGTCTATTGTGCTTTCAATAACTGTAAAAAATTGTTGCCCTAAATCGGCAGAATTTTGTAAAAAAAAAAAAGATTTATAAAATTAGTTATAATTTAAAAAAATTTAAACTCTCATTACTTTATGTATCAATTCAAATGTGTCTGTAGGAAAGTTGTCCAACACGTTAAGTCTAACGCGTCTAGAACTTTTCAAGTTTCTTAGAAGTTCAGAAGGACAAAATATTGATGTCCAAATGCAATGTTTGACTGAACACCTAAAGAAACAAACGAACAATTTTGATGACACAAGTTTAGTAAAAAAGTTGTATAGTTTTAAGTCGCAGTTTAAAACTCGATGGTTGAAGGCACGTAGAACTAAAGAATACTTTTTAAGGGACACTAAGACATGGCTCGATTCATCAATTTCATTTTTCTGTGCTTCAGTAGAGAAAAAACGTGGTCGTCCAAGTACTTCATTTGAAGACAGTTCTGAACGCACGAAGCAGAAAAAAACCAAAACATTGCGAGACTCAACACCACTTGATGTATTGAGCTATGCCACCCAAATGAGTTTACGAGCAACATGAAATACGGAAGCATCAAAAATGTTGAAAAAAATTACCTCTTCCAGTCCTGAAAAACCTAGTAGATATTCAATTACTTTAACAAAGCCACTTTCATCAAACAATAATGCTTTGACGGGTGAAGATGCTCTTGCAGTGGTTGTGGATGCCAATTTAACTCGACATCAATGTCAGGTAATACGTAATAGTGCTCCTGAAAAATTCCCTTCCTACAAAGTTGTTCAGAATGCAAAAAATAAAAAATATCGGAAGTCTCAGCAGAAATTTCTTTGCAAGCTCTACTTGATCTCACTGTAAGGCGTTTAGTAGCTTCCCAGACTGACGTATTTGAGTTATTTGGAGATGAAAATATCGACGAGCTTAAATTATATTCCAAATGGGGTTTCGATGGGAGCTCGGGTCATAGCTCCTATAAACAAGTTTTTCACGGTTTTAAATGCACAGACTTGCATTGTCCCCCTTCGTCTTCTCTGTGGCACTAAAATAGTTTGGCAAAATCCAAGGCCGTGTTCTACCAGATATTGTAGACCCTTAAAAATTACATTTCAACGATGAAATTAAAAAGTTGTTAGCCACTTCAATTTTCATAAACGGAAAATCATTTCTGGTGAATCATCTTTTAATTTTTTCTATGGTTGATGGTAAGGTTCTCAATGCGATTACAGATACATCTTCCACTCAAAAGTGTTATTTATGTGGTGCAACATCCAAACAATTTAATTGCATTGACGAAATGATTAAACGGGAAGTGATGGAATATCTGTTTTACATGGCTAAACATGCAGATAGAATTAAAATAAAAAAGTAAAACGGATAATTTTCGAAAATTGGAAGAAATTTTTTTAATTTCTTTATTGTTTTATTATTTTATTTTCCTTATATCTCCCTTTGTTGTTATTCGATTTTTTTTAAATTTACGCATAAGAACTATAATACAATCGTTCAACTGTGGTGCAAATTTCATGATAATCGGTAGAATATTTTATTTGATACGCACTTTGATGGTTTCTTGCCCCACTGTGCGCTGCCCTGCAATCGCATTCAGGCGACAGTTTCATTCCGGTTATTATCACTGTGACCATGTTTTATCCTGATGGCTTTTAGCGTACCCTATAGTATTCTCTTAAAGTTTGAAGCTATTTATAATTTGTATTTAGTAATTTACATGTTGATGGATGCCAATGTTATAAGATGCTTAGGTGCAATAAATGGAAATGTCAATTTAATAAAATGACCTTATGATGGATTTAATAAATGCGTAGGTGTTAAACGGTGCATCCTTTTTTGGTTTTTAATTCAGTAAGCGCTGAAAATGATCCGTCACAATCCTTCTAATTTCATCAGATACTAATGGAACTCGTAGTTTTCTATTTAGATTCTAATTTCGTATGTACCATGGAGCTTTTACTATGGTCCTCAATACTTTATTTATATATTAGATATTTTTACACAGCCTCATAGCTGAATACCATATGCCAGATTGGTTTCAAGACTGTACAAAAGCAATTAATTTTTTATTGATATTTCTGACCTTTCTTCTAGATAGCGTGCTTTCGATACTTAATGCTAAGCTCCATAACTTTTTTTCTTTATGTCTTCCTTCCATCTAAGTTTGGCGTCGAGTGACATGCCAAAACTCTTTCCTGTATTAGCGTATGCTATTTGATTGTTATTTATTGTGAGAGGTATTAAATTTACTTTCAAAAAAGGTTAATTTGTCCTCATTTAGCTTTATTCTTCAGTTCACTGTCCACTCTATTATTATGTCAGTAGTCCTCTGCAGTTTAACTTCTTGTATGGTATTTCCTATCGTTATGCGATGTCATCAGAAAACGTAGCAATTTTAGCTTCTGACAGCGTTCGTAAATCGCTAGTATATAGAAGATACAAAATGGGTCCTAGCACACTACCTTAGGGCACTTCAGTATTTAATCTCTTTATAGTTGTGCATTCTCCTTGATGTTTCACATAGAAGTGTCTTTCAGAGTATGCTCTTAAGATTTCGACGACTTTTATCTGCCATTGTTGTTCTAATTTGTAGATAAGGCCTTCGTGCTAAACTTTATGAAATGCTTGCGTTACATTCAAGAGAATAGCACAGCATATCTTCTTTTCTCGTATCGCTTTTTTAATGCAGTTTATTATTCGGTGTACCTGTTCTATTATTGAATGTTTTTTCCTAAAGCCTAATTGGTGAGATGGTATAAGGTTACTTTCTTCGTTAATCGTTTCAAGAGCAGTTTTTCAAATGACTGGCATCAAGGATATGGGCCTATATAATTTTTGTATCTTTAGGTGGATTTTCTGGTTAGTGTATCATGATTATTTCGTCTGCTTTTCATTGCTATTATTAGATTTCTAGAGATATTGACGAAAGACAGGTTATTTCATATTCGTGTTGAATGGCTAAAAACGATCTTATAGGCGAAAGCAGGCTATAAAGTACAAGTTTCATACGTACATTTGTGGTGGAAATACCGGTACAGGAGCGCTAAACTTTCCGGTGATATTCGAGCGAAAGGATTTAACAGCATATAGACTGGTCACCGTTTAGTGTACAAGCTTGTCGCTGAACACCATTAAGTGAACTCTAGCATGTGATGGCTCCCATTCGTCTCGCCCAAACATGCGAGTTATATTCAAGTTTCAGAAGAAAATAAGCTTTGTATATTGTGGCCAAGTTTACATCTTTTAAGGAATCCTATGCTTCTAGCGCTACATTTTTCGCAGCATCAGAAATCTGCTAGTTACATCGAAAGTCTGGACTAACATATGTACATGCCAAGCATTGACAAGACATCATAAGATTCCTCAAAAACTTGAAGTAATCAGCTGTTTGCTTGTCTTTAGCGAACCTAATATCTGACGATTTTTTTATATCGTACGTATCTGAGACAAAATTTTCTTCTAAATGCGAAACCTAATAGTACGAGTAGTATATAGTCTCTGCAAAAACACTTCTAGTCTAGTCTACTGCGAATCTACTCTGGTCGAATTTCTTTGAATATTTAACTTACTCGTGTGTAGATAAGTAAGTATTCAAGATCTCGAATCTCAATCATTTGTTGGTATTCCATTTATTCGAGTGTTTGTGTATGGTATCCACCCATTTGAGGTTTTTCTTCTTACCATCATAAATTATGATCGTTCAACGCCTTCCTTAAAAGCTCTCATTATCTATGCTAGTTTCGAGACATTCATTGGCAATTGAGGATATATATAACTTGAAGGCACGGACAACGTGAAGTATGTTGAATATACAAATAAATCTCACCGGGGAATCTTCTTATATGCGCTCGAAGCTATCTACTCGTAATTCTGTTGATTTAAATTCTTACGTCTACGTCCATGTCTTTGCATAGATTTCGCACAGTTCCCCTTTCGAGTGCATTTTTTGCAAATAAGGTCAGGCATCTTTTTGATGATGGTTTGTTCATCGGAATTTGAAAATGAACAGCATTCTGTTATAAAAAGATTGTACCGCACATGGTTGTGTTAAAGTCTTTTATAACACAATCTTAATGAGTCGATGGCAGAAAAGCAGTGCTACCTTTATGGAAAAGCGAGTCTTTCCATGTGTCATCTTGTAGGGGCGAATGAGTTTGGGTAGAGTTTTTGTCTTCTGATTCTATTATACACAGCCTTTTTTTTATGGTTGCGCTAAAGGGTGTGTAATCTTAATAGATACCAGTAGCTCGGGTACTGGCATGCATGATTCGCAAACCTGGCATGCACGATTCGCAAACTTGAATGATCGAGGCCAGGAATACGACTGCGTACTAAACCACGCTCTGCACACTTCGAACCACTCTCCCCGCGGGACTGCCTTTAGGTATTACTTCGTGGCGCCGGTTAGCCTTTTAGGCTTTGTTCTCTTCTACGCCTTTTATGTTCTTAGGTGGTCGGCACTCCACTATTCGGCTTATTCGCGTTACGTTGGCGCTCTATGCGCCTAAGGTGGCTGAGTATGTGTACCGCCACGTTTTTTACGATAGTCCAGTTTTCGTCATTCTGGAGCATGTAATTTACAACATTTGCGGAAGTGTGCCACTCCCCAAATTGGTCCTCTCGGTTTCATACCGTGAGCAATGAAAAAATACGTGTTCTGCATTTTCCGGGAAATTTTCGCAATGTGGACAGTTTGGGATAGTTTCATGTCCGCGTTTGAAGAGATATTCTCTGAAACAGCAATGTCCCATCAGAATCTGAGTCAGATAATAGTTCGTTTCGCCGTTTGGTTTCATTTTATCCATACATCGATCGCTGGTATAAGGTGATACGTCCATCTTCCCTTTATGGATATGTTCCACATTGTTTGAGACAATTCAAAACGCATTGCCTACCCTTAGTGCGCTAAGATGGTGGACGGATTTAACTCCCCGCACATACGACTTAACTTTCGCGGCACTTGACCATATTTTTGCTACGTACATATATATAGAACTTGCAGCTCCTGCAAGTAGAAGTCTTTTATTCTGTTTTGGGCCTCCGATATTACTAATTTGCCTTGAAAGTGCACTAATAGCTTTTGAAATTGTTTTTTGAATGCATACTCAAGGTGGTGTAGGTAAACGAGCGTCAATAATCATTCCAAGGTTGAGAAACCACTTCGTGCCGTCCGACTCTAAACGATATCGTTTCGCGAACTTTTCTACTTGTAGCAAGCACCGCCTCGGTTTTTATGGTCAGCAAGCTGCAAACCAGCATTAGCTAGCCAATAGCGTACGTTTGTGATTGTCTCGTTGCAGTGGAATTCAACTTCTTTTAGAGTTTTAGCTACAAGCACCACTGCGATGTCGTCCGCAAAGCCGATGATTGACGCATGTCTTGGAATCGGTAGGCGTAGGATTTCGTCATACTCGTACATAGCGACAGTAGAGGCCCAAGGACCGAACCTTGTGGGACCCCGCCAGTTACTTCCTATGTCTTAATTCCCTCGTCAGAATCGTAGGGGAGGACTTCGTTCGCAAAATAGCTTGTTATTATTTTGCAGAGATAATCCGGTATTTGTATCCGATAAAGACAGCTCATAACGCATTCCCAATTCGCTGAGTTAAACGCGTTTTTCACGCATATTTCAACAATAACTCGAAATATGCAATGCAGCTAACCATGTTGATAAACTAATAGTATGACAGTATATCCTGTGAGTTTGTAAACAAATTCATTGTCCTGTTCGTGCAGTTAACAATTAGGAAGTGTGTTTCTATTTCCCATGTTTCAATTAAGGATCATGCCGCTTGTTTTCTTTATAGCTACATTCTTCATCATACCATGGCAACTTTTTCTCAGTGCCTTCGGATCTCGTCCTGTGGATGGTGAAGTTGGTACCGGATGGTGAAGATGTGCGGATAAATGCGATTATTTGTAGTACTTTGGCATTAAACCTTCTTGCTTCTGTTAGTTTTTTGGTTGCGATCAATTGGTATTTGATTTCTTGTCCCTGCATTTGCATTTAACACTACATGTCGATCGTTGATCGCAACGAAGTCGATCAATCTCATTTCAAAGGTCGAAAATATGTATTTGGCTGATTTTAATGCCACGTTTAAGCAATATTCATAAGTTTTGTTAAGAAGTCAAGAGAGTTTGATTGCTATGAATTTCCGATCGATTGCTATGAATTTTTCCGAAAACCCCGATCAATCCAAGCCACCAAACATATTTTGTTTGATTGGAAACAATGGTCTGAAATCACTCCTTCAACCCCACATTCCCCCTTTTGTTCATCTAGAGTTCGTATTCTGCTTTCATCCAGCAGTCCAATTGACGAATTTATGAACAAATGTAAGCGAAAATCTTTGGTGATCTTTGGTGAAGCAACTGAATTCCTCTCCTTTTTTCCGTTTTTCTTTTTTTTTTACTGTACCCTTAAACAACGTTAGCAATGCACCGCCTTATCTCAGTATATTTATACTCTCGTCAGTTAGATTGAGTGGGGCAATGCCAACATCCTCCTCCTGCATCTAGTAAAACAAACTGTTGTAGAACTCTTTTCAAAACAGTGAAACTACCACCCCACGTCAAGTCGCTGAATACACATTGTACTCGTATGGTGCTCTTCAAATCATTTCCAAGCTTTCAAAGTTTCAAATATCCCGAATGTTAGTCCCCTTTTCACTTGTCAAAATCATTAACTTCCACCCTTCAGAATAGTTCTCATTTCAAAACTTACTTGTTTCACGTTTGTTTTATAAGAATAAAACATACGCTGGCGTATACGTAACCTTTTTTCCGTGTGTGTTATTCTTAGTTTTTCTCCATTGAAATTTATATATCGTATTGCTCCCGAAAAGCAATTAGTGAATCAGATTACGAACTCACATTGATATTAATTGCATCCCTGATAAATTTCATCCAAACTTGTGGCAGAAATAATCTTTAACCAATTACTAAGGCATGGTACAATTAGTGCCATCAAAATAGTTTTGATTGGTTGGATCCATACAATCTTCTTCTTTTTTTTTTTTTTTTTTTTGTTTGTCTAGATTCATAAACCAAATGATTATATCAAGTTATTCCAATACATCGATACGATACATCTCTTGTTTATATGGCAATCCAACCCACAGGAGTCACGTAGTTTAGTGTGGTAAGTGTGCTTGTGAGTTTTCAAGTGGCCATTGAGAGAACACAACCATGTTCCTTCCTCTGACGAAAACATTCGAAGTAAAAAAGGAAAAACTTATTTTAACTTACTCTACGCCACTCATTAGTTTAAAACAAAAAAACAAAGCAGAGAAAAGTTTAAATGAGCTCCCAGACCATGTTGTACAAGATAAGCAAGCACTCATATGTGCAGTGCCAGTCGCGTTGATTATGAATTGTAAGAGTTATGAAGTTGATATACGAGTATCTTGTTCTGTTCAGTAACACTTGCTGCAACTTGTTATGCACTACAAGCGTGACTAGCATTTGACAAGAGTGTTCTTTTCTTTTTTTTTCAATTCATTTTAATTTGTCAGCGAAAAAACTAGGTGAGAGTACGAGTATTTATATGACACGCAATGTATTGCAAGTTTTTTTTTTTTGTATGATAGTATCTATTGGAATTCAGATAGATTTTAGCAATATTTGATTGGCTGCCAGATTGAAAATTTCATTTAAAATATACACGCAATTAATGCTGCTTCTTATTTGATGAAAACATTTATTTTTATTGCAGTATTTTTTTGATAATTTCAACTCGTAGGTTAGGTTAGATTGGGGAGCCTATTTAGCACCGTTGATAGTTAGCTGGTTCTTGCTCGAATCAGCGTGCACACCTTATGAATCGCATTAAATCCATCAGTGAAGCTTGCTCAAGCTCACCCAGTTCTCCAAAAAGTCTGTTTTCCATATAGAGGAGGCGACAGTTTTGGAGATTCGGGCAGTCGCAAGCAAGTGTTTGATAGTTTCTATTTCTTCCTCATCCTGGAATCTTCTGCTTTTATGCCAATCGCGCAACTCCCTGTCAGTACCCTATCAAGATGCGTATTTCCTTTTTAGGTTGCGGGATAGAACATAATCACTTCTCGATGTCCAAGCGGTGTTGGTTAGTTCTCTGATCTTAAGATCTATCTTTCCTTCCACTGTGAGTATGTTCTGTGCCTAATTCACCCGCTGTCGTGTTCCCTTCTATATCATATATGGGTCCGGGAACCCAGTGGAGATATTGATTAGTTTGTTCAGGTTTTGATGACATTTACATTCTGTCCCAGATTTTATGGTCTCGCTGTCCAGTGTCATGATAGATGCCTGACTGTCCACAAAGATTGTTATTCAAAATTGATTAATTTCCCTTATGAAGATTGTCAATGCTGCTCTATAAATGGCGAAGATTTCAGCTTGAAAGGCGCTGCATTCATTTGAGAGTTTGTATGAGTCGCTAATCTGTAGAGACTTATAGAATACTTCTACTCCAGTTCCTTTTCTATGATGTTTTGTTCATTTATTAATGTGTTGGGCCCCCATACTTGTATTTTGGGAATAAGGATGGAATATTTCTTATTGAAATATTGGTATGGAATAACGTTGTCTGAGTACTTGTTGGGGTCAACATTACCGTACTTGTAGAATATCTATGCGTGACAGAAAGAACCTTGTTTCCAAAGGCTGAATTCTTTAAGTCGGATTGCGCTTTTGTCTGCGAGTCCTTTAATGTACTCATACAAGAGATGAAGGTGAACTACTATTTCTAGCCCTGCTTGTGGTGTTGACCTCAGTGCTTCAGTTATTCATATGCATGCTAATCTTTGTATCTTATTAAGGCTATTAAGATAGCAGCATTTTCTATTGCATTCCACCATACTAGTGCTTCGTAGGTAAGTATGGGTCTAATAATCGCTGTGTACATCCAGTGGATTATATGTGGTCGCATTCCCCAGCGTTTACTGAAGGTTTTCTTGTATGTGTTTCACTTCCAAGTAAGCTTTGAATCGAAAATGATTCCAAGATACTATAAGCTTCATTGGAGAGTTCCAGAGGTGTTCCATTAATAAAACCAGTTCTGTCTTCTCTGGGTTGACTTGTGGACCATTTGATTCCATCCATGAGGATCTTTTAGTACCGATTCCATAATACCGCTGATGGTTGGTAAGTTGAGGTTGAGGTTGAGGTGGCAGTCAACTAAGAAAGCCAACACACTTAGACCAGTAATAAGTCCAATGTGATACCACGTGGATTTGGAAAGCGGTCTCTAGCCTACTCATTGAACCATTTAGAGCTTCTGATGAAGCGTAGCAGGTTCCTAATGTCTATTTTTTTAAGATCGTTTCGGCCATTGAAACAGAAGGCTTCTAAGTGGGATTTCTTTCTTTGGAAGAGAACTGGGCAGGTGCAAAGAAGTTGAATAATTGTCTCCTCCTCTTCCTCGTCCATGCAGCTTCTGCAGAAATCTTTTGAAAATGCGCCAAGCTTTGCTGCATGCTTGCTTATTAAAGTGTCCAGTAATGACACCAATTACAGCGCTGATATGCAATCTATTGAGAGAAATAGAATTCTTAGAGCGTTTCAGATCCAGCTGAGGCGAAGTCTGTTTTGTCGCATGCTATCCACATAGAATTTGTCCTTTAAATAGCATCCAGTTTTAATTTAAGTTTGCATGTAGCGACCGGCATACCCAGTGAACTTTCATCTGGAAGGATGGGTATTGTTGTTCCATGTCTGGCAAGTTCGTCAGCCTTACAATTCCCTGGAATGTCCCCCCGACACCCAAATTAGGTGAATATGGAACTGCTCTGGTCGGTTGGTGAGTTGCTACAGTCTTTATTCGGTTGTTCTATAGGGTCTTCAGAATTTTGTTAACGACAAATAAACATAAGAGAGGTAATATGATTCCTTCCTTCGGAGTTCTCCTCTTAACTGGGGGGTGCTCAAAATAGACAACCTTTTAAAAGAGCTAGATGGAACCTGTGCAAAATGCGTATCGTACGCAAAACGTACCCGTTTTGATAAGAGGAAATCACCTGAACATCATAGGAGAGCTTATGCAAAACACCCTACGAATCTAAACGAAATGGGCGGAGGAGACTGGATTAGAAATAAACCAAATAAAACAGAACTAGTTCTCTTTACAAAGAAACATTTTCACATTCCACGACTCGGAGGAACATCACTGCAACTCCGTGACAGCATAAAGTACTCGTACCTTTATCGGACAGGGAACTGACCTGGAGAAAGAACCTGGAAGAGAGAGTTACCAAAGCCAAAAGAGCGTATTGGATACGCAGGCGGGCCATCGGGAAGTCATAGAGTTTGAAACCGAAACAGATCCACTGGATATACGAATTCGTAATAAAACCTATCATCTTCTACGGAGTAGTTGTATGGTCGCCAGTGACAAACAAAAAGTATGCACGAGACTAGCTAACAAAGATGCAACGTATGGTCTGCTTGGGAGCACACTCCTCAATACCAATTGCGGCCATGGAAGCGATCTTAAACATCATACCAGTGCACCTCGAAGTGAAGAAGATTGACTGTCCTTCAAGGCTTAGAACTATCGGTCATTTTAACGAAGGCGCAAACACGAGACATCGAAACATCACCAAAATGATATGAGATGTTGTTGAAGAATCTTGGGACTTTTAACAGGGCACATCAATCTCAACAAACATTCGTTCAGACTCGAGCTAGTTGATACAATAATCTTTGCCACCTGTGAGCAGGAGGAGGACGATATAGAACACTTCCTCTGCCACTGTCCTGTAACAGCGAAGTTACTGGGATCCCCAAGGATACCAAATCTCAACGTATTGGAGTCCAATACCTACATCCCCTCTCAACGCACAGTACTATTCCTTACAGTTTGACGGACGAGGGGAACACAACGTGCCTAATGAAGGCCTGAGCGAAGAGCATAAGCTAACCCTCTAAAACCTACCAACCAACCAGCATGGCCAAAGTAGTTTGATCTAATTGTCGGTAGCTATTTTAAACAAAATCCATAATTATTAAATAAATGATTTTTTCTTTTTAAATGTTTCAACTGCACTGGCACTATCATATATACCAACCCCCTGGCGAACTGTTAGAGTAGCTTTCATACCGAAAATCGGCAGAGATGACTACTCTCTCGCCAAGAGCTTCAGACCTATTAGTCTGACGTCCTTCCTGCTGAATAGCATGGAAAGACTGGTTGAGCTACATGTGCGCAAAGTTGCTTTGAGGGTACATCTTCTGGCAGAGATGCAACATATGTAGCTTCGCCAGAAGTCACGGCGTAGAAGAATCACTAGTGTTGTGGATAAAAGCAATGCTGGTGAACAGAATATTGACTGTAGATGCAGATTGTGGCCGGAGTGTCATGGCAGGTGTAAATAGGGGCTGCCCACAAGGCGGTGTTCTGTCTCCACTGCTGGTTGACTCCATGTTGAACACACTCAACAGTTCTAACGTTTACGCTCAAGCTTATGCAGATGATGTTGCCGTTCTGTCTATCGGATCGTGCCTAGCGATTGTTTGCTCTAAGGTGCAGATGGCCCTAGACGTTAATCCTTTCAAAACCGAAGTGGTTCTCTTTACGAGAAGGAGGAAATTGACTGGTCTGACTCAGCCAGTGCTAAAATGCGTCACTATCGAACTCTCCAAGGAAGCCAAATATTTAGGAGTAGTCTTAGATAGTAAACTTCTTTGGACGAAACATGTCGAGCTGAAAACTTCCAAAGCACTGTCAGTCTTTCGGCAATGCAAAGGTTTTTTCGGTAAGACATGGGGCTTGTCTCCAAGGAAAGTCCTTCGGATGTACACGGCAATGGTAAGACCCTTTTTCTCATATGCGTCAGTTGTTTGGTGGAATAAGCTCTCACGTAAATACGTTACTACTGCTTTCGCCAAACTCCAAAGAACGGTCTGTCTAGGCTGCTTGAGAGCTTTTCCCAGTACGCCTGGCTCTGCTCTAGACGCCTTGATGAACCTCCCCCCCTTGATATTTATCCGAGCCATCTTCCGTTTAAAAAGAAGTGGTTTCTGGCACGATTCGCATTGGAGTTTTGATGACGTTGCGCGACGATTATCCTACGACCCCTGTCACATGGATATGCCATCTGATGCAATGACACCTGAATTACGGCTGCGGTGCAAATTTGAAGTCAACTGAGCCAGACTCGGCTCTAAAACTGGACAGGGGTCTGGTGCTGGTGTTTTCGTTGAATGTGACAGCATGAGGCTTCACTTCTCATTGGGAAAATACACATCTGTCTTCCAGGAAGAAATATATGCTATCCTAATGGCTGCGGACTATATTGGTAAGAACAGGTGGAAGGGGCGAAGTATCTGCGTCTGTAGTGACAGTCAGGCTACGCTTAAGGCCTTGCTCAATCCTTTAACCACTTCCAAAATAGTTCGAGAAAGCAAAATATCCTTGAATTCGGTCGGAAGGCTGAACTCACTGAATCTTGTTTGGGTCCCAGGATACAAAGGGATAACAGGAAATGAGATCTCTGAAGAGCTTGGTACACAAGGCTCAGAAGAGAATTTCTCTGGACCTGAACCCACGCTTGGTTTGCCAGCGTCCTCGGTTAGGGCTTCCATTGACGACTGGATTTTCAGTGAACACAATCGAAGGTGGCATGACTCTCCAGTAAACGAATGGTCCCCGTCGTCTGTAAGAAATCCGCAGCTTTCTTGCTATCTCTTAGCAGAAAAAACTGCAGACAACTTACTGGCGCTCTTACGGGCCACTTCGCCTTTGCCAAGCACCTCTAGGTTTAGGCGCTACTCCTGTCTGCGACTCCTGTGGAGAGGGCGATGACACTGCGGAACACTTCCTATGTGATTACCCTGCTTTTGCTCGGATCAGGTGGCAGATTTTCGGTGCTGATGTGGTGAGTGCTGATGACCTAAGCTCTTCATCACTGAAGCGTCTACGACTAGACGAAAAAAACACATTAAAATGGGGTTCTCTAATGGACCTGTTTTTGAGTCTGAGTGCTCCAGTAGGGTGTACCCGCCCGTCAAAAAAAAAAAAAAAAATGTTTCAACGAAATATAATTTTAAATTCTATTACTCGCATGCAGGTCTTTCGCATAACTCAACCCACCGCCAGGCACTGTCTACGTTTTATTATCTTACTCGATACTTAATTAATAAAAATTCAATATTACAGAACATAAATTTCCAATGCAAGTACAGCAGTTCATTTCATTTTGAGAAAGTAACAAATAAACATGAAAACGCCAACTGGCCGTAGATGAAACGCTTTTTAGAAAATCAACAAACAAAAACAATTCAACTATTTTCGGAGAGCCAATGAACTTTTGTCAACAGTTCGAAAAGAAAAGCTACTACAATGGAATGGAAAGCTATGTTTCTCAAAAAGTTTCGTCATTCTATTTTTCTCAGATGAGAGGTATATTAAATTCTCGAATAGATACTCTGACTCTCTTGCCTGATTATATCTTAAATGTTCTGTTTATTTCATATACGACGACGAGTACGAGTAGTATCGGAGTATCTGTGCGTCATGGAAGAGCTTTGGATTTAATGTAGAGAAAAGTTCAAAGGCTCCTTTCAAAATAATAAGTCCAAAATGTACTGTTTTTTTTTTTTGTATTTTCAGTGGATTTAAGTAAAGATATACTCGTAGAAAAAGGAACTGCCCAAAAAAGAATGGGATGAATAGCGATAGGGTTAGTGGCAACTAACGATGATGGAAGTTTATATATTTAAATGCAATCCTCTGTTCGGGGGCGTATTGGGTTAAAATGCAAATTGAACTCACAAGATATGCTTTAACGAATGCATAAATATGAATCTTTTATACAGGGTGATTCTTTGGGAGGTTTTGGTTATTAATTTTGGGAATGCTTGAAGAGAAAACCTTTCAGAGATTTATAGAAATAGATAGGACTTTTAAGGTGCTTGTGTTAGAATACATAATTAAAGTTTGGGAAAGATGTTGCAGATTTCGTGGCAGTGGATTTTCAGTTTCGAATCTTATGGTTAAATGCACACTGAACGGTATCAAACGATGAATATCATCCGAAAGATATGATATTAAATACGAGTACCTATTTAAATTACTGACTAAAAAAACGCCCTACCTAGACTTCACAACACATTTGGGACAGTACTTGGATTCGAATGAAACAATCGATACTTCGAACCTCGGTATCAAAATTTGAGTACTTTGTTTCATTATTATGAGCAAAATACTCACTTTTATCCTGATATCGAATATTTTTTTTTTTGCCGAGAGGGTGAAATTCTTCTAAAGACACCATAAGGCCCGACCACGCGTGCTTATGGTAGTGTGAGATTTTTACTCACTAAAAACACCACTCTTCAAGATTAATACTACAACTAAGCCGACGCTTATCCAGCAGTTTTATTTTCGCTTACGAGACTCGGCATATACTATGACGTGAGGTTTTGTCCTTTTCAGACGACGAATTGAATTGTTCGCGTCACGTGAACACGATCTTTGTGTTTACGAGCAAAGTTTGTTATCTCTTCGACGACGCAGGGAATTCCCAGATCCCGATGAATATCTTCGTTACGTACGTACCACGGTGCGCTAACGATCGTTCTAAGAACTTTGTTTTCAAAAGTTTGTAGGATGTTTCTATTGCTTTTCCTAGTATAACCCCATACTTGTAGACCATACGTCCACACTGGCTTTAGCACTTGCTTATAGATAAGCAGTTTGTTATGTAGGCTCAACTTCGAATGTTTACCGAGTAGCTAGTACATTTGTCGGTAATTGTTTACGAGCTCGTCGCGTTTCTTTTTTACGTGCGATTTCTAAGCTTAACATCTAGAGTCATTCCTAGATATTTTGCTTCGTTCGCGTATGGTATTTGAGCCGAGTTTAAATATACGGGTAATCTGTCCACTTTTTTGTAGGTAAAGTTGACGTGAGTAGATTTGCTTTCGTTCAGCACAATACGCCAAGAATTCGTCTAAGCGTGGACTTTATTAATAGCATGTTGCAGCTTTTCAGTTACTGCTTCTGTTGTATCGCCCGTTGTCAATATCGCTGTATCGTCCGTAAACGTGGCGACAACGCAGTTTCCTTCCCGCGGGATATCACGAGTGTAGAGTACATATAGAAGTGGGCCTAGGACACTTCCTTGTGGGACTCCGACCGCAATCTCCTTGAAATCAGAGTAATCATTTCCGTGCTTAACACGAAAAAGTCTTTCAGTGAGGTACGATCGTAAAATTAGAAAGAGTTGCCATGGTAGTAGTCGTTGCAATTTATACTCCAAACCTTCGTGCCAAACCTTATCGAAAGCTTGTGAGACGTCAAGAAATACACCACAACAAATCTTTCTTTTTTGTTCGAGAGTTTTCTCAATCACGTCAGTTATTTTGTGAACTTGGTGGATTGTAGAATGTTTGACTCTAAAAATCCAAACTGATGGTCAGGGATGAGACGTCTTTCATTTATTTCGGGTTGTAGTCGTTTTGAAAGTAGTTTTTCGAATATTTAAGAGATAACCGGCAATAGGGAAATAGGCCGATTCTTCTCATTCAGAGGTTTGCTTGGTTTCGGGGCATTATAATCTCTGCGACTTTCAATTGTCTCGGAATGTAGTGTATAGCAGTTTGATAGAGCTTTATTCGGTAATTCCTTGACCACCTGCGCCGTTATCAAGTCGTAAGCCGGTATTTTTTAGGCTTTAGATTTTTCTCTTCCCTCAGTTCAATTAATGCAACTTTTTTTACTTTAAAGTTGTCAGATGTCGTGACTGGGGAGTCGGGTGTTATCAAAGGGCCGTCGAATGGCTTAAACGTTTCCTCTAAGTGCAAAGCAAAAAGTTCTGCCTTTTCTTTGTCGCTCTTGGCCCAAGTTCTATCGTTTTTCCGAATATGTGGCGCTTGTCTTTGAGGTTTCCGGACGCCTTTTAGCGCTTTCCAAAGTTAATAATTTGATACTCTTCCAGTGGAGAGATTTTCAAGGTAGGTCGCTATCTTATTGCTAAATTCCCGACTACTATCTCTAAGGCGATTGCATAGTCGGTTGAGGGTCTTTTTATGCTGTGGTGCACAAGTGATTTGCCATTTCTTTCGTGCTTTTCTTTTCTCCCTCACCAGTTCAATGATTTCACTTGGTTACTTTTCTTTGCGGTTAATCTTATAGCTTCTAGAAGGAGTGTTTCTCCATGCCGTATGTAAAATAGTATGTACACTGCAGGCCAGAAGTTTGAGGGCTACCTACTACCTAGGCAACTGTCTTTATTTCTTTACTTTATTACTTTTGGTTGTTGGTTCAGCATATGACTCCTTACATCAAAAGCTTTCTCAAATTCCAAAATTTGTCGACCTGTAGTACAAGGGTCTTACATAACAGCCACACTTTGAAGTCATAAGAATTTATTTAGAGATTTTTCACGTCTTGAGTAAACAACTCGTTAGAAATGGGAAAAGTCGCGGAAACCACAATCGAGAAACGATCTTCTTCTTGAAGAAGGCAAATCGCAGCAGGAAGTTGCTTCGCGGTTGAAGGTATCAAGGTGCTACATTCAGCGTACCATTGAGAGACACACTGAAACCGGAATTCTTGAGGATACATCACGGTCAGGACGGCCTAAAGCTACAACTAAATACGAGGATCGGCTAATAGTCACAACAAGCAAACGAAGTAGACAGAAAACAACAAGCGAAATACGCGCCGAAATAAATGAAATTCGGAAAATAAACCGCTATCCTTGATAACGGTCTTCTTCTTCTTTTCCTTAAGGCGAAGTTATGATCCGGAGTAGAAGGATCACAACTCTCCCACTTTACTGCAGCCCTACTGATCCGCCTGTGGGGTTTGCCGGTTTGACCTCAGTAAGTACCGGCAGACTTCCCGGTTTCGGATCACTTCGTCACTGAAGCCAATCGAATGCTGGTGTTTTTGCATTTGTGTGATCCAGTTGTTTTTTTGGTCTGCCTTTTTTGCGCGATTGTGTAGGAACGTTTATTGCTATTGCCTTTTTGACTGGGTTCGAAGCTTTCTCAAGCTGTCGCATGACTCCTGCTGTCATGCGAAGCATCTTCATTTCAGCGGCCGTTAATACTTGTTGTACATTGTTCGGCATTGTGAACCGTATATGAGCGCCGGACGTACAACTGCGGTGTTTTCGGTCACAGTTTTCCCGCCATTTCATCCACGCTACGCTTACGCGATGATTGATGTCACCATCATAAGTTGCTTCGCTATTGATCATAGATCCGAGATATTTGAACTGTTCGCACTTGGGAAGCACTTTTCCATTCAAGTAAATGTCTGAAATAAGCCAATGTGGATCAGAGAACGGACAGCGCAGATACTCTGTCTTTTTTGAACTAATACGGTACCCATTTCCTTCTAAAACATCCACTCATACATCAAGTGCTCATTGCAGGGACGTTTGATCTTTATGATAAATCCATCGTCAGCAAAGAATAACTGATGCACTTTGGAGTCCGTCACTTTTTCTATCAGATAATCAAGGACTGCAATAAATAGTAAAGGACTGAGGGCGCTTCCTTGGTGTACACCGACTTTGATTGGGAACTCTTCGGTCCCTCATACATGTCCATGATCATGCGCACGTAAGTTTCTGGAATTCCTCGTTGTCTTAGCGCCACCCATAAGAGATCTCTTGGTTGTCTATCAAAGGCTTTTTCAAAATCAACTAAGTCTCATGTGCAATTAATGAATCACGATGTTTTTCCGTTATGATCCTTATACTTTGGATTGCATCTGTTGTAGTTTTACCCGGGACAAACCCACTGGTCATCAGATAGCCCTACTATTTTCATCTCATACCCGCTCAACGATCTTCATGGTGTGTGACATCAACTTGGCAGAACGGTAGTTATCGCAGTTTCGCGTATCGCCCTTCCCTTAGTGCAAAGGAAGAAGATAACTTTCCCTCAACTGATTAGGCATTGGATCACCGCTCATAAGTTTGGAGATAAGAATCATGATCCATCTGCACCGTATGACTTGCATCTGTCTCCCATCTTTTTCCAGAACTCAGAGGATATCTCGTCTAGCCCAACTGCTTTTCTTTTTTTGGAGTATTTGACCGCATTCCTAACTTCTTCGACAGTGATATCGGATATTTCGTCATGGTTAGGAGCGGCTCTTGGAAAGTATACCCAGGGAAACTGTTCGTTTAGAAGTTTTTCACAGTACTGCCGCTATTTATGGAGAATTTTATCGTCTTCCACAAGAAGCTGAGCTTGAGCATTGTTAATGAACTTTGGGGAACGAATTTCCTGAGCATTTCTTCTTCTCTGGGCGGCTATTTTGAAGATAGTTGTTCCCTTGTTCAAGCTGTTTTGTCGAAGCTTCTGGATAGCCTGGTTCCTATCAGACGATGAAGACGATATTTCTTCCAACTCCCGATAGAGGCCTTCCATACTTTTTACTTTTTGACCTCTGCAACATCTATATATCACTTCAAGGCGATCTTTTTCATCTCTATTAATAGAAAAGCGCTTTGACCAAGCCTTGAAAGCGTTTTCTTTTCCCGTATCACTACTTTAGCTTCATCTGTCCACCACCATGTTTCTTTGGCGCGTTGGCAGGGACCTTTCGACGTTCCAAGCAGTGATTTAGCTCTCTCCAAGCAAGATCGCTGTAGGGAATTCCATATATCTTTGGCGTATTGGCAGAGGCCTTTCGACGTTCCAAGCATTGAATTGGCTCTCTCCAAGCAAGATCGCTGTAGGGAATCCCACATATCTTGTGCTCTGCACTCCTCATCACCGACCTCATCGATGATGGTAAAGACGTAATTTGTTATGCTGGTAATAAAAGCTTCGCCTTTTCCTTTGTCCAGCTTGTACCAATTGATTTTCTAAGCCACCTTTGTTTACTTATTTATTTTCTTCCCCGTCTCCATAAAAATATCTGTCATAAGGAGTTAATCTGGGTTTTATTTTAGCCACTGCTGTAAGTAATCAGGTGCCGGCTTTGTTTGACGAACATGGTATTTAGCACGATAAGACCGTATGACTTGCACATGCTTAGGATATCTTCACCTGGGGAATTCCTGGTGCCGTACCCCAGTCCTCTATGGCAGTCTTCCTAGTCTTCGTTTGTCTTCCCGACATGTACGTTCAAATCTCCGCCAACAAATAAAA
Source organism: Pocota personata (assembly GCA_963082735.1). Lineage (NCBI taxonomy): Eukaryota > Metazoa > Arthropoda > Insecta > Diptera > Syrphidae > Pocota > Pocota personata. The sequence goes on from OY720430.1 coordinate 58,857,091, forward strand.
GCTCTTCCTTTGGGATGTTTTTGATGAGATTGTGAAAATTCAGCCAGAATGCATCTTTTTCTCTCTGTTTGCATCCGACTTGTGGAGCATATGCGCTTACAATATTCCACACCTCACCCTGTATCACCAATTTGAGAGACATCAAACGGACACTGGGCTTTGAAATGGTCAAGATGTTGCCAAGTAGCTTAAAAAGAATGCAAAAGATACAAAAAAAATGAGGGTTCGTTGTGACTTACTGATCTGTGGATTTCAAAGTTCATTTTTCGACCCTGACACGCGCTGTTCTACTCAGCATTTTTATAATTAAGTAAAGGGTAAATCTTATCGACGAGTAGATGAATACCATACTCGTATTATTGAACTGAAAGAGTCTAGTTAAAGTTCAACCAGCAATATAATAGTACACCGGTTAGCAGTGTTGGAATCATAATTCTGGCAAATTCACTTGAATTCTATGCTGGCTCTCAAGGGAGCTATTGCATCAATTTTGTTTGGTAGTAAAGTTGCATCAGAGTTTAATCGGAACCCAAGGGCAATGAGTGGTTGGAGTCGCATTAAGCAGATGAAGACCAAATTACGGCTAACTACTCGTACTGTAGTGTTGAGTCAAACATCTAATCGATGCCATAAGATTTATTTTTATGTTCGCGAATATGTAAATAATTTGATATAAATTTGTCATTTATTAACACTTTAATTAATGAATCTGAGACTGCTATTACGTAATCGTTAGGCACCGTGACGATGAACTTAGCTAGTAATTACTCAGATAGTTAGATTATAACTTTGCTTGTGTCCACGTCGTATTGCATCTTCGATAGTTGCTAATATCAAGTCAACGAAAATGAAAGATTATTTCGCAAAATCGGTGAGTGTTCATACCTTTTATTCGGCATTGAGTTTCTAGCTACGATAATTGGGTATTTCAGTAGCATTAGTATCTAATCTTTATTTTTTGAACCACATTTAATAATTATTTAATTTAAACGAAGCAAAACACGTATCTTTTGCTGTATTTATGCGAATTGTGAAAATAGGGTGATTCTTAGTCCCACTGTACGAGTATCTTAGCTCTGAATATTAAGACGATTGGGGAGGATTTGAAATCGAATTTTTAATATTTCGCTGAACTGAAAAACACTTATCCATTTATCCGCGACGGGTTATTGCAGAAAGCAATATAAAAGCTGTAAAACTGAGTGAATACTTAAGCCCATTAAAGTGAATGATTTTATTATACTAGTAATAAACATTTTTTTGCAGAATAAAAATTATTGAACACTGCACTGTGGACCTCGTCTACACGGAGTGTAGTTTTAGAAAATTCTCATTTCATTTTGTACTCGTCGAGGAAAATATTTTCAATTCCAGGAAGTTCGAATTTTTTTTATGGGCAATTTATTTGTTCTTTGTATGAATTATGCTGAGCCAAATGGCCACTGTAAAGTGCACATTTCGAATGTTGTTCTTGAGGTCTTCAATTTTCTTGAATTTGTTGATGGTGACAGAGGAAAATATGGGCGGATTATATAAAGAGATCGATATTGGCAGTCGATATCAGTACCCTTTCATTGTAAGATCCCATCATACAGGGTTATTCATTTTATGCTTTAGGAATTTAATTTAAAATAAAATAAAAAGTATTAAAGATATCAATCAAATTTGTTTACTGTTTTAAATCTTGAACTATGCCATTATGTATGGAATGCAACATCAGTTAAATAGCCGCCATGGAAGTTTTTGCAATCTTCGATTCTTGTGAGATAATTTTCGGTGACTTTTCTGCACATTTCTGGCTGTAACTTCACGGATGTTGGTCTTTATGTGCTGCAAAGTTTGCATATATACGATCTCCAGCATAGCCTCAGAAAAATATATTCAACGGGGTCAGATCACACAATTTTGGTGGTCAATTGATGTGCCAAATGAAATAGAGCCAAATTTGCCTTTGTTCTGAGGCAAGTAGCCCCATTGATCACTTCATTGTCTTGAATCTCAGACCAACAAAAGTTGGTTATCATTTACAGTGCAAATAATTCAGCGTAACAGAGACGTCTTCGTTGTTCCCAAAAAAAATACGGCTCCGTCACGCCACCTGTCCACAGCGAGCACCAACCTATCACCCGTTGGTGGATGCAATGACGATCATATTTGTACGAGTATTCTCTTAGCCGCCGAGCGTGAAATGGGCCTCATCGCTGAAGAAGATTTTGTTCGAAAAATCTGTCCTTAAATCGCGATACACAGATATTACAGAACGGTTATTTTTGTAGTAAGATGCAACATAGGTTAAGTTTGCTTGAACTAGATAAGTGCAGATGACATGGAGAGTTGACATCTCCTCCCCTTCGTCTTCGTCGTCTACACAGCTTCTATAAAAGTCGTTATAGAAAAGGCTGAACCCTTTGGCGTGCCTTTGAATGAAACAGTGTCCTGTAATGACACCAATTGTTGTGCTGATATGCTTCCTGCTAAGGGAGCCCAACCTCTTCCAGCGTATCTAATCTAGCTGAGACCAGTCTTCCATCTCAAGTTGTTCTCGTTGATAGCATTTAGGTTGAGCAATTGCTTACATGTAGCGAGAGGCATGCAGATATTCCCATTTTAAGGAGAATCTGGAAATATGTGCCCTGCCCGGCAAGATCTTCAGCCCTACAGTTCCCTGGAATATCCCTATGCACCAGCACCCAGCACAGGTGAATGTTGAATTTTTCTGCCATTTCGTTAAGAAACGTGTATCAATCTAGAGCAACCTTTGATGTGGAATTGATCGATTCCAGTGATTTTATAGCGGCTTGACTGTCAGTGAAGATGCTAATATCCTCCTGGAAAACGCTACAGTGATCTAGGAAGGAGAAAGAGTTTTTAACGTTAGCCTGTCAGAAAAAACCCCACCACCCACCCCATCGATTGTCTTCTAACCATCCCTATAGAAATGTAATGATTCTTTGTCCAGGATCACGTTTCCCTCTCAGTCTAGTCTAGATGGGATAGTGGCCCGGAAGTTTTTATTGAAAGAGCACCTGAGGAGGGTGTAGTAAGTTGTGGGAGGTTGCATTCCACACTACTTACCAAATGGCCTTCTTGCAAGAGTGTAAAGCTAAGGTAGCCTTCGTAACGCGTTCCTTTATGTTGGGCTTCCAGCTAAGTTTCCTATCCAAAATAAGACCCGGGTAGTTTGCTTTGTTTTTAAAAACGAGGCTGATTCCATTCAGTTTAGGAGGGACTAAGTAAAGATTTTTTTTCCTGGTGAAGAGGACCAATTCGGTTTTTTAAGGGTTTACCCGCAGTTCACATTTATCAGCGCATTTGGAGAGTTTAGCAAGGGCATTCTGCAGCAACTTTCTTAGAGTAGTCAAGTGCGGTAGTGGTGGCCGTGGTGTAGTGGTAACATCATCGCTTGTCACGCTGTTGATTCACGGTTCGAATCCTGAAGTCAAGAATCATCTATTTATTTCGCATGAAATAAATAAAAAAGTCGATCAATTGCGAAAGCTAAGTCAACTCTACTGTGAAGGCATAACACTGGCAGTAGGGTGGTCATATGGATAAAATGCAACTTGATCATGATGATGACATCAGGAGGACGGAAAAAAATACTGTGAATCATAAGCAACGACAATAATATCGAAATCAAACAAAATACTCCCCAGTTATCTGGGCAGCCACCCTTGGAGTTTACAGAAACTTAATACCACCTAAGTTTCAAACCCACTACACCAAAAAAAAAAAAATATAGGAAATAGCATAAAATTGTAGGTACCTGCCATTCTTGTAGCGCACAGCACGTACGAGTATGATGATGCTATGAAGCTAGACCAGACTAGGCCAAAACATTTATTATTTTATTTTTATTTCCCCGTCTGAATATTTTTTCCAGCACAGTTTTCAAACGCCTCCATTGTTTTGGCAAATTGTTGCCCACATGTACTCGTAAATATATCTCCCATTTAGAAAGGGGTGTGTGCTACGAAAAAAATGATTATAGCCCAAATATAACGTTTTGAAATTCTCTACAAGATGGATGCTGAAATTATTCAATATTTTCGAAAAATTAAGGAACGCAATCTCCAAAGATATCCCACATTACCGGGGAGCTACGAGAAAAACATTTTTCAGTGCGAATACGAGTATCTCGAAAACGGTTAAAGGAAATTATTTCTTCCGAAATTTTTAGTCTTTGAAATTCTCTACAAAACAAATGCCGGGATGATTCAAAATTTTCAAAAATTGAAAGTACGTTATCTTTCAAAATATTCTGAATAGAGCCTGAAGTTAATGAAAAAATCATTTTTATTTTTATTATTCCCGACAATTTTAGTCTTTGAATTTCTTTACAAACCGTATGCTGAATTTTTCAAAATTTTCAAAAATTGAAGGTATTCAATCTTTTCTTTCTCCGAAAGTTAGTAGAAACAATCGTTGCTTAGTCGGAATATATCGCATACGTGCGTTCTATGAGAAATATTTAAGTTTCTAAATTCTGTTCAAGATTGATGTCGAGATTGAATCTTCGAAAATGTTCGACTTTATCCTTAAGTTAATGCAAGTCGTTTTAGAGTTGTATGAAAAATAGTATTCAAATATTAATTATAGGTTTTTTTTTTTTCGTAATGTGCGCTCACGCGGCAGCAACTATGGACTATGCGATTGCGTGGATGTTTATTATTGTCACAAATCCAGCTAAATAGAATGGCACTCATGGGCCAGCATAGTCTTTTAATTACTGAATCAAATGCCTCATGTATTGCATAGTTGAAGTGACTAGTCTCTACAAGATATCACCAGTTTTTTGGCTTGTTGCGTTCATCAGGTTACTTGCGATACTTCTAGGACGAAGTCATAGTCCAGTAAGTTTAAAAAACTATTGAAGATTGGGTATCGTGTCACGATAAAAAATTTAACTATATATAGAATGAATAAGGCCAATGCAGTTAAAAGAAAGAATAGGTGCTCTCTTGTCCATCATTTCTCATAATTATTACGAACTGGTTGCAGCAGTTTCGCTGGGAACAAGAGTCATTTGAAGACGACCCTGGCCTTGTAATAATGGTGACTACTTTCGCAAATATTCACTTTATGGAAAAAAAATATTTCGGGAGATCACCGATTGAAATTAAAAGAAATAGCCACATGAACTGGCATTTCTAAAACAAGTGCCCTTCGTAACCTTCATGAGCATTTAGGGATGAAACGATCAGTACCTACACTTCTTAGTTCTGTTCAAAAGCAGCAATGTCTTCAATGAACAGTTTTTTTTTAGTTTTGCAGTGAAGACCAGAAGGGATTAATTGATTCGGTTGTTACAGGATGAAACTATGATATGATTCAATGTCCAAAAAGGGATTCAATGGAGTGATACCGGAAGGAAGAACCAGTTCATCTAAAGCACTAAAATGCTTTTGGCTACATTTTTTGGGGGGTTGGGGTCAAAATCCCGAAAATCCAAAATCCCGTAAAACCAAAATCCTGAAAATCTAAAATCCTGAAAGGCCAAAATCCCGAAAACTAAATCCCGAAAAATTATGTAAAATTAAAACTTTGTCAAATGTTCAAATATATATATTATATCCACAATGCATAAACAGTAGAATATGTATGGGGGGACATGCTGCCCCCCTGCAACCCCCCCGCTTGGGGTCACTGTAGGATTTGGAGTGGGTGCGAGGTGTTCACTTTCATTTTCGGGAATTTGGCCTTTCGGGATTGTGGATTTTCGGAATTTTGGGTTTTCCGGACCTTGGATTTGCGGGATTTTGGATTTTCGGGATTATGTTTTTCGGGATTCTGTCCGACTCCCTTTTTTGGGACTGAGTGGGAATTGTTTTAGTCTTCTTCAACGAACGAAATACAATTTACGCAGCCTATTACATGCAATAACTAAGATAGCAAATCGTTAAAAAGGGCGGAAAAAGCTCAGCCTAGGTGTCCGCCTGTTACACAACAATGCCCTAGTTCACACAGCTTTCTGTTCAGTTCTGATTTGACCCACAGCAACAACTTTTTATTTTCAAAAAAAAATCTGTTTTTGAACGTTTTGGTAATACGAGTAAAGAAACTTTTATGGCAGCGTACATGGACCACACTACGTACTCCTGCATATGTCTAGGAGAAACTACAAATCCATTCGTACAAATTTGTTTAAGATATTCCCAATTCTTGTACACAATGTTTAATTAAGATGCTCGGACTTTGTCTTGCGGTAATTTTGGAATTCAGGACCATAACTAACATGTATTCTAGGAGCAAGATCAGCTTAACACTTTTATGAGACCCGCAGGTCTGGTTTTGCACACGTTAAAATTTTCAATGAAATCGATTGTTATTCGATTTTATTTTAGTTAAAAACTGAGTAAGTAATGAAGATGCAAGTAAAATATACAAAATTATAATGCAACATTAATCCAAAATGGTTCGCAAAGGATTCAAATAAATTGATTCATGTAGACCACTAAAACTTGTTCAAACCTTGCTTGAATAGTATCACCCTTTTAGTGGAAAGATACTCTTCTAGTACGAGTAGTATCGTTGCTAAACATTGAGAATCTACATAGTTCCGTAGGAGTCTCTATTCCATGCTCAATGAAGCCGCTCCGAAATGCCAATAAAAACGGTATGACCATGCAGGAAATATATAAAACGTCACATCGCAGACGAATATAACTACGACTTCTGACATAGCCAAGAGTAACACAGCCATTGTGTCAACACCTCGTCGGTCGAAAGTTCAACTCATCGCGTGGCATGAGTCTTTTTAGTGTCTTGCATCAGAATGACATGAAACGGAACACTAATCGATTCAACACGGTATCTGTCTATTTCTTCGTAAGTATGTCACATGCTTGAAACTTTTAAACCGCCAGACCCAGAGAGCTGGAATTTTATACAAAATGTAGAGGAATACTCCTAGAAAAAAAAAATATTTTTTCCCCTTTCATGCAAAATATTTTTCTGATACAAATTGTTTAAAAAAAGACCTCCAAGCCGTTTTTGAAAAAAATTGGAAAGCATGGGTTTAGTAATCACCCCATTATATCTTACATCTGCTGCACCCGATTTTGATTATATTCAGATGAGGCAACTACCTTGTCAGTCTTAGATTACGAGTATCAAAGTCAATTGAGAAATTCTTGACTTAGGTGGCCAGTAAATATGATAATTAGAGCTGCGATACACACCTACATACGTATCATGATATTAATCAAATATCATTAAAATTTCTTCAGTGGTTCTCGAACGAGCAATGTAAGAACATACAAACTTGTAGCCATGGAACAAAACGTGTTTATTTTGATTTGAACCTTATAAATACGATGATATAGGGTGGCCCAAAATAACATTAATGGTTTGAATTCATTATAACTTCTTTATTTCAGCGTAAATTATATGTATATACTTTTTTTTAATACAAATGGGAAATTTTTCTAATAATTTTCACTAAACGTGAAAGATTATGTCTCGCATTTGGTGGCCATTTTTTGCTTCGCATATTAGTGCTCTTTCCAATATATTTGTCATCATCTTTCGCCAAATTTCAAGTGATTCATTGGGTCGCAAATTTATTTGAAAACAGTCGAGAGCTTTAAATCCAATGAACGAGACAGACAATTATACTGCGCGCAATTATGCGGTTGTCGATGTCCCATAACAGAAGCATTATGTCCCTTGCAGTATGCGCTGTAGCTTCATCCTGCTGAAACCATAGTTGTGAATGGTTTCGTATAGCTGGTCTCACAAAATGTTCCAATATCGAAGCAGCATTGATGGTAACTGCGGCACCAGTTTAATTTTCAAAGAAATATGAGCCAACGATCCTTTCGGACTATATACCGCACCAAACAATACACTTCAGTGGATATAACTGTCACTGATGAACTGCTCTTGGATTCTCCGTAGCCCATATCCCTTGTTAGCTTGTTAACGAAGACGTTTAACTGGAAATGGGCTTCATCGCTTATTTGTTCTGCTTTTTGCCGCAACAAAATGGCATAATCAACCCGTTGCTGGTATTTTGTCGGCTTCAATTCTTGCACAAGCTGGTTTTTGTATGGAAACATTTACAATATGGTCAAATTCCTCTGAACTGACCTCCGCCATAGTCCCAGTTAAGCCGAACGTCTCTTTGTCAATGTTTCTGGACTATCCTGCACACTATTCACTACACGTTGAATATTTTCATCCGTATCTGAAGTACGTGGTGATCCGGTACCAAAGAGGTTCCTTACTAACCCTTCTTGCCGAAAACTTGCAACCAAATGATTTATTGTTTTTACTGTGGGTGCGATATGCATATTAAAATATCGACAATATGCACGCTGCGTCAAATCAATTGACTGTTGGTTTTCAAAAAAGAAAATTTGACGACTTTTGTTAATTATTCTATTGTATATAGTTCCATATTAAATCTCCCACATATTGTTTGCAAAATTGTAAAAAAAATAAAAAAAACATTGAAACAAAAAGTCGCCACCCTGTATAATCATTTTTTCAATATTAATATAGATGTCAAATTAGGATGCAGGTAAATTAACGAAACACTAATCGCGTGAATCCTGGCTCGCACTTGATTAATTTTGTTTAGATTACAGCCAAAACAGCTATTTCAAATAGCAATGAAAGCTATTTTTCATAGCTAATTCTCTCAAAAGTAATGCATAAGACAGGTATGGGCGGTTTAGTTCTCTACAGTTTATATTGCTAGCCTAGTCATTTGCTGGTGACAATATTGCTTTTGTTACTATAAGAATTGAAATCAGTGGTACAAATTCTTGCAGTTTTTACCAGATGTCTGGAATAGTTAGTTAAGACTTTTATTTCACAAAAAGGTAGGTTATCATACATAGTTTCAAGTCTATTTAGGTATAGTCGTTATTGACCGTCTACTAGATTGACATTTAAGCTCCCTACATAAAGTATGAGTTTACTTACATAGTACATTATAAGCTTAAAATATTCGCGTAAACAATTTAACAATTTCATAATGAAAACTAGCTGTATTGACATTGCTATTTTAACAACTTTCCTCCATAATACTATTTCTATACATTAGCGCCTTCGTAGTGTAATTATGTAATGCGTTCTACCCAAAGTTTCCATTTAAAATGCTCAACGTTTTCCCCTCACTCCAAAGTATCTCAGGCGATATTCTTTTAAGATGGGACATATCGCTATAAAGTGGAAAACGTCCTCTCTCGCACTGTTGTTACAAACATTGTAAAGGATTGGCAGCTCTGTACGATGCGGAATAAAATGCGATCAGCTCACCTCTTACTTCCAATAGCAGGCTTATTTTGTCGATTGAGTTGCTGTTTAAAAAGTATGTTTCATCTTGTAGATCATATCTAAGTTGCGAGTAGTATATTCTATGTTGCGCAAACTTTTGATCTTAAGGTTGTTCCCTGATCCGCCGTTGTTAATCTAAGATTGAAACCGCATTCAGACGCTAAACGTTCCCAATTTTGATAAAGATGACCTCTTCTTGAAATGGTAAGATTGAGCACCAGCTTAGGTAGCCTGCCTTGTTCCACCTCGGTTACTTTAACTATATATTCAAAGTGCAGTCGTAGAGCGTCCAGGAAAAGAGGAGGTACCCCAGTCTCCAAATACAACATATAATTAGGCGTGTTGTTAGGTAGACGAAAAATTCGTTTTAAGTATTGTAGTATCGAAGAAACTTTTCTACTTCCTCAAAAGGGTAGAAACCCCACACCTGGGCTCCGTATAAAAGAATCGATTTTGCTGTTGCACAAAATATTTTCTGTTTTGTGCTGTGGCTTATGCTTTTATTAACAATAGAACGACTCCAAACTGTAAGGTGTTTTTTTCATATTGAGATTTGCAGTTATCAGAATTGCTAAGTATTTGTATTCTCTCACTATTTCATTACGTTCACCTTGAAGGCTCCACTTTTGAATATCATCATCTTCGACTTTTCAAGATTAACACTCAGGTTTCATAGCTTGTAGTACTCAGCTAGTCTGTTTATCATCAACTGCATCCCATTGATTGTATCACAGAGGAAGACGATGTCGTCTGCATACATAAGCGCCGGGATCCTTAACTTGGTTCAGTTCAATTCCTCCCCTCACAAAATCGGTAATGTCTTAAACTCATCAGAAATAAATTTACCATTCCATACGTATGCTAAATTGCTGTCATACGTTGCTCTTAAAATGTTGATGACTTTGTTAGAGATTCCTATTAAGTGGAGTTTATAAAATAGTGCCTCGCATGGTATTGAGTCGAAGGTTGTTCGGAAATCGACAAAGAACTTCTTGTGTTGGTTTTTGTAAATTTATGTAGTCTGGAATATAAAAAATAGCACACACGGCTATAATTTTCCACTATCCTTAAATTATTTGCATGGCATATACTTGGAAAGCAGCTTTATTGTGAAAAAATGGTTACAAATGAATCATTCAAAGTATTGCCCATCGCTATCTACAACTTCTTCCCATCTTTCTGGCAGAGCTCGAATACCGGTACGGTAAAAGTGTTCATCTTTTGAGGCTATCCACGAAGCAAGCCATTTTTTGATGTCTTCATATGAGCGGGATTGCTGATCAGCTAGACCATGTTCCATCGGACGAAACAAGTAATAATCGGATGGCGCTTCACATTTGAGCGTTTCCAAGGAAGGTTTTAACGGGTTTGACAACGTGAGGCCGAGCGTTGTCATGATGTAGAATCACTTTTTCGTGCCTCTGCTCGTATTGTTGCCGTTTTTCACGCAGTGCTCGGCTCAATCGCATCAATTGAAGTTGATACCGTTCCCCAGTGATGGTTTCGTGGGGTTTCAACAGTTCATATAAATGACACCGACCTGGTCCCACCAAATACACAGCATAATCTTCGCAGCGCGAATATTTGGCCGAGCCGACGACGTAGAAGCATGACCGGGCAGTCCCCATGACTTTCTTTGGATTGCTGTAATGAATCCATTTTTCATCACCCGTCATGATGCGATGAAGAAAACCCTTTTTGCCTCTGAGGCAGTTGTTCACAGGCGAAAAACCGAAGCTCAACGTCCCTTGGCTCCAAATCATAAGGTACCCAAGTTCCTTGTTTTTTAAACATTCCTTGGAAATGGCTTGACGGGTAACTTCTAATACTGAAGCAAGCTGTTCTTGCCTTTGGCACGGATCCTCATCGAGGAATGCCTCCAATTCAGCGTCTTCGAAAGATTTTGGCCTTCCTTCACGCGAACCAATCACGGCACGTTGTTTCACTTAGAGCAGCATCTCAGTAAACTTTTTGGACCTCTCGATGCGCTTCAGGCGCCTTTTTCTTAGAATGAAAGAAGAAAATCAACACTTCCCGCAAATGACGATTATTTCGCACAAAATCAGACATTTTCCCACAACCAAAAGTATATGACGTCAAAACAAAATCAGTGATGTGTCAAAACAGTTTGTGTACCATATGTCTAAGCTCGGTTCATGACGTATTGGATATGTCAAAATCGACCAGCACTTACTGCTGGAGCCATCTATTGAGAACTTAGTTGCGCACTTAATAGTTTTCTTGTATACCTAGTCCTGCCATAAGTTCTGTTACACAATTTCCAGCGCTTATCGTTCAAAACCCGTTAACTTTTTTTATTCAGAACACATGCACTGATCAGTGAAGAATACTAGTCAGTTTGGTTTCAGTTTGCAAACTATTAACATGGAGTGGGGCGTTAAAGAGAATCGAGTCGCGGTAATATCGTTGCATAAGTTCGGAAAGAGTGCTGGCCAAATTTTCGAGTTGCTAAAACCACTCGGAATATCGAGAATATTCGTTTATTGGGCTATTGCTCGCTTCGGAGAATTGTCTGGAGTAGAGGACAGGCCAAGAAGTGGTCGCCAGCGCGTCGTCTGTACGAGTGCGGTAGTAAAGGCAGTGCGTGAACGAATTCGGAGAAATCCCCTTAGGAAGCAGAAGATCATGTCCAAGGAATTGGATCAACCAGATCCATGTCTCGGCTGATTCGGGATGATCTGCATATGAAAGTCTGTCGTCGGTCCACGGGTTATCTTCTAACTCCTGAACTAAAAAAAATTAGGCTGCAAAGATGCAAGCGACTTTTGCGGTGGCACGCGGATAATGCCCATAAAAACATTCTGTTTATGGATGAAAAAATTTTTACCGTGGAAGAAGTTTTCAACAAACAAAATGACAAAATCTAAAGGGTTCTACGTGGCCACCATCCCGCTTCCGTAATGGTTTGGTGTTGGGGTCTCTCACCATGGTGTAACATCCCTCCATTTCTGTGAAAAAGACGTAAAAACTGGTGCAAAGGTTTACCCAGAAGATGTGCTAGAGGGTGTTGTGAAGGGTTTGACCAATACCCTTTTCAATGAATACAGATGGAACTTCCAATAGGACTCTGCTCCAGCGCACAAAGCCAAAACCACGCAGGAGTGGCTCAGAGTCAATATTCCTGGCTTTATAGCAGCAGAAGATTGGCCATCGGGGAGTCTAGATCTGAATCCACTGGATTATGGTTTGTGGTCAGAATTGGAGAAACTGGCCTGCATGACTCCCCACAGATATTTGGAAACCTTAAAACAGCATTAACCAGAGCAGCGTCCACGATCTCCATGGAAACCGTACGTGCCGCTATAGTCCAATGGCCACACCGTTTGGAAGCTTGTGTTAAAGCAAAAGGCGGTCATTTCGAGTGAATCCAATTTTTTTTAATAATCAATATTGTGGTCTAATAAACGAAACAATTTTGAATACAATATGTTTACTGGTTTTTTTTTTATAGCAGACTAGGTAGTAAAAATCTTATTCGATCCAAAGACAAAGTTCATTTTATTTTAAACTTACTATCATTCTAGAGAATTACTTAATTAAAAAACAAAATCAATTTACTATAACTACATTTATATAACGTGTCCCAAACCTGTTTCATACAGCGTAACGAGCACCTAATTAGATTTCATAATTACATTATACTGAACCACCCGATGATAAATGATTGCAACCATATTTGCGAGCATACATGAAGAAGAACTTCATTAATATTCGTTTCACTTCATTTTGCCTTATCAGCTGCAACAAAGTAGCGCACAAAAAAGCGCAATGTCCTGCTTCATGTTCCTGTGAATGAATGAATACAATTTCCTGTTGTTTTTTTTTTTTTTTTTTGTTCTATGAAAGAGTATCTAAATGAGCACACACAAGGCGCAGAGAGAGCTAGAGAGCGAGAGTATATGGAATACCCTGAGCAGAGCGAATATTCGAAGCTTATGCGTGTGAATATAATAATACAGATTTTTATAGGAAGAAGCTTTTTCGCCTCGACTCGTCAACGAAAAGTAAACTATCTTACCCTGCCCAGTGATAAGTTCGAGTAGTATATCCTGTGTTTACACCCCTATCTGTTCCGCGTGTTAATCCCGCACAATATAATAATTATCCTAAAAATAGTTTTCCCTTCAAAAAAAAAAAAAAAAAAAAAGAAAAAAACTAAATCCAACTTCAATCTTTGAAAATACAATTATTTCAAATTTGTTTTCTTCTTCCTTCAAAAAAAAATTTTTTTTTCCCAGGAGAAATGTATCTGTACCTCTAGTCTTTTATTTCAATCCTCTCTTCTTACATCATCGAAATAATAACCGAAAAAAAGAAAAGAAAAGAATTGTGTAAAATGCCGAACAGTGTATCTGCCCCCATGTGAAGTACAATAGAATGTCAAACAATCGCAAATAAAACACAGAATTTACATTATCGAAATGTAACCGCAAATAACGAATAACAAATCTGTGTTTCATGGCAAAAGTATCTGGATCTTGTCTCATATACACATTTTACCAACATGCTGTGTCTTTTTCTCCGTCGTTTCATCTTTAACATTCTACTTGTACTACCGTCCTGAATATCGTTGACTCCTTTTTTTTTTTTTTTTTTTTTTCCTTGTCATCATCCTTCAACTCTAATTGTAGTATTGTAGTAGAGGCGACTATTTAATTCTTTTAAGTGAACAAACAAAAAAATAAAAAAATACAAATTCATAACTTTTGAATTTTAACAAAAAAAAAAAAAAAAAACGAAAGAACCAAATTCCAAGAAGGTTTTTTTTTTTTTTTCGGAAGAAGGCAAAAGCAAATGTGGGTGTGTTCATACATATGTTTATATACCATAAAAAGTTTGTGTGTGCGATAGATAGTTGGTTACTTTGTTAAGTTTTCTTATATCCGGTTATGGTGGTGGCATTTAAAAAGGACTTACATCGAGCCTCAATTTGCTACGGTGTCTTGGGTTGTGTCGTCTTAAATAAAAAAAAAAACTAAAAACACGACAAAGTTATTTCGTGTCCTTGCATCGAATATGTATAAACTAAGGAGACTAGATCAGATACGTTTCTAACTAATAATTTATGTAAGCCTATAGCGAGTATTGGTTGCACATGAGTTTGTGTACTTAAGGCAAAGGACAGTGTATCGTGTGTGCATGCATAAGAGCCATACCATACTAATATTTAATCAATCGAGCAGACAGCACATTTTCGTTTGTAACCAGAATTTGTCTTTGAGTTATTGGAAGCAGCAATACGACCATATACATATATAGGCGACAAGTCATTTAGAAGGCTGAGTATTGATTTTCTGTCATAAGTACTCTGGAAACCGACAACGATTACAACGACGACGAGGGCGAGGACATCGAGCAGAATGTATTAAAAGAAACGATACACAAGAAATAACAATAAAAAACAGAAACGTGAACTAAAAAAAAAAAAAAAAAAAACACAGAAAAGAAAAGCTCCTATGTGTAGTAGTAGAACCGATAAAAAAAAAAAAAAAAAAAAAAAAGGAAATTTATTGACGAATAAATTATTGTACTAGGCCAGTAGCACAGGTCTCTGGCACTCTGACAATATACTCCTCCGAATATCCGTTTTGTGTGTTCTCTGTACTAAAGTCGAATCTAACTAGACACACACACACACACACGCACTCGAAAGTGGGTGAGAGAACGAATAACACTAAATAAAAGGACACATTAAATTAATATTTTAATACAAAAAAAAAAAAAAAAAAAAATCAATACAATTGAATTTCAACAAAACAACGTAATCGAAAAAGTGAATAAGCTGGGACAGGCAATTCTCGGATTTGCATTCCAAAAGGATCTGCCTTCGCGGAATTATGTTGCTGTAAATAACAATAACTTCAAAATAGGATTCCACCAAAGTCCATGTTTTCAGGTAATTTTAATTAAGTCCATCTATGTTTTGGTAAATCAATAAAAATCAATTAATTTAATTGCACTTTAGTTTTGATGGTTAATAAAACAATGTGTAGAGGTTACACCTTGGAAGATTTCTTTTAGGTTAAAGAACTTTCTGTGTTGAGGTTCATTAGGTAGATTTCCTCCTTAAGGTCAGGAAAAATGTAAATGTCTAAAATACTCGTGTGTGTCCAACCTTATCTGTAGTAACTTTCACAAGAAGATAAACCTTTTGTCGCTCTTATACTTAGTCCTGTCATAAGTTCTGTTACAAAACTTCCTGCACAAACTATATGAAGATAACATTTGGAATAGTACCGTTAATTTGTTTTTCAAAACACATACTACAAAACGCAATAAATGTCACCCAGTTTGGTGTCAGCTACTGACTAGTGACTAGTTATCATGGGGCGTATATAGCATTGCATAAGTGCGGATAAAATGCTAACCAAATTTTTGAATTACTAAAACCCCTCGGGATTTCAAAAATGTTTTTGTTATACAAGGTGTATCTCAAAAGAAAGTTTATATTTACGGGATTGATTAAAAAAAAAAAAGTAAGCCATCTATTGAAAAAATGTTTATTAAAGTACACAATTTGGGAATTTATTTCTTAAAAACAATATCGTCCAAATGTAAACCCCCGCGTTCGCGGAACTCATTTAGTCGAAAAGTAAAATTTCTTATGACGGCTCGGCAGGTAGACTCGACGGTAAGATTAATAAACAAAAGTACTGTGCTAAAAAAAAAAATTAAATAAAACACATTTAGTGCGAATTTAGTTTGACATATGTGCCTGATTATTTTTTAATAAACGTTGAAATCTTGGATTAATCTTTGACACTTTTACGATTAAATCATTTTCCAAATTTAGCCTGTTTCTCTTCTTAGTTTTAATGTCAAACATTGAGGAGAATCTCCTTGCTAATGATAACTTCCAATTTAAAGATAAGTTGAACTCTTTACATCTCTTTCCGGTGAATTCCTTGAGCCCCACACATTTCAGCGCCACTAACTCAACCTTCCTCGATGTCTTTCTGGTAAATCGATCAGACCGAATAAATTTCTACAGATAGCTCGACATCCCTGGGTTCTCACGTCATGACCTTATTACTCTCTTTTACGGCATCTCTCTGGAACGGTCTACTGAAACGAAAACGATAAGCTTTAGGGACTTTAAGTCGGTCGATCTGATTTCCATCAAAAACGATGCAATGTCTTTGGATTGGAGTAGTCTCTACTGCATGCTCTCTATCGATAATCAGGTTGATTACTTTACATCCACAGTCAATAGTCTGTTTGAGTCTCATGTTCCGATAAAAACCTTCGTTCCTCGTAATAGAAGTTGTGAGTGGTTCACTCCTAAAATTTAATCACCCATTGAAAAGAGAGACAAGGCTTGTAAAAGGTGGAAAAGATTTAGAATTCCCGAACTAAGACAAGAATTTAGACAGATCAGAAATTTTGTGAAGCATGAAATCCGACTAAGTTCTTTGCCTCTAAATTCAAGTTAGGGTTAAGCACAAAGAAAGCCTGGGAAAATGATAATGAAATTGACGTCGGAGACCTTAATGACAAATTTTCTGTTGTTTCAACCTCATGTAGCTTTCAAGATGTTATAGATGAAGACTCAGTCATAAACTCATTGTTAACCCGCGAAAAACCCACAAATTTTGGATTTAGTAGAGTCTGCCTACCGGATGTCCTTAATGCTGTTTTTGCCGTTAAATCGGATGCTTGGTTTGGACTGCGTGCACCCAAAATTTCTAAAGACCATTATCTTCTAAGTACTGTCTCCCCTGACGTATATTTTTAACAAAGTGTTGTCCTACTCAGCTTACCCGAAATCCTGGAAGGTTTCAAAAATAATCCCGGTTTTAAAAAGCACAGTCGCCAAAGAAAAATAATATCGTCCTATTTCTATACTCCCCTTTATTTCCAAGGTGTTCGAGAAGCTGATGAGCATGCAAATATATACATACCTGAACGAATTCGATCTCTTTTCACCGTTCCAATCAGGCTTTAGACAACAACATAGCTGCACTACCGCCTTGCTGAATCTGATTGACGAGTTTCGCTCAGCGATGGATAGGGATCATATTACCTCACTAGTTCTGCTCGACTTCTCGAAAGCATTCGATATAGTTCTGTATGAGATTCTCTTACTTAAACTTAAACATTACTTCAACGTTGATGAAACTGCGTTAAAACTGATAAGAAGTTATTTAGCAAATCGCACTCATGCTGTTTCATCCAATGGTAAGATGTCGGACTTTCTCGAATCGAAGGCTGGGGTACCACAGGGATCTATTGTAGGACCGTTACTTTTCTCTATGTTTAATAACGACTTACCCTCAATCATACATGGCTGTAAAGTGCAGATGTACGCCGATGACATTCAATTGCACCTCAGCTACCTCCTCGGACAGATAAAAGATGCGACTTTGCGTATAAATGAGGATTTAAGATTAGTGGTTCGTTGGGCCCAAACAAACAGGCTTAAACTCAATTGTAACAAGAGTCAAGCTTTCATTATAAGCCGTACCAGCTTAGATGTATCCTGTTTTCCCCTTATAGAAGTAGATAGTGTCCACCTGGTATATGCTGAGCGGGTAAAAAACTTAGGGCTAAACTTTAATCGAAAACTACCCTGGGACGATCACGTGGTTACTACTGTGGGCAAGGTATACGGTGGTTTACGCACATTGTACCAATCTGGGTACTGTCTTCCAACTAAGGTGAAGGCGACACTGGTGAAAACCTTAGTTTTGCGAATGTTGCTGTATGCACACCCAGTGTTTTGTGATTTGAGTAGCCTTAGTTCACGAAAATTAAGGGTTGCATTGCAATCATCTCTAGGTAGGGCTGCATCAGATCTCTACCGTCTATGCCTGGAAGATCAAGAAACGTCAGAATATATTCTATGTGCTATGTCCAGCAGACTACTCGGAAGCGGATTTATCTCCCCCTTACCTGCAAAAAGCATACTTAAGTTCCTTCTGGAATTGAAGCTTTTGCAGGATCAAAATAATGTGTAACAAAACCATAGGCCTGACCCATAACACAAAAGATCTCTTCAATTCGAAGTGTTAGGAGGCTATATATCTCCATACCCCATCAACTAATGTTTTTTTTTAGAAGTATAGAACTTTAAAATTAAATAAAACACATACAAATCGTGGTAATGGCCATGGTATTGGCTTTATTTGAAAGATCAATTTATGCCATTAGTATTTAAATATGATTTCGGGCTTATGGGTGCCGCGGCTGGTTCGAATAAAGCGCAATCTGAAATTCCAATTTTCAACCACTCTTTCGAGCAGCTGGGGCCGTATGTCGACAATAACGCGGAGAATGTTGTTTGCGGCATAGACTAGCGACTACACATATTTCCACAGAAAATAATCCAAAGGTGTTAAACCACACGATCTTGGAGGCCAATTCACAGGTCCATTACACGAAATTAGGCGTTCATCGAATGTTTCGTTCAATAAATTAATTGTGGCGCGCGCTTCATGGCATGTTGCGACGTCTTGTTGTAACCACATCTCTTCCACATTAATGCCATTCAATTGAGGAACGAAAAAGTCAGTAATCATGGATCTATAGCGCTCTCCCAGTGACTTTTGTGGATGTAACGGTATCCCAATAATGGTTTCTGGATTTTCTTCACTCCAAATGCGGCAAATTTGCTTGTTGACGTAGCTATTCAACCAAAAATGAGGCTCATCACTGAACAAAATTGTGTGGTGAAAATGAGGATGAAGAAGAAATCTCGTTTTCGGCCCATTCACCGAACGTACGACGCACACGATGGTCAAGCGGCTTCAATTATTGCACAAACTGGATCTTGCAAGCTCGTAAACTAAGACCTTTCCGTAAAATCTTCCATAAACTGAATGGACATAGCTCCAATTACAGTGTACAATGGCGAATCGACTCATTCGGGTCCTCCTCAATAATATGCTCCACAGAGCAACAGCTTCTTCAGTGCGCACTGTAAGACGTCTCTGTGGAATGCGATCCATGGTTATTCGAATTACTTGCTCGGATGGACGATTATGTCGACCGTAAACTGGGGCACGCGAACTGGGATTTTGGAAAAAAAAAATTTCCACAATTTGTAATCCTTGTCTATTCATGGTGAAATGCAAATCAAACTGAGCACAAATCAGCTGTCAGCTGTCAGCTGTCAAATTGGCTGTCACTGGAAAAAGTATTGCCAATTCGAAAAACAAATCTCTAAAAAAAAAACTCCCTTTCATGCCAAATTTTAAACCAAATCTAATGATTCGTTGCCGAAAAATAGCCAATTTTCAAAAACCAGTTCAATAAGTTATACGAACTGTTTGCCAAAATTTTGGAACGTCATCTGTTGGCATTATATAGAATGAAAACTTCGATTTCGCCTCGAATTGTGACCATAAATGTTTAACCTTTAAAGTCGTTTGCCCTTTTCGACTTTTAGGCACAGGCAGACCGATAAACAGGCACAATTAAGAGACCCGCTTTTTGTTTTAGATTTTTTTACCAAAATTAATCAAAATCTATTCGAACTTTTACACATAACCATTGGTTTCTCCTGCAAGTGCAAGTTCAAATTACGAATTGAAACTGAAGAAAACAAGCCTGCAATGGAATGTTTATTAGAATATAATTTTGCACATAAATACATTTACGTCTGTAGCGCATATTTATTCAATAAAACCACCTTCAGTATCGACAACAGCCTCAATTCGTGACTGGAAACGAGAGCATGCCGGAATTAAATGGTTTTGTTTACGTTGGCTATCATTTGGACAATGGCATCCTTTAGAGCTTATTGTGGGAATGTTTGTTGGTTTTATGTTCAACTACGCCCCACTCAGAGTAATCCAACTGATTAAGGTCTAGAAATTGATCTCAATCCATTCCTGAGTCAATCCTGCTGGAACATGTATGTGCACTAACACTATCTATCCAGAGCACCTCGATGTATCCGGCAGCATTCACTCGAAGACTTTGTGATAAAAGTAGGCAGGCATAACATGAAGCTTACTACTGCAAGAACCATCACACTGGTAGGAAAACTTGGTGTGCATTACACGGGGGAAGTGTGAAGGCTCTGCACACAGCCATCTATCGTTTCTTCTATTAACTTTCTGGTCGAAATTTGATTCATCGGAAAAAAACTAAAAAAGGCCTGGATCTTCAGGATGCTTCAAATTATTGAGGAGCCCACGCTTATTCTTCATTTTCTTCGACATAAACTGGTCACTTCTCATGGCATAGACTTATGTCAGAGGTTTTCATGAACCATACCGGGAATTAGTCAGTCACATACTAGAAGGTCTCTTGCAAATTGACCTAATCGATATTCCAGGGTACTGGAGAATACGATGTTGTACTTGTTGAATAAGGACCGGGCTTTTCTTGCTGTCCGAATGCGTTGAATGCTCTTTACGTTTCGAAACAGGTGAAACGCCACCAAAAGCCTCCAACTCGACGCGAGCTTTGTGACCGAATCAGGCGACTTTCAAAGCCCGGTATTTCGACATAACTGTGGTCTGCACATACGGTAACAATCACGGCTTGTCTTTTCATTTCTTGTGTTAGGTATTCTAAGTATCTGACATAGTACCCGGGGGAAACTTTAACAACTGCTATGAACTATCAAATAGCCTTCGCACCCTGTATACGACTATATGCAATTAAATTGGATTTCTAAAACTACATCATTTCCATTATTCCATTAAGGAAAAAAAAAAAAAAAAACACTAAGTGGTTTATATCAAAACAATATTCTGTGCTCTATAACTGTGAATGAGGTACATTTATACATGACCTATGACCTACCAAACGTTGATAGTCTCAAGTTGAATCACACAACGCATTAACCTATTTAGACTTTAGTACTTTTTTTCTCCCAATTTTAATGACTTTTTTTTTATATACTATAATAGTTAATAGCTAATAGCGTTCTTCGTCATTCATATACATAAGCAGAAAATAAACGCACCTACGAGTATGTAAATAAACTTTCGACAAGTGGTAAAATTTTATTTCGAAAAGCATTCGAACAAGTTGAACTTGGCACACTTTTAGATCTCACTCCTTTTCGTGACTGAATAATAATACACGATTATTGTACTTGGACGGTTTTGTATGTTAATATTTTTGCAAAGGTTAAGCATGTATACTTACTCGTACCTACTGGGATAAATTAATGACAAAAACAGAGTAATCACCAGGTGAGACTTTAAGTTCTTTAGTCATTTTTTACTTCAAACATACTTCCATTATATTTTTGCCTTTAAGTTTTGAACTGTTTGTCCGATTGGTATGAAGTAAACCATTCTGTAATCTACTTATCAATGTCTTTAAAATGATACTACAACATATGGCACCGCCGCCCACCGAATCTAATTTTCGAATTTTATCCTACACCCCAAGTAGCATATCCGTAGCAATTTTTAAGGTTGTATCTTAACGCAAAATACGAGTACTCTAAAGAATTCAGTGGTATGTGAGTCAGTCAGTCAAAAAATGGGCGTTTTTTGAAGTCTTATTTGATATGAGTTCCTATAACTATTGGGAGCCGAGTTACAAGTGGGGTAAGAGTGCTCTAACTTGTTTCGTGTAAATGAGTTGGTAGTACACAAATTACTTGAGAATCGGCGGTGCATTACCTTGAAATTTAATGCGAATCACAGCCAGGTGATTCCTTATCGGCTTATAGTCAATAATCCATTATTGCAGCTGAATTTCCACGAATAATCTGCACCCAAATACATGAAATATTTTGTGGCAATTGCAGTATGACTGCAGTGAAGCCGTATCGTTAATGTTTTTAATTGAACAATTTCAACATTTAATGCATTTGATGTGTATTTATGGTAAGTACGAAGTTATGGAGAGTCATGCCGAGAGTTTTTTAAAGTTTAAACAGTCCGACATTGCTGCAGTCATACTGCATTAATGAACTCAGAATTGTTCTTTTTTTGATCCAGTGTATCTCCTGGATCACTATAAATACTCGTAGGAGCTTTGTACTGTATGATGACAGGAATTTTAGGTCTTTACCAAGGAAAGGATGGGGTGTGCTAGAAAATGTCGAAACATGCAATAGTTAAGTGGACTGAGCAACATTCTAAAAGTTTACCAAATTATGACTGGGAGGTATGTATGTAGTATAGGCATATGTATCTGTTGGTGGTAATTCAAGCAAAATATGGGAAGAAAAATGACCTTGCAACACCCTGCAATCTAGATAACTACGCAAATCGAGAACCTACAAGGGGCGGCTGATAAGTTCGCGGCCTAAGGCATTAAGTGAAAGAAGAAATCCGATTAAAAAATGTTATTTCTCAATATAATCTCAATATAATCTGCCTCGAATGAAATGCATTTCTCATATTGGACATAGGTTAGGTTAGGTTTGATGATTTGACGTAGAGTGTGAAACAAACTACGCCACACTTAGATAAGTATAGATCCATTGTGATGCCCAAGGAGTGAAGCTTCTTAAACCAACCCGATGCATTTATAAATTGGGTAATCTTATTTACCGATACATTTGAAAATTCTTCTAAGTCTTGGAAAAAATATTTCCCTAGTATTTTGAATCTAAGGTGGTAGAGTCCTGGACAATGGCACAGGAAGTGAGGTGTATCTTCGTGTACGTCCTCATTGCCACAGCTTCTACATATATCTTCTTCGCTAATTTCTAATTTCTTTGTGTGATAACGTAAAAAGTTGTGTCCAGTTATCATCCCCACTAAACCAGATAAGATATATCTGTTGAAGTGTAGGATTTGCTCTGTACGATTTTTATCGTAGAGCAGCCAGAGTTTTCTTGTAATTATACAGGATTCTAATGATCTCCATCTACTATTTGCTATGGTAATCATTATATTTCTAACTTCTAGGTTCAGGTTGCAGGGTGGTGTCTTAACTGACGGGTCAGCTCGTTCAGGATTTAGAGCTGAACCCTCCCTTGCCAGCTCGTCAGTTTTCTCATTTCCTGAAACGCCATTATGTTCGGGTACCCAGCAGAGCGTACCAAGAACCCGCAGCTCTTCGCTACAGCAGTGCACAAGCTTCGATTTTATTTGCGTGGCGGAAATCGCTTTTATCGCTGCCTGGCTATCAATGAAAAATGTAATATCATCTGGTGGTATAGCTTTCATTGCAGCGTCCCGGGCAGCAGTTGCCACCGCCAAGATCTCCGCTTGAAAAACACTACTATAGTCTGAAAGCCGAATTGACTTGTTCAAATTGAGTTTTTCAGAAAAAATCCCTGCACCTACTCCCACGTCCATCTTGGATCCATCAGTGTAGATGGAGATGGAGTTGTCATTTAGTAGGATATTAGTTTCCCATTCCTCTCGACTCGGAAATGAACTAGAAAACGGCTTATGAAAGTCTAAATAGGGCACCATGTAGTCTGTGCTAACATCTTCATCCATGTATTTGCGTAAAATCTGCGCATGCCCCTTCAGGCTTGACCTCCAACCTTCAGATTGGCTTAATCTTAGAGCACTTCTAGCTGCAGATTCCTGCACAAATAGGTCTAAAGGTAATAGATTGAGTATGGTCTCTAATCCTGCAGTTGGTGTGGTTCTCATAGCTCCTGTGACACCAATGCACGGCATTCTTTGTACTCTGGTTAGTATCTCCCTTACTTGCGGCTGGCCACCATACTAGGCTGCCGTATGTCAGTATAGGTCTCACAACTGCTGTGTAGAGCCAGAAAATGACTTTTGTTTTGGGCCCCTAAGTTTTTCCAAATATTCTGCTACAAGTATAGAGAGCTATCATAGCTTTCCTTGCTCTCTCCCTTGTGTTTAGTTCCCAGTTTAGTTTCTGGTCTAGTATTAACCCTAGATATTTAGCTATTTTGAAACTCTTGTTAGTAAATATTGTCAGCTCCGTTTTTAGTGGATTTATTGCGAGTCCACTTCTTTTAGTCCAGTTGCTGACTATCTTAAGGGCGCCTTCCATTTGGTCGTTTAGGGTTGGAAGGAATTTACCCGTGGCCAGTAACGCCACATCGTCTGCGTACGCTACGGTTTTAACCCCACTGAACCTAAGTTTTATTAGTACTTCATTTAGCACAATAACTCAGAGTAGAGGAGAGAGAACACCTCCTTGCGGAGTGCCTCTACCAGCTGATACTCTTAGTCTCGCATCACCTAGTTCTGAGTTTATGTACCTATTTCTTAGCATGGAAACTATCCATCTGATTAGAGTGTCCTCAATATTCAGGTTTTTTAAGGCACCTTCGACTGAATCTGCTGCGACATTATTAAAGGCACCTTCAATGTCTAAGAATGCAGCCATGGTGTACTCTTTATCATTCAATGATTTTTCAATCGTACTGACAACACTATGAAGTGCAGTTTCAACACTTTTACCTTTCGTATAAAGGATGTCAAGCTTATTGGTCTATATATCGGACATACAGTGCCTTAATACCACCGAAAAAATATTTTTTTTCTTTGCATTCAAAATGATTTTCTATGGTCGCCTTAATCTCGTTCTTATCTGCAAATCTCCGGCCTCGAAACTCCTATTTCAAATTGGTAAAAGGAAAAGTCGCTCGGGACCAAGTCTGGGCTGAAGGGTGGATGGTCTATCGTTAAAAATTCTGTGTCTTTTAAGGCCTATCTCGAAACCCGCGCCGTGTAAATAGGCGCGTTATTCTGCAAAAATAACACTCCGTGCCTAAGTTTCCCTCATCGCTTCCGTACGACCGCTTCACGTGCCTAAGTCAATAAATTTGCGTAATATTGACCATTCATGGTAGTTTCCTTTGGCAGGTAATCAATCAGCAACGCACTTTCGCTGTCGCAAAGAACAGTCGCCATCTTCGGCGGCATCTCCCCTTTTTCAAACCACTGCATAGACTCTTGTTTATAGAACTGAGTCGAAGGTATATCTGCATAGCTGTTGGCGTCGTGACAGGACACTGTGTGATAGGTAATCACGCAGCACGGTTAGGGTTACCATAACGTCTACTGTAGAAGCTGCAGGGACGTTGAGGAAATAGAATCCGTACATCATCTCCTGTGTGACTGTCCAGCTCTGGCCACTACTTGCTTTTGGCAGATACTTCTTTTCAAAGCTGGATGAGCTAGGTAGAATTGAGCTAACGAAACTCCTGTGATTCATACATTTATCTGGGTGGTTTAGCCTAGCGGTCGAAAATTTGAATTTGTAGGTTCCCTGGGTTCTAAATATTGGGCACAATGGACTCTTAGTGGTCTAAATGAGCTGTTGACCACCCTGTCAACAAGGGCACCCAACCTAACCTAACCTAACACAGACTCTTGTTCGGAATCCGGATCATATTAGCGAACCCAAGTCTCATCTACAATTACGATTCGGTTGCAAATTTCGTCGAGATTGTCGCCGACGAACTAATCTGCCAGAACTAATTTTTCAACTTTTCCTACGTTTTCTTCAGTGACTGAATGATAAAGGACACCCTGGACGGAGGTCGTTTTCACAGCTCTCTCGCCCTTGTCGAAATAAACGAGCCCACTTTTTGAGCATGGTATACGAAGGCCCAGAATCCTGAAGAGTCGATGACATGTCTTCGAATATTTCTTTAGGCGATTTTCCTTTTCTCGCGAGGTACTTTATCATGCCGCGGTTCTCAAAATTACGAGAATTTTCGATGGTGATGTTTATCCTACCACAGATAATAACAAAATGAAATTATTATTCAAACGAGGTGATATTTATAATGCTAAAGAGTGCCGCAATTAATGAGAGAAGATGACTCTTTGTTGAGTGTCACAGGTAGAGAACTTATCAGCTGACAACTGATCTATTCTACGAGTATGCAAAGTTCTGCCTTCCTAGATTATCCGAGGTATTCTTGAAGGATCAACGTTAAAAAATCGTTCATAATTAAAAAAAAAAAAACATTTTTTTGCAAAGCTACTAATTTCACAATTCAAAAATATGAATTCGTTAAGTTGTTTTTAAGATTAAAGTTTGTAAAGTTCTAAGTCATCTAGGAGCTTCTGGAGGAGTGCTCAAATACACATTCATGTTATAAAATTATATATATCTATGCATGTATATAGGTAAATCAGAAGAAAAATATTCACTGTAACAACCTGAATTTGTTAAAATCCAAACTTTAGATCTATTTTCTAATTTTGTATGGTACTTGATATTTGTAAGTCATCCGCACTTACTCGTATGTCGGTGTTCCACTGAAAGTGGACTAAAAATCCTTAAAGATTGTATGAGTATCTATGTTACACTGATATAATGAACACTTATGTCTTCGTTTAACCGAAAACTGGGCAAAAATAGATACAATCCCACCTTCGGGACTTAAAACACAACTGACAGTTACGGCCTAGTTCTTCCGAAAAATTTGTTTAAAAACTGACTAACGGAACAAAGACGTTTCTACCCCCTGATGATGTAATGAGTGCTTTTCAATTAGGTCTTTGTTTTATTGGAAAGAATTATTATTTTTGATACTTTTGGCATACTTAGCTAAGAAAATTAATTTTTTGCACTTATGTCGTTGTACCACCGGAGATGCGATATTATATCTTCTGCGTGATCTGTTCTTGAAGTCCTTTAAATTTCAGTTTTTCAGGTCATCCGACAACTTCTGAAGGGGTGCGGGAAGTCGTTTAGATATAGGTAGGTAAATTTTATACAAATCACTAAATTTGAATTCCTTGATTTTGTGACGCAACTATGAACTGTACCACACTAAACATTTTTACCAATCTTCATCAAAATCCGTTCAGTGTCACAAGTCACAAGTGAAAACTCAGAGATCCAACACTTAAAATTGTTCGACTTTCAGAAATTGTCTTTATATCTTTGGATAAACTATGAGGCAATAATTTTGTTTAATTTAAAAAGGTGACGTTAAAGTTATCAACCTATCGGAAGGAATCTAATTTTTGCAAATGGCGTCTTATGTCATCGCGACTTTGACACATGTGAAGTAAAAATAAATTTCGCTTCTCTTTTCTTCACACGTAGACAAACCATGGATTGTATACTCTTCAAGAACGCGGAATAATTGTGTCAGTCGGTGGATTTGGCCCAACGTGAATTTCGTCGTCGATTTCCTGGTTATACGTCACAAATTGGGCAAACACTGTGGTTTTTAGCCGCTCGCCTCAAGCAGACTAGCTCAACGCAGAACAGTATCAGACGTGGCTGGCCCCGGAATAGCCATGGCTGCTGTGGCTGCAGATGTCCAAGAGGACCCCAAACATTAATCAGACGACGAGCCACGCAATTGGACATCAATAGACTGTCTTAGTAGTGAATTTTGGTGAAAGACTTGAAACAAGTTCTAGCAGGACTGTGCAACCGTACACACAGTACGGGCGATAGTGGACATTTTGCAGCAAGCATTTCCCGGCTGCTTAATTTCTCGTTTTATCGATTTGCACTGGCCCGCAAGATCGCCCGATTTGACCGTGCCATACTTCTTTCATTAAGGTTTTATTAAGTCACGGGTCTATACGAATAAGCCACAGACTTTGCCGGTCTTGAAGGAGAACATCCGACAAGAAATGGAGAATTTATCGTCAGAAGTTTTGAGAAAAGTCATGAAAAATGCTGTGGAACGTGCCCGAATGTGCATCAACTCTGGCGACGGTCCCTTGACATCGGAAATCGGATGGGGACTTTCGCTCCACCTTCTATAAACTTAAAAGTACTCGTACATCATTTATTTACCCGAAAAGTCGATTCGATTTTTGAAGTCGATTCGCTGATTAGGGAGCATTATTGGGTCATTTTCAGAAAAGAAATGTATTTTCAGCTGGAAATTTAGGGGACTGTTCAATGTACACTTAACGAAGGCCTATTTCGACATTTTCAACCATTCTTTATGTGTGTTCTGAGTTTTGACTACAATTTCGCCTTAAATTTCTGGGCTAAGTTTCTAGTTTTTAAATACAAAGTGAGGTACATTTCAAATGCATACTCTTTTCTGGATCTTAATTGGATTTTCTAACTGGTAAGTTCCTGGGTTAATACTCATACAACAAGGGACCAGTAACTCTCTTGGAAATATGAAAATTTTCAAAAACCTTGACTCAGTCTTGCAAACCCTTATAGGCCAGAACTACGAATATATTAAAATATCCCTCGTAATGTATACACTACGAGGAGGCGAGAGTGGAAGTTTTTAGACAGATCATGCCGCTATCAAAAATACCAGCTAATTTTAGCTATCCCACTTCTTTATCTGTTAACTAAAATCTTTAAAAAATACCCGTGGATTTTTTTGTTATTGCTTTAAAGTTATAAACTCAGCAATTTGCAACCAACCCAAGGTCCCTTTCAGGAAGGGTGTACGTTGTTGGTTTCTTGTTTCAAACAAATGTTTCACGTAGGCTAAATCTTTGTTTTTGAAACTGATACAAATGCACGCACGTACTTGTAGGTATATATTTTTCAAATGTCATCCTACTGCTGACTTTTTTGCATGCAGTTTTATGATATTGATTCATTTCAGTTCTATGCGCTGGTCTACGTGATGGTTTCCATTAATGGATGACTGCAGATTGTGTCATTCACCAGATGCTCACTGCATCCAATAAATGGTAGAAATTTCACAGTGGTGCATAGGTTGATGCTAACCACATTGCTTCACTAAAATCATCGACCGCATACCGAAGACAGCTTCTGGTTTCGCACATCTGCTGTTGACAGCTACTGCGATACTGTTTTCAGTTTTATTGGTACTTTTAGTTCACGAAACTAGCAAATTTCGTGATTCTATTATTGGCAGTGTTCAGCTATTGTACTCTCCCACAACTTTGGTATTAAATATTTAATGTTCTGATGGTTAGAAATTCGAAATTAAGATTGGTTCGTGTTTTGATTAAATTACTTTAAAAATTCTGCAACAGAGAACGTTATACTCGTATCTTCTATGTAAATAGAAAAAAACTTATATCGATTTCTTAAACAAGAATAAATTAATTGGTAACACAAGAGTCTAGGTTTTTCTCTCTCATAAAACGAGAGGGTATTGTGGTGAACACGACATACAAAATTACATTATGTGTATTTATTTGATATCGGCTTGAAAAGGATACATATATATGTAAGTGCATGATTTTATGCGATTCGATTTGGTCACTAAATAGCGCATTACTCACTTAAACAGTTCACAAAACAAGTTGAATAAAATCAGTTAATAGCCGTGTTTCTTTGCAAAAGTTATCCTCAGTTCAAAAAAAAATCGCATAGCAAACACGAACAACAACTAGCTGGGTATGCAGTTTCAGTAACTTTCGATATTATCCATACTTATCACATACACACGAGGACGAGGGCTGCTCATGAGCATTGCGAGCAAAAAAGACGGGGAAACATCAGAAAAGAACGTATCACGCTAACCAGACCCGTACAGAAACCTGCAGAGATTAAGAACAAAATCTCGTAATAGAGTCACAGTCGGTGTTGGGAATATGGAAAAACTTTTTCTGCAGACTGTATAATGGCGACGAAGATCAACATACTACTATCAAGCAGAATGGACCATTCAACATAGACGATTATAGCCAAAACTTCGGTCCACCTGACCAAAACGAAGTGAGGATAGCAATATCCAAGCTTAAAACCAACAAGACTGCTGGACCTAATGGCCTACCGGCCGAGTTGTTCAAAGCAGCTGGAGATGGCTTGGTAGAGAGCATACACCAACTCATTTCAAAAATTTGGTCAGACAAGTGTATGCCTGATGAATGGAATCTCAGCATCGTTTACCCGATCCAGTAGAAAGGAGACCCCCTCAACTGCTCCAATTACAGATGTATCAGCCTTCTTAACATCGCGTACAAGATATTATCTGCAATATTGAGTGAACGCCTGAAACCCTTCGTAAACAATCTGATTGGCCCCTAGCAGTGTGGTTTTAGGCCAGGAATGTCCACAGTCGATCAAATGCTTACACTTCTGCAGATCCTGGAAGAAACCCAAGAAATCCAAATTGATACCAACCATCTTATAGAGACGAGCAATAAAGACCCATGTCTAGTTTTACCATCCCTGCCAAACTCGTCGGTCTGGGCAGGATGACGATGGATAATGCTCGCTGCTCTATCAAGGCCGATAACGACCTCACCGAGACCTTTGATGTCAAAAAAGGATGGTGCGCTGTCGTGTGACTTCTTTAACAACAAAGAAAGAATTGTGCGAAACTCAAAAGCCAACACCGGAGGCACAATCTTTCAAAAATATGTGCAACTACTAGCGTACTTGCGGGCTGTCATTGGTGAGTTCGCTAGTATTGAAACGGAAGCTGCTAAAATGGGTTTAGAGATAAATGAGGGCAAAACCAAGTACATGCTGTCAACAAGAAGACACACACAACATCGGCGAATTAGACGGAACGTCACAGCCGGCAGCTATAACTTCGAGGTAGTAAGAGACTATGTCTACCTTTGCTCTACTATAAATTCTGACAGTGACAGCTCAGCAGAAATCAAACGAAGAATAAATCTTGTCAATCGCTGTTTCTTTAGACAGAGAGGGCAATTGAGTAGTTAGACCCTACCCCGAACAACTAAGGAGACTCTATACAAGTCCATAATCATCCCAGTCCTGCTTTATGGCGCTCAATTATGGACACTGTCGAAGCGGATGAAGATATTTTCGGTCGTTTCGAGAGAAAAATTCTTCGTAAGATACTCGGTCCCGTTTACGTTGACGGTCTGTGGGAAGAAGATTCAATGACGAAATATACGAGCTGTACAGCGACATAGGTCAATGTCTAACTAGGACATGTATAACGAGTGAACACCAATGCTCCAGCCCACAGAGTCTTCTAATCGAACTCTAAGGGATAACGGAGTAGAAGAAGACCTCGCCTTAGGTGGGGCGCATAAGTAAAAGGAGACCTCAACCGACTTGGAGTGCGCAACTGGAGGTAGTTAGCTAAGGACCAGGTTAACTGGAGAGGCTTATTGCTTGAGGTCCAGGTTCACCCCTAACTGTAGCGCCACTTAAGTAAGTAAGTATCACACTCCACATTTCGACTAATGGGATACAGATGGCGCGATAAGATGTTTCGCTCAGGAATGTTGGCAGACAAGATGTCATATCTTATTTAATATTCTGTTCAATGTAAAATGATTAAATGATTAATTTGAGAGGACGAAAGCGGAACGATGGTAAAAACACTAACTTTACACTCTCTCCAATCCGCTACTAAATCAATAGTGCCAAACTGAAAATTAAAGGTAGGATATCGTTTTTTTGTGAGAATTAACGCAACTTTATATAACATTACAAAGAAACACGACTAGTGTTTAAAAAATATATTTATTTGCCTCAAACACCACGTATAGTTGCTAGGACCCGGAGAGCTAGTGATTCATCAATATTTAAATTTGGTATTTCGAATTTGCTCTTTATTTTGTCACTACTTTACTACGGGACAAAAATTAAAAAGGAAATGTTTCCAACAAATTTGTTTGAAATCGAAAAAAATTCTTAATAAAATATATAGACGCCACTGTGCTCTATAATTCAATTCTCCTACGCAAAGCTTATATATATTTTAGTAAATAGGTATTTTCAATAAATTTACCTGAAATCAAAAAAATAATATAATATTTATATCTACGCTCAGTTTTTGGGGGCGTTTTTCTTTAAAAAAAAGAAGAGATTTTGCTTTTAAAAAAGCTAGGAACAGTGGGGTAACTCGGCTTTCTCATTAGACTTAATTTCAATCTATGAAGTTAAGCAGAAAGTAACTTTTTGACCAGCAGAAAATAAAAAAAAAACTAAATGAGCATTAGAAGTATTCGCTCGAGTTTTTTACTAGTATTTTCTGAAATTTGCAATCGCTCAAGTTTTTTCTAGAATAAATGTTTTTTTTTTTTTTTACTTTTTCTGCTGAAATTTTATTTTCTGCTGGTCAAATGAATAAATTCTGTTTATTAAACATGTAATTTATTTTTGCTGAAAATACAATTCTTTAGGTGATCTGTACGGTCGTAGTCTTTTACAAACCATCAACTATCAACCTCTACTTGAATCGTAGGAAGGTTTACGTTGATTTTCGTTCTTGTGGACGAAACTGAGCGACGAGGAACTTCTTCTTGAGCGAAATCGACGGTGACGAGAAATAAAAAGATGAGGTTTCGACGATGGTTTTGACAAAAAAGAGGGTAAAGCTTTATTTCATGTTTGCTTTTATACATGTAGAAAACAACTCCTCGGTGTCACTTCAATTAGATATATTTATTGTAGAGCAATTCAAGTACATAGGTAGATTTATTAAAGGCAATTTGAGAAAACTGTTAACGTTAATTAAAAAGAATACAAAAAAAAAGGGACGTCTTCTTCTCTCGGCGTATGCTCAGTCACTCCTCGAATGCTTCTGTCAAGGGATCGTATTTTATTTCTCTTCTTTGCTTCTTCTTCTATTTCGCCGCATTCGGAACAATACAGGGTGATCCTACAACTTCGGCCATCCTGCAGCCTTTCATCGTCCTCGGGGAAGGTTAGTAATAATCGTGGTATATCAGTGGAGTCTTCAAGGGTCCTTCGATTCAGCGGTCTTGGCATCTTACAGAAGTCGTTTATCGTCTTAGCAGTGTTAGTTCGTCGTCGATTTACTTCTTTAAGGATTCGGCATCCTGATAGGTCATCATCGGTTTCTTCTTTATTTTTTCATCGTTTTCATAGTACTTCCTCTTTCATCTTGGGAGCTTTTCATTTTAGTCACAGTAGGTTTTTGTTTTATTTTCTTCGTCTTGTCAGGTTTTTCTTCTGGTCACGGCTAGTTTTATTTTTCGTATTAGCAGGTTTTTTCTTTGTCACAGCAGGTTTTGTCGTTTGGGCAGGTTTTTTTTTTTTTTTTTTCTTAGCGGGCTTCATTGTTTTTATCATGGGGTTCTTGATCATTTTCCAAAGTACGATCAGCGTGGCACGTTTCGTGATTTGGAGACATCTCTATATCTTCGTCGTCGGATGAATCAATGCCAGTATATGGCCACGGCTTCATATTGTCTGCGCTGGTTGTTGTCGTTCGAGGGCCTTCTTGACCACCGACTTTCCGCACTTCGTACCTTTCGTTGGGAGAGGTTTTGGTTATACGATATGGGCCTAAGAACTTTGGGTGGAGTTTAAGAAGTGGTCCGAATTGGGTACGTCTGACAGCTACCAAATCGTTGATGCTGTATCTAGTTGCCGCTTTTCTCTTTCTATTGTAGGTGGCTGTATTTTCTTTTTGAATTTCTTCGATGTTCCTACGAGTTTCTTCTCTAATGTGGTCTCTTTCATCTTCAAATAATATTCTGACCTCTTTGTCGATGCTTGCGGCTAAGGGTATATTTTGCTTGCTCTTCATTCTTACTAGTAACAAAACTTCGAAAGGACTTCTTTTTATGCTGCGCTGATATGTTGAATTCAGTAACATCTGGAGCCTGGGAACATAGCGGAACCATTTGCTGGGGTCGTTCATCGTTAGTTTCGTTAATACAGAGACAATGATTCGATTTATGCGTTCCACCTGGCCGTTTGCTCGAGGGACGCCCGTCGTAATGAGTAGGTGCTGTATGCCTTCAGCTTCACAGTACTCTTTGAAAGTTGTCGACGTGAACGCAGTGCCGCTATCGGAGATGATCCTTCCTGGGTTCCCGAAAACCGCTTTCTGGAGATCCAACTTGCTGATTGCTTCCACCGCCGAGGTAGACTTACAAGGATAGACCCAAACAAACTTCGAAAAGGCGTCCACTACACAAAAAATATAGCAGTACTGTTTGTTTGTTGGGGACAAGGGACCAAGGTGGTCAATGTGGTACGTGTCCAACGGCAACTCGTTCTTGGGGATGGGATGGAGGTATCCTTCCTGTTTTCCTGCTTTTCGGTCACTTAATATACAAGGAACGCAGTTCATCCTTACCCGTTCGATCTTACTTCTGAGTTTGGGTATGAAGTATTCTCGGCATAGGAGTTCTTCCATCTTCCTGGCACCAAAATGCCCCTCCTCGTGCGCTGCCTTTATAATCTCATTCGCCATGGCTTTTGGTATGTAAAGGAGTTTGCCGCCTTTATTATCGTCCTTGTAGAGAAGATCGTGTTCTACGAAATAGCCTTCGTATGGCCCCATCTTAAGTATCCCTTTAATCAGCCGAATATGCTCGTCATTATCTTGTGCTGATCTAACTCGATGAAGGAGCTCACTGGTAATCGCCATGCTTACTGGGTTTCGACTGAGGGCATCGACATGTTTCATACGTACTCCGGGTCGATGTTCCATTAGGTAGTCATAGTCTTGCAGGGTTAAAGCCCAACCAGCGATCCTTGGTAGTATTTCCTTCTTCTCCATGGTGGCCTTAAAAGCAGCACAGTCTGTAACTATTTTAAACTTTAGACCTAGTAAATATACCCTCAACTTTTTAAGAGCATTAACTACGGCAAGGACTTCGAGCTCATAGCTGCTATAACGTTCTTCAGCTGGGCTGGACTTCTTGCTGTAAAAATAAACCGGATGGAATTTCCCGTCCTCTGACCTTTGTAGCAAAACTGCACCATAACCCCATTTGGAGGCGTCAGTATGGAGTTCGGTTTCGGCTTCCGCATCATAGAGCTTTAATATTGGCTTCGAGGACAAACACCTTTTGAGTTCTTCCAAAGCCACCAGTTGGGCTGCGCCGAATCGGAAAGGCTCGTCTTTTTTTAAGAGCTGGGTGAGAGGGCGAGCTATTATGGAATAGTTTTTGACAAATTTCCGGAAATAGCCGGTCAGTCCTAGGAAGCTTTGTACTTTTTTAAGTGTATTGGGCTCTGGGAATTTGCTAATAGCTGATGTTTTGTGAGCAGATGGTTTGACGGTTCCACTTGAAATTTCAAACCCAAGATATTCTATTGTTCGACACAGAAACTGACATTTGGCCCATTTGATGTTAAGCCCATATACCTCAGCTAATTGTAATGTCTCCCTCAATCGCTCATAGCATTCATCGTCATTGTTTCCCAAAACAACTACATCGTCCATATATAAAAGGAGATACTTCTTTTTACTCAGGGGATTGAAGACGCAATTGATAAACTTTTGAAAGATAGTTGGCGACGTACATAGCCCAAATGGAACACGTAAAAACTCCCACTGTCCTGACGGGGTAACAAACGCGGTGTATTTGACACTCTCTTCAGACACACGCACATGGAAGAATCCATTTTCTAGATCTAGAGTGCAAAAGACTACTGCTTTACTCAAGGAGTCAACTTGGTCCTCGATCAGCGGCAACGGATAGTGATCCCTAATGATATGTTTCTTCAGACGCCGATAGTCTACACAAAGGCGCTTGCTACCGTCTTTTTTATTTGCCAGAACCACCGGACTGGCATACTCAGAGGAGCTTGGCCGGATGATTCCGTCTGAGAGCCACTTAGATACTTGCTCATCAACTATCGTCTTTTCTAAGGGTGCTAATCTTCTGAGTGGTTGAGCGATAGGCATGTCCGATTTCAAGATTAATTTCATTTCGACGGAAGTCGACTTCTCTTCCCGGGGACTGTAGCTGGCCACTAGATTCTCGATGTCATCTTTGAATTTCGGGCTTCCTATATTCAGGGCAAGCTTGTTACTACTTGCTGCCGCTGCATAAAGTTCGCAAAACTGATCAGCGTTTATATCGGCGCTAGAGACAGCTATACCTCCTGACGTCAGCTTTATATTCTTTCCAACTAGTACGTCCCTTCCTATAATGAGTGGCATTTGCATCACTGATTCGGACATAACATAGACTTTGGTATGGCAACAACATTTGTCGATCTTAACATCAGCTAAAAAATACCCTAGAGCCTCAACCGGCTTTTCAGAAAGACCACGTACCAGCAATGATATTTTTGTTATTGGTGGTGCCCCTATTCTAACAAAGACGTCACTGCGCAGGAGTGTGATGTCACTACCCGTATCAATAAGTCCGTCTAACTCGCAGTCATTAACGAAGACTGATTTCATAGCGCTTGTACCAGGCGTCTTTACAGAGTTTGCATTTTTTTCTCGCGGTCGTCTCTTCGGACAATTTGGTGATTTGTGGCCGAACTCATTGCACACAAAACACTTTGGGTCTTTTTCAGCGCACATGTTACTTTTGTGACCTTTGCGACCACAATTAAAACAACGCCCCTGTACTGGTACCTCCGAAACTGAACGACCCCCCCTCGGTTGAGCACTATTACCTAAGGTGGTTCTATACCTTTGATAAACAATCACCTTCTCTTTGAACTCTTTCATGTTCGTGGCTCCATAAAGGATTATCTTATTTTGCGGTGAATCGTTTATACCGTCAATGACGTACGCAATGATTGACGAGTCGTCCAACCGACCCTTAGCACCTAACTCCCTCATTGATAACAAGTAATCAGTCACAGTTTCGTTCTTCTGTTGCTTTCTCTGCGACATTCTCTTGTGGATATCCGCCGTAGTTGTCTTATCAGAAAATTCCTCTATCAGAAAGCTTCTAAGATCAGACCACTTCATAAGATTCGGTTTCGATCTAATGGCTAATTTGGCTGAACCCTTCAGTAATCTCTTTCCAAACAGAACACGTTCTATATCAGACCACTGCTTAGTTTCAGAAACCTTTTCGACGTCTTGGATCCAACTTTCGATGTCATACTCATCGCTACCACAATATTCTGGTACTACCGCCGCTACATCTTCGAATGTCATGTTAATTGTTTTATTTTTAAGCTTAGTAATTTCTTCCTCCATTGATGTCTTTAAAATAGACATCTCCACCCTTAACCGCATCTCATTTTCTTTTTCCCTAACCTCACTCTCCCGACGAAGTAATTCTATTTCCCTATGCTTTTCCCTTTCTAAACTTTCTTTCTCAATAGCCAAAGTTTCTGCATGAAGTGATTCA
The DNA here is from genome assembly GCA_963082735.1 of Pocota personata. NCBI lineage: Eukaryota > Metazoa > Arthropoda > Insecta > Diptera > Syrphidae > Pocota > Pocota personata. The sequence goes on from OY720430.1 coordinate 58,894,191, forward strand.
TGCCTACGTTCAATGCCACGTAAAACCTCGGAGAAATCGACAGTAGAATTATTGACTCCCGTGCTATTTTTATTTCCTCTTTTCGGCATTGTAAATTTTCTTCTAATTTTAATAAATAAAATAGGATATATGGTGGGATGTCAATGACAACTAATTTCTACTGTTGGCTAGATGGCGGCACCAACGCAATAAAGAGGTCAGAATTATTCCGAATTACCTGTTATGCAGCAACAAACAATCTGCTATCCCTTTCGTTTTCGGTAAATGCAGATACCGAACCAACGGGAACTTCTTCGTTCTTCTATTCCTCTTCTTAACGGAATTTTGAATGATTTTTCTCACGTGCCAAGCCAACGACTTTTGCGATGACCAATTTACCCTTTTCGTTTTGTTGCCCTGTATGAACGAATTTAAGATGATGATGCCAATGACTTGATCCGTAACTGCTGCTTATCCTGCTTGAAGGTGACTGCGAGGCGTGGATCCCGGTTGAGCCCCCAGATTTATTGTAGAAAACAACTCCTCGGTGTCACTTCAATTAGATATATTTATTGTAGAGCAATTCAAGTACATAGGTAGATTTATTAAAGGCAATTTGAGAAAACTGTTAACGTTAATTAAAAAGAATACAAAAAAAAGGGACGTCTTCTTCTCTCGGCGTATGCTCAGTCACTCCTCGAATGCTTCTGTCAAGGGATCGTATTTTCTTTCTCTTCTTTGCATCTTCTTCTATTTCGCCGCATTCGGAACAATACAGGGTGATCCTACATACATTTTAAATTATCGGTTTTATTCCAAGAGAGTGGAACATAAAAGTCATAATTACCACAAATGGTTCTATAAAGTTTGCTCTTATACAATAAATTATGGCGATTGGGCGAAACTAGGCGCCAGATTCAAATTCCCACAAAATAGACAATTTTGGAAGCTATTCTGTCCCAACATTCCGCCGCCTTTGAAAGTACCATCTTTCAAGAGGGTATGGTTGCCAGCTTGCGAATCGGACGTCTTGTCGTTCCCTTTGAGGTCCTTACATCAGCTACTCTGACCCGTCCGTCAGAAACCGGGAGCGTGCTTATGATTCGCCCCATTAGCCATTTTTGGGGAGGAACATGGTCTTTGTGGATGATTTCTACCAGCGCTGTTGACAGCTCTTCGAAGTTGAGTTTTTCACCTCCATGGCTACGGTGCAAATGACCCTTTGCATCCTTGACGGCCGCCTCCCAAATTCCCCCAAAGTGGGGTGCCCTGGGGGGTATAAAGTTAAAATTGATACTTTTATTAGAACAGAAGTTTTTAATAATTTCTTCCTCTGATTTTTTGGTCCGCAAAAATCAACCCCACAACACAAAAATGGACGTGAAGAAGTAAATCTCTCCTGAGGTAAGTTTCCCATGACCTGCTCTAATAGTTTTGGGTGGTACCTAACACAATGAACACATTGCCGAACAGTCTGCCGAGCGATGTCCCGAACGTTGACAATCCAAAACTTATGCCTAACCAATGAAACTAGAGCCTTTGGACCAGCGTGGTAGTTGGTTAAGTGCAGGTGTCTAACAAGCGCCTTTGTGAAACTGTTATTTCTGGGAAGCAACAAGAATACAAGCGTGCTTCAGCCGCCCTCCAACACGAAGTAGTTCGATGCCGTCTGTATCCCGCAGGAAAGGATTTAAACATTTCATTGATCTTTTTAGAGGTCGCTGTGCTTTGATGGCGTTAATTTCTTCCGAAAACGAATTAACTTGGATGTGGTTTACGATTCTTAGCAGAGCTTCATCCAACTCCGAAACTTCTAAGGTGGTTCGTAACTTACGGCTTCCTTTTCTTCTACAAAATCGTATTACATACGCGAGTACACAAAGAATTTTTAGATAAGAACTGAAACGCTCGACTATCCCAAATAAAATATTAGGTTCTGATTTTTTACAGATCAGCACTGTTCGTCGTTTTTCCAGCAAAAGATCTTCTTGTGAAAGAGAAACTTCAAAATTGATTGGCCAATTTTCCATTGGCCGTAGCAGAAATTGTGGTCCTTTCAACCATATTGAGGTCAGGAGTTCCTCAACCGTGCAACCTCTCGAAACAATGTCCGCTGGGTTCTTGTCGGTTCCACACAACACCCTTTGTCTTTTCCTGGATCTCGGCTACTCGGTTTCCCACGAAGATTGTTAGTTTTGAAGAGTGTGTGGCTATCCAGTGTAAAACTATAGCAGCATCCGTCCAAAAGTAGACCTTTGATTGGTTTCCCTTAAAGATAGGTTTTATCTTGTCCCACAACTTCGCTAATAAATGAGCTGCGCAAAGTTCTAACCGCGGAAGTTGTTTCCCACTTGCCGGTGCTACTCTTGATACTTTATTAAAATATTTGCTGATCTTCCACTTTTTTTGCTCATAAATAGAATTATATTCTGCTGATCAAATATTTGTTTCTTTTATTTTTCTTGTTAATCATTTATTTTTCTCTTGATTTTGTTTTTTTTATTTTCCAATTTCCCGCACATTAAAGCATTGTTTTCTAATGATGAAAAAGCTATTAAATTGGTAATAAAATAATTTTATATTGCTGGTGAAAAAACCCTTTACCGCTGATCGAGTAAACAGTAGCCATTCCAAAAACTAACCAAGTAAAACCCCGACTACGAAAAATACTAAAATGTGAAATACAATTGGAAAAATCCGAGCAAAAAGATCATTTTGACTTTTTTTTGTAAATTTTTAGTGGAATTTTGTTTTGCTAAAATTTTACTTAGTATTGTAACATAATGTAAAAGTATGCAACAATAATGTAGCATAATAACTACGCTCCCTAAAAATATAATGCAACAAATTCCGAAGTGTCTTTTCATTCTGGCAGAATTTTGGTCCGAAGTGTCTTTTCATTCGAGGTTCGTGTCTGCAATTAGTCTCCACAGTTCGGATAATATCACGGATAAGAGAGAACAAGAGATTATTGGCTGCAGCTGTCATCCAGGAATTATTACATCAGAATTTTCTTGTTCCAGTGGTCGAAGAATTTGCTAGAAGTTTCTGGCTATTAGAAATGCGGCTATTTAAGGACAGATGGAGATCGAGACCGGGCAGTTGGTTTAGAACCGTGGCGAAGAGATTAGAAAAGTGATAACCGCCGAAGTTGTAATTTTGTGATAAATTGAAAGTTGAGAGTTAACAAGAAGAAGTAATTAGTTTGGATTTGTGAATTAAGTAATTGAAAGGAGATAAAGTGATTTGAGAAGAAAGAGACCTTGTAAGGAAGGAGTTTGCGAAGAATAGTATAGTGTGAACTTGAATTGTTCTATAGACTAGAAAATAAAGAAATAAATTTCACAGAATATCGTTTTATCTACTCGAGCCGTAGCTCGCATATTACAGTATGTTATTCTCGAAAAGATTTCTTTGGATTTCCATCAAAATGGGACTTTTTCCCACGAAGTGATGAACATTTTCTTTTTCGAAGTTTGAAGGTACAGTATAATCTCGTTAATCCGGACAATTAAAAACCAAGCAGTGTCCGAAATATCGAAATGTCCGGATTACCGAGACACAAAAAATTTGCGTGAAAAAATAAAAAAAAGTCTACTGCTAAACTCATTTTTTTAAATCTTTATTTTTTTTTATTTTTTTTATATGTATGTTATAAATATTTTTAATGTTTTCGAACAAAATTTGTATTTTTTACTTGTCGAAGTTTTATCGAAGCTTTGCTTTTATATGCAACAGGCCAACAAGTTTTAAAATATCCCCGGTAAAATCCTGCTCTTCTGCATATTTAATACATGTGTTAAAAGCAGATATAGCTTCAGAATGCAAAATTTTTCGGTCTTGGATTTCAACTTCATTTTCATCGCAACTACTGCTATCAAGATCTTCTACTTCATTCTGATCATCCGTGACATCATTCAACCACTCATCGATTTCGTTATCATAATAAATATCCGGTACTATTTCGACTAATAAGTCAGCTATTTCCGTTGAGCTACTGGAACGTAACATTGCAAGAGGTAGATCATCATCTGATTCCCATTCTTCGTCATAAAGAATTTTGTTGAAACATTTCTTAAGGACACCTTCATCCACCATATCCCAAGCGTTTGAAGCTAAAAAAGCAACATCTTTCAATGAAAACTTTTTTTAAAGAATCAGTTAAGCTATTTTCCGAACTGGACAAGAGACGACATATAATTTTTTTGCGATAATTCATTTTTAAAATTCGAATAGCATTTTGGTCCGGATTAGAGCCGTGCAGTTTGGTGGCAAAAACATAACACATGTGTACTTATCGGATGGCAAGTCGCGTTGTCTAGCAATAGAAGTGCTTTAGCTGGCAAATTTCTTTCCTTTAAGTATCGTTTTACTTGTTTGGCAAAAGAATTTTTAAGCCAACTTTTAAACAGTAGCTCTGTCATCCAAGCATTTTTTGTATTGACATATTCTAATGGTAGCTTTACTTTTTTAAACGCCCTTGGATTCTTGGCTTCTCCGATCATCATTAATTTAAGTTTATGCTCTCCTGTTGGATTGCAGCAAACTAAAAGGGTTACTCTTTCTTTACCGATTTTACGCCCTGGTGCGGATTCCTCGGTACGCAACGCTAACGTTTTTTCTGGCATCTTCCTCCAAAAGAGTGCAGTTTCATCCGCATTATAGACTTGGGAATGTGTAATGCCCATTTCTGCAATTTTCGTTCGTAGCTTTTCAATGAAAGGTTGCACAGCAATGGGATTGTTAGACAGTTTCTCGGCAGATATTTTAAGAAATTTTATTCCACATCGTGAACAAAAATTGTTCAGCCAGCCGTTACTAGCCATAAATTCTGCGTTTGGTCCATAAATTTCGGAACAGAATATTTTTGCTTTTTCTTTCATGATTTCAGAATAAATTGGTAGTCTGTTGTCTTTTATTTACAAACCAATTGTGCAGGCGTTCTTCCATGAGTTGATATTCAGCAGATCACATAGTTTTCACTTCTGACGTGTGCGACACAAAATACTTTTTGATAGTCTGCATTACACATTGGTATAAGAAAGAGATAGAACTTTGTTTTCCATAGAAAACCGCTGTTAATTTATGAAACTGGGAAATCCCCGTAGAAATAGCAGACAAAAAAGAGAAAGAAAAAATATTTGTCCGGATTCATGAGGTAAATAATAAGCCAACTGTCCGGATTACAGAGTCAACAATAGAAAACAATTGAGTGTCCAGATTACCGCGTTGTTCGAATTAGCAAGTGTCCGAATTAACGAGATTGTACTGTAATACATCTCCTCTAATTTATTCTCAGCTAGAATGCAACCTGAGGAACAACAATTACTTCAGTCCTAAGTACCCGACTGAACAAATATCCGCTTTCCAATGCTTTATGTTGATAATTCCAATGAATGCCCAAAAGAGTCCATCAGGTTTCTTCAGATCTTAAATCACGAAATTTGTTTCCTTCGGTAGCCTTCTGTCATCCATTTCTAATGTTCTTAAAATGAAGTTCACCTGCATCTTAAGGGTTGAAATGAATAAAAGAGATTTTAATAATGAGATGTGTGTTGGAGTAGTAGCAGGTGCCTTGAAAGTCCTCATACCACATAATAGCTTTCGCTTTAGCACCTATATCGTTGTTAGTCATAATACATCCCAGTTGCTTGGCGGTTAAATGCTTTTCTAGGTTAAAGTTTTTCGAGATGAGGACTCCAAGGTAATTGTATTCCTTAAACACCTCAATATCCTGGTTCGCGAAGTGTCACTTCTAATTGCCTCCTTCCTTGCGAAAGATCATCGTTTTCGACTTTGAGAGATTCATCTGGAGCCTCTATTTATCAAATAGCAGTCTATTTATCATTAGCCGAAGACCGTGCCCATGTCGTTAGCATACAGTAAAAGTTTAACTTTTAGAGTATTTGAAACGCTCGCCCCTCCAGGTAGAATGTCTTCTAGTGGACTCAAATTGCGTCCTTAGCTCGGCCCTATTTCTACCGCAATCTGTTCTGAAAGTTAATTTCCTAAACATATCGCCAAAGTATTATAGTATTACAACTAAAGCATTAGTGCTTCCTGTTAATTGTGTCAAAAGCTGCCTTAAAATCGATGGTAAATTTCCATTGTCTGTTTAAATATATTTCTGCAACGTTCGTAGACGTGTAAAGTTGGTCAACAGTCGAGTAGTCAAAACCTGCCTTATATTACTTAGGAGGTTGTTGTGTCAAACCGAGTTGTATAAACGTTTGTATAGAAGCTTCATCGACAAATTTAGTAGTAAGATGTCCCTGTGCCTATAATTATCTGGATCCGACCTATCCCCTTTTTTAAATAGTGGGTTCACTAAGGCTGTGTTGAAGTAACCTGGCACGCATCCGAGTTCATAAAAAGAATTTAGTATTACGATCAAAATGTTGGTGCTGAGTTTATAAAGTTTCTTAATAAAATGGAGCAGGGATACCATCTGAAATATCTGCCTTTTTGCTTTTGAAATCTTTTAATGCCATTTTTGTTTCGTATAGAGAAAATTGGCCATCCAATAACTCTCTCTGTTGAAAGGGTATTGCAAACTGAAATGTGCTCGTAGAACTATCCCTCGCCCTTCTTCGAAAGTTGTCTACTAGATCTTGAACGTTTACATGTGCTACTAAACGACTTGACCATGCATCGTTTATTTGCTGAATCACTTTTTAAAATTCAGGAGCGGTTCTAACTCTAAAATAATGGTACTTGGCTAATAACCGATTTTGAAAAAACATCGATTCTCGAAAACGGCTTGAACGATTCTTTTTAAATTTTGTATTTGAGTTAAAGTGGACATATTCTAACAGATGGGCTTTCAGGTTTTTGGTAAAAAATTCGTATAATGGTTTTTGAAAATCCTAATCTTAATTTTTTACTACCCTCATTTCAAAGATGCGATCTTTCAATCTCAAAATAAGAAGTTTCATTTGTTCACTGCTAGTCGTTAAGAAAAGCGGTTTTAGAAAATTGTGAAATGGGCCAAATCGAACACCGTGCAGTAATTAAAGCAAATTATATAACGATATGAAAACACCACTAAAGGAGTCTGCCCCAGCCTGTCTAGCAGTAAAAAAAAGTTTGTTTCTGAATTTAGGCGTTTACGAGATACTCGTAACATCGAAGATGACCCCCGTAGTGGTCGGCCTTCAACGTCGATGAAAAAGTATGCGATTTGATTTTAGATGACCGTAGACTAAAGATCAGGACGATAGCCGAGATTGTGGGTATCTTTTATGAATGTGCGCAAAACATAACCAGGAACGAATTAGAGTTTTTGAAAGTATCAGAGTATGGATTCCCAGGCTTTTTTTCAATTCAGCAGAAACATTTGCGAGCCACGACTTCACGCTAGTGTTTTGAATTCTTTGAAGCCGACGAGCTAAAGAGTTTTTGGACAGATTTGTAACCGAAACATGGGTTCACCACTATTCTCCAGAGTCCAGGAGTACACGCAATGAAAAATACCGGGTTCTTCCCAAAGAAAGTGGAAGTAATTGTGTTGCCAAACAAGGTGACGGCATCAGTTTTATGGGATTCCAAATGCATAGCCATGTGGATTATCTGGAGAAAGGTCGATCCATAAACTCTGAATACTATTGTAGCCTTTTACTTCAACTACGTGAAGAATTCAATGAAAATGAAAAGTCCAGGTTTGTTGGCAAAGAAATTTTGTTTCACCAGTATAACGCACAGTTGACACGTTGGTTGAGTCGATGACAAAAATTTGTAACTGTGGATTCGAATTATTGCCCCATTCCCCGGATTTAGCTCCGTTGAACTTTCAACCGTTCCTTAAACTAAAAAGCATTAAGGAGGACAGACATTTTCAACAAATGGAGAGGTTTAAGTGTCGGTGAATGAGTATTTTAAAGGTCTTGAGCAATCATTTTCTAAAAGTGGAAAAAAGCTTTATTAACCAGGAGGTAGAAGTGAAGAAATAAAAATATTTTGAAAAAATCGATTTCCATTGTCTCTCTTAGGCTATGAAGTTTTCAATCCACCCTCGTATCTGGGTCATGACATACCAAGTTATGGAAAATTGTCAAAATAAGTTCTTTTTGAGCGTCGTGGCGTTCACTACGCAAGAGGTTCCAATTTCGAATCCCAGAAAACACCAAAAAGTTTTTTCACGATCCCATCTATCGCGAACGTCTGGCAAACATCCGAGAGTATTGTTGTCACGAGAAAGCTTCTCAAAACAAATTGCCGTTCGGATACGGCACTAAACTGTAGGTCCCTTCCATTCGTGTGAAAAATGTAACGCACACAACACGAGTGGTTGCGAGAAGCTAGGCCCTGGCACTTAAAGAGCTGTTGCGCCAAATATTTATTTATTTTATTTAAGTTTTTTTTTTTGCTTTTCAACAGGAAAGTCTCCTACATAAATTGTTTAAATTTTCAAATTAACGCCATATTTAGGACCAAGTTCGTACTATTCAACTGGCATGATGACGGTCCTTAATAAAGTTTCCTTAGTGGCGTATTCAAATATTAAAAAATGTAAATTAAATTAAATATACAAAGCTAATAGTAATAAAAAAAGATTGAAATGTCTAAACAGTCACATAAACTTCTGACGCTGAGGTGTAAGTAGTTCCACGTGCGAACAGCGTGAACATAAAACTGTCTGTCGTTCAGTAGTTAGACAAGTAAACTGCGGTTGAGTTAAAATAAAGGAACGTCTTGAATTTGAGAAAAGAATCTTATTTGATAAATATGTGGGTTGTTTGCTTGTCATTGTTTTATATAAAATATTAGAGAAAGATATTTTAGATACGTAGATACATATGTAATGTGCATTCGAGTATCTTTTTATAACAAAAGGAGATACATGATGATACTGTCTTAGACTAGCTTAGCTTTAATTTGAACTCGATACTACAATCAATGAAAATTTAACAATCGACCGTGGTCGTCCAAATGAAGGAGTGGAAGTGGAATTTTAGAGAGCGTTTCTAAGTGCAAATCTGCCTGTATAGCATTTTTGACATTGTCTCGTTGTTGTCATAATTGGTGCGGTGAAAATTAAGACAGGAACAGACCTCAGGAGGCATGGGTTAGACGATGTTTCCTGCTAACAGCTGATATAAAAAAAGTATATAGTTTTTCAAGTGGCTGTACGTTGATTGATGTCAAACAATCCTTATATGGAATCTCATCGAAGACCACGTAGAGCAAAACGGATGAACCTGCGTTGAACATAATCTATTCGAAGAGAATGGGTGTCGTGATAGGGGGACCAGACTTGGCTAGCATATTCGAGGATTGGCCTAACAAATTTCGTGACGTAGGGGTTCGAGAATTCTTTACACCAGCGTTTCATGAAATTGACTGCAGAGTTGGCTCTCCTTATAATGTTATCAATATGGAGGCGGGAATTTAGTTCTCTGTCGGAGATTACACCCAAATCTTGGATCTGGGGGCTGGTAGAAGACACCTTCGGGAATACATAATAGCTTGCCATTTGTTGACATTGAGTTCAAGAATAAATTTTTGGCACAAGGTTGAAAAGTTGTTGAAGTCAACTTGAAGTTTGATATGTGGCTGAAGATTTGCATATCATCAGCGTAGATGGATAAATAAGGATCTTTGATGATGCTCGTACCGTCAACGTCATTAATAAACAAAATGATGGCTACCTTGAGGGACCCGAATAGTGGCTTTAATGGGGTCGGATACAAACGATCTAAAGAGGATTTTATATTGTCGTTCCTCAAGATAGGATTTGATCCACGCAATGAAACCCAGTTGAAAGCCAAGCGATTTTTGTTTAAGAAGAATGATTCCGTGCGAGATTTTATCGAAGGCCTTACTAAAATCGGTGGCAATTACATCAACTTCTTTACCATCCTCTAGTGCTAAATACGAATTCCTTTAAGTTAGTAGTTGTTGACCTTCACTTAAGAAATCTGTACTGGTTAGAGGAAAAAATAGACTTGCAATGAAAGAACATTGTATCATAAGCAATGCTTTCAAAGAGCTTAGGTATGAATGAGAGTTTAGCACTGGGTCGGTAGTTGAAGATTTCATTCCTAAGACTCTTTTTTTGTAAAAGGGGATTTATATAAGAGCTCTTTCACAGCTTGAGGACGACTCTTTGAATTTTCTTGAAACGGTTAGAGCGTGGTGGTATATGAATAAGTTGAAGAGGAATGGTGCCAGCACTGAACCTTGCGGGAGGCAATCCATTATGTCACTCTTGGTGTCGTTTATAATGAGTTTTTATTTCCGGTTGGCCAGCATGTTGGTGAGCCATCTTATGGTGGAGTATAATCTTAAGGAACTTATAGATTAGACCATGTCGCCAGACTCATTTTTTTGTATCCGGTTTCGATATGTCAGTACCTGGTTTGTACAGCTGCGACCGGTCCTAAACTGGGATTGGTCGATGGGAACATGTTCGTTTACTGTTGGGCTGATTCTGTTGAAGATCACGTTTTCCAATAATTTGTAGCAGGTACTGAATAGATCAGTTGGTTGATAGCTTTCGGATTTACTATCGTCTTTTCGAAGCTTAAGAAGGGCGATGATTTTCGTCTGTTTGAAAACCTGTGGAAGCTCACCCATTAGCATCATTTTTGAGTAGAACGACACTAGGCACTTTTTTTTCTTGGGTTTAGTGTGTATCAGAAATTCTGGATAGTTGTTATCAAAACCAACTAATTTATCTCTTCTGGTGTAATGGGGCTTGTGTACGATGATGTTTATGCGGATTCCATTTTCATCCTCTTTTAGATTCCGCTTTATTTTGTTGTTTGTCTGAAGATGCACGTGACATCTTAAGTATGGGGTTGGCTACATCGTTGGGGTTGATTGGTGTATGTCCAGTCCCTATTATGTTTCCATCGCCTAGTTTATAATATAGGCTTCATGCCTTGCGGCTTGAGTGGGTGAAGTTTAAGGAATTCGTAGTAGTTTGCCACTTATCTATCCATGATCTCGCATGGAGCAGATCATCAGCAATTTCAAGGTTACCGCTTTTCCCGAACTCGTACTTTCGATACTCCAACCAGGAATATATTCTTTGAGGTATGTGAGGTATGTGCTTTTTGACATAGCTATTATCAGAAAAATGTTTATAGTTGGATACTTCTGAGGCAATGAAACCTATGCAGTTGTTCAATTCCATGGGAATCTGTTGCCAGGCGGTTTTGCTAAAGTTCCAGCGAGGTAGAGGCACAGCGTTAATGAGTGGGATTTGGATGCCAATTGCTATTATGATGGATCGATGTTGACTATATAGAAAGTCCGATAAGAATGTCCTGGATACCGGGAGGGGTCGATTTTCGAGATCGGATGATACAAAAATAAGTCAGGATTGCAGGAATGTGCTATGGTCTTTATCATCTCGGTAGTCTCTTTCCGTCTAGCTACCGCTTAATAACAATTTAATATACATATCTTCTAGCACCCCATTACTTTCCACAGATTCAACGGCAGGTCAATAGGGAGTTGGTGGTTTTATAGATAATGTAATCCACCTGCGGATTCCAAAAGAATTTGCTATCTAGGATAATGGGATGAATGTAGCTTAAACTACACCTATCCCAGGATCATATATCCGGCTTTTTACAAATCTCCCACAATTATCATTATTTAAACTTGTCTATGATAACTCCCAGGTACCAACTGTGCTTCTTATGAAATTGCCCAAGAATTTTAGGTGAAATTGCAGTCATACCTAGAAGTAAATAATTTATGGCTGGAACAACAGGCCACAGTCAAGTGTACTGAACAACATACTAAAAGTCCCCTAATTTTCAATCTGCGCGTCATTTTTACTTGCTCCTACAGGGCGTAGGTGAAAATCTCGACAGGCATTAAGAGACTTGTACCTCAAAGTAGTGTGGAACACGAACGCCACTAAAAACACTTCCGTTAAAAGTCGGACTTCTTGATTTCAAAATCAACTGTTTCTATGCCTAAGAGTCTTTGTGTAGGTCTATGTTTCGAACAAAATTTCTAAGTAGTTTATTCTGAAAACTTTTGATACATTCTATGTTTGACTTTCTTGCACACCCCCAAAGCTGTATCCCGTAGGTCCTTACCGGCTTTAGGATTTGCTTATACAGAAGTAATTTGTTTGGAATAGATAGACAAGAAAATCTACCGATGTACCAGTAAGGACCTGGCATTAAAATCGTTAACATATACACAAAAAAGTATTTAGCTTTTTAATGTATTTTACAAAAAAAAAAGAAAAAAAACACTTTTCGTTGCTTCTTGCCAATAGCAAGTACAGTCGACCGTGAAGATCTTCTTTCTTTTTAAATTGACCTACTAATGCTCGGTAAGGCCTGAATTGGCTTTAAAGTTGATACTTTTCAGATAAACAACTCATTTTTAAGTGTCTACATGGGATCCTATTAAATTAAAAAAAAAAAATGTGTTACATTGTTTATCCGAAGAAATGAAAAAGAATTCTGAAAAGCGAATAATTTTTAAGTGTTTCAGTATTTTCAATTGTGACGCCCCTAACTTAAGAACCACTGCATAGATAGCTGTGAAGTTTTGTTCGATTGAGAGAAGCTTCTCATGACAATTTTATTCCCGGATGTTTGTAAGACGTTCACGAGAGGTGAGACTCTTTTTTTGTGTTTTCTGAGATTCGAAATTTGAATCTCCCGCTCAGTGATCGCGCACTTAACCAGTAGTGCGCGAGCTAATATTTAGCCAGAACTTATAATTTACCAATATGCATACTCGTAATATCTCGTTTTTCAATGAGTGTTCTTTATAGCTGTCTGCTATGATATTTATTCATTGTTACTAGTATACAATTCCATTATATATGTGCTTCTTTCTGAATATAAAAATGCTCGATCGAAATAGCCAGTTGCATTCCTCCCCTTCAAAATTTCACACACAAAATGCATATCAGTTCACCCTTAAACCCAACTTCGGTAGTACTATCAAATATCGTCATTTATAAGCCGAATTACACGAATGTGTAATGAACTACCAGACTCTGTATTTCCTCATCACTACAACCTCCAAACATTTTAAGCCAATGTGCAGAGGCATTTCCTCCCTCCCCTTTTGAGGGCGCAAATTATAAAAAAAAAGATGCCCTTTAGACTGGAGCTAAACTATACAATTTTCCCATTTGTATTCGGCTCCCCATACATCTTCAGAAGTTCTCCGACGACGTACAAATCTGAAATTTTGCAGACTTAAAGTATGGGTGACGAAAAAGGACATGGTGTAGTCATATTTGGGATATTTTGAATACGGGGTTTTGCACAGAACATTCTTCTTCTGATTCACGTATAATTTTTCCTCTGTGTACGTCATATCCCGCATCTGAAACTTAACAACTTAACAACTTTCATGAGCTACTTAGAAGAACATAAAGTATATACAAATTTTTCAATTTCGAAATTTTGTTTCTACTCGGACTTGCGTACAAATTTTCTAATGTTACGTACGAATCCCCATCAGAGTCTCTCAGACAACTTAGGTGGTTGAAATGTTGGGTACTCGTAGAATGGATCACAGGATAGATGGTTGTAGGATGTTACAAAGGATATTTTTCCTCCCGTTTATCAATAGACTCATATACTATATACATGGAGTTGCTTGAATTTATAAACTCCCGACTATAATTTGCTAAACTTTAGTAAACAAAAGCGGGCTTCACCGTTTTTCACGCAAAAAACCCATGACGCGCACATGAGAAATTATGGAACTTTTAGTATGTTGTTAAGTACACTTAACTAAGGCATATTATGAAATTTCCTCCCATGCCCTATATTTTATGAGAAGAGCACCTATAATTTCTGAGTTAGAGAATTTAATAGTTTCACCAATAAAAAATAGCATATCCCTGAAAAACCTATCCAATTGTGTGCGTATTTCAACCTTACGAGGGCAAGGTGAAAAGTTCTAAGGAAATTCATCCAAAGTTGACAAAAGTTTACGAGGACTCTGCTCCTTCCATGACAACCGTTTAAAAGGTTAAAAAGTGGGCAGCTGAATTTAAACGTGATCGCACGTCCCTCGAAGATGACCCACGTGAAGGAGGGCCAAAAACCGCAACCACACCCGAAACCATCGAAAAAGTGCATGATAACGTGTTGGACGATAGGCGAGTGAAGGTGAGTTAGATAGCTGAGGCTATGTGTATAGCGGAAAAGAGGGTGCGAAACATCTTGCACAAAAAATTAGGGATGCGAATGCTCTGCGCAAATGTGCAAACGATTTTCGCGGCAATCTTTGGACCGATTCAATAGGGATCCGACCGATTTTGTGCGGCGATTTGTCACCATGGATGAGACATGGGTCCACCACTACACGCCAGAAACGAAACAGCAGTCGAAGCAGTGGGTGGAAGCCAATGGTTCAGCGCCAAACAAAGCGAAGTCGATCGCATCTGCCGGAAAGGTTATGGCCAGTTTGTTTTGGGATGCGAAAGGGATCCTGTTAATTGATTACCTTGAGAAAGGCAGAACAATTACAGGTGAATATTACTCCAACCTTCTTGACCAGCTGGATGCCAAAATTCGCGAGAAGAGGCATGGCTTGAAGAAGAAAAAAAATCATCTTTCACCAGGACAATGCACCTGTACAGAAGTGTGCGTTGGTAATGGGAAAACTGCGGGATTTGGGGTACGATTTGGCACCCTCAGACTTCCATCTGTTCCCAAACTTGAAGAAATTTGTTTGTGGGAAGCGCTTCGCGTCCAATGCAGAAATTGAGAGGGCCGTAGATGAATATTTTCACAGCCTTCCAGACTCTCACTTCCAAGAAGGAATACTGATGTTGAAGAAACGCTGGACCAAGTGTGTTGAAGTTGAAGTCAAGGGAGATTATGTAGAAAAATAAAATCATTTTTTGACTGAAAATCGCAGTCTTTCATTGTCAGGCCGAGAACTTTTCACATTGCCCTCGTAATATCCCTTAGATGCTGACTTAAATGTAAAATAAAAGTTCTTTTAAATCTTCAGTACATTCAGCCAATTTCGAAAAAAGGGACCTTGGTGTCATAAGTCTTCTTTTTTCCAAATCTCGGAGCACTTAGACCCTTTTTGGTGTAGTGGTTGGAGAAAACTTAGATTTTATTCGTTTCTCTTATATGCTCGGGTGTCTCTTGATTGTTATCCCCCTTCGGAATCGAATCTGCACAAGCAAACACACTACCCACTACACCGTGGCCTGTGTCTTGTTATAGTTCACTCAATGATAAAATAAAATAATTTCAACCTGGTAGCGCGTATTGAACGTGGAGATCCGTTTGTATCTGCCATATACCTCACCATAGTCCACTCAGTATTTTTTCAAGCCAGTACCATTTTTAGTGTAAAAATTTTAACACTGAGTGCCCTACTGATTATAGAACGATAAGAGAACGCACTACCAAGATTATTCGACAAATTAATTCAGCACTCACCACCCAGTTGCAATTTTAAGCATAAAACATAAATTAGGACCCGAAACTCCAATAATTTATTTAGTTAGGCTGTCGATGGTACCATTAAATGCAAAACATCAATTGCTTATACCCATTTCAGTATGTTGTCTTTATCGGATGGATGGAACGTTCACCAGAAAAAAACAAATATTTACACTATTATGTGAAGTTAATCTTTGCTGGAGGAAATATGGCCCATTGTGTGGTCCTTGATAAGCAATGTTGACCTTCTTCTCAAGTTTTAAATGAATTTATCACCAACCACCAGCCACACTATTAAACAAGTTAATATATTGTATGTTTAGGTTCATAAATAGAATTTAATGTAGCGACTTTCATTCAAGGTCAAGAAAAAATACCAAAAAATCCGTTTACATAAGAAAGCTAAACTGTTTAGAAATAATAACTTTTTTTTATGCAAAGAAATTTTTTTTTTGAGTATGAAGTAAACAAGTTTGGATGTAGTAGATACATATTTATTACTTCCAATCTTCATTTATCGGTTCATTTTCTATTCAATTTAAGTGCTCTGGAAAAAGCTTCAAAGCCAAATGAGTTATGTAAGTTGCTTTGTAAAAAAAAAAAAAATAATAATAAAATTTTAAAACAACACCATAAAGGCATGTTATTGAAAGCATTACTCTTTCATTGTTGAATTGAAATTCGTTAAAAATGGAAAGAAAAAAGGAAACACGTTCATACCTGAAGATAATTTATGGTCTTTAGAAAAATCCAATCCAAACAGATTTTTGTTTTATAGAATTTCATTCAAAAACTTTCAATACTGAGTTTTTGAATTGGGTTTATTATAGATGAAGGATTCTAGTACCTAACTATTTCATAGAAATATTATAGAATTTTACCTAAGCTTTCATTGGATTCTAATGTACTTGAATGGATGAATGAATTAAAGTGGGGGGAATGAATGTTAGTAGTTAGTCAGATACAAAAGCGGTGTACTGTACGAGTACTTAAAGCCCCTTTTTGCGTTGGAAGGTGGGAATCTTTCAAAGACGAAACTGAGCCCGTACTCAGTAACATTGTGGGATTTCCACCCACTAAACCCACCTCCCCTCCTACCCCTGGTCCCCGAAGCACATTTCATCGCGAGAGTTGCTTCAGCCTTACATACGAGTACTCGGCTTGTTCGTGTTGACAGCCGTCTGCGCAACGTTTCACTATCGCTCCTGTCTTTGTTGTTCTTTCATGATGTTTCACTTACTGCTTTCCGAGCCTCTTGCGTGCTCGGAACATGATGTGTTCTGCATCCTCGACTGCTTCCGTGCACATTAGGCAAATCTGTGGAGGCAGGCTCTGAAATATCCATGACCAGTAAGCATTTGCGTCAGATCGAAGTTCAACTCTCCATGCTTACTATTGATCCAAGGGTCTATATTGGGGATCAATGTCTGCGTCTATCTGCCTTTGTCAGAAAAGTTCCATCTCTCTCGCCATTCTTCGAGGCTTGTTCTTGGCGGTACTTTGGTTCTGTAGACCGCCTCCGTCTTCCTTCCCATATTTGGGAGCCGTAAAGCATCATCGGCGTCGCAACTCTTGCTAAGAGCAGTCTCTTCTTCTGTTTAGGTCCTCCAATATTTGGCATTATCCTGGCCAGGGCAGCCGTTGTTCTTGCTGCCTTCTCAACTACGTGTTGCAGATATTGCTTAAAAGTCAACCTTGCATAGTAACGCCAAGGTACTCCAGCTCTGGTTTGGAAACTACAACAGGAGGTTTCTTTTATAGTCTCCATAACTCGTCTGCTGCTGACGAGCACTACTTCGGTCTTTTCTTCTGCTAGTTTTAGGTCTATGCTTACTAGCCAGTTCTGTACCATCCCGATAGCTTCATTACAGTCGTGCTCCAACTCTTCAAGAAATTTGGTCACTACAACGATCGCTATGTCGTCGGCGAAAGCAATTATTTTCTAGGACCTCGGGATTTGAAATCTGAGGACGTAGTACGACCTAGTACGGAGCCTTGGGGGACACCGCCTGTGACGAAATACTGCCTCATTCCGTCGTCGGTGCAATATTACAGTATTCTATTTCTAAAATAGTCAGCCATTATTTTCTGCAGGTAGTCCGGTACTCTCTTGGTGGTAAGTGCTCGCAGAATGTTACTCCAGTTTGCGGTGTTGAAGGCGTTTCTAACTTCCAGCGTTATGATTGCGCAATACTTTTTTACTTCCGTTCTGCTATCGTCTTCCTTCGATGGCTTTTTTCGCTGTATTTACGACTTCTTCGATGGCATCAATCGTAGAACGTGACTTACGGAAGCCATATTGGCGGTCTGCGAGGCCTCGCGCTTTCCAACCTGTCACTTATTATACGCTCCAGTATTTTGCCCATGATGTCCAGCATGCATAGAAGCCTATGCGATGATGGATCCTGCGGTGGTTTGTTATCTTTTGCTAAGAGGACAAGTCTTTGCTTCTTCCACTGATCGGGGAATACTCCTTCCTTGAGGCAGGCGTTGTATACATCTACTTTTAATGAAATGTTTGGGATTCCGTCAACATCAGGTGCTTTTTGATTCTTGATGTTTTTGCAGACATGTAGGATTTTTCCTACTGTGACGAGAGGTATTAGTAACGCCCCCGTCGTGGATCTCCTCTCTGTTGTGGAAAAAGCACAGAGAGCACGTTTTCGAAAAACACTGAGGACGTGGGCGAGGGTTTTCTCCCACCCTTTAACCACTTGGTAGGCCTTTCCACATGGGTTTTGATTAGCTTCGTTGCACAGTTCTTCGAAGCTTCTCTTTTTACTGTTTTTAGTTGCAGCTTTTTAGTTTCTTCAGCCAATTATAAATCTCTCGTGGAGTTCTCCGTGGCTGTTATGTTCCCCGGAAGGCTGGTACAATCGGCGCAGCCCTGTGGTAATCAGCGCGCAGTTTGGCGATCTCATCTTACCACCAGTATACTGAGGACAGATGCAAGTTTGCTGTTTTCTGCTGCATGGAGGCGTCACAAGCTCTTGTCACTCCTCTCGAGAGCTGCTTCGCTTTATCGGCAGCAAGTCCATTGAGGGATATGTCCTCCGTCATCAGCTGGAGTACTTCGACGTCTAAGGTGTGAGGTTTTCAGTTATTCTGCTTAAAGCCCTTGAATTTCTTTGTACTCTTAGCGAAAAGCAGAATATCGACTAAGGATAGGATTGGACTGATTCCTTTCACATTACTCGTACATGGAGTCCCAAGGTGCACATCCATCATATTTACACGTAGGTTTTTCAATGATTCCCATGTTGGTCATGTGATTAGCCCAACTATTGTTCTTCAGTCCTTCCTACCTAAATTGTGAAACAATTTTGCAGCGTTTTATCATCCCAATTCACAAAACACATCTCGAATCGAGAATATCTCGATTCAATGCTTTCGAGCTGGATCCTCCTGAATCGACCACATCAACACCTTGCGGATCATCATTGAACAATGCGTCGAGAAAAACACGCCGCTATTATATATATGATGGCTATAAAGGTCATGTCATACACAACGGTAAGGTGTCAGAGGAATTTGAAGTCCGCAGCGGAATACGACAAGGATGCATTCTTTCGCTACTGTTATTCCTTGTAATAATCAAAGATGTGATCTGGGCATCTCTGTCTGGAGGAAACATGGGGCTGAGGTGGACTATGACATCATTTCTCAAACACCTTGACTATGCTGATGACATTTGCCTGCTCTCTCAGGGTAATGGACCGGCATCAGATGGCTCATAATTTATAGTCAGAGACGAACAAAGTAGGGCTCAAAATAAATACGGCAAAAACAAAAGCCGTAAGCACTTTGTAAGAGCACCTTCTTGTCTCTGCCTTACAAAAAAAATAGCAAAGGTCCGGGAAAATAAAACAAAAATTTACTCCAAACAATTTCAAATTTTTATTCGTTCCCTTTGAATTGTTCTACTTTACAGCTTTTTGTTCGGTTCTCATCAAATCCATTCACCTTCTCTTAACAATTATTTCGCAAGAGTTGAGTGGGAAGTTTATAAAGCATGGCAGGGCAAAGATTATGAGGGTCTTATATTCCTCAGTTGTCCGTGAAAGGACTTTGGTAAGGTGATTCATCGTTTGATATCTGGGCTGGTGTCGTTTTGAGAATTTACGGAGGAGCCTAGTAAGGTTAGGTTAGGTGACGTAGCTGTCCCCGCACGGGCAGGGATACACTTAGACCGATGATGGGTACATTGTGACACCACAAGAAGAACCTGATTTTCGGCTCCAGGAACCCTACATGATTAATTTCTTCCTAAACGAAGATAGGAGTTGCGGTGTTAACCCTTTTCTGCTCCGTATAAATGTGCAGAACCATCTAAACAGACGAGTTTGGCAGGGATGGCTCCATATAGCTCCTTTCTACTGGTGGACGGCCTTAAGCCATACCATAAACGATTATGTATACTCTGTTATAAAAGTTAATAAAAAGTCTATCTATCTATCTAGCTCCTTTCTATTAACGCTATCATAGGTGGTGAGTATCGATTTGAAGCTTCCGGACTTTTTCCAAGATCTTCCGCGATGTGAATATATTTGATCTATCAGGTTGTTAACAAGAGTCTAAAAGCATTCCCACTTAAGATCCTCTAAGTAATATTGAGGAAAGGAAAGTGGTTCCTTGTATTTTTTGGGAGCTTAAGGGGTACTCGACCGGCAAAGACTCTGGCAGTCCCTTACCTTACAAGCAAATTCATTGGATAGTAGATTTACTCACAGTACTATGTATCTGCATACTCCTTGACAGAGACTAGGTAGTGCTCCAAATCAACTTTGGAAGCTCAACCGGATATTCAATTTTTATGTTGAAGTCCTCAAGCACTATCCTAACGTAATATGAGTATCATCTATATTGTTTATATATTCTGTCGAAGAGCACGTAGAAACAATATTTGGTTATGGGCGCATATTAGGCTGATTATCATCGACCATTCGTTCACATACCTGAAGCTTAAGACTTCTCCTAAGGTCTGTTCTGACGAGGAATCCAATTAAATGCTTCTTCTGTTCTCTACAACAGTCACCGTGGTAGATGTCAGTTTTTCATTCGCCTTTTGCCCGGACTATTCGATTGCACTTTTTAGATGGCGTGATGTCTGCTTTATAGCAGGTGATGACCTTCGATAATTGTTCGGCTAGGGCCCGAACATTCAACGTAGAGATTCGAAGGTCATTGTTCTTATATCGTTTGTCAACAGTTAAGTCATCCTTATCCGAGACTTATGGTTGCTTCGTAACTGGCTCTTTTTTTCTAAATGTTAGCGCAGTTATTCCGACGTACAACTCTTAACTTGAAGGGCTAGATCTTTAGTTAAATTCACTTGGACAAGGGGCTGGTCAATCGATGTCAGTAATCCCATTAAGGGATGAGATCGATAGCATTCTTCCTCCTCCATCTCTTCCAAAAACTCTGACCCCTGTGATATCGCACCATCTTGGTGTCCAATTTTGGTCATCGTAACGAGAGATGACGCGGCCAGGAAACTTTGCGTGCAATAACTGTATTGCTTCTCACGCAGTGTGGCAGGTAACACCGTCTTGTTGAAACCAGATATCTTCCACATCAATATCATCAAATTAGTGCCAAAAATAGTTTGTTATCATGTCTCGATAACGTTCAGCATTGACTGTTACAGCAGCACCACGAGAATTTTCGAAGAAGTCCGGCCCAATCACGTCACCACCGGCCCAAAATCCCCACCAAACAGGAACTTTTTGTAGATGCATTCGTTGTTCTTGTATGGCTCGTGGATTTTCATGACCCCAAATGCGATAATTTTGTTTGTTCACGTAACTAAGCAAATGATTATTTTGTTCGAAAAATCGCCATCAACTGGCTTCAATTCCTGAGTCAACTGGATCTTGTAGGCATGCAGATGCAGATCTTTTGTTAAAATGCTCTACGCTGAGCTGCAGGAAAGGTTCAATTGCTGCGAACGATGGCGAATGAATTTTGACAACTGATTTTTGCATACCATTTCGATCGAATTTGTACAATTATTTTGAACCGCGTCACGAGATGGACGGTTATGTATACCGACATTATTTCGGAATACGCGAATCGTGTTTTTTTTTTCATTTCGAAGATGCAATTTAACAACTACAAATGTCAATGTTTAGTATTCACAGATGTCAAATATCAGCTGTTTATTTGTGACAGAAACACAGCAGTATTCTCCTATTGAATCGCCGTTTATTTATTTTCACAGCCTTAGCGCTGGATGCTTCTGCTCTTCATACCCTAATTGCAATTTCAGTCTCTACTCGACCTAATTTTACTTCAATAAAATCATAAGTGACATTTGCTATACTCGTAGTGGAGTTATTGTTGACAGTTTGCAAATATCTAGTCATGTCATAAATACTGGTAAGTTTTTAAACGCACTCATCGTGTAACTAGTACTGAACACACCCATTCTATTTTGACAGGTGTTTAATGAGTGACATTTATACTAAGTTAACGCGGAAAAAAAATTTACATGAAAGTCGTTTGTAAATATTGATTGTAAATGGAGTAGGGTGATATTGAAAGCCATGTTGTGGTAATTGGCCTTCACTAGTGTAATATGGAAAGATGCAATAATTTGTGGTCCTTTCGACCGCTTGGAATCACCCGGAATGAGAAAAATATTACTATTGAGAAATCGTTCAATAAGCAATATGACAAGTGTCATCCAAAGAAGCATCAGTACTCATTCCACGAGTCGAACGCGCCAGCTAAAGCAATTCAAGACTGACTCCAAAACAATGTGCCGGAGTTCATATCTCCAGATGATTGGCTGTCAGGCAGTCCAGAGATAAATATTACGAGCTGTACTCTATTTTAGAGGCGATGGCTTATTCTACTCGACACCCAAATGTTGAATCTTTAAAGCGCGCACTTCTCCATGAAGTGGACAATTTTCCAATGGACGAGGTGCATGCTGCGATCGATGAGTGGCCAGAGCGACTCTAGGCCCGCATAAATGCAAATGGCGGCCATTTCGAATAAATTGTTTCAATTAAGATTTGAAAGCTTTTAAAATGCCTGTAACTTTTATTTTCCTGGTTCAATTTGCAAACGAACTGCATGAAAAATTTAAAAAAAAATGTCAACTCAATTTGCAAAATGTACAGAACACTTGTCGTTTCCCTTGTCACATTCAGTGCCAAATTACAAAGTGCCTCTCCTTTATCCTCGACCATATAATAGATCTAGACGTCAGTTTCAAATGTCAACTATTAATTGTGCATACTCAATTTACAAACTTCACTAATTTCTTTAAACACAAAAAAAAAATAACAAATTTGTCATCCTTCTCTTCTACTCCGTTCTATTTCACCAAATCTACTTCAAGTCTGTTTCCTTTCCTCATTCATTCTTAATTGAATGCAATTACCTTTTCAAAAGTGACATATGACATAACATATGCCATCGACATGGTGTTGACAGCAAGCATTTATTAGGACTATCATTAGAAGCATGACATAGCAAGGATTATCGCTTAAAAGACTTAAAAGGAAGCATATAAATATTACATATTAAATGTTTACCATGTTTTTTTTTTTTTTTTTTGTTCTGGTGTGTTTTTCACGTAATTAGCATTATGCTCAGGGGATTATGTTGTTACCCTTATAATGCAAATGCACAGCATAAGTTGTTAAGAAAGATAGATGATAGCATGAAAAGCTGTTGTGGTTGGAGAAACAGAAACGTTGTTGGTTTTGCTAGTAGTCCCCTGTGGGTGGTATTTTGGTTGTGGCAAAAGAATTTCCTTTTTTTTTTTTTTTAATCGCTTATTCATAGCTGCAAGAGAAATGATAAAAACATCAGGGTGGCTAATAAAAAATTAATTATTTGATGAATATTCTTTTGTGTACACTAATCGTACGTTCAAAGGAAATTTTACTTTAGCTATCGGACTCTGAGTAGTCATACTCGTAGACTCGGTCCACACTTACCATGAATCAGGATTTATGTGAAATATTTTTCAAAATTTAGCTTTGAAATACACTTTCCATTTGATAGTAGTGTTCGTAGTTCCGGTGGTACCTTCTGTCAAGGAGTAACTCTGGTAACTGGTATACTTACTTTCTTAACTTTAGATGGGTGGAACTGGACCTTGTGCTAGCCGCCTCCAGTTTTGCACACGAAGTTGGTTAAGGTCACTTTTCACTTATGTGCGCCACCAGAACCGGTGTAGTTCGGTGCTGTACCTTCGTCTCCATTCCCCATCGATACAAAAGGGACCAAAAATCACACGAAGAATTTTTCTTCGAAATATCATCAGGGCTTTCAACCGCTTTTGATAACGTCAATATAGCGGGACTGGGATGATGAAGGTCTTAAAAAAGTCACTTTAGTTGTCTGTGAGAGGGCTTTGCTACTCAATTACCTACCTGCCTAAAGAAACAGCAATTAGCAGGATCTCTGCACTGGTTATCTGCGCTAACACTACCTCAAAATTGTAGCTGACGTTCTGTCCAAGTCGCGGATATTGACTGTCCTTTTTGAGGATAGCATATATTTTGTTTTGCCTTCGTTATCAGCTAAAACCATTTTCGCCGCTTCTGTTTCAATACTCCCAAAAGCACCGCAGACAATTATGTCAATGTCATCAGCGTATGCATTGAAAGATCGTACCGTTTAAGTATCCGTATACTGTTAAAGATATCAATGCGTATCACCTTGTTGTAGTCCTTTTCTTATATCAAAAGCCTCGGTGGTGTTATTACCCACCTTGATGGAGCAGCGCACTTTCTCGATCATTATTCCACACCGATGGACGAATTTGGCAGACATGCTAAAACTAGACATTGCTTTGTATAGGTCGTCTCTAAAGACACTAATTATAGCTGACTTTAAAATTGATGAAAAGGTGGTGAGTATCGTTTTGGAGTTCCTGCTTTTTTTTAGAAGATCTGCCGCAATGTGAATGTCTGATCGATGGACAGTGATACGACGGAGCGATGTTGAGGAGACTACTCGTAATACCTCTATAGTTGGCGCAGTTCAGAGCGTCTCCTTTCTTGATAATCAGGATGCTGAGGTTCCTTTCGTCGGGCATTCTTTCATCCGACCATAACTTAGAGATGAGTTAATGCATGCTTTGTACTTAGTCATCCTCATCTGCTTTAAAAAACTCGGTAGTTAGACCATCGGCTCCAACAACCTTGTTGGATTTAAGCTTAGATATTGGAATCCTTATTTCACTTTAGCCGGATGGAATCGAAATTATTGATCGTCATTGTCCGGGTTGAATGGAGCATTCTGACACCTGCTAAGATCTTGATTTAAAATTAACTTTAGATGCGCTAAACTTGAACAGGTATTCCCTTTCAGTGAGTACATCCCATCCAAATCATTACTTTTTTAAACAGCTCAAGACCCTTTTCGTTGAAAACTAATTAGTTGGTGAACTAATTAGTTGGTGAACTAATTAGCTTCATCCGATTGCTGGTTGAGAATCTACATACAAAGGAGGTCACTGATCCCGCTGTGAATATCTTTTTCGTTGTTGGGCGTATCTGAATCATCAAGAACCCAGACCAGCATGACAAAGTTACATTGCTCAACTCTGTTCAGTTTATTGACAGCGGTAATAAGTTACTTCTGAAAGAAAAACTGTTAAATAGTTAAATTCATTTGAATAGATTCCTGCTCTAAAGAGCTCATCTGAAAGACTATAAGTGATCCGAAAGGAGATACTGGAACGTACACTTTAATATCCAAACTCTTAGTATCAATGGGGCTCCCATTCCCTGAAAACTATTCCGTTCTAGCAACGTACCTATGCAATACATAGCTGTTCTGCCCTCGGTGGAAAAATAAAGTACTTCAGCACCATTTTAGAAATTAGTCTGAAATACTCGTACGCATATATCTCTCCAGTTTTCGAATTCCGTCAGGTTTTCCTTCCCTCTTCCAATCTTTGGGGAAGGCTTCGATTTTCCATGCCTTCCTAATTAGTGGCTGTAGGATTTCCGCCGATATGTTGGATGCGGCTTGGAAGAGTTGCAGAATGTTCCCGCCATCTGACCAGCTGTTCCTCATTCAAAGTCGTTTGGAACTTTAAGCACCAATGAGTTCCTTAGTAATACTAATACTGTCGCACCTATGTGCTGCTTCTTCAACGTTACGCTTGTCTCGCTTTACACTATGCTGCGCTTCTTTTCTCTTCATGCGGTACTTGACTTCTAGTTCCGGGCGCTCTACTGCTAAGGTCGCTGCAATCCGTGGTTTAAATTCAATACATTCATCTATCTGCCTTCAGGTGTCTGTTGTCAGCCATGTGGATTGGCTTTTTCGCCTTCTACCGACAATGGTGTCTGCCCCAGACGTAAAAACATTTTTCACAGCTTTCCAGTAGTCATCGATGCTATCAGAAGCGAAGCTGTTGATTATTTCTGCATTTGTGGCATCTGTTGGCCAACTTGGGGATCCCGGAGCCTGTCGGTATTATACCTGGGTATCCTTAGCAGGTTGGATCGGCTGCTGTTGACAGATGCAGTACGAAGACGTATAGTAGCTATGGTCCCTCTCTATTCCGATGTCAGCTCTAGGTTTGTTACAGATGTTTTTGGATGCAATTTCTAAGGCGTCGATCAATGGTAAAGTGATCGATCTGGTTTGATGTAGATTATCGATCAGTCGAGAACCAGCAAATCTTGTGGCGGTTGACATTGCAGAAGTCGACAAACCTTTCGCCGTTGACGTTTCTTGTGTTCTCGATGCCGTGTGGTCCCATCACATATTTAAGCGTGGTGTTGTCATTATCTACCTTCGCCAATGGTGCTTGTTGGTTTCCCAGAGTAGACCAGAAAGCTTTTGTCAGTTTCGGAGGGTTGAATGCCGTGTATCCACAATTTCAAATCTAATATCCTGGGATGTAGAGTTTGTACCGCATGGATTCCCGCTCTAGTTGGAAGAATCTTGTATTTCGGGGATTCTCTTTTCTGCTATCTAGAGGAGTCTTAACGTTCCAGAATCCAATCGTTGTCAACAAAGTATCCGTCTGTATCCGAGGCGCTTGTCGTTTCGGTGTAATGAAATGTTTTACGGTTGCGGGTCGCTCGGCCACAGACCAATCAATACTTGTCCTGTTTATAATGACACAAGAGACTCGCCATTGGCCCTCTTCAAACTTTGCAATTTCAAAAAAAAAACTCCTAGGAGGCGCCACGAGGAGTCATTGAAGTATGACTTACTAGTAGTGCTGCAGGTATTCCCCTGCAGAGGCATCATCTCGTTTTTTAGCGAACCAGTATTTATTGGCCAATGCTGCTTCTACGAGGCCCATTACTAATCCTTTGCCATTCCTGGGAATAGCAAATCTAGCATTGGGATCAGTAGAGATGACCTACTGCAATTTTGAAATCTCGCTGATGTTCTTCAGTTTTTAACAGAAGTTTTGACAAGAAAGCATCTTGATTTGTTGACCAGCACTTTGTACTCTTTTTAAGCCTCCGCATGAAAAGTCTTGCAGGCATTTGTACCAGATTTTATGGCTCTATCAAGTGGCAGCTTCGCGTTCCATTAACATAGGTTTAACTCCGGTAGGCAGGCACACACTGTATTGTGTTTTATCAAATCATGAAAACTTATCCAAAGTCACGACCTGAAGACACTTCAGTTCGATACCATAACCAACAGATTTGCTATACCAGTAGTGATATGGATGATTTGCCTGTTATGTCGAGCTTGGTTGAACCAAAGTATCTATAGTTTCAAAAGGTTCACGTTTGTATCGCTACTTTTCCAAACACAATGATGTGCGTTCACATCCATTCCGGTTATTTATTTGCTTAGCGTTCTCAACAAGCCCCACCATCTCAATCAAATGATATAGATATAGAGAGTCATGTGGCAATTAGGTACACCGAGGCCTTAAGAACTTTTGATGCGAATCCTTATATGTTTGCATTTATCCAAAACGTCTGCATAATAGGTAAGGTCGACTAGCCTGTGGTGTTCAGGGACATCTTAATGACATTCAAACTTCCCAAATTCAACAAGCTTCCCTGTAATCGTCGCTGGGAAATATGGAGCGCAGTTTATCTAAGTCAAGACGCGCCAGTTATTTCATTGCTTTTTCCATTGGTGATCCCCGTACAGGGACGTGTTAAGAATATCATTGCAGCGCCCCCCCACAAATACATAGCGCTTGTCGTAAAAGGCGACTAAGGGGAAAATCACATCTAGGTAATTTTTAAAGTATCCAGGTGAGCCTAGCGACACATATATCATCTTACAACTGTCCCGCAAATGTGCATGCGAATCCGGTGGTTGATACGACTGGAGATCACCGGTGTTGTAAAAGTAAGATCAAACATAAATCAACGCGTGCAGTAAAGTGGGAGGGTTGTGATCCTTCTACTCCGGATCATAACTTCGCCGTAAGAAGAAGAGATTCCATTGGTGACCTATCACCTTTTGGTCCTAAGCCATTGCCATTTTACTGATTTCCCTTAGTTGTAAAATCAGAATCAGGCAAAAACGAGTCTCACTAGTGCTGTCTTAGCTAAGGAATCAACAGCTATGCACTTCTGAGCCAGTCATTGGTAATAGCAGACACCCAGCTCGTGTTAATCGTCTACCATTTGATCACTGAACGTCCGGGTTACATTTAAAGATACGTCTTCCTGGAGTATCCTGTACTCGATAAGTCCGTCGATTTTGACTTCTCAGACTACATCTACGTCACTTCACTGTAGACCTTGTTCATCTTTTAATTATGTAATTAAAACTGAATCCTGTAATTTACTGACCACGCTTATACCGATGAGCTTATCCCATCCTTCTTCCATGTAAAACCATAATTTTCCACTCACATTAACAAACATAAATCTTCAAATTTTCTCTTGTAACCAAAAAAAAAAAAGAAGAAATAAATAACTTTGAACCGACATTACGATTACCTTTCCTTTTCCGAAACGCACATGCCGCTGCTAATTATAGAGCAAAATAATTTAAATCGGATAATCCGTAACCCAAGTCGTTGAAAGTGAAAGGCGGAACGAGAACATTTCCTTACCATTTCCCGTCCTATTAATTTCAAATATTCACCAATGTAGACGCAAAAAAAAAAAAACAAAATAACCATATTAAGATTTTCTATTATAAGGATTTATTATAATGGTCATGCTAATAGGGTGTGTCCACACCTTTCGCTCGAACCGACCAAGGTGTTATTCTGACCGAATATTATGAATACTATAAATGTACGCCGACTTCCGGTTCGAAAACAACGCCAACACAATGTTATGGACTGTTGGCCCTTGCAAGTCCGGTTCAAGGTGAACATTCTCATAATTATAATATTGCCCCTTTGCAAATGTCATGGGACCTAGCTAAAAAAAAAAAAGTGGATGAATAAAAAAAAAATGGCTAACACGCGATGGGTTGAAATATAATATCCGTCGAGCATTTACTATAAAAAATTAAAAAAAAAAAAAAGAAACAGACATTTGTTCATAATTTTCATAAAGTTATCAAAGTGATGTAAGGTTAATGAAAAATTGGCGTTTTCGTTGCTGATGGTGGTTGGTTGTATTTCTGTTGGAATTACCTCTGGGCGATGTCTGTCGGGGTAATGGCCCTACCGTCCTTTAATAAAACGATTAGTATTTAAAGTACAAGGGAATTCTGTAGACTAAAGGGCTATAAAGGCGAACTGATTTATTAAAATAGGAACGAATTTTCTTTTTGCACGGTCATGATTGATAAGGTAAGGCTATCTAATAAAATTGTTAAAAATTTATCAGAAGATCGGTGTCGAAGGGATATAAAGAAATTATTCCTTGTCAGTAGGATTGCGTGATAATTCCCATTCACCAATTATACTGTATTAACTTATCGAAGGAATGAGTGGACTTTTGCATTTTGTTTTACTATCGCAATGACTTTTACGACACGTTATCCTAGCAGACCGTCCCCTTGCATAGAATCGTTGAAATCCTCGGAATAATCCCATATACCTTAAGAATTGGATTTTCAAAAATTGATGTAAGCAGTGTTCCAATTCAAGCTTAAGATTAGAACGCAATCGAATCCAAAACTTCTCAATCTAAAAAGCAGCGAACAAACAGGACAGTCACACAATAAGACGCACCTATAACTACGTTCTGCTTGCAAGCCTGAGAAGCCCCTGGTGTTATCCGCATCTATTGTCGGAGAAAAGTACTTCGTTTATCTCTGTTACCTTTACAAACCGGAATATGATGGAAAATCTTCCTTTAGACTCGCAGACAGCTTACTCTGTTACTAATAAATGCCCCATAGTTTCCTACGATATGGTCCTAAAACTAAGTATCTAATTAAAAGCAATTTAAAAGTACTTAAGTACAACTTTTAAGTACCAATTCGTTTTAATACTTTTGAGGGAATTATAACTAAAGGGTGACCAGATAGCAATGATAGGTTTTCCAATTGTTATGCTTCAGCAGCTGTCAAAGTTACCAATGACATCCAGCTGTCATTCAGTAAGGTTTGCCATTTCATCAAGCATAGTTTGACGCTTCCCGAAAGTGTGAAAATTATTAAAACAATATTATCGAAATTCCGGCTCAGTTGTATGTAAATACGCAACGTGAATTTCGTCGTCATCATGGCCTCAGTGTGCAGGCAATTCTTCGTACCGTGGAATAGTTTGAGCGTGAGTACACTCTTTTGGACCTTAAGCCACCAACCAGACAGAGATCAGTGCGAAGTGAAGAAAACATAGCCCTCATAGCGGCCAGTATTGAAGAAGACCCAGAAACGTCGATTCGGCGCTGATCAGCTGAATTGGACATCTCCAGAGAGTCAACCAGGCTTATTTTGCGGTTGACCATAGACAACGTCGTGAGTTCGCTAATTGGGCACTGGAAATGTTGGCCGGAGATCCGGATTTTGGCAAAAAAATCATCTCGGACGAGGCCCATTTTTGGCTCAGCGGCTATGTCAACAAGCAAAATTGACCACAATCCACAAGTGTTCTTGGTTCAGTTTATGGTACGGCGGCATCATCGGACCTTATTTCTTTCGAAATGAGGAAGGTGACACCGTTACCATCAATGGTCCTCGGTATAGAGCAATGTTAATCGACTTTCTATGGCCAGAGCTCGACAACATCGATATACCCGAGCTATAGTTCCAACAAGACGGTGCTGCATGCCATACAAGTGACGTGAAGTGAAGTGGTGAAGGAGAAATTTGGCGACTGAGTCATCTCACGGCGAGCGTTCATCAATTGGCCGCCGAGATCATGCTACTTGACACCCCTCGATTATTTTCTCTGCGTCAAGTCTTAAGGTTATATTAGGTTGGGTAACTGGGTGCGCTTGTTGACAGGGTTGTCAACAGCTCACTTAGTCCATTGTTCCCAATATTTAGAATCCTGGGAATCTAAAAATTTCGATCTTCGACCGCTAAGCTAAACCACCCAGATAAATATATGAATCTCAAGGCTTTTCTTAGCTCAATGCTATCTAGCTCATCCAGCTCTGAAAAGAAGTATCTGTCAAAGGAAAGGCTTCTTTTGTTGGCCAGAGCTGGACAGTCACACAGGAGATGATGAACGGATTCTATTTCTACGTCAAGTCCTTAGTCTACGCTAACAAGCCAACCACTTTGGACTTTGGCCACTTGGAGCTCGAGGCCAACATTCGAGACGCTATTGCCGGAATAACGCCGCACATATTGGACCGAGTCATCAAAAATTTTACCGACCGCCGTTGTTGTTTTGTTGAAATTTCTTTTCCTATCACCCTTTACTAGATTTGATTAGATCTGATTTTATTTAAACAAAAAAAAATTATGGAATACAAGAACAATTCATAATTAAAACATGGCATTACCGTCAACCGAAAAGAGTGGTAGGTTCTATACAGTATAAAGCAAAAAAGATGAAAGCTGTTTTAAAAAATTCCATTTATAATTTGGTTACGATATTTTAAAGCTGATTTTACGTAGCTAACCAGAGTTGACCAACTGTGACCATGTAAAATATTGGCAAGATTTTCAATCGTTAAACAAATTTGTCCCCAGTGCAAGCGTTGCGTTAAAGATGGGGCAGGTTCCAGTAAAATGAACAACATCTTCTTTATCATGCAAGTTGCACAGTGAACACTCAACATTACCATCAGTTCGGTGGGGCATATAATTGAGATATAGAAGCTCTCCTCTCGTTTTTAATATATGATAGTAGATATAGTGTTTATATACTGCATTTATCGTGCAAGTAATTGTTTCCTAAATTGTGTTCCGATACATGGTCCTGGACTCGCTTTGTTGTGCCCTTTCTTGAAACAACTTAAATTTAACTTCTCTTATCTGATCCCATAATGTCTGCAAATAATTTTTCCATGATGCGGGGTTATCACTGTCTTGGTTAATGTTGTTTTCCAGACACAATCTTGACCATGGGTAGCCACAATTTTATGTAGTCTATGTGATTGGTACTCCATAATTTTCCTAATGTAATTAAAGTGTAATTTTAGTGTGTACAAATAGGAGGAGGTAGCCCAGTTTCCAGGTGCAGCTTGTAGTTCGGTGTATTTTCTGACAGTCGGAAAATTGTCTTTAAGAAGTATCTCAACAATTTATCCACGTCATCATGTTGAGAGACTCCCCAGACATGTTCAACATAGCACATTATAGCCCTTACCACCGTTTCAAACAGATGGTACTTCACGCTTGTTTTACAAATGCAAATCTTTTTTGATTATTTTAAACGTACTTTCCAGAGAAATTCTAAATTCTTGTGCACCGCATCTAACGGAGGTGCCCGGACTTCTATCAATATTTTCTCTAACTGCAGCAATATTTTGTGCCGTACGTACGCAACGAACTCGACCGGACTTCACTTTACGAGTACTTGCCAATGTATACTGCGTTTCAAAGTTATTCATTATATGCTGAATGGTTGACTTGCTAGGCATATGATTTACGAGTAAGCCATTACGCAAATTTATTCGTGTTTTCAAAATAAACGATAAAATATTCTAATAATTTCAACACTTTGTTGATGCGTTAGATGCTCCATTATATATTGTTATCGACTGCTCTTCACCACCGTCAAATGCGAACTGACAAATGCCGACCAAACCAAAATGGCTGCGAAACAATACCAACCTGGAACATAAAACCACACATATTAGTACTTAAAAACTTTTATAACTTTTTTTTCAACTTTTAATTATTAAGAGTACTTAAAAAATTAGTAAAATATAACTTACTACATCGTTTGGAAAACCAACTGTGTGGATGATTGTTTCGTCTATCGCCTTTCTAGGAGAGCGTCCAACAGTGGTGTTCCACAGAATTGTGTATAAAACAGCACCCTGTTGATAATCTCTGTTAACTCTACGCACTATTCTTCAACATATTATTCAGCCAGTTCACAGTAAAAGGCTTCCGATACTCTAAAGTATATGCATGTGCAGAATGGGCAACACGTGTACTCGTATTATGGTCAAAGAGATGGACAAGCGGAACGCAACTATTATACATTTGTGGTGGAAATACCGGTATAGAATCACTAAAAATCTAACTCATTTTAAGAAATCTTAGGAATGTAGCACCACCTTTTGCAGCATCAATAATCTGCTGGTTCCATCGAAGGTCTCGGTTAACACACTCGTAAATGCCGAGCACTGACAAGCCATTATATTTAGTATCGCGTTTCACAGAGAGAAGTCAACACTGTATTTTTGACGCGTTAAACTCAACTGGGTTTTTCACACCCCAATTGATGAAAGCATCAGTGTCAGAATTGAGTTCTGTAGACATTCACTGCCACTGAGACTCGACGATCCGGGGCCCTTGCCGTGGTGTCGTTAGCGAATAGGCGAAGTCAAGAGTGATGTCATCGGCGAATAAATGAATTGGATTACGTGTTATAGAAAGGAGGTCATTGAGGTCACTGAGGAACACGTGCATTAGTCGAGAATGGTGTAGAGTACATCTATTTAATGCAACCTGTGATCGAGCACTTAAAAAACTTCACTTCCCGAAAATGTCACCAACACCATGTGCTTCAAGCTCGTCAAGTGCCCTCCACTATGACACACTCTATCGAAAGCTTTAAAGATATCAAAGGCAACAACTTTGCATTTACCATGTGGAATGCAGTTACCGGAAACCTTAGTACGAGGGTGGGTCAATAAGTCCCTGAAAAATGAAATAAGGAACACTCTTTTCGGTATAAAAACATTTTATTTTTCAACATAGTCTCCATTGTTTTGACTGTTCCTTGGTTTCTGGTGTGTTGTGGTGAATCCAGGTTTCATCCACGGTTACGAAATGGTGCAAAAGCTCAGCCGAATTTTTCTGGAACATCGCCAAACACACCTTTGAAGTTGCCAAACGAATGCGTTTGTTGTCGATTGTGAGCAAACTCGGCACCCATCTTGCGGAAAGCTTTTTCATGTCCAAATATTTACGTAAAATCGAAATCACTGAGCCATGTGATACTCGTCCATTATCAAACCATGGATTTTGTCGACCATTTCTGATGTGGTGACTTCAATTGGGCGATCAGAACGTTCGGCGTCACTTGTGCTTGAACGACCGCACCGAAATTGAGTAAACCAGTGATGAATGGTTCCAATCGATGGTGAAGAGTCCCCATAATAATTGTCAAGCTTTTGTTTGGTTTGCGTGATAGTTTTTTCTCGCAAAAAATAGTGTTTAATGAGCACTCGAAATTCACTTTTTTCCATTTTAACGAAAATGCTGGTAGGCGTCTATATAAAATGGCTGCCACAGGAAAACTATTTGACAGATCTGTCTGACAATTTGGGTGCGTTCTTTTGAAAGATAATTCTTGACAAAAAAAAATTAAATTTAAGGTGACGACACAATTTGTGTTAATTTTCAGGGACTTATTGAGCCACCCTGACCTTGGACAGCACTGACACTAAAGCTTTTGGTCGATAGTTGGATGGAGAGGTTTTATCGCCATGCATGTACATAATGGGCTACACGGGTATTACGATTAAACAGACAGACAGGCGGAGCACAAATTTATATTTCGTACCGAAATTTATGGTACAGGCACGCTAAACATCCAATATTCGGTTGGTGTTCGAACGAAAGGATTTGGCTGTATATAGACTAATCAGTCTACAAGCTTCTCGCTGAGTGCGATCAAGTAAAATCAATCATGCGAAGGGAGCTTCCGCCAAAACATATGAATTTTATTCAAGTTTTGAACGAACATAAGCTTTTTAGTTTGTGGCAAAGCCCGCAGTGAAAAACCATTTACACCTTTTGAGGTGCTTCCTGGAATCTAGCATCACCACCAAAGCGTTCTGGTTGTGAAAATGCCACTCATTGACTTGTAGAGCTGCCTATCCCATTGTATTTGACAGAAATTTGCGTTGCAGACAACTACCATTCTTTTTCGGTGATTTATTGGATGCGGACCGTGAAAACGTCGGTTTTGTGGGGTTGCCGGAGCATCATTGTCGTCACAAAAAATTACTTTTGTATGGCGCTGAGTGTAATCATCAATCAAAAAAGTAAAGACTTGTTGATTGGGGAAAAATACTGTCAGACAGTAACCACTTTTTCCCCAATCAGCCTCGATTTTTTATTGAGCGCTTTTTTTCATGCTGTGATTGTTTTTGTATTTCGTGATTATTTTTATATCCTTGTACTGGGTTAATCATTTACTCATCCCAACATTGAAATTATATTTATTTTTACATTTATATTTAAGTATCCAAAGGTTTGTTTTTCGACAAAGCCAAAAGGAGTCGTAATCAGTGCTGCCGAAGTTGTGCCTATAAGAGTAAGTAGTAGCATTTTGCTACTCTTGTAAGGACCGTGAGATACTATGTTACACAAACTAAAGTTTGAAGTTTTAATATGTTTACAATGTTTACTACATATGTTCGCGTACATAATATTTTAAATATCAGCAGTTTAATTAAGTTTTAGGTTGATGAAATGATATATACCTATACATAGGTATATGCTCATTGTGATGAGCTGTCCATTGGGGCTACTTTCAAAAACATGGTATGTATGCATCTATTCTCGGCAGGTACACAACTTATTGGTTCATATTTAGATTGGATTCCCAACCATCCAATGATCTTTGCTCACATGTTTGCCAATGACCTATTGGATTGTTAGGTATGACGGACCGAACGGCAGACCGAGCATGTCCGAGTGTGTGTGTCCACTTTAATTGCTATTTAACTATTCGCTTCATTGAAGAATTGTAAACTCTTAATCACAGCACTTGACAAACTTTGATTCAATTCTATACACATAAGTGGTAACATGATCCAACATGATCCAACAGATTGTCATTATAGAGGCTAAGTTGGCAACTATCGTTACTGCTAGAGCCTCCGCTTGGAACTGTTGGTGAAGGGTTAGGCTGAGGTGGCTCTAGTATTTTTGGAAATCTATGTCAATGCCTGCACATTTTAGAGTTATCAGTATCGGCGTTTTCCATTTCTCGCTGATTGAAACTACACGGGAGAACGGATTTTCATTATTCAGATAGGATACGAGGTAGTCCGTGTTTATTTTTATATGTTCTTAAGCATTCCGAGTGGGTTTTTTGCGATCCTGTTCCCTATATCCAGTTCGGTTCCATCACCGGTCGAGACAATATTCCAAAAAATACTGGAAACTCTGATCAGTCCCTTCTTTCACTCTTCAGGAAAGCTGTCAACTTCCCAAGTGGGAGAAGTAGCTCAGCTGATGTTGTTGACATTGCTCGTAAAAGGGAATACCTTCAAGTCCTACCGCCTTGTTGCTTTTCAGTGCTTTGATCCCAGTAGTGATATCATCCTTACTGGTGCGCATTAGGGCACTTCTTACTTCGGGCACCTCAGTCTGGTTACCTGCGAATATATCTCAAGTTCTCCCCTGAAATGAGCAAAGAATCATCTAAGACTTCGCTGGGTATTGGCTAGAGCTGCGATCACCTGTCAGCTCTTTGGTAATTCTGTAGACGATCCTGCTGTAGAACCTGCTTGCATCAGCGCGTTGATGTAGTTGCACTTGTCTTTATCACGTCACAATGCTATGCTGAACTTCTCTCATCTTCATGCGATACTCTTGTTTACTCCTCTCTGCTGCTTTATTTGTTGCAATGCGGGCTTTCAGCTGTTTTCGTTCGTCGATCTGTGTCTAGGTATGTCTTCCCTGCGATCAACAGACAATTCTTTCAGCACCAGACATTTTTCACCTCATACCAATTATATTGGACGGTTGCGGGCTGTAAGCTGCTGATTGCTTCTACACCTCCGCGAAGGTCGTTCTTTAATTGTTCACGTACTAAGGGATCACTTAGCCTGTCGATGTTAAAACTCTACATTCTTGTGTTGTCGTGGGATCTTTAAACTGCAGCAGTGTGTAATTGAAGAGCAGCTATCATAAGATGGTGATCTCGCTCTATCCACACATATGCTCCCCGCCTGTTTTGGACGTTCTCCTCAAGCGGCGGTTGATGGCAAAATGGTCAATTTTGATCCACCTGGCTTTATGGCAGGTCTTGTGCTCAAACATGATACCATGTATCACAAAGCGATTGACATTGCAGAAATCTGCAAACCTTTCGCTGTTGTAATTGCATTTGACCTTTGACCATTCTTCCCGATAACATGTGAGCTCTTTGTTATCGTCGCCTACTTGGCATTCATTGTCTCCATTTGGTGTTGTGTTGAAGGGGTTGGGGTTACAATCCCGAAAACCGAAATCCCGAAAACTCAGCATTCTGAAAATCCAAAATCCCGAAAAAAAAATACCGAAAACGAAATCCCAAAAAATTTGGTTGGGTTCTTGTCTGGCAGGCGCATGTATCTTAACAGTACTTGGGTGGCTTGCTTCGACTCATACACCGGACAGTCTTCGGCCTCACATGCAGGTGCTCAGGTGCAAATTTACAGTTTCACGTTCCGGATTTTGGCCTTTCGGGATTTTGGATTTTTGGGATGATGTATTTTCGGGATTGTGGGTTTTTCGGGATTTCGGATTTTGGGGTTTCAGGATTATGTTTTTCGGGATTCTGTCCGACTCCCGTGTTGAAGACGGTGATTAGTTGGTTGTAAAAGCTCTCCTTCACGTCTGTGGCATAACACTATATAATCATGAAGCGTTGTATTCTAGTTTGAAATCGGGCCGTCATATTGCCATCTCCATAAGGCTAGCAGGAAATTAGGTTCTTGCGTAATGTTGGTGTTAACAGTAGTCCAACTTCCGGAATACCCACTTCTAACCATCTTATCTCACTTACCCCCAAAATGACCAGTCTAGATCGCATGAAATATTTTTCCAGTTGGAGAAATCTGGCATTGTAAGGTCCTTCACTTTCCTAGTCGAGGAGGGTCTTCACATTCCAGAATCCTATCTTTGTGCGGGTAAAATAGCCAAAAGTCATCAACATGTGACCGCTCCTTATTCGAGGCGTAATATCGATTTCTGTAGCGAACAATTTTCGGTTACTGACCCACGTTACCTAGTCTAGAATTAAGGCCCTAGAAAACACGCGCTTGCAATTTCAGCCTACACGTATAAGTGTTTATACGCATACTTGTCCGGGGACTATAGGAGGTAAAGCAAGCACTTCATCCAGAACTTGATTGTTGCGCTACTTGCCCAAGCCATATTTTGAGCATTCAGTAGTTTTCCTATCCTATGTATCTGCTAGCGTGTGTATCTTTGTCGTAGTTTAAAAGTTGGTGGTTTTGCTGAGGGTATGTCACAAGACCAAGCATTGGTCCCACATTAGCTATACTTTTGGGGTTTGGTCCCTAGTTTTCTCATTTCTTTTGATAGTTTTGTTCAATAGAGAACTCTGTTTTCAAAGGAAGATCTTTAAGCAGTGTAAGGTTCGGTTCTATGAGATATCAACATTTTTTGCTTAAAGTTGTGCTACTCTTAAAATTAGAAAACGACAGCACTGCCCGTAATTGAGAAATATATTTACGAGTATATTCAAGTTTCTAGCAAACAATATTATTGATGGTCTGTCTCTGTCTCTGTCTTGAAACTATTAATGTTTATCTGGTGAACCATCATAGAACAACCAGGTCTACACCCCAACACCTAACTTTCAAAGTAAATACTTCAGTTTCGCCTTACTACAACGAAATTAACCTTTGCATGCTGTCGTGTCGTGCATACTTCCGCCGAATGATAACGCAACTTTAACGGGTTGATTCACATTAATCTCACTCGGCGGTAATTAAATTTCGTCTTTTATAGACTCTCATGCCTAGTCAACTAGAACAAGTGCTCTGGATATATTTCGGATTATATAGTGGATCATAATTAAGTAACTCTATTGCTAGACAAATCCATAAAGCCTAGCTATAATCTTGATTACTGAATGGACTCTCGCGCTCCATATCCAGCAGGCAAAATGTCAACTGAGATAATCATTTTTCTGCCCACTTTGATGGATGATGACAGTTCAATGCATAACTATGAATCTATAATGTGATGTCACAGAATCATTTCCAATCGACAAAAGCTACCGAAGCGTTTTGCGTCCACACATTGTATTGACATGTTTATGTATTTACGGTTTATCGTCATCATTCCGATGACGGTTCAAACTTAAAACAACAATTTTTCTCTATTTTCTACCTCAAAGGATGTCGGTTCCAATGAAAGAAGAAAGTTTTACTTCAAACGGCTTACCAGGCGTCACACTGGGACGCCACATGCGTAATATCTGTGTTTGATTTATTCCTCTGTTTGTATGTAAAAGTGTATGAGTATCTTTTGTGTATTTCTTAGATGTGACTTGTTTTACGGTGGCATGAACGTGACATACATAAGTTGTAAGAAAATCTCAGGGGTTCGCGATTTTAACAAAAAAAAAAGTGAAATATAAATCGGTTATCCCCTTCCAGCTAGATGACAAAGAATACCCAAAAATTTATTTTGAAAGAATATTTACGCAAAACTTTGAATAAAAGTTGTTGTTTATAGTAAACCACCAAACGAGGATGTACTCGTATTGATTTTCGAATGATGTAACATTTGTTTTCCCATTTTTTTAGTCCTTCCCGTTTGATTTGCTACGACGAACAATTGAATTTGATTCTATTATATTTTTAGCTTTTCCGATTTCTAAAGAAGAGTACTTGGTGGATTCATTTCACCACATCTCTGTATCCGAAGGCTCAAGGAGCCTAAATGTCAGAGTATAAAACCATCAAAACATCCATTTTTAGTGCGCCATGCGATGCGATATTTTTTATCCCCCCCCCACCCTATTGTCAAAATCTAATCATTTCCAGATTCTATTTCAGTCTGCGTTATGTCTGCGATTAAGATGAATTTTATAGCTTTCT
Organism: Pocota personata; assembly: GCA_963082735.1. Lineage (NCBI taxonomy): Eukaryota > Metazoa > Arthropoda > Insecta > Diptera > Syrphidae > Pocota > Pocota personata. The sequence continues at coordinate 58,933,867 of OY720430.1, forward strand.
ATGGAAATTTATTTATCCTCGCGATGAAGGGAAGAAAAGACGCATCTCGGCGGGTTGAACTTTAGCCACGACTGTGAAAAAAGGATATCCACCATTCAATGTTTTTTTTTTTTAATTCTTAAGCGATAAAACCATTTGACTGAAGTTGGTGACCCAAAAAAAAAAAAAAAAAAACCCTCCGTAATCATAGTCCAAAAGTTTTGCAACCACAGCATCGTGGTCGTGCACAACTGGTTTAGATGTGATGGTTTGGGTACAATAACTACACAGCAACATGAATAACAATGAAAAACTTTTTTTTCTTGTTCACCCAATTCTGTTAGCTCTGCATCCTTTATGGTTGCAACTATGAAAACCGGAAGGAAATGTGCACACAGTAGTCAAGGAAATTAAATAAAAGTTCGAAAGAATAAATTTTGATTTAAATATAGTTTCAGGTTTATTCATAGCATTTATCGCTGAAAATAAACTTTCAGCATGGTTAGGTGTAATTATTTCGATTACGAGTAAGTTCAAGACAATCGGAGAAAACACAGAAAATCTTTGCATTTTCTTTGGAAAACTTTTTAAGAAAAGTTTCGTAAAACATAAGAGTTCGTCTTGTATTTCTGCACAGATGTGGATACCGGGACTAATCTTATGGTATGCTAGGGTAACTATTTCTAATTTCTCCGTCTAAATTAATGCACGGAATTCGATCTCCGTACTTAAAAGTTAATTTTCTTTTTTCCCGAAGTTTTGAAGAAAGCCAACAATATCTGGTGAGCATAGTAGTACCATGCATGAGCATCGAAAAATTGATTTTCACCTAACTGCTTTTGGAATCCAGAGATTCACATACACAGTGCAACCATGACTGTCATGAAAGAACTTCCCCAGGAAGGCAACCCATGCAATAAGTTTTCTGTTTTGGACCGAAGAATTCCTTGTTGATTCAGGACTAATGCCCGAATTAATGTTTCAGGCAAGAGGTGTTGGTAGAAATATTCCTACGCCAAAGAGTTTCTCGGAGATTTTATAAGAAGTTCAAGCCTGTGGAGTGAAGGAAGACTTTTTCTAAGCGGCGCTTCAAAGAACGTCTAGGGCTACGGAAGCGGAAGAGTAAGGAAAAACTTAAGCTTTCCCATCTGAAAATGATGTTCTGATTGATTATTAGGACTACTGGGCCAAACAAAATCCTATTCATAGTGGATTCGCAGTCGAGGCTGAGCATCTAACTTTAGACCCTCTTTCTAGTCTATCGTTCTTAGTACTTGTATCTATAGGTTAAGGATATATTGGCTTCATGAACGTTTTCAATCTCGATCTCCTTTTAGGAACTTGAAAAGTGGTTCTGCCAATTCTGTTTATTTGTCCATATGCATACACAGGGTATTCATTTTGTGCTTCAGGATTTCAATTTAAATTAAACAAAAAGTATTAAAGATTTCAATGAAATTTGTTTACTGTTTTAAATTTTAAACTATGCCATTATGTCCGCAAGATGGCGTTCTGGTGCATGGTGGTCGCCTATCTGTTGAACACTCTCAAAGATTCTAACGCCTACGTACGCCGTACTTTCTGTCGAACCATGCCAGGAGACTATATGTGTATATGATCGATGAATCGGTCACTAGAAATGGGGAGGATCTTGACCGGTCTGACTCAATCAGTGCTAAAAGGCGTCACCATCCGGATATTCAATGAAGCATTTAAGAGTAATCCTTGATAAAGAGTCGAAGATAGCCAAGGCGCTTTCAGTTTTCTGGCAGTGTAAGGGTGCTTTCGGCAAGACATGGTAAAAAAGTTATCTTGTAACCGGGATCTATACATGATAAGAGCTTTTCTAGTATTTGCGTTGGTTGTTTGGTGGAAGAGGCTTTCGTGTAATTATGTGACTGTGTTTTGCACTAAACTCCAAAGAACTGCTTGTCTCGGCTACACGGGAGCTTTTCCAATTAAGCCTGGTTCTGCCCTAGATGGACTGCTCTATCTACCTCCTCTTAATACTTATATCATATGCAGTACTATCAAAGCAAACTATCGTTTTAGGCAAAGTGGCTGTTGGTACAACCCACACTGGAGTTTCGGTGACCTTGCCCACACTTATCCTACGACCTCTGTCTTATGGAAATGCCGTCTGACGTAATGACACTAGAACTTGATTTGTTACGCAAATTTTAAGTCGATTATCCCTACGTTCAGAATTGGCTCCGGCCAGAATCTGAATCAGGAAGGAATTGTAGCCTAATCTTCACGTATAGGTCCAAATCCAGTCAGAGGTCTGGAGCTGGTGTCTTCTTGGAGGATGACAACATCAGGCTGCACTTTTCGTTAGGCAAATATACGTCTGTTTTCCAAACGGAGACTTCTGCAATCCTAACGGCCATGAATTATGCTGTAAGGAATAGGCGGAAGGGTCGGAGTATTTGCGTCTGCCTGCGCTTAAGGCCTCGCCTTTAACCACTTCCAAGGTAGTTCTAGAATTCAAAAAACTCTCTAGATTCGTTTGCAAGGCGGAACTCTGTGATTCTTGCCTGGGTCCCAGGCCAGAGTGCAATCATGAGGAATGAGATTTCAAGTCAAGGCTCTAGGTGGACATTGGTGTGATAAGCTCTGGTAGCTTGCTCAAATATCGCATTTCTGGGGATCATTCTATTGAAGTTTTCGAAACATCTGTCATGATACTATAGGCATTAGTCTGCTACCCGTCATCGATGAGCTAATGGTTGGAGATTATAAATTAGTGCGGGATCTTCTATAAAAGAATGTTTTCAGGCCAAACTTCGAAAATGAAAATAATACTCAAGGCTTTATATAGGAGAAGCAGCTGTTGCGCTGGAAAGTAACTATTCATGGATGCCGATTTTGTAATGTCGGATATATGGCCGTGCCATGTTACACCACAGTTGACTGTGACGCCAAGCAGGTGCAAAATTTCCTTGGGGTGGATAATTTGACCTTATATTTGAGACTGTGGTATAGTAGAATAGTTCCTTGCGGAAAAGACGGCAGATTGGGTTTTCTTCTCGCATTGAAATCGACTAAGTTTGCTTTTCCCCACAGCAAGATATTCTGCTCGTCTTCATTTAATGAGTTAATTTGGTCGCATCTGTGACGATGTGATGTATTTGCATTCACGGGCATGCTGTAAGCAGCAAAACTGAAGATTTTGTTGTTCATTGACTGTAGAAGGTCATTGATATGGAGTAAAAACAGAGTTGGTGAAAGTATAGAACCCTGAGGCACTCCGGCTTTTACAGCAAAAGTACCAGTAGACACACCATCGACCAAACTTGAATTGAGCTAATATGCAGAAACTTTTCCATCCAACCGTAGAGCTGTTATGTTAGTCTATAGGAGGTTACCTTGTTTAATAGAGCACTATCCCAAACTCTATTGAATCCCTTTGAGGTGTTCAGAGTAATGGCTCTTGATGGCTGAGGTCCATATGTGGGTTAAATAGCTAATTTTCGTTTTTGGTGTATCGGTTGAATGCGGGCATGTTTCCAGCAAGAGGGAAATATTTTTTTTTTCACATAAGACAAAGAAAGAGGTCTACAAAAAATAGCACAGTTTTTCGGGACGATGACTGGTATTACGTCATGCTGTCTTGTTGCCTTTTTGCAATCCAGATGATTTAGGATGTGTCGCATTATAAGAAGTCGCAACTTTACATTACAAGTAAATCCATTAGGAGCAAACCCATTTTATGGTTAATTGATATACACAAATGACAACTTGAATATGACGAGTTGTCAAAAGCCCCAGCAATATCTATCTATATAAAGGAGCAGATAGCAAATTCTTTTACCGTCAAGGACCCTCAGCTTATTTTAAACAAATGACACAACTCTTATGTTTTACGAAATAATCAGTTATGGTATTCAATGGTGTAGCTTACTCGTATACGAGTATTGACGAAAGATTACGTGTACTTTCTGAAATCTACTTGAAGAGTTATAGGCTAGTGGAGGTTCTTTGAGAACAACATTTGAAAAAAAAAAACCGAAATGCTCATAGCTTATGCAAAAAAAACATTTATTAGAATATAATTTATTTATTCAATAAAACTACTTTCAACATAGATAACATCTTCAATTTATGGCCAGCAACGTGAGCATGCTGGGATTAAATGGTCCTTGGTTATGTTGGCTATCATTTGGACAATAGTCCTTTAGAGATCGGGATGTTTGTTGGTTTTATTTTCAACTACGTCGAACACAGAGTAATCCAATGGATTAAGGTCTGGTGAATTACTCGAAAATCTTGTGGAAAAAAGTAGGGAGGCATAACATGACCTTCACCGCTCACTACTCCAAGGACCATCACACTGGCAGGAAACTTCACAAGGGGGAAATCTGAAGACTTCGCATACAGTCATCTACCCTTCTATTGACATTCGACATTTTTCTCATCGGAAAAAAAAAAATAGCAGGTCTTCCGGATGCTTCAACTTGTTGAGATGCTGGCTTATTTTTCATTTCCTCCGACATAAACTGGCCACTTCTCATTGCATAAGACTTATACCGGTTTTCATGAACCACACCGACCACACAGACACTTGAAGGTCCTTTGCAATTGACTTCATTGACGTTGCAATGTCCTGATGAATACGATATTGCACTTATTGAGCAAGGTCCAGGCTTTTCTTGCTGTCCGAAGCCTCCAACTTGACGCGAACCTATTATATATTTCGATGACGGTGTGTCCTTTAATTTCTTGTGTTAGGTATTTATCTGACATTGTACCCGGGAAAAATTTAACAATCAACACTACGACTGAACTTAGACATGTCCTCAAATAGCATTCGACGAGATGACAACTTTAGTTGTAATCTTATCGATCTAGCTCGGATGAGTTCCGCAAAGTGGGATCAACTCGCGTTATTTTAGGATGTACATTCACTGCCTCTAGCAATCTTGATTTGAGTTGAAAAAGTTAAATATAACTATGAGTATGATTTGGAGCTCTAATAATCACTGATCACTCGTAGACGAGGGTGAGAATGATGCCTAAAGTTTCCAAGCGTCAGTGTAGCTATGACAGAAGTTTCAATACAATTTCCTGTTTAACTACCAAGCCTATGGTGATACTATGAAACTGAATTTGACTTTGCTTATTTAAAGAGTCTTTAAATAGGGTTGGGGTCAAAATCCCGAAAATCCAAAATCCCGAAAATTCAAAATCCCGAAAAAACCAAAATCCCAAAAAAAAATCGGAAAACTAAATCCCGAAAAATTATATAAAATTAAAAATTTGTCACTTTCAACTGTTCAAATATAAATATATGAATATATTATATACACAATGCATAAACAGTAGAATATGTATGGGGGGGGGGGGCTGCTGCCCCCCTGCAACCCCCCTGCTTGGGGTCACTGTAGGATTTCGAGTGGGTGCGAGGTTGGGTGTATGTAAAGTTTCTTTATTTTCGTGAATTTGGCCTTTCGGGATTGTGGGAATATGTATGGGGGGGGGGGGGGGGGGCTGCTGCCCCCCTGCAACCCCCCTGCTTGGGGTCACTGTAGGATTTCGAGTGGGTGCGAGGTTGGGTGTATGTAAAGTTTCTTTATTTTCGGGAATTTGGCCTTTCGGGATTGTGGGTTTTCGGGATTATGGATTTTCGGAATTTTGTGTTTTCGGGACTTTTTGTTTTCGCGATTTTGGGTTTTCGGGATTCTGTCCGACTCCCCTTTAAATGTTCTAAAATTTTAATCGCAAATACGAATATTATCATCTTTTTTAAGCTTAAGAGACATTCATAGTGATGCCGCAAAAATTAAGGAAAATAGTCACAACTTGCATGGATCAAATGTCTCAAAATGAGAAAAATATTTGTTTTAAAATATAGGGATATTATCAGTACATTTACAATATTAAAATACATTATTATAGTCACTGTGGTTTTGCATTCAATATCCTCATCCCAAACATGCACTAGGAATGCAAAGAGTTTTTTTTTTTTTTTTTTGTAACGAAATTGTATGCTTTAAGTTGATCCTAAAATTAGCTTCTCACTCAGGTTTCGCGTGGAATGAAAGAAGTTTTTCTTTTAATTTTGAGGTCCATTTATGTTTGTATTATTACGTTAGGTTCCCTCAACGTCCAAATGCTTAGATGTCCACTTGCACTCAATAAAAAAAAAGAAAGTCCTTGTTTTACCTGTTCGTGCATTGCACCAAATCTAGTGAATGAGCACTGTTAATTTTTTTTTACCACTCTCCAGTATAGATTTTTTTTAAATGTTTATGTATATTTTGTTTTGTCTTTTTATATATAGCTCCGCAAGCCAGCATCTACACTTTCAATTCCTGGCTCGATGAAAACACCTTCCATTGCGAATCGGGAACAGATCTCATCTGGATGCAACGAAGAGGCTGCCGAAGCGCTAGTGGGCATCCACTCCGACTATCCAAGGTTTGTATATTGATGTACAAAACATCTAAACATATTTTTTTTTTTTTTTTTTCATAAGTATAAGTGGTAAATATTTTACTAATTATCAAATACCTACTTATCAATACAAAAATAAACTTACCAGTTTGCTTTCTGTGTTGATTTCCATACACTGAACAAAATCGCAGCACCACTAGCTATTTATTCTTCCAAGAACGTGCTATAAAAATAGCCATCATCTTTAAAGAACTTCAAGAATCTGTATTAGAGATTTTAATTATTATAGTAACAATAGCAATGTAGTCACCAACAAAATAACTAGGCTAGCAATATAAATTGTGTCGAATAATGCCACCGTCATTATTTTTTGAAATGTTCCCTAAATAGCTGCTTTAGATATTATTTATAGCAGAACTAGCTATGAAAAATAACGAATTATTATTCCTGTGTAATATAAATAGGTACACCCTTATAATTAGGCGATTTTACATTAAAGCATCTGATTGTATTTGAAAACCTGGCGGAGTTGTTGGAGTAAGTTTGCAGGCCACAAAGGGGAAGTAGTTTCCTAATAGTACATTTACTACAATGCATAATTTTGTTTAATGTCGTAAAGCCAAAAAATGACATAAATCTCCTAAAGAACAGAAGATCCAAGCTCTCGACTGGCGTACTACTTACATGGCCATCAACAGAAAATTAAAAGGAACAAGTCACCAATAGGGTGACAGTTCATCAAATGTTTGATATACATATGTTTGTCACAGGAATGAACTTTTTGTTTAGTTATTTGTTCACTTAAACGCTATTACATATTTCATTGCTCAAATAAACTCAAAACTTCAACTATAATTATCGCTTAATATAAATGAACAGAAGGGTTCTAAATAAAGGATTTTTTTTTTTTTCAAATTGGCAATACTTTTTCCAGCAATAGCCAATTTGACAGTTGACAGCTGATTTGTGCTCAGTTTGGTTTGCCATTTCACCACGAATAGACTTACGCCAGAACAACGCTTGCACATTGTGTAAATTAATTTCGAAAATCGTGGCTCAGTTCGTGAAACTTACCGTGCGCTACGTCCCCAGTCGTTATAATCGTCTATCCGAGCAAGTAATTCGAATGATCGTGGATCGTTTTCACACCACGTATACTGTAATTGATAATACACACAGTGCACACTGTAGAAGCTGTTGCTGCTGTGGAGCGTAGTATTAAGGAGGACCCGAAGGAGTCGATTCGCTATCGTGCACAGCACGATTGGAGCTGTGTCCATCCATTTTATGGAAGATTTTGAGGAAAGAGCTTAGAATAAATGAGAATGAGAATGGGCCAAAAATTCGAGAGTGATGCCGAGGAGAATGTTGCAGTCAATGGAGAGCGCTATAGATCCATGATTACTGACTTTTTCGTTCCTCAATTGAATGGCATTAATGTGGAAGAGCTGTGGTTTCAACAAGACGTCGCAACATGCCACACAGCGCACGCCACAATCAATTTATTGAAGGAAACATTTAATGAGCTCATAATTTCGCGTAATGGACCTGTAAATTTGCCTCTAAGATCGTGTGATTTAACACCTTCCGATTATTTTCTGTAGGGATATGTGAAGTGGCTTGTTTATGCCGATAAACCAGAGACAATGGACGACTTGGAAGCCAACATTCGCCACGTTGACATTAACTGTATCTCTTTCAGGTATGCTAACGCAGTATCTCAAGTCAACATTTTTATCTCCCGAGTCGACCGCCTCATAGGAGAAACATTTACTCGTATGTGTCACTCTTCCAACAAAATGATATATATTAGGTACGTTTGTCGGGTCTGACAGTCATATACATCCAGATGCAAGAATACCTCTGGTGCGATATAACCACTCTCCAAAGTGTTTCTGAAATACTCAGGGTGAGGGTAAACCAAGACCGAAACCGTTCTCCGTAACATTAGCTGACCACGCCAAGTGGTATCTCACAAGACCCAAAATAACATTGTCTATTCTGGACACACCGGAAGCATCCAATGGTCTCTTATTAAAGACGTTATGCCGAAAGTCGGAATGTGCGCTCCTGTACATCCGCATGCAGGCTCAAAGACATTTTTTTTCAGATATCCGAAGCTTTTCCATATATGAGCTTTTCCACCATACTGAACTCTCATATGTCAGAATTGGACGAATGTAACATTATAACCTTCAAGTTGGATCTCAGATGGTTGAAGTATTTGAGAAACAATAATGCCATTCTTGCCTTTTGCAACTGCGTAACGTGTCCAAATGAACACCTAGACAACCTTCACAACAGTCTTTGACTCAATACGAGGGCCATTAGAACTCGTGATTTGCATATTTTTCTAGTTTTGCCTCAAATCCGAATTACCGCATCTTATTGGGATACGAAATAGTATGGTTTCACATTTTGCATGATTAATATTGAGCTTCCATTCTGTGCAGAATTTCTGGAGCTTAATTAAATTGTTTTGAAGCTCACTTTGAATGTCGTTTCGAGCCATTTACATACAGAATAACGTAGTCAAGAAACGTTAGGGAATTATCCAAGCCTAACATGATTTCGGAAACATAGATGTTAAAGAGGAACGGTGTTATAACTGTGCCCTGTGGAAGACCATTGATGATATTAAAAACTTTAGTCGCCCTATATTGGCGATCTGTTACCACTAATATCTTTTCGTACACCAAAGGTGTAATCATCTTTACAAGATGATACGAAAATTCTTATCTGAGAAGTTTATATAATAGCTCGTCAATCCATACCGTGTCGAAGGCTTTTTCGACATCCACTGTACATCGTTTGGCGTTTAGATTCCAATTAACGTCTGAAATCAGTTTTGTAACAGCAGGCACTGCCAAATGATTTCTTTTGAACCTAAGTTCGTTCCGCCGTACTTTCTTTTTTTTTTGCACATGAACAAATTGGCTTATTAATGACTACTTCAAAGCCTTCCCAATATTGAGCAATAGATTAAAAGGATGAGAAGGATAAACCTTCGATGTTTTCCAAAACTCGGGAAGTTGCAGTTGTTTAATAGAGTAATCGTATTAAATATAACGCAATATTGCTGTATGATTTCCTCCGGTGTATGCTTTAGAATCAAGTTAGGGATGTTATCTAAACCGTTTGACTTTTTGTTATTCAGTTGTCTGAAGATGTACGTCAATTCGTCTAATATTGTAAAGTAATTGTCTGTCTGTTCAGCTGTAAGTTGGTTAGTTTTTAATCCATCAAAAAATCTCAGAAGTGTCGGTGCTTTACTATTTCGAAGACTCTACAATTTGTTATTTAATTCGTAAGCTCTGCAGCTTGAAGTTCTCTATCTATCTCAACATGAGAGTCGATAAGGATCAACTCCACTATCTATAATGAAACAATTATCTATTATAGGGCAGTGTTATCTGTTAATCTCTGCCTGGGCGGAAAGTGACTAGAAAGGCAATGGGGTTTTCAGTTTCGGAATTTTTACTGCGTTACGAGGCTTGAAGATCTGATTAATTTTGGAAAACATATTCCTAGAATCACACTTCAATATATTCTCGGCGCGTTGCCTTCAATAATCATTGACACTATTCCGAAACTGCTACATTAGCAGTATCTCTACATTTCTCGGGAGAGATTTGAGCCTTTGCTGCTCTAAATTCAGCGGTTTTTCTTGAAACTGACACCATATTTGGTTTATCTGATTGATCAAAAAACTTTTGCAGTTTTGTAGTACTTGTATGTCACGGTCTAAGTAACTGACGCATCCACAGCTCGTAATACCGCCGTATTTGAATTCCCGATATAGTAATCGCATTCCTCGGTGATTCCTAAACTTTCTGATGGCGCAACGTTGGAATTTGCACCAATTGGTCTGCCTAAAATCTAATTTAGGACTTCGTGCTGCTTTGCAGTAGGTTGGTCATATGGCTTAAATGCAACTTTATCGTGATGATGACATCAGGTGGAGGGAACAAATACTGTGAATCATGAGCAATGACAAAAAGCAAAACAAACAAGCTCCCCAGTTATCTGGACGCCACCCTTGGAGTTTACTGAAACTTAATACCGCCTAAGTTTCAAACCCACTACACCAATCTTTCTTTCTCTCTCTCTCTCAATTTCTTCAAACGCCCGTGCCCTGAAATAATTTAATGGTATTCATATCCCATTTGGCGCGGGCAAATTAAAAAAAAAAATTAAAAATTCTGAATAATAATTTCATTCTATACCGGATCTAGTGTTCCTCAACAAAACGATTTATGAAGCTGCCTCTTTTATCGACTATAAATATTGAAAAGGACATCTAACTTCGCCGAGAGATCAGCAACAGTCCGGGTCAGATTGTCGACCAGTATTTGCAAACTGTCGTTTGCAGGACGCCCAATACTCTTTGATCCAATATTGGAGCCAATAATATTGGAGCGCATAGATTTGAGGCCAGCAGGTTTTAAGCCAGCACTGAATTTCATTGATACAGCGCTCAATTTGCTCATTCAAGGCGTAGGTGGTCGTGGGCCTGTTGGCATAAACCTAAAACTTCAAAAAACCCAAAGAAAAAAGTCCAACGGCGTTAAATCGCATGATCTGGGCGGCCAATTCTGATCACCAAAACGGGAAAGTACACGACCAGGAAATGACTCAGGCAGTAACTGAATTGTTTATCGGGCTGTATGGCTGGTGGTACAGTATTGTTGAAACCACATGTCGTCCACATCCATATCTTACACACAAAAAACTAGATTATCATGTTACGATAGCGAGCACCATTAACTGTTATTACCTGACCAGCCGCATTTTCAAAGAAAAATGGTCCGATGATGCCTCCAGCCCAAAATCCGCACCAAACAGTGACTCGTTGTGGATGCATTTATGTCTCAACAATCACTCGTGGATTTTCTGAACCTCAACTTCGACAATTTTGACGATTAACAAAGCCATCAAGATTAAATTAGCCTCATCGCTGAAGATGATTTTGCAAGATGATGCTGCCAAACCTACATTATTTTTAAAATGAAAACGCGTTATTCCTTCGTGTAGCACTCCATTTTTAATAACCCTGAACTGTCAGCTGTCACGCTGTCTTTTTTTTTTCGTTGGCAACACTTTACCGCACAAATGGCGCAAAATTCAAATCTTGCGTAAATTTTGAGACACATATTTTATTTATTTGGAAATGAACCTACATAGATATACTGATTCAAACGAATGTAGAGAATTATGGTCAAACGCATAACCGACTGAACGATTTTTCATAAAGCATAAATCCCTAGATTTTCAGACTTTATTTCTAAGTAGCTCAAAAAAGATTTTTTTCTCAGAATGACTTTAATAATATGTATAATCACCCACTGTAAACTCGCTATGAAAAATATCTATAAGCTATTTTATTTTAGCAAATTAATATCAAAACTAATAACCTCTTGCCTGTGTGACGCGATATTTCTTCCGCAATGACTTACCGCTTTTATTGCCACTTTAACGGCATGATTATAAGTTTTGTTATGACAATTTTACTCAGACAGACATTTGCGCCAGATGAAAAAACTTGAAGGAACTTTTCGGTGTTTTCTGGAATTGGAAACCCAAACCTTCTGTTTAATAGCTTAACGCACAAACCACGATGCAATAACAATAATAAAGTCCGATCATAAAATTTATCACTACGTAGTTACGCCAAAGAAATACAATTACAAAATAAAGGAAAAATGACTGCATACCTACAAGTTGCAATTGCTATGCTTAACTGAAAGCTATAATGTAAATAATGGAACTAACTATAAAAAATAGCCATTACTGCTATTCATGTAAAATGATAATAGAAGAAATTGCAATAAAAAATAGCCGTTATTGCAACTCCTTCATCCTCGTAGCTGTTTAAGTCAATTTCATTTTAAAAATTGAAATAAACATAATTATAAATGCTATGACTCACATACTCCAAACTTCTCCAAAACGGCAGACAGCAGAATTAGCAATATTTACTTTACTTATGTCCTGTTTCCCCTTGTGGGTACTAGGGCCTCTACTACGCCTACGCGCCATCGTGTACGGTTCCTGCCAATGAGCTTCAGCTCTCTCCAACACTTCCCCAATTTCCGTGACTCCTCCTCAACTGTTCTGCGTTCTGTTCTGTTTCTCGGCCGATCGTTCTTCCACCATCTTGTGTTAACGGATTCCATTGTATCGCGTAGTTTGCTATGGAACGGTCACCTTTTCGAAGTGTATGACGAAGTGAATTGTGCCTATTGGTTCCTGACCCGTTCTCAGGTAAAGATGTTCGTTAGAGATACGGTTTGGTCAGAAATCCTTTAAGATGTTCCGTAGGCACCTAATAACGAAAATTTTTAGTTTTTTTATGATAGTAGCGCTCACCTTCCAAGTGCTACACCCATACAACAGCACGGATTCAACATTCTACGGAACAGTCGTAGCTTGGTGTTTAAGCTGATTGCATTGCTTCGCTATATCATGGACATCATTCCAAACGCAGACTTTGCTTTGCCGATTCGGTTGACAATATCCTGTTCGGTTCCTCCTTCAGAAGAAACAATACTCCCAAGATATTGGAAACTCTCTACTCTCTCTATCTGTTGTCCAGCAATGCGAATGAGTTAGTACCGAGGTTGATGATTTTGGTTTTGGCAGTGTTAACCTTCAACCTCACGACATTTGCCTCCTTCTCCACACTTGCTGTCATTTGGTGCAGATCTATAATCCTGTGAGAGAGTCAACAAACGTCGTCAGCGTAGTCCAGATTGGGTTGAAATGTAAGAGTCCAAAGAATTCCTCCAGTAGGCAAAGTTGCTACTGCTAATTATTAAATAGAGTCCCGAACTATCGAAAATATACTGCAAAATTGGGTTGACAGGATGGACTACTGCTAAGACAACCGCGGCCACCACTTAAATGCAATTATTTTCCATAAACATTCGGATAGTTTACTCTCTTTAGGAAAGCAAACAACTTTAAAATTTTAAATCCATTTTTTTTATAGCAATATTAAGAAGAAACCAACAGATGGCCCACCCTTTATTATTCATATCCTTTTCATTATAAGCTACTATATAAAGTTATTAGATGTAGTGGGCAAATGGCAGTGTTAACAGTTCTTACTTCTTATTCTCTTATGCTGTTTTTACTTAAAAATTTGGCAAGGCCAGAATTTGTATATGAGCCTTGCCTATTTGTTGCTTAATACGAGGGTGGGTCAATAAGTCCCTGAAAATTAGCACAAATTGTGTCGTCACCTTAAATTTTTTTTTTGTTGTCAAGAATCATCTTTTAAAAGAACGCACCCAAATTTTCAGACAGATCTGTCAAATAGTTTTGTTGTGGCAGCCATTTTATATAGACGCCTACTAGCATTTTCGTTAAAATGGGAAAAAGTGAATTTCGAGTGCTCATTAAACACTATTTTTTGGGAGAAAAAACGATCACGCAAACCAAACAAAAGCTTTACAAATATTATGGGGACTCTTCACCATCGATTGGAACCATTCACCACTGGTTTACTCAATTTCGGTGCGGTCGTTCAAGCACAAGTGACGCCGAACGTTCTGATCGCCCAATTGAGGTCACCACATCAGAAATGGTCGACAAAATCCATGGTTTGATAATGGACGAGTATCACATGGCTCAGTGATTTCGATTTTACGTAAATATTTGGACATGAAAAAACTTTCCGCAAGATGGGTGCCGAGTTTGCTCACAATCGACAACAAACGCATTCGTTTGACAACTTCAAAGGTGTGTTTGGCGATGTTCCAGAAAAATTCGGCTGAGCTTTTGCACCATTTCGTAACCGTGGATGAAACCTGGATTCACCACAACACACCAGAAACCAAGGAACAGTTAAAACAATGGACTTCTCCTGGTGAATCGAAGCTGAAGAAGGCCAAGGCGGGTTTGTCAACAAACAAGGTCATGGCGACAGTTTTTTGGGATGCGCGCGGTGTTATTCACATCGATTACCTTGAAAAGGGTAAAACGATCACCGGCGCATAATACGCAGAGCTGCTGGATCGATTCCAAGTCGATTTGAAGCAAAAACGGCCGCATTTGGCGAAGGAAAAAAGTTATTTTTCACCAGGACAACGGACCGGCGCACAAGTCCGCAGTCGCAATGGCAAAATTGCATGAGTTAGGCTACGAACTCCTCCCTCATCCAGCATATTCCCCATTTAGCCCCCTGCGACTATTTCTTGTTTCCAAACATGAAGAAATGGCTCGGAGGTAAGAGATTTGGGTCGAATGAAGAGGCCATCGTTGAAACAAACGCTTATTTTAAGGGGCTCGAGAAATTGTATTATTTGGAGGGCATCAACAAATTGGAAAAACGTTGGATAGAGCTAAGGAGACTATGTTGAATAATAAAATGTTTTTATACCGAAAAGAGTGTTCCTTATTTCAGTTTTCAGGGACTTATTGACCCACCCTCGTGCTTTGCGATATCTAGTATCGCAACAACTTACGAGTAAATACTAATTTAGTACTAAAAGCGAACAAATTCCTTCTATCAATTGATTGGTTGTTTTTGCAGTCATTGTACGTGAAACTAGTAGGATAGCTGTCAGATTCTTAGAGTTGACAAATTTTCAAAAAGGTGTAGGCTAATTTTTTTTATAAGGTTTTCCATCCAAAAGGATTTTGAATTCGTTGAAGAACGTTGTATACTTATTGAAGTCAGATGGACAGAGACTTTTAATAAAAAAAAAAAAAAAAATAAATTGCGACAAGGGGCATAATCCCGAAAAGTAATTTCGAATATAAATTAGTTTTATCCTTTAGGGAGCAACTTGAGCTAATGCAATAGGCATGAAGCAATTTGCCACATGGGCAATAACAGTTGTAGAAGGTCCTTGAATTGCTTTTATTTTATTTCCGGCGGAACACTTTATTTCTCCTACACATGCAAAATGCGATAATAAAATAAAAAATAAATAAAAAAAAAAGACTGGCTTTGGACGGAAAGTGAACCCATGCAGCAAGGACCGAAAATCAAGCGTGATCATGGGTGTGTGATAGTACAGCGCACATTTCCAATCGGAGACCCTAAAGTCGATTGTGAGTCCCTTCAAGTTTTGAGAGTTTATCCTCATGTCTCTTACCAACTCGCACTCCTAATAAATTCCAGATGAGCCTATATGTTTGAAAATCCTAGAATCTGTGCCCCAGAACGAGAGCCATCGTTCTTCTAGAGTGGGTCTGTGATACAGTAGATGTTGGATCGATTTCGTTTCGTCCTCATCTCCCCAACTTCTATCGATGGATTCAGCTTGCCATTTGCAGAGCAGTATCCGGTCGCAGTATCCGGTGACTATTCCGGTTAGTATGCGGATGGAGAATTTGTTCAGGAATATCATTTTTTTTGTTCTGTTTATATCCAGTTTGAACCATTATGAATGAGATATGACACAGTCGCTCCTTGATAGCCACAGAATGTTTGTCTGTCGTCGATCGTGTTATCAAATTTTTTAATCAGTGGCAGTATAGAGATGTCAGACTCACTATTGCTTATATCTGACCCCAGTCTCACCCTTCTATTTACATTACTATATCCGGGAACTCATCACAGTCTGACTTTGTCGTGGCTTATTGCATTTAGTGGATTGCGGCATTTCTAGACTGTCTTTGATTTGATTGTATTTGATACTATAGATCTGAGAGCAACCTGACTGTCCACTTGCCTTTTAGGTATGCATGTTGAGCGCTGCTGAGATGATGGGGGTGCAGGTCCAGGAGATTTCTAGTGTTTTCAAGAGAAACAACGAGATATTAATAGACCTGTAATCTTTTGCGGTTGAGTGGATTGGCTTTCTTGTCTTGGGAATGAAAATCACTCTTATATCTTTCCATTGCTTTGGTATGCATCTCTTCTTAGTAGGTAGTGCTTGAAGATTTTTACTAGGTACGGTGCAATGAGCTAGGCTAACAAACTGTGTCATATCTATCATAGAAAGATGTGGCCTAACTACAACAAGGCAAAGACAGACGAGTTCTTAAACAGAATGCGTAAAAACATCGCCAGAATAATAGCGATCACCATGAGACATCGGCCGATAGGAGACTACGCAGCCAGACTAGGTATCCCACATAATAAACACTGCCGCAGTTGCAAGGTCACAACCGAAAAAGAAACCCTCACCTATATATGCGCCTGTCCGGCTCTAGCTAGGGCCGGAAAACGAGCATTAGGCAAATCCTTTTTCAATTCACTCGAGGAAATCTCAGGGAAAAATATTAAAGAACTAATAACTTTCTTAAATTCCGCAGGTTCATCAACACACCTTAATAGCCAGGTTACATGGGTTGTGATATCAAAATGGCACCTAGTGCTAATTGGATTCTTCTTACAGAACCGCCACTCCTACCTACCTACCCTACGGTGCAATGTTATCCAGGGACTCTTGTAACATAGGTATGAATGATGGAATGATTTGATCACCCACGCTACTTTGTCCTCTTTGGAATGGTGGTAAGGTTTGCGCAATGAAGTTACAAAAATCTTTTAAAATCGTTTCCATCGGAACTATTACACGGATCCTGATGAAATTTGACTCATTAGTTTAGAATAGAGATTTTCTATATGAAAACCATTAAAACTGGATAGAGTAGGGAAAAGATATATACAAGGTGCCGCAAAAGTTCTTACTTGATTTCCTAAAGTAATAACTTTGTCTGTAAATAGCAATCAGAGTGGCCGTGGTGTAGTGGTAACATCATCGCTTGTCACGCTGTTGATTCACGGTTCGAAAGGAAGGAGGTCGGAAAAAATACTGTGAATCATAAGCGAAAACAAACAAAATACTCCCCAGTTATATGGACAGCCACCCTTGGAGTTTACAGAAACTTAATACCACCTGAGTTTCAAACCACACCACTCTGTCTTTCTCTCTGCCTCTTCCCCTTTCCTCAAAACGTACGTGTTCTAAAAATTAGTATAAGGGTATTCATATCCCCTTTAACACGTGCAAATTATAAAAAAAAAAACAAGAATTGGCAATGTTTGTTGATAATGTTTATTTAGACGTTTAAATTTTTTTCCATTAAGCCGCGAAGACAATATCGGTCAAGTGGCTGCCACCAGAGTTGATTTATATTCAGCATATTCCATGACTTTTCTCAAAACTTCTGGCAATAAAGTCTCCACTTCTTGTCGGATGTTCTCCTTCAGGACCGGCAAAGTTTGCGACTTGTTCATATAGACCCGTGACTTCAAAAAACCCCAAAGAAAGAATTCTGGAACGGTCATATCGGGCGATCTTGCAGGCAAATGTAAATCGCCAAAACGAGAGATTTAGCGGTCGGGAGGAGGGATGCAGGCAATAACTGATGTACTGTTTGCAATTTGTTCAGCCACTTCTTCAGGTCTTTCACCAAAATTCTGGTTGCTGTTTGAGGATTCTCTTGGACATCTGTAGCCACATGAGCGACATTCTCAACCGGCTGCTCAGTGGCCGGCCACAGCTGATACTGTTCCATTTAAAGCCAATCTCCGCAGACAAACGGCTAAATGCCGCAGTGTTTACCCAATTGGTTCCACCCATTGAATCAATGACGAAATTCTCATTGAACCAAAACCACAGACAGATTATTTGTCAAAAAACATTGACACAATTACTCCGCGTTTTTGAAGAGTATAGGAATTCATGATTTGTCTACGTATATTCTGCTTCGGTTTATTTCACAAATGTCAAAGTCACGATGACATAAGACGCCATTTGCAAAAATGAGAGCATCTTCCGATAGGGTGATGACGATGTCCCCACCTAAAAGCCATTAAAACCGAGCTGAGCGGGGATAAGATTCATCAAACATTTTAAAATTCATCAAACATTTTGATTGACAATTAAATGCTTGTCACCTAGCTCAAGAACCATTTGATGAGTTTACAAAATTTGATTCGTTAGCTTCACCTCGTGCGCAGATAGTTGCATCTAGAAATCCTCAACATTTAACAAAGTCAACTCAATAACTGCTCAATATATTCTTATGAAATTTGGTTCTTCGATTTAATCTGGAGCGTATACGGCTGACAATCATAAAAGTTGGATAAAATCGTGGTAAGGTATGCATTTAAATATCTGCCGCGGCTGGCTTGGTAGTATCCTGTCAACCCAATTTTCGACTGTTCGGGGCTCTATTTTACGAATAACTCAATCAATATTATGCTTAAGTGTCTGTATCGCTTCTGTATCGCTTTTTCCACAAATAAAGTCCAACGACGTCAAATCGCAGCTCCGTGGAGGCCAAGCAATATCATCAAAACGGCTGATTACACGATAGTTGAACTTAGTGCGCAAAAGATCAATTGTTGGACGACTTGTATAGCACGTATTTTTTAAACCAGTGACCGCTCAAATTCATTCCTTCAGTTGCTGGCCAAAAAAAAAAATCGGTTACGAGTATCATGCCTCTGTAGCTCTCTTCGTTGACCATAATATTGTTGCTGTCTTCATCTTCCAAGAAAAATGGGCCAATAATGCTGGATGTGGAAACCACACCAAACAGTCACATGCTGAGAATGCATTTCCTTGCCTACGACTACGACATAAAGATAAATTGTATCATCAATTATCATGCCAATCTCACAGCAGGCAAGGTTGGTGAATTATTTCGACTGGAATTTCTTTTCAATATTCGCACTGTTTCGGCAACACAGCACTCACTTTGGAAATAAGTTTTCAATATTTCCCAACGCTTTTCGATTCATTTCGTACCCCGGAGATATGTACTGTGTTTCTGTAAATTTTTTGAGTGCGAAAGAACTGTCAGTGTCAAAATAACATGAAATTTTAAAATAAACCAGCAGATGAACCACCCGATATAAGTAGTGGAGTTTCGAAAGTATTTTTGTCCTTGAATTGCTCTGGCAATTGGATAATTATATTTTGAAGATGGGGTTTGAAAAATAAGCACAAGGGAGTGTTGTGATATCTCAGATGCATTTTTTTCCCCTAGTGAAACACATCCAAACCAAGAGGTCTTAAACAACGACCACTCTGCGTTTATATTTCAATTTAGCACTTACATTGCACTTTGGGTTGATCTTTCACTTTACCTTGGGGGGTTTCCCTTAAGAATTTTAGATTTTGATATGAAAAGTTGCCTGTTTTTGGTGAAAATTTCTAACTACAGTAAGTCACAGTGAATATCATACACCTGAACTTTTCAATTTCGAAGGTGAATAAAATATTAGTGCTTGGAGTTTTAATAGAAATCTTGATATTTAATACTTAACCAATGTATATTTAAACGTAAAAATATAACAAAATAGATAATTCATTTAAAAAAAAAACTTAATAAACAGTAAAAACAAAACATAAATCGATATTTGGAGCTCACAATGAAAATCATACATCAATAAAAATATTGTAAAAAAATCTAATAATTCCGTTTTTAGTACTTCGTTGGTAATCCTTTTTGTTGGATGACATCTTTTAAGCGATTTCCCATTGACCTGTGTATTCACTACTGATTTTTGACCATTCTTCCTGTAGTGCCTTCTTTAGTGAATCCTAGCCAGAGATGTTGTGCTTCCGGATATTAATATCCAAAATATGCCATAAATTCTCTATGACGGTTAAGCGTGGTGACTGAGGTGGCATTTTTATCACCCTTGGGCAGTTATACAATAGCCATTCCCTTACAATGAGCGCCGTATGTTTGGGATCATTATCCTGGTAAAAATGGAATGTGTCCAGGATTCCCAATTTCCGAGCACTTTTGGTTACATTGCTTTTTAGAAGGTCGAGATACTTCCACTTATCCATATTTCCCTCTATAAAGTGCAGATTTCCTACTCCTGAAGCTGACATGCACTCCCGCACCATAACATGTACTCCGCCATGCTTTACTGTTGGTCTCATATTTTTAAATTTTAATTCCTCACCCGGTTTTCTCCAAACATTGACTCGTCCATCGGATCCAAATATGTTAAACTTACTCTCGCCTGTAAACAGGATATGTTTCCAATAGTCAAAATCTTTGTTTTCGAAATCCTTAGCGAACTGTTTTCGAAGAGCTATGTTCTTTTTAGACAGGTATGGCTTTTTACGGGCAATTCTTCCATTGAGTCCATTTTTCCTAAGGATACAGCGGATTGTTTCTGCATTTGCTTTCTTCCCTAAATGATTTTCTGCTTCAGTAGTTAAGTTAGGAGCACTTAATTTTGGATCAACTTTGACTTTTCGGACAATCCACCTTTCATCAGCATCGTTTAAAAATTTATTGTTGCTTGTTTTACGTTTATTTTCAATCCTGCCTTCACGATTGTGACTTTGAATAATACATTGGACAGTAGCATGACTTCTTTTTAACATTTTAGCAACCCTCTCTATAACTTTTTCCCAATTCGTATTGAGAAATTACAATTTTACGTTCTTCAATCGTGGTTTGCTTTGTTGGTGCCATTTTTCACTATCCAATCCACCGAAATGTAATGAATTAACACACGGAGTATAATATTGAGGAAACTGAACCATGTAAACAATTTTATTTTGGAAGAAATTGCAGTCGCGTCAAATAGGCGCCTCTAATTCACGGTGTATGATTTTCACTGTGAGACGATTTTTTTAATCCTACTTAAAAAATTAATTCTATTTCGAAATTAGATTTGAATTTTATTTTTTTCTTTTTATCTAAGGATTTTCCAATTTCCATAATAAAAAGAAAATGACAATTTCTAGCCACAATTTCTTCTAATTTAGTCTTGAAGGGAGATATAGTGGGTGTATGATTTTCACTGTGACTTACTGTACGTCTCTGCAAGTTCCAGGAGTTTTGATAGAGCATCTTTTATTAGTTCTTGGTTTACCTTTTACAGTACATCTTGAGAACTGTACTCTATTAGATGACATCTTATATAGTTGGGTTTTGAATTGATTTTCTGCAAACACGAATTTGAGATTCATTCATTCTGTTCTAAGTATTTTGCAAACAAAAATATAAATTCTGTATATACAGCCTAACATAAGGAAACCACCTTCATTATGTTGGTTGATTTTAGGTTGGTTAATCCCCCATTCAATAGAAAAGTATCTCAAAATTGGGTTTGGTAGATTAAGTGATTCCAGAAACGACCGGCTGGTATATTGTTGTTTTTTTTTTTTCATCATCTTAGTCAGGAGTCAGGGAATGTATGTAAGCCTTGTTTAAGGATAATGACTTAGGAAGTGATCCTAATTTGTCGTCTCTGTCTCACATTCCGGCCACGTCTTGGAGTTTAATAGTCCCAGTCTGCAGTGGTGTTTCTTTTAGTTGAAGATTTCTGTCTATGTGTCCGGAAGTCAAATCTGGGGAGCCAATATTTATGTGGTTAAAGGATATCAAGTGACAATACTCTTCATCATAAAACACGACTTCCGACCTTTTTCCAATGAAGTGGCAAAGCATAACGAACGGTCTATAAATTAAGAAAAAAAAAACATCCTAAAATGTTTATACGCCAGCGGATTAGAGCATACCACACAAATTGAAGATACATTTCGCCTCAATTAGATTTTCACGCGTTGTATAGTGGTTGGGAAGCTTAATATCAACTGTTCTCCATCATTCATGCATACGAGTATGTAGAATAGATACTCGTTCGTATATACTCGTATGGAAGAGTGTGCGTTTTATTTAAACAGCAGTCTCGTGATATTTATCTACGCTCGAGTTGAGTTGATTAAATCTGATGTTGGTGATGAAATTTTGTGCTGTGCTGTTGTTTAGTTTATTTTCTCCGTAATTTGTGCTGCACACGAGTGCATCCGAAAAGGATAGTTGGTTCCAAACTTTGCATCATTATGAAGTTTCGAAATGGGGTCACTCTTTCACATCTGAAGTCAAATGTTTTTTTATTGACATCCTTGCATGGCATTTGGGTCTTTGCTTTCTAAATTCTAAAGAGAATTCAGATGGGGAAATCCTCTTTTTGTTATTTATTGGATTGGAGCATACATACTCATATACTCTATGAGCATACATTTCGGTTATATCCTTTGACGAAAAATATGGTTCACTCAATTACGTAATGCTTGAAGGACCAAACACTAATGATTGGAAGTAGAAATGCGAATAATATTTCTCAGATTGTTGGTGATTTTATTGGGGAAGAAAGACTATTTGAGGAATAGTCGCAAATGATACTAAGGTTTGAAGAGAGAGATTATTACATATGTACATAGGTATGTATGTATATTTGAAGTTCAAGCAAAAAGAATAGTCTTTATGGAAACTTTGTTTTATGTATACTCGAATACATTTAAAAAGTAGTCATCTGCGAATTCATCGGGATCAGACTAGAATTGAGCATCTTTATTAATGCTGCTGGTTGTTCTCCGCAAACTTTGTTATTGCGACTCATTCATCTGCCGGATTGGATACACATTTTGCAGTGAAATTTCTCCGCACCATAAAGATGTGGATAGAAAAATTAAGTGCAACTCAAACATGCCATCTTCATCTGCAAAAAGGTGCCAGGCGTCTTAAGCTGGTAATGATGCACTGGCTATATATAGTACGATAGTCAGACTTAAGCCCACACTAAATAATTAGGTGCATGATAGTGATCGGACAGTGTAGCCGTCCTACGCATTACCCCCACGGCTGCGTTGGATACTTTTCTCTTAAATATTATGCGAATGCCAAGGAAAGGCAGTTTCTTCTACCTACAGTAAAAAGTTAGAGGAGATAGATAATATGGACTCTATTAAACTCGTCAAGTACTGCAGAGAGATTAAATGATTTAGGGTAATTGTTAAGTTTGCCCTTTTATTAGTAGTTCTCCAGAAACCACAGGTTTCAACAATCCATTGCTACTTGTTTATTTGTATCTTGTTGCCTGTAGGTTTTCCACCCGTTTCCACATAAAAGTATTCACTTGAGATACGATTCGACGAACAAATACTTTAGATGATGCAAATGTATCTGTTTTCAAAAAACTGAACTACTTACTTAAATCCTTGAACACCTCGAGGGGCATAGGGCGTCAACAACGCCAGCGCGCCATCTTGTACGGAGTTCTGCAACACGTTTGAGCTGCCTCTAACTCATTCCCAAAGAGCTTGATTTCTCCTCAACTGTCCTGCGCCACGCTTGCTTAGGGCGTCTCGCTGTTCAGCCTGCCTGGGTAAGCGGATTCCAATGCAGGGCGTATTTCGCAGTGGAGTTTTCGTCGCGCCGTAGTGTGTGTCCAATCCACTGCCACTTTCTCCTTCGCACAGTAAAAATTGGCCTGTTCTCGGATGAAGTTATTCGTTGCAGATACGATCGGGTCTAAAGATCCTCAAGATGATTCTTAGACATCTGTTTACGAAGGTTTGCAGCTTGCATGTAATAGTGGTATCCACCTTCCAAGTACTGCACCTATACAGCAGTACTGATTCCACGTTGGAGCTTGGTTCTTAAGCTGAGAACATTGCTTCTCCAGACTTTCGATTGTATTCCGAACACAGCTTTTGCCGAGACCACACTTCCTAAGTAAAGAAAGTTCTCTACTTTCTCGACTACCTGTCCTGCAATGATGAGCTGAGTGCGGGTGTTGGAGGGCTTTTGTTTTGGCTGTGTGTGTCTTAAGCCCCACATTGTTTGCCTCAGCTTCTAGCTTTAGGGCCATCAGATGAAGGTCCATTATCCGATGTGAAAGTAGGCAAACATCTTCAGCGTAGACGAGGTGTTTAAGATAAGTTGTCATAGTCCATCGAATTCCATTGTTACCTTCCGTCAATGCTAAATGGAGAACATCGCTGATGACCACCAAGAAAAACAGCGGTGACAGTATGCACCCCTGACGAACTCCACTTTGGACATCAAAATCCTCCGACACCTTACCATTGTGTAAAACGTGACATTTACTTCCCTCGTATGTAGCCTTGAATAAGTAAGTTTTTCTGGGATGCCTCTCCTGCGCAAGGTCAACCAGTAGCATCTCGATTCAAGCTATCGAAAGCCTTCTCGAAGTCCATAAACAGTAGATGTAGCGAAGACCAATACTCGACGCATTGCTCTCAAAAACTGATATTTGTCAGTTTTTTTTGGATTCTTAGCAGGAAGATATCGAATCAAATCACCTTATACGAGTCTTTTTATCAGAGTAGATTCCTGGATTTCTGCAGAGTTCCATTCTCACTCCAATTCCTCGTATCATTTGCTTGAAGAATATCTGGCTAATCTTCTCGTTTACCACACATCAGTAGCCTGGTATACCTCTTCTTCTGTTAGCTAGTACCAGACATTGACACACTATCTCCACATCCTCCAGTCATAACCTGTAGGTTAGAAATTCCCATCTACTTAAGGCACCATGTTCTGTGAGTATCACTGCAATTTGAGTCACCTTTTCTGATGCTCAGGACTGCATTTGGCTGGAATCTGAGCCAGGAATTCATTGTAGTCGTATTTTCATGGATAGCTCCAAAACCAATCAAGGGTGCTGGTATTTTCGTGGAGAACGACAACATCAAGCTTCACTTGTCTTTTAAGCGAAGACTTATGCAATCCTAATGGTCACTTCGAAAATAGTTCGGAAATGCAAGAGGTCTCTGAATTCGGTCGCAAGGTTGAAGTCAGTGAGTCTTGTTTGGGTCTCAGGTCACAATGGTTCGGAGGAGAATTTCTCGGGACCTGAACCTCCATTTGATTTTCTTGCGTCCTCGGTCAGGGCTTCTATTGACGGTAGAGTTTCCTATGAGCATAATCGTGGATGGCATGATTCTCCAGGATGTAAACAGACTAAAAGAATGCTCCCGAACGTATGTATGTAAGAAATCCGCGGCACTCTTGCTGTTCCTCAGTAGAAAAGATAGCAGACATCTTACTGACGTTCACTTACGCTCCATTTCACCTTTGCAAAGCTAGGCTTTAGCGACACCACCACCTCCGACTCCTGCGAAAAGGGCGACCATACTGCGGAATACTTCCTCTGCGATTGTCCTACCTATGCTTATAACAGATCTTTGGGGTCGATGTGATGAGTGCTGATACTATAAACCCTCATCACTGAAGCTCTTACTCCTCTTTCTACAGGGTTTGCTTCCTGTTATTACAATGGATCGTTATCAAGTCTGAGTGCTCCCGTAGAGTTTTTCTTACAAAAATT
Organism: Pocota personata; assembly: GCA_963082735.1. Taxonomy (NCBI): domain Eukaryota; kingdom Metazoa; phylum Arthropoda; class Insecta; order Diptera; family Syrphidae; genus Pocota; species Pocota personata. The sequence goes on from OY720430.1 coordinate 58,959,320, forward strand.
TGTCAGGTCAAGTTGTTTGAAGAAAAACGGAGGTACCCGTCTTCGCCCTCTGTTTTAAAATATCAAAGCGCAAAAAGTATGATATCTTATCCCGACTTCATCCGATTTTAATGATTTTCAAGCAGCGAATCTTAAGATGATGCGAATGCAACTGTCTACAAAAAAAATTGAGCTTGTGAGTGATAAACTCTTGATTGGTCAGTCGCATCATCTATGTTCGAAAGATATTCTGAGAAAACGAAAAATCGAGGCGACTTTCGACAAACGCATCTACACGTCCGGCTCAACTCAGAATCCATTTCATCAAAATTCTTTGAGCGGTCCCTAAATTAGGTGTTCAAATAAGCCGTGTCAAAGCACTTGAAGGGAAACCAAATCGCGGATCACCTAGACTCAATTTGGCTGTATTGTGCTTCAGGCAGGAGTCCCTTTTTGAAACTTAGATTTTGTTCTTGTCTCCGGAAATTATTGGTTGCTTCTCCAAAATAATTTTACTCCCAGACTTACTTCGTTAGTTACATACATCACTATAGAAATCAGTATTGTCATCGACTTGGAAAAAAAAATGTCACCTTGTTGGCAGAATAATGTCACATGACACAATCCTCCACAAAGCCAGAAGACCAAAAGAAAAAGCCAAGCTCTGCCTCAGTCTTATTTCTTACATTGCTTCCTTCATCAAAAAATATATCACTTTGATAGCAAAGCGACAAAAAAAGTACAACAAATGCACAATATTTGTTTGCGTGAAATATATTTCTTATATTACCACAACTAAACCAAAGTATTTGCCAGTAGAGATTTCGACCCAGGTTTTACAAAAAAAAACAATTTTACATATTTGTCAATCAATATCTTCGTTTCACATTTCTGATTAAATTTATGTCGCTTATACTGAGATTTCTAAAATATGCCACTTATTATGGTCAGCATAGTTTTATTTCGAAATTATGTATGTCACCACCAAAGTAATTATGTCACGATGACAACACTGAGTGCAATCCGAGACTTTACAACTTGGGTGACCATGCAGCAATCGTCCCTTGATTTTATTATGTCATAATACGAAACATCTCCAGCATTTCAAGGTAAAATGATATCCGATGCAAATTTGTTGAACCTCTTGAGGAACTTATCATTGTTTTGTGACAATAAATCGATGGCCACTGCACGCTTTGTCATTTTACCAATATATACAACATGACCGAATCGCAAGCCATCAGGACTTTTTCTTGAATGTATATAAATTCACCCCGTTTATTGATTTTACAGCATATGCCCGGATGTCATATAAAATTGTTCTTATAATTAGATTCGAGACATCTGCAGTTGACCTATAGTCGCTTGAACTTTGGCCTTATGCCAATGCAAATTTAAGAACTTGGCTCAGCAATTAATCATTGTGATTTGTGAAAGGCTCTTCTGACCCCATTTTATAACGTTTTCCAATTGAATAATTTATTCCTCTAACTCTCTTTTGTTAATTAAATGTAGATAGACAAACGAAAGCCAAACAACAAGTGAAGCTAATTAAAAGGATATTTGTCACTCATCCAAAATGAAGTGCAATCAGAATGGATAAAAAATTTATTAGACACCACCGTTCCACATAATTGTATGGTAGGTACGAGTACATATACATATTATAGTGCTCGCCACAGGGCAACCTTTTTTGTGCTCTGTTTAATATATAATATCTGGGGGATACTGATACAACCGACAAGTAAAGCTAGCAACAACTTAAAAAGATATTTTTTTTTTTTTTTTTTTTTATTTTGAAAATAAAAGTATTCCGCGTTCAATTGAAAACAGGAAAAAAAAAAAAAAAAAAAAAAAACTCAATCTACTGTCTTAAGAAACAGCCAAGAGGAGAAAGAAAATGAACATAACTACCACAGTGCGTGTCAGGGGGTGGATAAAATGTCTGCGGTGTTTAACATTTCAGAAGATAAACACAAATTTTAAGGCGGTGTTTACTTTGGTTATTTGAATGTTTGACCAGTCTAAGTTCCATCGGCGTCACTGAAAAATGAGCTTCTTAGTGTTGACGAATTTATCATCAAAGCGAACTCGGTACACTCCTCGGTGGCGATGTGCTTTGAACATCAAAGGAAAACAATTATTTTATTTTAAGCATTCGAGCGTTATTTAATTTTAATTACAATGTACAGGAAAAATTGTCTAGAAAGATATAGGTTAGTGGTAAAAAAAATATTTAAAAAAAAAAATAAAATACATTACTATGTATCTACAGTGTTATAAAATTTGAAAAAAAAAAAATCTGTGTATGAGGATTATTTGAAAAGTGTATTACGTAATATTTTATTTTCGATAATAAGATGGTTTCGGATGGTGTTCCTAATTTATCAACTATAAGTGTAGTTTTGAGAGTACAAGCTTAAGTAATACATCGGTCAAGTAAAAAATAAATAACAAATCTGTGGCTTCGAAAATGTATTTATTTACCACTTATTTGCTTGTTAAATACAATATTAAATAAGTGCTGAATGATCACTTACAACTATAAGGCTACCAAGAATAACTGACATGGAGTACTACTACCAGCTCTTTTTTTTTAAGTAAAGAGCCAGGTACTGACAATTTTAACGAATGAGTGATTTGTCCTTATAGAAGGCTTTGTCCTTAGGTGAGGTTACAAGATAGAAATTCATAAAATGTGATCTACGAGTATATACAATTGGTACGCCAACAAGTGCCAAGTTATTTATCCGTAAATTGTATATAGCACAGTTTTGAGTTGGGATATTACCACTTTATTTAAAAAGTTCTCTTAAGCCTTAGAAGATGCCTTCGTGGTAGGAGGTTGCTAATTGTTTGTTAAGCGACTTTTGTCACACATGATGCGAATTATATGCAATTAAGAGCGACCCAAAAGTGTTCATATAAGAACATCCCCAACTTGCTATACCGTATTGTAGTTTAGAATTAAGAAGGCCATAATAAGTCATTGAAAGGATACTACGGTAATAATATTGTTTTAAGAGGTATATCTTAGGAATTATGGACGTCAGTTTGAATATGAACCTTCCAATTCAATTTATTATCGATATGAATCCAGTTGTTATTCCTTTCAAAATTAATCCTACCACATATATGTGGCGGTAAGCAAAATTTGTTTACAATCATGTGAGTGATACAAAATCTCGAAATATTGAATGTTTCCCGATGGCTTACAAAATGCATAATTTTCGTTTTTTCGCTACTGATTAATTTGCGGAATGCAAAGCAAATTCTAAGCAATTACAAGTCCTCATTCATTTTAACTGTACAATCAGAAGATATTAGACCAGTGTTTGTAAATGCTACATCATCAGAAAGTACTGTGGGTTTACCATGGCAATTCTGGTAGAATAATGAGTTAATATATATAAGAAACAAAATTGGACCGAGCACGCATCCTTGTGGAACTCCATTTTTTAACTTAGTAAAGTACTAACACTTTTTGTTCTCTATCTATTAAATTCGAGTGGAAGCAATCATAGATAGACCCTCTAAATCCTGCTTTATAAAGCTTACTTAAGAGCAATTCATGATTAACCACGTCGAATGCTTTTGTCATATCGATAAAAAGGCCCATTGATTGATTTTTTTCAACTCCATTATACAGATCACACACCTAGAGGATAGCATCTTCTGTGCATTTATCGCACTTATATTATTTCTATTACCTTTTTGACAAAAGGGATAACTTCTGCACTTTTGAATAGTTTCGGAAACATTCCCCTATTTATACTTAAGTTAAAAAGGAAACTCAAAACATCTACGATTTTCCATGCAATTATTTTCAAAAAAGTCAAAGAAATTTTTGTTCCCTCCCCCCTAGGGTCGGTGGAAATCTTGAAAGACAGTAGTGAAGCTAGTAGTTCCACTAAAACAACCTCCTTTTTTTTAGTAGATTCTTCTTTAATATGGTTTAGGAGTTTTGCTGGGATATAGCCCAATGGCTAGTCCCAAAGTTATTTAAATTTGTTTTTCTTTGTTTCGCTTGTAATAGCGTTGGTTAAATTTAATTTAGTTAACTACGAGCTACAAATGGGAGAAGATAGGCAATTTGAAGAGAAAGGGAAAGGGATCATTATTATAGTCAGTCACTAATATTCAGATCATTAGACTTCAGTCTCTTAAGCCTTTTTAATGTAAAGGGTTTTTCAATAAGGACATAACAATTTTGTATTTAAATGAAATACAGAATAATTGAGATATCGGGTTAAAATTTATTCCAAGTACTCGTATAAGTATGAAATTCGATCTCGTTCATATAACCATCGCGAGCACGTTTGCAGTGATCGATTCTTTGGAGCTAATTTTCCACCACTATTTCACATATATCGGCCGGAATGTTGGCAATTTCGCGTTCGATGTTGTTCCTGAGCTCCTTTAACGTTGTTGGCTTGTTGGCTTGTTGGCTTTAACCAACGACTTAACGTAACCCCATAAAAAGAAATCCATTGGCCTTAAATCGCATGAGGAAGCTGGCCATTCGACCGCACCATTTCTCGAGATTACACGATTACCGAACTTCCCCTTCAATATTGTTTGACCAGCTGTGTGGCATGTGTCACCATCTTGTTGGAACCATATATCACTGATCCAATTCTGGCCAAAAATAGTCTTCCAACATGACACGATAGCGAACTCCATTGACCGTAACATGGCGATAATTCTCATCGTACGGTTCAATCACACCCCCGGCATGAAATCCACCACAGTCACTTTTTGTAGATTCAATTGAGTCGCTTGAAGCACATGTGGGTTTGTTGCTGTCCAATAACGCATATTTTGCTTAGTGACAAAGCCATTAAGCCAAAAATGAGCTTCATCGCTGAAGATGATTTTTCGATGAAATTCAGGATTTTCTTCAAACTTTTGAAGAGCCCAATCGGAGAAGTTTCAAATGATCAAGAAGCTTCAGTTCTTAAGTTAGTTTGATCTTATCTTATCTTTATGCAAAATTCGCTACAATGTGGACGGAGAGATTCCCAATTCCTGTGAACGGCGTGAAATCGACTGATTTGGCTCATTTTGAACTGAAGCACTTACAGCTGCTATATTTTTGGTACTTCGACCGGTGCGTTGTCTCACTGGCACAGGAACATTCAATATTGAATGTGTTGACTCAAATTTATCCAATATAGCACAGCTTGCCTGGTGGGACGATTATTATGACTGAAAATTGGAGTAAGCGCTCTTAAAGTTGCGACCACTGACTCAGAATTTCGGTAGTAATTTTGAATAATTTCCAAACGTTGTTCATTCGTGATCTTCATCATGATAAAAACGTAAACCTTGACTGATGTTTTCACAATAACAGATAATAAAAAAAATTTAAGGGTGCGTTTGTATTAAAATACAAAATTATTATGTCCCTATTGAAAAACCTTTTATTTATAAGAAACAAAATTGGACCGAGCACGTAACCTTGTGGAACTCCATTTTTTAACTAAGTGAAGCACTAAGACATCCATTTACTAATAATTTTTTTTCTCTATCTATTAAATACAACTGGAACCAGTCGCAGATAGACCCTCTGAAATTTTGCTTTACAAAGCTTGCTTAAGAGCAATTCATGGTTAACCACGTCGAATTCTTTCATCATATCGATAGTCGATTGATTTGTTTCAACTCGATCATACTACTAATAATTTCCAAGTTAAAGTTAATTGCCAAATAATTACTGGTGTTTCGGTTATGTGCATAAATCCAAGATTGTTCTTTATGGCTTTTATTAAGCGTCTTTCTATCCGACCTAATGGGACATTATTTCTCCAGAACGTAAAATAGGCACCTTATGGCATCGATAAGCTGCAACCCTCAACATCGATAAGCTGTCACAACCTTTGCCAATCGTGTACTCCGTAATCTCTGAAGAAGTCCAACACCGTCAGCACCAAGTGCTGAAGAACAGTGGAAAGAAGTCTCCACTGATCTGCTGGGTTTCGCCGGACCATCACCAAGAAACCTCTAGTTTGACGAAGAATGCCGGCAAGCGTAAGCAAAACAAAAGGAGTACAAAGCGGCGCTGCAGAGAAGGACAAAGGATTCTCGCGAGCTGTACGAACAGAAGAGATGGGAAGAACACCCTTCTCCGAAAGAAAATGACAGAGCATAAGAAGCGTTCGATAATGGACATAGAGAGTGTTCTACTCCAGATATGATGCCAAAAATTAAAGGGAACAAAGCCCGAAAAGAAACCCGTAGAGATGAAGAAGGAAATCTTGTAACAGAGTCACAGTCGGTGCCGAGAATATAGAAAAAATACTTTCGCAGACTGTTTAACGGCGAGGAAGACCAACATCCCCCTGTCAAGCAGAATGAACCATTCCATCTCAATAATGATAGCGAAAACTTCCATCCACCTGACCAAAATTAAGCGAGGATAGCAATATCCAATAAGGCTGCTGACGCAGCTGAGGTATATAAAGCAGCTGGAAATGATCTGGTAAAGATTATACATCAACTCATTTCAACAATTTGATCAGATGAGTGTATGCCTAATGAATTGCCCGAACCACAAGAAAGGAGACCCCTTGACTGCGCCAATTACAGAGGCATTAGCCTTCTGAGCATCGCGTATAAGATCTTACCTACCATATTCTATGAACGCCTGAAGAATTTCGTCAGCAACTTGATCGAGCCCTATCAATCCCGTAGATACTGGAGAAGATGTCCTATCCTCTCTTTAAGCCGTCTATGACAGCATTTATAGAGACCAGCTGTATAGAGCCAGTTCTAGTTTTGACATCCCTGCCAAAATCGTCCGTCTGTGCAGAATGACGATGGAAAATGCTCGCATGCATCAAGGCCGGTTATGACTTGACCGCGACTTTTGATGTCAAAAAAGGATTTAGGCAAGGCGCTGTCATGTGATTTCCTTACTCACAAGCCAACACAAGAGGCACAATCTTTCAAAAGTCCGTGGAATTACTAGTATACGCCTACGATATTGACATTATTAGTAGAACTCAGGGGATGTCACTGGTGCGTAGAGACAGAAGTGGGTTTAGCGTTGAACAAAGGCAAATTTAAATGCATGCTGTCAACAAGAAGGGACACCCAACATCGACGTATCAGACAGAACGTCGCAGTGAACAGCTATAACTTCGAGGTAGTAAGGGACTTTGTCTACCTCGGTTCCGCTATAACATCTGACAACAACATCATCACAGAAACCAATCGAAGAATAACTCTTGCCAATCACCGCTTCTTCGGGCTAAGAAGGCAATTGAGTAGGAAGTGACTGTCCCGAATAAGTAAAGAGACTCTATATAAGACCGTACTTAAGGAATGTGGAGCACTAACCGACAAAATAAGGTAACACTTGGAAAACACTTGGATGCCTATCTCAACTATCAGAAGAAGATCTACCATTGTTGGATCCACTCCAGATACTTACGGTTCATCAAGGAAATTGGACTGGTGGTCGAGGATCTCATCAACTACAACTCCAAGTCAGGGATCACAATAAATCTATGCACAAGGTCGCAGTGCGCTTATCAATATATCATCTGATCAAAAATACCCGGAATTCTTCAATAAAACGAAAACGGTTCAATTATTCATCGATATTCATTTCATTCCCTTCAAAGTAATTTCCATTGCAAGCAATACACATATACCAACGCTTCCTCCAATCTTCAAAAGGCTTTTCAAAGGCCGATTTTGGAATCGCCATCAGCTCCTTCTGCGAATTCTCCTTTATCGCCTCAATAGTCTCAAAACGCTTTCCGCGAAGTGGTATCTTGAGTCGTGGGAATAGGAAAAAGTCACAAGGAGCCATGTCAGATGAATACGGAGCTTGCGCAACGGTATGAACGTTGTTTTTGATCAAATAGTCGCGTACAAGATGAGATATGTGTTGGTATTATTGGTTAGTTTCGATGTCATATTCATAGACCATCGTCACCAGTAATGATGCCATCGATAACATTTTAGCCAAAGAAAGTATTTCTTTAGCGACATCAATGCGATGCTGTTTCTGCAACAAATTCAGCAAATTCGCAGAACACAACAAACGGACTTGCTTCCAAAGCTATCACGCACAAACTCCCGACAAATGGCGCTCAAACAGATATTTGAGCGCCAGATGACAGATGTACCAACCTAAAAAAAAAAAAAAACTTTTGACAATATCTCAAGCGCGGTTTGTTTGAATGGGAAATTCCGGGTACCTTTTGATCAGAAGGTACATACAAGACCGAAGGACTTTATCAACGGCGGATGAAGATATTCTTGGTCGTTTCAAGAGAAAAATTCTTCGTAAGATATTTGGTCCCATTTCCGTTGATTGGCTCTGAAGGAGAAGATTCAACGACGAGCTATACGAGCAGTACAGCAACATTGCCTTAGTCAGAAAGATTCGAATTCATCGCTCCAGATTGCTAGTATATGTAGAGCAAATGGCTCCGGCAGAGTCGTCGAGTCAAACTTGAAGGGATGACGCAGTAGAGGAAAACCTCGCCTTAGATGGCGCGTACAAGTAGAATTGGACCTCAATCAATTTGGAGTGTGCAACTGGGCTAATCGGAGAGGCCTATTGGTTGAGGCCCAGGTTCACTCCGAACTGTAGCGCCACCTAAGTAAGTAAGTATTTTGGCCATATGAACAATTAGTTGTTACACTATAAACTATCTGCATAAACAAGGTTTAACCAATCCATGCTCTAATAGGTAGGTAGATTGATTGAATTTTTGAAAACGATGACAATTTGTCACCAGACATCCTTTACAAAGTTGATGCTAAACAGTCAGGATTACTCTTGAGAACAAGATATGTACTATTCTCAGATCTAAATAGAACACTACACATCTACTCGGTCGTAAGCCCACAGGGAATAGGCTATATATCGAATATGTCTATTCCCCAAATCCGATGTGCGGATCTAAATTTATTGTGACATGAAGACGATTCTCTTTCTGCTTATTAGACATAAAATATCCAACAATCCTACACAATTCAATTCTTTTCAGTTGATATAAGACTACGAATCTGTATCTATACATAAGACTATTACATATTTTATCACTTTATAGGTACATGGAGGAGCGGGCATTGACTGGCGGTAATACTTCCCGAAAACCTTCAACAAACTCAGCGAAGCACAAACCCAATGTAGGATACAGATTAGGCAGGAGAAAAGCTTTATTCGAAAAACGAAAACGCATTAGTGACTACGCACTAGTCATGGGGATGTTTGGCATTGTTGTAATGGTAATTGAAAATGAATTAAGTAGTGCTGGAGTTTATACTAAGGTAATGTATTTGTTTTTTTCCAAACTCACAATACTTACGAGTACTTGTACATACAATAAGGGGACTCTAATGACGACAATTGTCTGTATTTTTTTTTGTTCCTTTCATTTCAGGCTTCGTTTTATTCAACGGCGTTAAAAACATTAATATCTGTTTCGACTGTGATTCTTTTAGGACTTATTGTAGCTTATCACGCTTTGGAAGTGCAGGTGAGAGTGAGTGATTTGAAATAATTATCAGATGTATTTTGTCGAAACTTTTTTATAAATTTTTGCTAAATTTGAGTTGATCCGCTTTGTGCATTAATGACGTTTGTTGTGAACGCATTAATTTTGGTATGTGGATATAAGTACATGTGATTCGATGTTTTTCATTTGGTTATACATAATATTTATTTTGTTAAAAAAAAAAAAAAAAAAAAAAAACATTTTATGAAACTTAATTTTGTGATTTGTGAACTTTTGTGAATCAATAGGTTGAAACTGAACGCAAGAGTATGACAATGTCAAAAGTATCTAGAACAAGTTGAAACAGAAAACATATTTGAGTACATGAAACTGTTTCAAATTGTTTTAAATTATTTTTTTTTAGCTCTCTATTCCGCATGTTTTCCGTCATGGTTTCTAGAATTTATTTCATCTGATACATAGGCTTGGGGAAAATGTTGAGTTGTTTTGTAGTTGTAGACTTGCCTTCAAAGTAACCAGCTTTTTGGTTCAATAAATACTTTCGTAATGATAAGTACTCCTGAGTGGCAGTATATTTTGTTGACCTAAACTAGATATGGGTCGTCTTTCCCATCATAGATTGATAGAAAGTCGTGCTCGGTGAGGTGCACTTAAACCGACATAGATCTATTATGATACCGCTCTGTAGCAGAGATTTCGCTCTTTATCTCTCTTGAAACCATCTACTCCTACTGCTATCAGTTTTGGCAGTCATTTTTTTTTTTCAGACCTTTTAAATCGTTAAAGAATAGTCCTGCTAATATGGGAAGGATATGTGGAGAAGAAGTGAAATGCAATTCCATCCTCATGCGCGTCTCTGTAGTTTCTACAGAAGACTGAGCACCTCAGACATGAATTTGTAAGAAGTCTTCACTTACAATTTTGTCCATACGCCTGTTAATTGTAACGAGTTCCAAGGATACCGCAATGACTAAACTGTTCAGCTATCTTGTTGAGAGATTAGCGGCTGTTCTCCGCTATCCTGAGTTGGCTACGAGAGATCTGCATGTTGCTTGGCTGTCGATGTAGGATAGAAGGATAGGTGTATGTCTAAATCCATTGAGATCGGCATCAACTCCCTCGCTCGTAATACTGAATCGTTGTAAAGCACGTTGCGATGTTTTCACGCTTCTATATCCGGCATTAGATGGTACATATTTGAAACTTCGGTTGACGTTGGCCAGTCAATTTGTGGTTGCAATGTAATGTGACGTTTTACTACATGCTGCCCATAGTCTGAAGACCAAAATTTGTGTATGGTTTCCATATGCACTCGTGATGCCGGGACATTCCATTCATTGGGTTTTTTCGAGTATCTTTACACTGGATTCTACAGGTATAGGGTGACCAGATAAGAACGATAGGAAAAGAAATTTAAATAAAACAACAACGGTATGAGATATCAAATTAATTCTGGCTTTATTTTGAAGCTACATTCATGCCATTATGTATGTGGCCGCCTCGGCTACGCTGGCAGTGCTTCCAGCGGTCGGTTCAATATGTGCGGCGTTATTCCGGCAATAGCGTCTCGAATGTTGGCCTCGAGCTCGTCCAAAGTGGTTGGCTTGTTAGCGTAGACTAAGGACTTGACGTAGCCCCAGGGAAAATAATCGAGGGGTGTCAAGTCGCATGATCGCGGCGGCTAATTGATGAACGCTCGCCGTGAGATGACCCAGTCGCCAAATTTCTCCTTCACCAGGAGCATTGCGTCGCTTGTATGGCATGTAGCGCCGTCTTGTTGGAACCACAGCTCGGATATATAGATGTTGTCGAACTCTGGCTACAGAAAGTCGGTTAACGTCGCTCTATACCGAGGACCATTGACGGAAACGGTGTCACCTTCCTCATTTCGAAAGAAATTAGGTCCGATGATGCCGCCGTGCCATAAACCGCACCAAACAGTCAATCTTTGTGGATGCATTAATGCTTGGTCGAACACTTGTGGATTCTGGTTGCTCCAATAACGGCAATTTTGCTTGTTGGCATAGCCGTTGAGCCAGTCCGAGAAGATGATTTTTGGGCCAAAATTCGGATCTCCGGCCAACATTTCCAGCGCCCAATTAGCGAACTCACGGCGTTGTCTATGGTCGTCTCGCTTCAATTCTTGCGTCAGCACAATCTTAGACGGATGTAAGCTCAAATCCAACTGCAAAATAAGCCTGGTTGACTCTCTGGCGGTGCCCAATTCAGCTGATCGGCGCCGAATCGACATTTCTGGGTCTTCTTCGATACTGGCCGCTACGGCGGCTATGTTTTTTTTTTTTTACTTTGCACCGGTCTCTGTCTGGTTGGTGGCTTAAGGTTCAACGAGTGTACTCACGCTCAAACTTTTCCACGGTGCGACGAATTGCCTTCACACTGAAGCCATGATGACGACCGACCTCACAACGAAATTCACGTTGCGTATTTACAACTGAACCGGAATTTCGATAAATTTTTTTAATAATTTCTACACGTTCGGGAAGAGACAAATGATGCATGATGAAATGGCAAACCTTACTGAATATTTTGACAGCTGGATGTTATTGGTAACTTTGACAACTGCTGAAACATAACCATTGGAAAAACTATCATTGCTGTCTGGTCACCCTTTATTTCCAACGCAGGCCACCATCTAGTCATGCTATAGGTGAGTATTCGTTTAACTGCAGAGTTGTATAACACAGTGCATTACCTTTTGTTATTGTTTCAACAACTTCGGACTTTTTAGCATGTTTAGCTTAATTTTCCTTTCGTGTTATTTTTCTAATTTACCTGAGCATTTGTAGGTATTTGTGGCATATCCTAACATTCTGTGCTCCCGGTGGTAAGGAAAAGTTTGTTATAAACTAGGTTGTATAGCAATGGTGAGAACAGACCGCCTTGTGGTGTGTCATTCTAGCAAAGATGCTACAGAGAGTGTCATTTATCACTCTACTTTTAAGAGTGTAGCTTATCATGCAGCTGACTGATTTGCAAATTTCGATCGAAATAATATAAACGAGGTTAACAGCTCCTTCAATGTTAGGAATGCCGCCATTGTGAAGTCCTTGAGTTGGAAATGATTTTCAATAGAGATAATCGGTTGTTATCTACAAAGCCTTTGATGTAGAGATGTGGAATTCTATAGAGAGTTTTTTGCAGAAAGGAGATCGGATTTATTGGCCGAGGATCCTTGAAGAGTGTGAGTAAGACTATTCCTGATGTTGGTATAAAACCCACTTTAACCATGCTTTACTTATGGTTTCGAGTGTAAGATATTCCTTCAGGATGTTTTCTAAAGTGCCATGAATAATTTTCTAAGTCTCTGGAGATTTGAATGGCCTAAAATTACAGATTACCCATTTTAATTTAACCTCAGAGATTAAATCTAAGAATACCTGTGCACAAAGAGGCGTATAACCGGGAAAATAGGTTTACGTTAATAACCTCAGTGACTGTTTTCCTAAATTCGGCCAAGCTGCGCTTTGGTTCACGAGAATGCTTTGCATCTGTATATTCTTAGAAAAGACTTTCCTCAATATTGGTAAACTCGTGGTGGTGTCAATCTTTTTACAGAAAATACTCCAGAAACCACATTGGGTTTTGGAATTCAAGACATTCTTCAACTGCAGTATGATTCTTGGGAATTTTATAAAACTATTTGGAGGATTTGTCAGATACTCTACAGTATTTGATCGCAGGATGCAGATTCTGAGATACAAAGGTAATGTCTTATACCCCTTGTCAGTTTCTAGTATCGGAAATATAACAAGATCCCTTGTTATTAACTACTAGATAAGTGCCTATCAAGCACTCAAAGATATACTCATCTCTGGGGATAGTATTTGTTTATTAGTGTCGCTCCCTTTGTTGGTTCTTATCTCGTTAACTACCGTGGTGTATAACTAGTGTTTGTAGGCCCAAATCGAACCTTATGGCTTTTTTGGGCAAGTATACTTTTTGAGAAGTTTAGGTGGAATAATGTTTGAATTCTTTTTATCCTGTTTGGGTAAGAGCAGAATGTAACTTAAAACAACCGTAAATTGGTAATAATGCCAACAAAATTGAATTACATGAAAGTATCTCAGTGTCTCAATCTTTAATTTCCGTGAATGTTTATTCAATTATTTCTAACCAAACTTGTATCTCCCGAAGAACCAGGATCATAGATATGATGCCATTTCTAGTATTTAAAATTAATTGCGAGACATTTGTTCTGTCAGTTTGCGGATATAAATTCAGTAAACTCGAAAACTACTAAACGGATTTTATCGCGACTCATTCTGCCCACTAAGTCGCGAAGATAATATCGTTCAAGTGGCCACCGCTAGAGTTGATGCACATTCGGGTTCGTTGCACAGCATTTTTCATAACTTTTCTCAAAACTTCTGACGATAAATTCTCCACTTCTTGTCGGATGTTCTCCTTTAGGGCCGCCAATATCTATGGCTTCAAAAAACCACAAAAAAAAAGTCTGGAACAGTCAAATCGGGCGATTTTGCTAGCTTGTGTAAACAAAAAAAACGCTAGTTACAGAATATTCGCTGTCGCTCGTGCTGTGTGTAGGTTGCATCATTCTGCTGGAACCACATGTGCTCCAAACCCAATTTGCAGCACACAGAAGTCATTAATCATGGTTCTGTAGCGCTCACTAGTCACACTAACAGGGCTGCCGATACTGCCCTCGAAAATATGGGCCAATCATTTTTCTTCCTTAAACGCCGCACCAAATAGTGACTTTGAAAGGATATAATGGCTCGTGCATTACACGCTGATTTTCAGTGCCCCAGAAGCGATAATTTGGCATATTCACGTATTTGCAAAGATCGTCGCTCATGATGATTTTCAACGGAAAATCATTCCCATCGCGGTCGAGGCTTATCCGTAATTTATGCACGAGTGGCGGTCTACAGGTATTAAGTATTAACTGATGCACTTTGTACTGATATATCTTCAAGTAATTCACCGAAATTCGCTGTAAAAACCTTCTATTGATGCCCAATTGCATGGTCCGTCATCTGGTTGATATTTGAGTGCCCTGTTGAACATTTGCAGCCACATTCTCCACTGCTCCGGAACCGGCTACATCTGCTACTGTCCCGTGAGCCAGTTTCATCGAGTCGAGTGCCTAAACGCCGCAGTGTTTGCCCAGTTTGTGCCACACGACAAGAGAATCGCCGAAGAAATTCACGCTGAGCCAAAACCACCGACCGATTATTTGTCAAAAACATTGCCACAATTTTTCCGCGTTCTTGAAGAGTCTAGCAATCAACGGTTTATCTACATGTATTTCGCTTCTGTTTACATCACAAATGTCAAAGTCGCGATGTCATAAGATGCCATTTGCAAAAATGAGAGCATCTTCCGATAGAGTGATGACTTTTGCGCCACCTTGTAGTAAATTACTTTTCTCAAATTGAATTTCAATATATTCAAATATTTTCTGTAACGTTTTTCTACTTGATCATCCAATGTTTGAAAACCGCTTTTTATTCTCATAGTTTGATTGAAACATTTGAATGTGTTACTAAATAGTTTTCTCGAATTTGTTTAGCTTCCGATTATTCTGTACAATTCTCAACAATTTATTTATATTTAGCTGAAATTCGTTTACCTCAGCAACTTGTAGTTTATATCAAATATTTGAATAAATTAATAAATAACTTTTTTAAATGGTTTGGATCCGTGTATTGTATCATATATGTCATCCTTTCAATTTATTCTTGCAACGTCCTCAACGTGTCCTAGAAGTAGCTGAAAACCATTTGCTTATATGATCTAAGGTTTGTCTGAAATACTTCGTAAAATTATGTACTTATTTTCAAAAGGTTTGGTGCGCCATTTTATTTCAACAATTTTGGATACTTCAAACGCTTTAAAGCGACTTGTTTCCAGGGACTAACATTTTAATACATAATGCCAGCCTTATTGTTTTACACAAGTGAGTGAAAACCTCTTGCCATCACAATTTGCAGTTTGTATCAAATATCTCAATAAATAACAAATAAAATTCACTGAAAATTCGGACGCTGTATTGTTTCCACCGTCTTGATTTTGTGTAGTTTCAGGCTTCCTATAATGTCCTCGACTTTTTTTGTAAGCACTTTAAAACCACTTGTCCTTGCGACTTGTAGTTTGTTTCGTACAATTCAATAAATTTTAAACAACCTTCTCGAAAAGAAAGTGTTGGAGAATTGCAGATTGAACTCAGCGTGTTTTGCTGATAGAGGCTCTCGTCTCACAACGGGAGCCTTTTAGCCATTAATCATAAAAGGGTTCAGAATAATGTTGTAGAGTATCTCAAGACATACTAGAGACTTATTTTTAAAATTTTGCGGAGAAAGTTGGTAAATTTCTTCTCATAATTTTCAAATTTACACTGAATATGACGTCATAAGGTTCCTTGACATGCATGAAATTAATGTACACAGTGTGTTGACGAGAAATACAAACGAAAAGTTCCATCTTTGGTTAAAACTAAAACTAGAAAACTAGAAATAAAAAAAATGCTAGAATTGAGTTGCCCAGACTGAAGGGCTGGAAATGTGATTTTTGCATTTGGCTAAATGTCCTGCCCTGCGTTGGTATAGATGCTGAATGAAGGTGCTTCAACATGAATACAATTCAATGGTTGTTCGCAGCAGGAGAATTTAACGTTTTGGAGTGAAGCGATAATAACTTAGCGATTTATTTTTATTATGTTCCTTCACATGCTTTATTTAATAACTACTGTAGCTGGGAAGCGCGGGATTGTCGGCATATTTTGCGTGCTCTTATAAATTGTTCTATTTCCGGCGGATATCTAATTTCGTTATTTGCAACTTCTTTCCTATAGGGAGTGTTGTTTCACATGGCACTCTATAAAGTGAGAAATATAATCAATATTCGTCTAAACCCACGAATACTCGCAATCTTATCATCCAACACATAATAAGCCCAGCGTCAATTCGTTAAATGTTCGTTCACTTTTGCAAACGTGAGCGAACATAAGAGAGAGTGGTCTCAGTCGCTCATTGCATTTGTAAATCTGACAGTTGTCATGTTTGTTATGAAAATTTTTTAAAAAGAAATGCACATATTAATAGAAAGTGTTCGCAAAAATAGGTGCCTTTTCGATAAAAGAGAAGGAAAGGGCATGGGACGAGGTTTCAAAGAAACGTACAAATCATAAAAGAGAGAACAATGAGAGAAAAATAATTTGTAGATTGATTTGACAGATAGGTATGTAGGCAAAAGTATTATAGTCATCGGTTGGAATTGACAGAACATAGTGAAGTATTTCGTTTAGTTATGACATTAGCTTATGTTTCCAAATGTTGATTATGGTTGAGCCTTAACACTTCAATAAAACTGTCGACATCGTCTTCTATTTTGTACTGTGTTTTAAGCGGCACATTCATGCATGTAAATAAAATGTCAAAAGTTCCCAATGTTGCCATGTGCGCAAAAACTTTTGCAGCGCTTAAATGGTACTCGTATCAAGTTTTACACAAATATCTCAAATGGTTGTATTAATTTGTATGTATATTTTCACCTATTGTCGCTTCAATTTGAAGTACCTTCTTTTTCTGTATTTATCTGAGGCTTAGTGAATACATTCAGAAGATGTCCTAAAACGGACTCTAAAAAATCCCGGAAAATCCCCCGGGGATTTGCCGCCATGTTAATTTTTCATTATTATCATTTTATTTGGCAGTATACGTTTATATTTACTCTCTCTATCAACTCTGTATATAAACGAAATTGTGTGTCCCGTTATTATTAGTCATATTCTACCCATCTTTTCAATCCTAACTAATTATGCCAATTTTGGCATTGAGCAAAATGTATTCCTAGCATAAATACTTAGAAGTGAGAAAAAGGGTAGCTAATGATGAATTCGTCTCTCTTGTCATGGCTATGAAGAGACTCCCTAAGTTTCTACTTCATCATCTTTCCATTGACTTTCATCAAATTATCATTTTTTATTGAAAAAAATAACTTGGAACTGTGACTTACAAAAATAGTTCGCTATCTCATAGTGTGTATTAATTTTGATAAGTAGCTTGTATCAGGTATACAAATGGGAAACCGCTGTTTTTCTTTTTTTCAAAATTTGGAGCCTTATTTCGAAAAAATGGTTACATGTTTATTCATGAAAGTATTTCCCATCGCTAGCTACAACTTTTGCCCATTTTCCTGGAATTCAACGAATTCCGTGTTGAAATAACTGCACGTCTTTTGAGGCGATCACCGAATCGACCCAATTTTTGGCTTCTTCGAAAGATCGGAAGTGCTGCCCAGTCAGACCATGTGTCTTCGATCGGAACAGATGGTAGTCGGAAGGGGCGATGTATGGAGAATACGGCGGGTGGTTTAATGACGCCGATGAAAATTCACAAATGTAATGATGAGGATTTGTTGACAGATGCCCAAGCTTGGAACGGGTGCGACGTTTCTGATCTGACAATTTCTGACCAGCATGTACCGCTAGCGCCATCTATTAGAAAACGCTGGATTCCCATTTGTACACCTTATAACATGAAGAAATAATAACGATAAACTCCAAAGGGACGAAAGTTATCTCTATCTGGTAAAACATGGAAAAGCAAAATTTTGAGATCTGCCCACAAACATGCCCACTTTTTCTTTAAAAAAAAAAACATTTTTTTCAATATTTTTACAGGGAACTGAAAAAATTTATCTTAAATTTCTTCACAGACTTTCTGCAAAATTCGTCCAAATATTATATATTGTCACGCACACATTTTCTTACAGAAAACAAGTTTTCGTGTTTTTAAAGATTTTTACGGATATGGTTAAGCCTTATTTTGAAAATCTCATTCGAATCCGTCAATTTTTTTTTAACAAATCTCTTAAACATCGAAGGAAAAACATTCACAAAGCCACATCTACTTTTTTAGGGATGGCTTAGACGATGAAAGATAGGGTATCATACGATCCGTTCCAAGCGAATTGTAACTTTTCTGTATATTTTTTTTTGCCAAAGTTCTATTTATTGTCAAATTAGGAAAACAACATGAAAATCAAAAGCACGATGCGGTTAACTCGTCAGAAGTCATGTACCATGTTGACTCAAAACTAAAAAATGAGTACTCGTACTTATTCCACGTAAGAAAATTATACAAATGTGATTTTACACCCATACCTTGTACTAGTTTAACTAATAAGTACTGCCCATACCTACTACTAGTTTGACTAATGTATTTTGTGTGATTATCACTAAAAAATAAAAAGTAATATATAAATTTAAACTCTCATAATAACATCTAACAAAAAATGTAGAAATAACCGGATCGAGAAACCTATCTTATTAGTTTTTTTTTTATAATTTGTTGTAATAGTCTACAATCATGATTCATACTAACCAACGCAACTTCCTAATCATGTTAGCATTTTATGTTTTAATTTATTTTTTTTAAGTGTAGGTATTTTGCTATTGGAATAAATGTCAAGCTTAAGCTAAATACGCGAAATTGTTGATTGATGTATTTCGAATTAGATTCAAAATTCATTGTTTTGCTTTGTTTTTTTTTTAAATTTAGTAGCACTGTAACAATAAAATTTTGTAAAAAAAAAATCGTTTAAAATGCAGGAGATTTAAGTCTATCAGTACTAAACTGCACATTAATGATTTATTATTATTTTTTATTAATAACATTTTGAAGTTGTGTTCATTACAGGACTTTTCGAATTTGGAACTTAAATTTCTTTGGTATTAAAAAAAAACACGTGTACACACATTATTTCAAAAAAAAAAAAAGATAAACTTGTCAGATACATGGAGAGCAGACTTTTGAAGTATTTTTCTTAGTATTAAAACAGAGTATATTTTTTTTTTTTAAATTTGGGTTTGAGATTAAAAAAGAAAATTAAAAAAAAAATTATTTGCTAATTGTAAGTATTAAAAAATTTTGTGAGTTGCATTGGAAAGTCGAAGTGCGGAAGGTTTGTATTCCCACATTCGTTAATGCCTTTGTAGAAACGTGAATGTTTGTCTCTGTTCCGTTTTTTTATTTTTTATTTGTATCATTTTCTAAAATATGAATTTTGTTTTTTTCTTTTCATATTTTCAGTTGTTTATGATTGATAACTGTGCGGATGATTGGAGGATCGCAATGACATGGCAACGAATTAGTCAAATAGGCTTAGAACTTTTTATATGCGCTATACATCCGATTCCTGGTGAATATTATTTCTTGTGGACGACTAAATTGGCGAATAAGAACAAAACAATTGGCACAGAACTGGTGCCGTACGATGTAGCTTTATCATTACCTATGTTCCTTCGATTGTATTTAATATGTCGAGTTATGTTATTGCATTCGAAACTGTTTACGGACGCATCATCGCGAAGCATAGGGGCGTTAAATAGAATAAATTTTAATACAAGGTAAGTTGTTTTTTTATTTTTTAATCAACACTAGTAAGTATTTAGCTTATTTATGATTTCTTTGCAAACTTGGCCCTTGAATCAAGTGTGCTTTTCTGCTCGTTGTATCTATTTTAATAAGGGTGATCCCGGAAAATAACAAACACGTAGGCCTATTGCATATGCATTCTTTCCTCAGCCACAATTCGTGGAGGCTCAGTCGAAGCAGCTTCGTCATTTGATATTTATAAAACTACAAGTTGCAGGCTATCGTTGACTGAAGATCTATAAAAGGATCGTCGTTAAGTCAGAATTAGTTACCGATAATTTCATTAGTTCTTTTTACATAATTGTTTAAAAATTTGCAAAACGGTTTTCTTCCGTCTAGCAAATGTTTATCATCCAATCAAAAGATAACCCCCTGGCAGAAATGTTAGGTCAACTACTTTTGTTGTTTAGTTACTCATTGTTTTTTTTTTTAATCAAGATTTTTTATCTTTTTATACCCTACCCAGTTATATACTAATTTTGATGCATAGTTTGTAACGTAGGGAAAAACTGAAGATACACTCTATAAAATATATAAAGGGTGGTTTAATTCTAATTAATAATTTAAATCTGGCAGTACTGTAGTTCTGTCAAAAATAAACAGCTGATATTTGACATCTGCGAATACTATGCACTGACATTTGTAATTATGAAGAGAACAATGCATTTTAAATGTTAAAACCCATCTCCGAAATGGTGAAAAATTAACCAAAACGATTTGCGCATTGTGAAATAATATCGGTGCACATAACCGTCCATCTTGTAATGAAATTAATGGAAAAATTCAATCGAACCGAGTCAGTGTTGAATGATGAGCCAAAATCCATTCGCCATCTTTCCTATAGCTCCACGTACATATGTAGCACATTTTAACACAAGATCTATATCTGCATGCCTACAAAGTCCAACTGACTTAGGAATAGAAGCAGCAGACCAGGAATAGCATCGCGAAACAAATAAAAGTCACTGTTTTGTGCGGATTTTGTTTTGAATTCTCGTGGTGTTGCTGTCACAGTCAGCATATTTCTGGCTGTATCGCGGCCATAACTTCACGGATATTGACTTTTAAGTAAATGCCCAATTGCTGAGCGCGGCGGCAATGTTTTCAGTTGATCGAGCATTACGATGATGCACGGGCCTACCGACATCACAAACACTACCCATTGGTTAGAATTCGATGATTGTCTTTCGAATTGTTTGTTCAGTTGGGTGATTATGACGACCATAATCTGTCCTTAAATCGCGATACACAGATATAACAGAACTGTTATTTTTGTAGTAAGATGCAACGATTTTAATGCGTTGAGTGGTGGGTTAATGATCCATATTGTAAAATGGCAAGGCAAGTACTTACTACCTGTCACTATGGATGACAGATGGATTTGACAGATGCCATATGGCAGGGGTTTGAAATCCCAACCTCGAAATGAATAACCCTTTTATTTAGATGTAATTATAACCCCGAGATATTTGTACTCCTAAGCTACTTCAAGTTCTTCGTTTTGGCAGGTTCATCTTTCTAGCTTAGACTTATCGGTGTTCACTTTCAGGTTCCATAAACTGCATTAATTTTGAATTTTGTTTGTCATCATCTGCATAATTATTGGTATTTCTACCACGAAGACAATATCATTCGCGTATAATAGCAGCTTTATTTGATGCCCGCCAAACACAATTCATCCTGGTAAAAACGTTGTTACATACGAGTATGTCATCTAGAAAAATTCAAAAAAGAAGTGGTTTCATGAGACAACCTTGTTTCACTCTCATATGAGTTTGAAACAATTTGGATAGATTGTGTCCATCCCATACAGCTATTCTATGACCAGTAATGCCAAAGTTATGATTTTTTTAAAAACTAAATAAGGAATATATTAAAATTTTGCTATTCTTCGTAACTTCGATATCTAATTTCTCGTAACCCAAGCAGTATCCAATAAATATATTTTCCTCTAAATATGTATTTGTCTTCGCAATTGTGAACCAAATCGCAGGTGAAAATTAAAAATAAGACTGCATACGAGGGTGGGTCAATAAGTCCCTGAAAAATGAAATAAGGAACACACTTTTCGATATAAAAACATTTTATTTTTCAACAGAGTTTTTCCTTTTAGCTCTATACACTTCATCCAACGTTTCTCCAATTTTTTGATGCCCTCCAAATAATACGATTTTTCGAGCACCTCAAAATAAGCGTTTGTTTCAGCGATGACCTCTTCATTCGACTCAAATCTCTTACCTCGAGCCATTTCTTCGTGTTGTGAAACAAGAAATAGTCGCAGGGGGCTAAATCTGGGGAATATGCTGGATGAGGGAGGAGTTCGTAGCCTAACTCATGCAATTTTGCCACTGAGACTACGGACTTGTGCGCCGGTGCGTTGTCCTGGTGAAAAAGAACTTTTTTCTTCGCCAAATGCGGCCGTTTTTGCTTCAAATCGTCTTGGAATCAATCCAGCAGCTCTGTGTAATATGCGCCGGTGATCGTTCTACCCTTTTCAAGGTAATCGATGTGAATAACACCGCGCGCATCCCAAAAAACTGTCGCCATGACCTTGTTTGCTGACAAACCCGCCTTCTTTGGATTCGATTTACCAGGAGAAGTCCATTGTTTTGACTGTTCCTTGGTTTCTGGTGTGTTGTGGTGAATCCAGGTTTCATCCACGGTTACGAAATGGCGCAAAACTCAGCCGAATTTTTCTGGAACATCGCCAAACACACCTTTGAAGTTGTCAAACGAATGTGTTTGTTGTCGATTGTGAGCAAACGAACAAATATTTATGTAAAATGGAAATCACTGAGCCATGCGATAAGCCTGTGGCCTCTTCAAGCTCGCACACTTTCACTCGCCGATCGTCCATTATCAAACCATGAATTTTGTCGACCATTTCTGGTGTGGTGACCTCAATTGGGCGACCAGAACGTTCGGCGTCACTTGTGCTTGAACGACCGCACCGAAATTGAGTAAACCAGTGGTGAATGGTTCCAATCGATGGTGAAGAGTCCCCATAATATTTGTCAAGCTTTTGTTTGGTTTGCGTGATAGTTTTTTCTCCCAAAAAATAGTGTTTAATGAGCACTCGAAATTCACTTTTTCCCATTTTAACGAAAATGCTAGTAGGCGTCTATATAAAATAGCTGCCACAACAAAACTATTTGACAGATCTGTCTGAAAATTTGGGTGCGTTCGTTTGAAAGATGATTTTTGACAAAAAAAAATTAAATTTAAGGTGACGACACAATTTGTGTTAATTTTCAGGGACCTATTGACCCACTCTCGTACTCAATTTTTGCTCAGAAAATGGAATAACTGTCGGATATTGAAGTAATTTTCATCATATTTTGGTGTATTGCTATTCAAGTTTGGACTCGTTAACTTATTATCGATTTTTGGCAGATTTGAGATTTGAACAATTTAACTACAAGCCAAGCCGTGTCCTTCATTTGTTCAATCTCAACTAAAAAATTGATTAAAATCGGAAATGTCAGAAAATTTCTTTACGTAACTTGCTAGTTCCATTTCAGCGTTCGGTGGAGCTCTTTTTGCTTCTTGTGATCGACTCTATTTTTGGTTTTTCTGCAAAAACTCTTCAGCTTTTGCTCATTTTCGCATTTGAATAATATAAAACTGCCACAAACCTAACTACATGTGTGTCACAATTCTTTCAGATTCGTGTTAAAAACACTGATGACAATATGCCCAGGAACTGTATTACTAGTGTTTATGGTATCCTTATGGATAATAGCCTCGTGGACGCTACGCCAATGTGAAAGGTAAGAATTTTCATTCGTGCAAAAACAAAAAAAAAAAAATTAAAAAAAAAAAAAAAATACAACATTATTATTTTTATTTGTATATTTTTCTCCCAATCTTTCGTAAAAGAAAAAATAAAAAATATACCACAAAAGAAACAGTATAAAGAAACAAAAAAATACAAAACAATCTAATACAGTTAGCACCTTAACACAAAATGCATGCAAACTTTTTCAGTGTCCATACAAATAGAATGTGCATTTATGGAATGTTCTAGTCTAGCATTGGTAACGTTGATGTAGCCAGTTTTTTTTTTTTTGATTTGATTGTACCAATGGTTGTTCGTACGCACGTTTTGCTTCAAAACGTTCTTGTACATGTAAATACTCGTATATATTCCTAAATATTATATAGACTTGGCTGCACTTGTTTCTCGCTTTCTCCTATAATCATTTTATACATATTTTTTTTTTCTGTTTTAGTTTATTTTTTATTCTCACACTGATTTTTTGGTTCTTAATAAAACTGTTTTAATTTTTTTTTTCTTAGTATAACTCCGAACTTTCTTATAGAAAAATTTGTAGACGAGAAATATTATTAAGCTATGCATGAGAAAAAGTAATTTATGTATATTGTATAACTTGAAGTATTTTTTTGCGGCAGACCCGTAGTTTTTATGAGAGTGAAAAAAATTTCCAAAGCATAACCTTTAAAAAGTTGTATTTAGTTGCTAAAGGTTAAGATTATTATACCATTAGAAAAGTAAGAGTAAATTATTAATTTTATAACAAATATTTGATACTAAGGTCTAATAAAATTAAAAAAAACGTATATGTAATTAAATGTTAATATCTTTATTTTTTCTTTATAAAAAGTACAAGTTTTAAGATTTTGTGCAGCTGAGTAATTTCTTTTGTATCATATACAGGGTGGCCCAAAAATATTAAGTGGATTTTAAATTTGAATAACTTTTTATTTGATTAACGAATTTTAACAAAACCAGAAGAATGTTAAAGCTTAATCTATGCTATTTTTAACGATGTTAATATCCTTTATTTTGTGGTATCAATGCCAATACAAGTATATAGGAGACTGGGGATTTTATCTTGTAAACATTTCCTTTCAGATAACTCCATAGAAAGAAGTTTGGAGCTGTTAAGTCTGGAGAATGAACCGGCCATCAATGTCTCCATTTTTTGAGATTATTCGGCCTGAGAACATATCTCGAAGAATAGTCATTATATCTCTGGTTATATGGGCAGTAGTGCCCTCTTTTTAAACATAGGGGCAAGAAATTGCTGAACCAGCTGCAGATGTAAAAAGTTTTCGAGCATTGCTCTATACTCGTCCCCATTCGCCGTTACTGGATCCCCATTTCCGTCTTCAAAGAAATAGGGCCCCATGATCCTTATAGCTGATATACCACACCAAACCATGACTTAAAGTGGATGCATCTGCCGCAACTATTCGAGGAATTTTCATATCCCAGAAATTGCAAATATCGAAATGGGATTCGTATGACATTATCGATTTGTCCAAAAAATAGCGGTCTTAATTTTGTTTTCCAAGCAGTGTGCGGACCAATAATAACTGACTTGTGTGATCTCTGGCAAGCAGTTGCTAATTAAATTGAATTTAATCCTGTTGTCTCAGCAACGTCCGGGCGCAGGTCTTCCAGTTTGTCTATGGTTGAACACACTTTCTACTAGTCGAAAACAATTGAAGGGTAGTACCGAATTTAAGATTCAACAGAGAAAATTAATTATGGGATTGTCCAGTGCACCATTATTCAAAATCGAAATATTTAGTCTAAAAGAGAAAACATATTTTTTTTACAATTATGAATTTTTAAAATCCACTTAATATTTTTGGGTCAACCTGTATATATCAGCTAGGTCTTGATATGATATATATCCCAGACTTTGCTATCATTATTCTTATCTCTTTCCATTCTATAATATCAGCTTACGCGGCCGACTTCGCCTATCCCAAAAAGTTGCGTGCTTTAAAAATGTTCCCAAGTATTCCCCTGTATTCCAGGTAGTTTTTGTACCCAAAGGTAAGAAATTTCAGATACACTCTCCAAGGATCTCAGATCGATTTGACGTCCTTTATACTAGAAACTCTCAAGAGAATTCTAGATCTCTACATTAAGGACTCAGTCCCAACTTAGTCGCAATATGCCTATAAAAAATGAAAATCCATTGAGACAGCCCTACACACAATGGGGAATTCACCTTGGTGGCTTTTCTGGACAAGGAAGGAGCTTTCAATAACGTTGAAACCAATTCGATTATCAATGTAGGCAAAGCATTTGTGAACCCATCTACTGCATTATAGACCACATACTCAGAGTAACCAATGCTTTCCTTGGAGGCAATTCTGTCAAGAGACTAGAACACTGGGGGACTCCTCAAGGTAGTGTACTTTTCCTTCTGCTCTGGAGAGTAGTTTAAGAAATAGAGAAAACTGGGTGCAAGGTTTTAGCTTACGCATACGATGTCGCTATTTTAGTATCAGGAAAGCTCCCGACCAAGACCAAATTAGTCCTGTTCACTAGGAAATATCAAATCTCCTGTTTCAACCCTCGAATAGAGCTAATTTGTTCGGACTTAAGCTCAACTGGAAAGAAAATATCGCCGAACGTGCCAGAAAATCCATGGCTGCACAATACTTTTTTAAAAAGGCGATAGTCTCATCATGGGGCTTACAGCCAAATATAAAGCATTGGTTGTACACTTCAGTAGTTAGACCGATTCTCACAAATTATATACTAGCGTTGTGGACCGCCCTGGAGAATTATTACGAGTAGCATATCGCATCACCATGCTGCACCTGCACCTTATCCCAATCGAAATAGTCTGCAAATAACTAGCTGCCAGCTCAGCATTAAGACTGAGAGACTCACAGCTGTGGAGAGAACAACATGCCAGTATCCTATTGATGTAATGTCGTTCCTCCAGAGTCACCGGCTACTAAATGAATTTTTAACTTGGGCTACAAACACTCTATACCGGACAGATTAGAGTTGACGCACAGCGCTGTCCTTCACACCGATTCGCTGTCAATTTTGACGGATGGGTCAAAAATCAAGGACGGAGTCGGTGCCGGAGTCTTCTCAGAGGACCTGGACATTTGCCTGTTCTTTAACCTTCTGGGCCATTGTAGCATTTTCCAAGCCGAAGTCACCGCTATTCATCGAGCTACAGTACAAACCGCATAGACATAACCTCGTTAAATAAGGCGGACCATAGATGACAACATCTAGACCATTGAAATACTGCCAGGATAAAGTGGACAGTACTAGATTAAAAGAGGTCTAAAGTCCTTCTGAAACAGAAGATTGGAACCCACTGAAAACTAACCATCGTAAAACCAGGGTACTGTACGATAGGTATGCCTAGCGCAAAGATTGAGCATCTCCTACAATAACTTCTGCAGGAGTTGCAGAGATGAGGAAGGAGAAGAACAGTAGCACACTTCTTATGTAGTTTCCCCCTACTCGCCAAGATAAGAAAGCCACGCTATATGAATACCTTTTCAATGATCTTAATGATCTCAATAACGCCTGCATGACGTTCGTTAAAAAACTGAATTTTGAAAACTAATTGGTTTCAATGCTATGATTACACTTGACGACAAAACTAATAAACGCAACAAGTTGAAACACTGTGGATAATTTGTTGAGACTTGTCCAATTTTTACTCTCAGAAGTGTGTCACATGTTCGCTAGAGGAGGGGAAAGACTTTTTTTTTTCTTTTCTTGGATTCGAACCTTGAATCTCCCGCTCAGTGGTCGAACACTTAAAGACTGAGCCTCGACGCCCACAACTCTCACAACTTTTCCCTTATTTAGGAAATCTACCATTTTAATACATAAGGCTAAGAACACATGGACCGCACTAAGTAGGTTATAGTAAGCCTTTCCAGACAAAATTTGAATGCAATGAATAACAACGTATCACAATCGATTTAGCCCTATTTGAACTTTGATAAATCGAATTGAAAGACAGAAGGACATTTTGCCATGAATGTTATTTGCACCGTCAAAATGAAAGACTTTCAAGTCCCAGAGAAGAATGCTGCGAAATGTCTTGGTTCTCATAAACAATTCCGAAATTGGAAAAATGCTGTACTAGTGAATAGTGCATTGCACCATATGCATACACACACAAGACAAAAAGGTATCCTATACTCGTACTCAAACCACTAAAAATAAAAGAAAATGTTGAACTACCCTGTTTTGGCATTTTTTTAATTTACTAGGAAAAAGCCCGGCGTGCTTTCAATCAGTAGAGAATAATTTGACATTTGTCATGTCCCTTTAAAT
The DNA here is from genome assembly GCA_963082735.1 of Pocota personata. NCBI lineage: Eukaryota > Metazoa > Arthropoda > Insecta > Diptera > Syrphidae > Pocota > Pocota personata. The sequence goes on from OY720430.1 coordinate 58,987,279, forward strand.
CATACTCATTGACGTTACTCGCGCGCCACCTATCGTAAATTTTTGAGAGTATCATACAGGGTTTTTCAATAAGAACATAACAATTTTGTATTTAAATAAAACACCGAATAATTGAGATATCGGGCTGAGATTTATTCCAGGTGTAGTACACATATTAAATTTAAGTATGGAATTGGATCTCGTTCATATGACCACCGCGTGTACGTTTGCAGCGATCGATTCTTTGGAGCCAATTTTCCACCACTCTTCCAACATATCGGCCGGAAAGTTGGCAATTTCCCTTTCGATATTGTTCCTGGGCTCCTCTAACGTTGTTGGCTTGTTGGCATAAACCAACGACTCAATCGGTCAATTGTTTGACCAGCTTGTTGTAACCACATATCACTGATGTCAAGTCCATCCAATTCTGGCCAAAAAAAGTCTTCCAACATGGCGAACTCCATTGACCGTGACATGGCGATCATTTTCATCGACGAAAAAATTCGGTCCAATCACACCTCCGGCATGAAATCCACACCACACGGTCACTTTTGGTGGACGCAATATTCTCTTGAAGCACATGTGGGTTTGTTTCCGTCCGAATTCCTGTGAACGGCGTGGAATCAACTGATTTGGCTCATGAACTGAGGCACTTACGGCTGGGATATTTTCGGTCTTCGACGAGTGCTTTGTCTCACTGGTACATGAACATTCAATAATGAATATGTTGGCTCGAATTTATCGACTATCTATGTCTGGTGGAACCATCATTACGACCGAAAATTGGAGTAAGCTCTCTTTCAGTTGCCACCAACGACTCAGAATTTCGGTAGTCATTTTTAATAATTTCCAAACGTTGCTCGTTCGTGAACTTCACCATGATAAAAATGTAAACTTTGACTGACGTTTTGATATTGACAGATCATAAAAAAAGTTTAAGGATGCATTTTCATTAAAATACAAAATCGTTATGTCCCTATTGAAAAACCATTTATAAACCTTTGCCGTCCCTTAGACATAAATTTTCCAAAGTTTCATCTCAATCGGATGAACTGTCTTTGTGGTAAGCGGGCACAAGCATTCACACACCGTTGAGTTATATATATAGATTGCTTTTCCTGACCTCAATTAATCTGAAAAAAAAAATGGATCTGTTAAAGGGACTGGTAAACCGAGGTTTTACTGTACTAAAAAATGCATTTTTTTTTAAATTACGTTGTTCGAGCAAATATCCGAAATTTTTAAAAAATACGTCACAATTTTCAAAACATTTAAAAATTTTACATGACCTTGCAGATAATTTTAAAATACAACTTCAACCTTAAGTATTTTTTTGTTGTTTTTTAAAAAAATAAAATTATTGCATTTGTAATAATTTTCTAGAAAAGGGCAAGAGCCTGAGTTCAACAAGAAAAAAAAAGTAACAGTTGAAATCCAGGTTAGGGAATACTACTTGAACTTGAATTTAAATTTTGAAATACGTTTAATATTGAAGTTACCTCTTGAAGTTCTACGCTGGTCATCTACTATTAATTATAGTACTTTTATTATAATTAAATTATAGTTTGCTTCCTTAAAAATTTTCATTTGTTTAACCCTTTTTTTTATCACATCATCATCATATATCATATATATCTTCTTAATTTGATCCTTTTTTAATGCACTTATCATCATCGTACGGTATTAAAAAAAAGTTTTGGCTGAAGTTGGGAAATTAAAATGAAGAAAAAATATTGAAAAGAAAAGAAAAGTTCTACCAAACTTTGTAGGAATAACTTTATTGAGTACTAAGAGCAATTAAGAAAGTTAGCCGTTTTGTCGATGGAGTATACTGCTATCCGAACATACGTTTAGACGATATGTCGATTCTTATCAGACCCTATCGAAAACTTCTCCAAAGCACTTAAGTTGGGTGGCATTTTATTGTTCTTTATGGTATTTCATACATTCTGAAAAAAACGTTGCATCTTTAAGCTTCAAGTAGGGAAAAATATTTCCTTTTACATTTCAGTATATCGTCGTCGCTTTTTTTTTCTCTAAATTCAATAAACATACAGTTTTTGAATGAAAAGATTGCGGAATCGAAATTTTAACACCCCCATCACAAGCCTATCATTACTGCTACAACTATCTATTGACAGTGTTAGTGATGAGCTTGTTGGTTTCCAATTCAGATTACTCCTGAATCAAATGCTGTCAGATTATACAATTCGTTTTTGTATCTTTCTGCAACAAGAAGTTTTAAGAAAAAGTTAAAATGATAGTACGGCACGAAACTCGACTCCAATTGACGAATTCTTATATTTTGAAAGTAATTGGTCAATTTACGCAAAGTAATATTATGTACTACGTAAAAATATGTACTATCACCACTTTCTCAGAAGCTGACGAGTGTCTCAGTGGGAAGTGCACTAAAAAAAACTCCATTGTCGCGAGTTGAAAAAAACATCATGGCGGACGGTGGACACCATTTTGTTTATCTCTTACATTTTGAATTTTTTTAAAACCGACAAGTGCATTAATATTAAAAAATTACATGATAGCGCTCACGGTTGAGTAATATTAAAAATAAAGAACGAGAGAGCACGACTTTTTGACAGTTTTTGTTTTCCCTACCAGAATGGTATAAACGGAACACTAATGGATTCAACACGGTATCTGTCTGTCCATCCGTGTGTCTGTCTGACTTGTACAACCCTTTGGTGTAATCAGGAAAAAAAGATGCAAAAAATATTTTTGTTGGGGGTGCTTTTGGGAGCAAATATACCCCAAGAAAATACAAATGTTTTTTACAACCCCATCAAATTAAAACTGACCTTCCAAGGAGTCTAAAAATGTAAAATATTTCCGAAACTATTAATGCGTCAGCCTACAATTTCTCACCCCGTCTTCATCCGACAAAACTCAAAACCCAAACTTTGTTCAAAAGCGATTTGGTGGTTCTTTAGTTAGGCGTATGTTTTAAACCCGTCGTCATATTTTACTCTCACCCCATTCAATTTCGATCAATTTCAAGTGGAACTGCTAATATATCAGTCAAATTTCATCGAAATTCATTTGAGAGTGCTTGACTTGGGAGACTAACAAAGATGATTTAAAATTTTTGAAACCTCGCCCGATAGTTTTTAGGTGAAATGACCTACGAATCAGGATATATACATATATATATTTGCTTACTTTACTTTAGATGACGCTACAGCCAGGGGTAGACCTGGGCTTGGGCGTGTGCTAGCCGCCTTTAGTTTTGCACACGAAGTTTGTTAATGTCCCTTTTCACTTGTGTGCATCCACCTTAAGTGAGGTCTTCCTTTAACGCGTCGTCCCTCCGGAATGAATTCGAAGGCTTTCCGGGCCGGAGCGTTGATGTCCATTCGCTCTACATATCCTAACCATCTTAGGCGATAAATTCGAACCCTTCTAGGTGGATGCCGTTGCACAGCCGGTATAGTTCGTTATTATATCTTCTCCTCCATTTCCTATCGATCCAAACGGGACCACAAATCACTCGAAGAATTTTTCTTTCAAAATAACCAAATGTGTTTTCATTCGCCTTTGATAACATCCGTGCTCTTGCACCATATAACAGAACTGGGATGATGGGGGTCTTATATAAAATTTTCTTCTTAGCCCATAGAAACAGCGGTTGGCAAGAGTGATTCTTCGTTTGATCACTGCGCTGGTGTCATTGTTTGAATATACAGCATAAACTACGTAAACAAAGTCCTTAACTACCTCAAAGTTGTAGCTGTCTATTGTGATGTTCTGTCCAAGCCGCCGATGTTGATTGTCCTTTTTTGTTGACAGAATATATTTTATTTTGTCTTCGTTAACCGCTATTTCGCAGCTTCTGTTTCAATACTCCCGAAGCAGCACAGACAATTATGTCAATGTCATCAGCATATGCGAGTAATTGTATAGACTTTTGAAAGATCGTACCCCTGATCTTAGGTTGAGAATTTTCTACAATCCGTTAAAGTATACGTATGATGTTAAAGAAATCACATGTACGATATTTCATCATCGACGGTAGTTACTCCAAAGTGTCTGTGGATATCATTGTTTCTGATATACCATGGGGTATTTACTCTCTATTGCTTCGTTTGGTACAACCCCAAAGTTGTATACCATACGTCCAAATGGGTTTAAACACTTGCTTGTATAAAAGCATATATATGCTTAATTTGGAATGTCTTCCAAGTACCCAATACATTTGTCTGAATATATTTTCAAGCTTGTCGCGTTTCTTTTTAACGTGCGACTTCCAGTTGAGTTTCGCGTCTAGTGTGATTCCTAGATACCTTGCCACGAGTATATGTACCAACTTAATGAAAATAGGTAGGTCGTTAATTTGTTTATAACTAAAGTTAACACGAGTTGATTTGGTCTCGTTGAGTGCAATGCGCCAAATCTCTGTCCATTCGCAAATTTTGTCCAAAGCTCGTTGGAGCTTTGCAGTTGCTAACTCGACTGATTAATCTGTTGTTAATATAACGTAGCTACGACAGTGCCTTCTTCTTGCGGTATATCTCGAAGTGTACAATAAGAATAAAACCGGACCAAGAACACTTCCTTGCGGTACTCTAGAAAACGATTTCCTTAAAATAGGAGTATTCCGATCCGTGTTTAACACGGAATAGTCTGTTCGCAAGGTAGGATTTTAAATCTCATATAATTGTTCCGGAAGAACCTGTCTTAACTGAAACTTCAAGCATTCATGCCATACCTTGTCGAAGGCTTGAGAGACGTCCAGAAAAGTGGTAGAACATACCTTTTTCTCCTCTAAATTTTACTCTATTTCATTTGTTATTTTATAAACCTGATCAATTGTGTAATGCTTTGTTCTGAAGCCGAATTGATAGTCCTTAGATACTATCGGCAGGAGCGATATCGGTCTGTAACCTTGACAGGTGAACAGCTCTCTGTCTATAAGTAGGTTTTGCATTTTATGTAGTGGGAAGATCTTTTCATTTGATACTTCCGGAGGCAAAAGGAAGACTTCGAATGAACCAACTCTTGACAAATGTGATGCGTATTCGCAGTACTATCAGTTGTATCCCTTTTCTCCCTCATTCACGTCGAAATTCCCTGTGCAGTTTTTCGAAATAAACCCAAAATTGTCGCCACTGTAAATTAGTAAAAAAAAAAAAGTTTATTTTCCGAAAAAATGCGTATATTTGTATTCGATTTTAAAGTACAAACTCTATAATTACATGTGGAATGCAATACAATACATGTGGCCTTTCGAGCACTCGAATCGTTTGTAGCATAACGTAACGTATCCCCAAAAAAATCGCATTAAATCGCACAATCTTGGTAGCCAATTAAAGTCTACAAAACGCTAAGTAAAGCGTCCAGGAAATTTATCGTGCAATTTATCGTTCCACCCTGCCGTAAATAAACATCATTCAAGTCTAGCTCTTCAATTTCAAGACAAAAAAGTCGGTTAGCATTATTCGGTAGCGCAATCCATTGACTGACGGTGGCACCAGCTTCATTTTCTACGAAATAAGATCCGATGATGCCGCAAGCCCAAAAACTATACCAATCTGTAACTCGTTGTGGATGGAGAGGTTGCTTCACAATCACTCTCGGCTTTTTGGAGCGCTAGATGTGACAGTTCTATTTATTAAATGCCACTCCATCAGCGAACCTACGGCGTTGTCCATGGTCCGCTGGTTTCAATTCTTCAGCCAGCTGAACTTTGTAAACATGCATGCATCAATATCATTATGCAAAATGCCAAAATGCAGTGTAGGCTGGTTTGGGATATGCCTAATTGCTGCGAACGTCTTTAAACCAAACAAACAAACCTGGGTTTTTGGCGATACTTTCAGTCTCAGCAGCAATGTTTTCGATTGACCTGGCTTGACGAGTACGAGTCTTCACATCTCTATTCTATTTATTGATCAGGTTCACAATAGCTGGGAGAGAAGGTGCTTCATACGAGTAGAGACTAAAAAAAATTCGAACTTTACGAAATGTCTCCGCGAAATTTCCACCATTTTTGTAGTTTTTCACTATTTCTACGCCTTACTGACGTGAATGTCGTTTAATTTTCTTTCATTCCTTGACAGCTGTCAAGTGAAAACTATACAGTTAGTTTTTACTTGACAGCTGTCAAGGAATGACAGTTTTATGCATGTAAGGTCAAAAATACCGCGGTATTTAAAATGAAAGCTCTTACTGAAAGATCCTTTGCACTGGATCTGGTGGTATTTCTTTCTTTTCTACATGAAATAAATGTTTTGTTTTTGTAAGGGTGCCTTCGAACCACACTGCACAGCAACTTACCAACAAATACGAGTACCATGCGATTCAAACTGTGAGTGGTGGAGGCGATTCGTCGTGCAATCTATACTGAGTGGTTGGCTGCGAGGTCGAGGCTGGTTGTAGCTTATCGTGTAGGACGAGAGCATCGTGGCGCTCAACTCCACCTTCGCACCCTTTTGAATTCCAAAACTTTCAGTTTTGCCTAAACGTGTGCTTGCCCACCTATCTATGGGACTACTACCAGTACTTATGGGATTTACTTGATTTATATTTTCATTTTACTATTTTTTTTTTTTCTTAAATCTTAAGGTTACCATTTATTGTTAAAGATTAAGTTATGATGTACATTTTTATTTGAATGTACATAGATTGAATTATAATTAGAATAGTATACCTATAAATATTATTTGAAAATGTATTACTAATGTAGATACTTGAACTTTCTTTCAATGTAAAAAAAAAAAAAAAAAAAAATGCTTTCATTCACCCCAAATGATCCCCTTTACTTTCGAATAAAAATGTAAAAATGATTTCTAATCATACAAGAAGCAAAATCTAATAAATTTAAGAAAAAAGCATGACACATGTAAGATAACATAATAACTCTCTATCCTGCTTGACTTTGTTCTTCAACTAGTGAACAGAGAGTAGTTAGATTAAGCTTACAAATCAAAGGCATGAACTAAGAACACTCTTCTGTTTTCAGAAGATCCCTGAGGTCCCTGCTGACTTGTTTATATAGTATGTGATACTGTAGCCTATCATTCAAGTCTCTAACTTCTTTGTACATACAATGCTGAAAAGACGACTTTTAATTACTAAGTTTACCATTTTCGTTAATGTCAGTAATGTTTTTTTTTTTTTGTTTACTATTATATTTTAAACAATCCACTGCCGTACGTAGATCCTAGACACGTAATATGCTTTGGACATTTTTTTCGTCTTGTATATCCCCTCTCTCAATATGCAAATAAAAAAAAAATCCCTTCTTTATTATTATCAATTTAAATCTTCATGCTACGTATTGACACGAATAAAAAAAAAAAAAGTTTAAAAAGAAAATTATAAATAATATGAACTTCCTTTTTTCATTTAGTTTCTGTTTCTTCTTCTTCCTACTCTCTCTCTCTCTCTCTCTCTCGATTTTATTATTATTATTATTATTCTTTCCTCTAGATATACTCGTTTCCATTATTCCATTAGAATTTTTTCGTTATTCTTCCTTTTTTCTCATTATTTATATTTTTTCTTCTATATATCCTTTTTTAATACAACAAGTTGTCTATTCTTTTCTTAAACAAAAAAAAAAAAAAAACAAAAAAAAAAAAATGCCTGCTAAAATGTTGTACGATTAAAAAAAAAAATTTTTATACTTCTTATACGAGAAAAAAAAAAAAAATATTTTTAACTGATTTCAAATTTATTAAGCTTGAAAATATGGATTGAACTACGCCTGCAACGTAAAAAACCAACCAAAGCATCTATATTTAAAATAAAAATGGAGTTTAGCCAAAACACGTGCTCCAATATTTATGAATTATCATTGTATTTCATATAAGTGTATCAATATTACTCTTAATTGATTGGTGTACGATTTGTTATGTTTTTTTCTTTATTTTTTTCCTAATTTTAGCATTTATTTTTATTTTTGGTTTATACAATTTCAAATTGTTTCCTTTATTGTTACGTGCATTTCATATGTTTACTATAATTTCCATAAATTAGAGCTATCAATGAAAATTTCCAAAATTTTGTTTTTTTTTTTATTATTTCATACATATTTTACTTTTTTTTTTTCAAATACATATATATTAGTTTGTGTATATAAATATACCTAATATTGAAAGTGAGCAGAATATATAAATATATTTTTGTTTAAAGACAAACTTTAGTTAATTTTAGTTTCGATTTGGGCTTAAATATTTTATAGCATGGTCATTGTTGAAATATACATGAAAAAAAAAAAAAATCGTTTTTAAATATCTTTAAAAAAATGATTTAAAAAAAAAAAAGATTTCCCAAATAATATATAATCTATCAAAAAAAAAAAAGTGCTTAGTTTACTTAGTTAAGCCATTAAAAATGACGTAAAATGTGAATTGTAGTTTTATTTTTTTTTTATATCGAACACACTTCAATATATAAAAAAAAAAAAAAAAAATAATAATAATTTTATTTAGTAAAATATTTAAAATAAATAAAAATTTACATTTAGCTTTTTTGTATAATACAAAAGCTTATTTCATAGAAAAATTCAAATATATTCAAAGACGTTAAGTTGATTTCTCAAATACTCAAAAGGCAATCACTTCACTTGAAAATACACCTCCCGACACTTCATCTCCATAGAATCAAAAGTTGACACTTAAAATTCAAAAAAAAAAAAAACCGTTGAAAACCGTTGTTGCGATATATATATATTAGAAAGATCTCTGTTTTTTTTTTTTTTTTTCTTCTTTTTAACAAAAATTCACAAATACAATTATTCAGTCAAATACAATTATACAAGTGTTTCGTTTTCTTTTTGTTGTTTGATTTACAAAAGAAATATATCTACTATGCAGGAATTTTTTATTTTGTATTTGGACAACAAAATTTTTCACATAATTTCACATATGTTTATTTGTTTGTTCCACTTTTCACTATCCTTCCCGAATAAGGTTCCACGACGAGGAGCACGCGAATTTGCTAAACTCCATGTGGCTTACAGCCATCACCTTTTTATGTGTGGGCTATGGCGATATAGTTCCCAACACATATTGCGGACGTGGTATAACTCTAACTTGTGGTATGGTGGTGAGTATTATAAACAAAAAAAAAAAAAAAAGAGAAAAACAAAAATATTTAGCCAAATCAAATCCAAAATTGAACCTAATTTTTGTTTGTTTTTTTTTTTTTTATATATATACTTTTATTTTGGTTGTAAGCTACTTCTAACCAGGCTTAACCTAGAAACTAGAATATGAACAAAGTGCGCCATATAAAAGTTTTAATTTTTTTTTTGCAATTTTTTTAAAAAAAAAAAAGAAAACATCTACTAATACTTAAAATCAGCAGCTTCGGTTGGTTGGACTTTGCCATGAATGCTCTTCGAATGATTTAAATAAATATCTCTCAAGTTCGATCCATATTTTCTGCTCTGCGAAATCAGAAACAAAATCGATTGTATTTGTACTTTGATATCTCTACTACAAACACGTGTATAAAAACAAAAAAAAAAAAAAAAAAATTTATAATTTTTCTTTCCAACCATGTATCTATGTGTTTATCGAACAGGTTTCATGACGAAGAACATGCAAATCTTTTGAATGCTATGTGGCTAATTGCGATCACTTTTTTAAGTGTCGGTTTTGGTGATATTGTCCCAAACACATATTGTGGTCGTGGTATCGCCGTCAGCACTGGAATTATGGTGAGTTTATTTCGATATGAGTAATGCGCCAAGCAAAAGATGAATTGCCAAAAATTAAAATCCGATTTTGATGAAAAAAAAAAAAATCACGCTAAAGCCAATACGTTGAATCATATTAAATGCTGCACGGACTGCCCCGACAGTCAATGATATGCATGACATAAACTAAAAAAAAATCTAGGATATCAACTTTTAAAGTAAAAAAAAAAATAAATAATATGTGCACGACAAGGAACTAATCAACAAAAATCACTTTTTTTATTAACAAAATCCTGTACAATCCTATAACCCTTCCCTAAATTTTAAAAATGTTAACCTTTTCAGATTATTTCTTAAAATTTTTAGATTAATTCATATAATATGTATTTTTGTTATTTACTTGTCTATTTTCCCAAGATACATATATAGTAAGAGGTGCTCCATTATTATATATTTCTTTGTACCGTCAAGTCTTATGAATTAAAAGTTAAAACATGAAAAAGTGCTGCTGCATACCTTTAGTTTCACCAGTGCACTATTTTATATTTTATCTTGCATCCTCACAAGTCCAAGTTTTTTTTGACAACCTAACCTTTCATAATTTCTTTGAAACTAAAATCGTAAAAAAAAAAGTCATTAAAAATAAAAATCCTTCCCCTCAGCTAGTATTGTGTTTTCACGAAAATGTCGTTAAATTAACTTTCACATCTCTTAACTAACAAATGCTTTAAGAATGTTTTACTTCTTATTACAATATGCCAACAATGGGTATTAAAGTTATATGAACTGGTGCATAATTAAAACTATACGACCCTTAGTAATAAAATGTGTTTGAAAGTAACTCCTGAATAGCTCTTAAGTAATTAGGTGAACGTACATATAAGTGGCTTGTAAAGTTTTGTAGTAATAAAAGTGAGCTTCTACTATGATTTACATTCTCGATATTTTGAATTTGTTGCTGAATTTTTTGACAAATATATTGACAACAAATTCGTTATTGACTGCTGCTTCAAATTTGATTTACGAGTATGTATAGCGTCTTTCATGGGAAATTGGGAAAAAGTCGCTTTAAAAATCTCTTTTCTATGAGATTTGCCAGTTTTCGTGAAAGTACAGGGTGGCCCAAAAATATTTTAAATTTGAATAACTTTTTATTTTATGAACGAAATTTAACAAAACCAGAAGAATGTTGAAGCTTAATCTTTGTTATATTTTATAAAGTTAGGAATAGAAAATAATATCCCTCAGATGATGAAATTCTTTCACTTTTTTAAAAGTTTGTGGTGTCAATGATAATACTAGTACTTAACGTTCCTTTTCAGGTCTGAAACAGACTGGGGATTATTCTCGTAAACCCTTCCTTTCTAGGCTAGAGCTCTAAAGTTTGGAGCGGTTCAAACAATGTCTCCAATTTTTGAGACTATTCGGCCTGGAACAATTTTTTGAAGAAAAGTAATCGTATCTCTGGCTGTATGGGTAGTGGCGCCGTCTTGTTGTAGCCACATAAGTACGGGCATGGGAGACCCAGCTGCCGATGTAAACATTTTTCGAGCATTGCTCTATAATCATCCCCATTTACCATTACTGAATCCCCATTTGCGTTTTCAAAGAAATAGGGCCCTATGACCTTTTCAGCCGAAATACCACAACAAACCGTGATTCGAAGTGGATACATCTGCCACTTCTGAATTATTCGTGAGTTTTCCACATCCCAGGAATGCGAATTTTGTCCTGACTAAATTGGATTTTATGTGAAAAGTAATACAAATCCCTTCTTAAAATGCTCAGCAAGGTCGTCCATGGGATGTTTAGCTGAGACGAGCGCCACTTGGTCGATCTCGAAGGGTGTTCGCTAAGAGTTGCCTGTAGGCGGCTTAGGTTGTCTCCGGTATGTCCGGACGTAGGTCTCTCAGATTGTCTACGATTGGACACAGTTCTTTCTTGCCGAATCCGGGCTAAAAAAATGCACTATGGCGTCTATAGACGGGACACTTCTTGTGTCCTTACAATTGAAGAATTGTGCTGAATATGAGATCCGTCCAGTGCACCATTATTCAAAATATTGCAAAATATAGCTTTGTTCCAAAGTTATGAATTTTTAAAATCCACTTCATATTTTCGAGTCACCTTGTAGTTGTGGTTTACATAATTTCATAAGCGATAATTGAAAGGCTATAGTTTTAAAGAAACAAATGTTTATTCTTCGAAGTAATCACCACTAGCATTGATTGTTCGCGGCAAACGCTGTGGCAGTTAGAAAATTCCGTTTCTGAAAAAATCTTTGGTTTTGTGGCGAATGGAATCTTCGAAGATCGAAGTATTTGCATTGTCATGCAAGAGAATTGGTCCACGTCTACTGAGAAGAGGCGACAGTAATTGGATTAATTTTCCATAAACACTTGTAATTGCAATTTGTCTGCAATATGACTCTGCTGTGATGGTTTTACCGGGTTTCAAGAAAAAGTATTGAATTACCCCCTCGCTTGCCCAACATCCTCTTTCCATTACCTTTTTTCAGATAAAGTGATTGTCTTGCATGCTACCTTGGGACTAGCCGATTTTCTAATCGTCTAAAGCTTTCAAAATGGCTCGATTCTGTTATGATTGTCTAAGCTACTGGTGACTTACAGTCAATTCATTGATGATTGATGTTAGCGATTTGGCCAATATGACAGCTTATTGATGCCGTAGATACTCCAAACTTCCCAGCAAGGCATCGTACAGTAGTCGTTAGATCACATTCAACTTCCGACTATAATTCTTTGCCATCCATACCGGCCATCCGTCTTCCATAGGCTTCTCCCTTGCTAAATTTGGTAAACAGTCGGTCAATGCATTCAAATTGTTGCATCTTAGTACAATCACAGTTCTGTAATATCTGTAAATTTGCGATCTAAGAATAGATTATGGTCGTCATAATCGCTCACCACAATCACCAAATTCGAACAAACAATACTAAGTTGTCGTAAGACCTGTGTATCATCGTAAAACTCGATCAACTCAAAATATAGCCGCTGTGAGTGCCTCAGTGTCCAAAACCCCAGAATTGTCATTCCACGCCGCTGTCTACAGCTCCGTTTGGCGTATTTTGAACTTGGATTTGCATCTTCAACCCTATAAGGTCTAGCCTACGAGTATACAACAACTAAAGCCTGCTGGCCATAAAATGCGCAGAACATACGCCGATTTGGTGCTGGAATATCAATAAGTTGACGTCGATTTTTCGAACAAAATCTTTTTCACTGATGAGGCTATTTCGCGGCTACGTAAACAAACAAAATTACAGATTGTGGGTTTCTGAGAACCCAAATGTGAAAGTTGAAAGGACATTGCATCTACCACGGGTGACAGTTTGGTGCGAACTATGGACCGACGGCACCACTATTAGAGTGAATTCTTTGTGCTATGGTCAAATGATAATCAACTTTTGTTGGCTTAAGATTGGAGACATTGATGTGAGCAACATGTGTTTCCTATAGGGCGGGGCTACGTACCACGTAACACAGGGAAATTTGACTCTTGTGCGAAAAGTTTCCCGGCCGTTTAATTTCTAAATTTGTCGGCATCAATTGGCCGCCAAGACCCCATTGGATTTGTTTTTGTGGAGCTATGCTAAAGATCGTGTCCATGCAGACGATTCTCAAACTTTTGAGCACTTAAAAACCAATATCCGTGAAGTTATGACCACAATACAGCCAGGAATGTGTCGAAAAGTCATCGAAAAATACATTTATTTAAATTAAAATCTTAAAGTACAAAAATGAATAAAATGAATAACCCTGTAAATATACAGATGTTGCTGCACTAATGTCTCAGACAAAACTGATTGTAAAGCAAACCCGGCACTACACACATGTATATCCCTTGAGCTTAATGTTAACTTTAAAACCAGGAACGAAAATATGGAAAGAGAGTCCCTTAAACCATAAAAAAATGCATCGAAATCGGTTCAATAATTCTGACTTGCTTTCCCTTTCTGCTTTTTTTATGTAATGATAAGCATTTTCGTTAAAACAAATATCTCTATGTGCGATCTGATTCGCGCTTGACCAATGTATTGAGAAGTATAATTTTCGTTAAGATTTTTCGATCTCGAGATTTTGATCAATCTTAATTGTGGCCTAAACGGCATATCTGTAATCTGTGGGCTTATGCCAGGAGGCAAAATCCGAATTTTCATTCTAACCTAAAAACTAATACTTTGTGTCTAAAACGATTGCGATACAAATTTATATCTGAGGTAATATAGATTACGGAAATTAGGGACATAGAAATAAGAAAGGGCTAGGCTTCATTTGGCCAGACCTCAATAGAAAATGTACAGGGTGGCTCAAAAAGACCTCTGTGGTTTGAATTTGTTTTAACTTTTTTATTTCAGAGTAAGTTATATGTAAGTGCAGTCTACATAGATCAGAATTTTTATTGACCTAAACGTGAAAGATTATGTCTCGCAAATTATGGCCATTCTCTACTTCATACATTCGTGCTGTTTCCGACACATTTCCCATCACCTGTCGCAAAATTCCAAATGTTATGACACGGATTTCATTGTGAATATTGGTTTTCAGTTGGGGAATGGTCGCTGGCTGATTGATGTACACTCGTTTTTTCAAAAAAATCCAATGAAAATACTCGGGAGCGATTAAATCCGGCCAATTGAAGTCGCTACTGTGCAAAATAATGCGTTCGTCTAGATGCTCGGAATAGAGCCATTATCTCCCTTGTAGTATGCGCTGTGGCTTCATCATATTGGAACCATAGTTGCGAATGGTTTTGCATAGGTTTGGCCTCAACAAATTTTCCAACATCATCCGATATTGAGCAGCATTGATGGTAACTGCGACACCGGCTTCATTTTCAAAAAAAAAATGGACCAATATACCTACACATACATTGCACCAAACAGTACACTTAAGTGAGTGTAATTGTCGTTGGTGAACTGCTCTTGAATTTTCCGTAGCTCACTGCTGGATAGCAGTTTTGCTTGTCAAAGAAGTCCTTTAATTCATTATCAAATTGTGGATGAAATCGGGATTTTGCTGCAACGAAATGGAATAATCAATCCGTTGCTGCTAGTCTGTCGTCTTCAATTCTTACACAAGCTGAACTTTAAAGGAAAACATGTGCAATGTGGCTAAAATCCTCTGAACGAGCCTCCGCTATAGGCCGAATTGATCCGACCGTCACCTTGTTGATGTTTCTGGACTATCATGCACACTCTTCACTACACTTTAAATATTTCCATCCGTGTGCACTGTACACGTTCTTCCAGTACCATAGAGCTTCCTTACTGACCCTTCTTGCCGAAAACGTACAACCAGACCATTTTTTGTTTGGCACTGTGGGTATCATCCGCACATTAAAATATCGACGATATTGTTCAATTGTTTTAAGGTAGCATGTATCTACCTTAAAACAATGATTGATTTTCAAAATAAAATTCGATGATTATTGCTCATTGTTCTGTTGTGTATCGTTCCATTTTAAATTCCCCATGCCTTGTTTGCAAATTCAAAAAATATTGAAATAAAAAAAGTTATAACGAATTTTAAGTTTCTTGCAAAACCACGAAGTGTTTTCTTATAAAAGTACTGCAAAATTTATTCTCAACATGGATATGAAAAACAACAATATGCAGATCTATCCTACGTGTTAGTCCTATCTCAAAAGCATGGATATGATGGAGCTCATTTGTCAGAGTTCTGCCAAAGATTGTGCAACTCGATGTCATGGAAATGGACTCAGTGCAATCTCTCTCTCTCTCTGGTCGATATTCTGCGTTTCACTAAGAGTACAAGGAAATTTGACTGGATGTCTTCAGGGGTTTTAAGTATAAAGTATAAGCTTTTCTGCCTACGTACTTGGAATAAACTAACGTTTATCCCTATCACACCAATTCATTCATGACCTAGCATCGAGAAGAGAATGACTTAGATTCGACAGCCTAACAAAACGAGGTACATCCTACGATTACACTGTTCTACCAGATTGCAGGGCTTTGATAACCGATTGACAACCAACGAAGATACGACAAGTAACTTCGCCTGGAGGGTGCCGACTTCAAAGTTCATCTTTGAACTGTCGGTAAAGATAGCTGTCTTGATCTACTGCATCCGCTCTGGTTGAGAAGCCTACATTGAAATATTTCCTGAAATTCAGTTTGAGCATAGTTGTCACCAGATCTCGCTCTAACGCGGTAGCACCTAGGCTATAAAACCCGATGGGCGGATGGGATTAGAGAATAGAACTATGTATAGCAATATTTTTTAAAGCATTACATTTTTGCTTCGAAAGCCACATGCTATCGAACGAAAATCACTCTGGTTTAAAGGTGGAAATGTTGGCTTTTAGCTTATTTTATACTTGGTTTTTATATTGTAGCAATCAGAGCCTTGAGTGCTGATAGTTTTCAATTTTTGTAGTCTAGAATTTGTCCATTGTATCCTTTTATCCTTAAAAAATATTACATATTAAGGTTTAAAATAGATTTTCCGTGCAGGGGTTCCAATATTAGTTATTGTTGCTCAGTTCTACAGTTGCTTTTCCATGATTGATTTCGAAACTAATCGGTTAAATGATTAAATGGCCGCCATGAAGTTTTTGCGAACTTCAATTCTTGTGAGATAATTTTCGATGATTTTCGGCACTTTTCTGGTTATATTACGGCCATAGCTCCTCGGATATTGGTTTTTAAGTACCCCAGTGTATTTTAAGTGTCTGCACAGACACAATCTTTAGCATAGCCGCACAAAAAGAAATCCAACGAGGTCAGATCGCACGATCTTGGTGGCCAATTGATGGCACTAAAACTCGGCCGATGAATTTTTCGTGTAATAAAGCCAAATTTTCCTGTGTTATGTGACACGTAGCCTCGTCCTGTTGGAACCATATGTCGAATACGTCAATGTTTTTAATCAGACAATTCAGCGTGGCGCTTTCGTTGTTTTCAAAAAAATACGGCCCGACCACGCCACTAGTCCACAGCACGCACCAAACTATTACCCGTGGTGGATACAATAGCCTCTGAATGATCACATTTGGATTCCCAGCACCACAAATTCTGCAATTTTGTTTGTTTATGTAGTCGCCGTGTGAGAAAGAACCATATTCGCCTATATTACAGAACTGTTACTCGTATGTTTGTAGCAAAATTCAACAATTTTAATGCATTGAGCGGTGGTTACACGATCCATATTGTAAAATGGCAAGCCAAAAACTAAATATGTATCTGTCATTATGTATGACAGATAGATTTAGAGTGCCATATGGTAGCGATGTGAAACCCCATGCTCAAAATGAATAACCTTTGTAGAAATTCGCAGCACCATACGATATTTTGTTTTGTAAATATCTGCTATGAAAAATGCGAAAATAGATTAGTGACATTTTATAAGCATATCCGTGTATGTTTTTTTTTTTTTTTTTTTGTTACAAAAACCTGACAAAAACTGTGAGAATTTATATCACAGATTTTTTTTATAGTAGCGCTCCCCAATAAAATAACTAGGCTGGTAATGTCAATTTTAAAAAAGAATATAGGCCATAGCTGTCACTGTAGCTGATATACCATGCTTGGATGTCGTTGTTTTCTTCTGCTATTTTCGCTACAAAAGAAAAAAAAAATTGTGCAATACCAAAATCTTTGCGTCAGCTTTGGATTTTGAATTCTTTTTTTTTACAAAAAGGAAATTCCCAAATCCCGTTGCACTCAGACTTGATTTTCTGTCCATTGCACTATCAGGCAGAAATCCTTTTTTGGTATAGTTGTTGAGGAAACCTAGATTTTGTTCATTTCTATTTTATTCTTGGTGGATGTAGGTTGCTGTTCCCCGCTTGTGCTCGAACCTGCACAGCTCAGATCACAAGCAAACATACTACCAACTACACCGTGTCCACCCTTATTCGATTTTTAATAGTTTTAAATACCAAATATACCATATTCAAGAGCAGATACACTATGTAAGCTACACTCAAAGATACAACCTATATGTAGCTGATATTTTTTGTAGCAAGAGCAGTGGTAACAATTTTTTCAGTATAGTAACCGTATGAATTTAAAAGAAAATAATGTCAAACATTTTTTTATTTAAACTATCTATTTAGTTAAAGGTGGACAATTTAAGTGTGCTGAAACCCTGAATTGTGATAAAAGTTTTAAGAACCAGAAATTTGCTCTCCCTTCTTTATGTATTTAGATATTTATTTTGATCAGGTCTAGTAAGCTGATGTTATAAATAATTATTATTCCTAACGAATGTAAATATATGTCCACTTACTTCTTATTAATCCTCATCTTCTCATTATTCAATTCTTGTAATTTGTTGATTACCCGAAATCGTGGTCATTTATTAAGTATACACTTCATAACTGACAGTCGCTTCAGTAAACTTTAAGAAGCATCTATGTATGTCAATAGAGATTAAAAAGAGACAAAATATACTTAGATCAGAAGATTCGAAAGCAACAATCTAACCAA
Source organism: Pocota personata (assembly GCA_963082735.1). Taxonomy (NCBI): domain Eukaryota; kingdom Metazoa; phylum Arthropoda; class Insecta; order Diptera; family Syrphidae; genus Pocota; species Pocota personata. The sequence goes on from OY720430.1 coordinate 59,005,395, forward strand.
GGATATAAAATCATTACTACTTTTCTTATTATAACCTCTATGCTTAAGCGCTGACATGTAACTTTTAGGTTGGACACACAGCAAAACTATCGGCCAACTAAAAATCTTATGTCAGCAATTCTTAATCTACGAAATTATAATTATTGTATATTTATTTTAATATTTTCCCATTTCTGCATCATTTCGTTTAACTTTTTTGCAGCTACAACGAATCCCAGAACACCCATCACTCTAACTATTTTTCCCTTATCTGAACGCACTATAATTTTCAACATTTTTCAGGGCGCCGGTTGTACAGCTCTACTGGTTGCCGTGGTCTCAAGGAAACTGGAACTGACGCGAGCCGAAAAACATGTGCATAATTTTATGATGGATACACAGTTAACAAAACGGGTATTTAATTGCTAATAGTTTATGATTTCATTTGAAAAAAAAAGTAACTTACCAAAAAAAAAAAAAAAAAAAATCTGGCAAACTCCAAAGGTGACTGAATAAAACTTACTCTATTCCATTTTTTCATTTGTTTGTCTTCAATTAGCTGAAAAATGCTGCAGCGAATGTTCTTCGTGAAACTTGGCTCATTTACAAACATACAAGACTAGTAAAACGGGTTAATCCCGGTCGTGTAAGAACCCACCAAAGAAAGTTCCTTCTTGCAATATACGCGTGAGTATCAATTCAATCCAAAACTAAAAAAAAAAAATCAAATCCGTGTTTAAAAACTAACAATAAAGCAAAAAATGCAATGTAACAACCCTGGTATTGTCCTCCCCCGCCCCATAATCTTCTGACAATCAAAGTCACTAAATGTTGTCTAACAACTAATACACCTGATCGCACTATAGCTGTTTTGTTCTACTCGTATATAAAAAAAAAAAAAAAAGAAACAAATTTTTAACACCGTTTTTTTATTGCACATTTAATGCAACCATAACAACAACAACAACATACAGAATATTAATAAATGCTTAAATGCCAATCCCCCCCCCTCCAAGCCAGCCATATTGTCCTAGGAGTATGTAAGGATTCACACAGAATCGCCGACTTACAACTTAGATTAAACTCGTTTTACTAGCCTGTAAATAGGTTGTAAAGCCCTGTTTTTGCAAACACAACTTACAATAATTGGTCGTCGTTTTTTCAGAATTTCGTATCTCAAAATATGTGTGTATAAAATGTGTATAGTACCGTTTAGTAGTATATATGTAGTAGTTTGGCTTAACATTAACAAAAAAAAAAATAAAACACAGTACCCAAAAAATAAAATAAAAAATCAAGGCCTGAATTTAGTGTTGTTGGTGGTCTTACACTCCATGAATGTAAACTCCAATTTTCACTTTGAATATTAGTTTCCATATTTCGTTGTAGTTAAGATTGCAGAAGCTCCCCTATTTCACACAAGTTCCAATAATAATTTTTCTACTCCTTTGCTCCGATGCGGCGTGTTCAATTGGTGTCCTTGCTCTTGAGTTTTCCTTGAAAATGATAAGAGTTACAGATTGTAGCAATTAGCTTTATGATTTTTACCAGAAAGAATATCAAATGAAAGTATGATCCATCATTCAACTAACCTAAGTGGGTTTTTACACCCCTCCAGGTGTATGTCCTTGTGGTACTTCTCTTTTAAAATAAAATAAAAAAATAAAACACAACACTGACATTCTTTCACTATTTGAAAGAATAATTAAAACTAGTGCTTCTCTGGAGGATGGAATATTTTATTTTATTTCACAAGGACGAAATGTCCTTAAATTGATTTTTATTTTTTTGCTCCTGTTTGGAGATTTAATCACAAGGATTGTCTAAAATAAGCATAACTGCTTACCTTTTTTTTTTTTTTTTTTCTTTTATGTTTAAATCATAAAGACAACTTCGACCGTAAATCTTATCATCTTCGAGTAAAATTGTCTAGCGCTGGCGACTATATCAGTACACCTTGCATACATCATTTTATGGTTTTCATTATACTTTATGTTATCCCACAAAAAAGAGGTTTTTTTTTAGATGTTTCCCCTTTATTACCCTGAATTATTTAAGCAAATATTTCGAGATACGATTTTCTGCAATCTTAACGACGAAATGTTTGTCATTTCTCATCGCAAAGTATTTTTCACGGATGGACTAATGGACCCAAAAAAAAAAAAATTAAATTATATTTATATATAAACAAAACGAAATCATAACTATTAATAAAAAATAAAAGTTTAGTTTTAACTTAGTGCATAAGATCGTAAGATTCTTCTTTTGTGCGGGAATTCTTGGCAAATCGGAAAATCTTTTTTTACTTTCGTTTCCCTTACAAAATTTCTAAATATATTGCTAAGATTTTCCAATAAATTTAAAATATTTAAAATTTTGTATGCTTCAAACACACTGTGAGTACTAAAAATGTGTATTTTAATCAAACTAACAACCGCATTCTTAATATAATTTTTCTCTGTGTTCTAGAGGCTATTATGGCCCATTAACACTAAAGATAGAGGCAAGAGTAACTACACAATTTATTAATAAACGATTACACTTCTCGTACTTATTACTTTAGGCGGCTCCAAAATCTAAAATGTGCGATGGTATAAGCCAACCAGACGCTTGTCGTTATCCAACATTAGCAGCGTTTCTTTGAGAAAATTCTGCTCAGTAAAAGCTTGCATGAAAAATACAATAACATAAAATAACTTTATGTAAAGTTTCAGTAACTTTCGCTATTAGACGTGTTTCTTTGTAACATTATATAAAGTTCAGTTAAGTATCACAAAAAAAACTATACTCTATTTTGTATTTTGTAATTTGGCACTACTGGTTTAGTAGCGGATTGGAGTGCAAAGAAAATTAGTGACAGTAGTACCAAATTTGTTGAAATAAATAGGAAATGTTTTTTTTTTTTTTGTGAAACTTAACTAAACTTTATAAAAGGTAACAAAAAAATAAGGCTAGTGATTAAGTTATCGTTAACTGAGTATAGTGTACAGATGGGTGAAATGTTGTTACACTGACAAATGTTGGCAGGCAGATAGGTACGAGTAGGTGGGCAGGTATGTATGGTGGTTCTGTTAGGAAGAACCCAATTAGCATTAGGTGCAGTTTTGTTACCACAAGTCATGTAACCTGGGTGTTTCGATGTGAGGATTCTCTATATCCAACCTGTGGAAGTACTAAAGGCTGAACTATAATAGTCGGAAGCAATCGGAAGCTAATGTCATATTTCTACATTAATTTTCCTTCAGTACTGTCAATTGCTCAAGTAGCCCATAATAGGCGTATGTGTTCGGAAGCAAATCTTCTCGTCCGATCACCGTAATCAAGCACCATCGGGCGCTGTTAGTACTTAGATGGGGGACCGCTTGTCAAGTTTTCATACGTACACTTACGAAAGAGCGAATCCATTCGCAAAAGTGAACGAAACTTAACGAATCGAAGCAAAAAGCTATTATGGTCACACAATAGAAATCCTATGTATTCGCTCTGTTTCGGAAGTACGAAAGCATTCTACTATTATAGTTCAGCCTTAAGTTCTTTAATGTTTTTCTCTGAGACATCCTCTAGGGAATTGAAGAAAGGTTTTCCTAATGCTCGTTGTATGGCCCAACCTAGTGCCGGACAATCGCACAAATAGTGTATAAAGGTTTCTCTTTCAGTAGCGATAGTGTGTGTTGTGTGGGTAACCTAGTTTGACTGCATGGTTTCCTATAGGCCAGTGAACCGTGATCGCTGTTAATCTGGCGACGTCTTTACGCGTTCTATTTAGGAAATCGGTTGTTTTAATTTTGTTGTAGCTTGGCCATATCCTTCTGGATATGATACAGTTTGTTAACCTAGTCCATCTGTTGGCTGTCTTGACTGTTCCAAGTGGAACGTTAACTGATTCTGCAAGTGAGCGGTGGAGGGTTGAACCTTGCCTGGCCAGTTCATCAGCAAGTTCATTTCCATAAACGTTACTATGCCCTGGAAGCCAGATCAGGGTTACCTTGAATTGTCCACCTAGCGAGGCTAGCTCGTTTCGGCATTCTAACTTTGATAGCAGCTAGGCTATCAATAAATATGGCAATCTTTTGCCTTGGAGTTATATTTGTGTGTAATTTGATCTGCCGACAGACTTCGCGGATGGCTGGTAGTTCCGCCTGGAAAACACTGGCATTATCTCGAAGTCTATATGATTTTGAGTTGTTTAAGTATTCGGAAAACCTGCACCGACTCCGCAGTCTATCTTTGAACCGTATGTGTAAATTGTTACGTCAAGGTCCTTAATCACCTGCCCATCTTGCCATTCTGATCTTGTGGGGAATTGTACGTCAAAACACTTTGTGAAATTCATTTTGGGGATAAAGTAATCTGTTGAGAGCGATACGAGTTCTCTCGGTAGAGAGTCCTGTATATTACTATGCCCGTAGGGTTTCGCAGTCCAGCACCCAGACTCTCTTGTTAGGTGTAGATCTAGAAGGAAACGATTCAGAAAGACTGTTATAGCATCTGACGGGGTAGACCGTAGAGCACTTGTAGTGCCTATGCATGTTATATTAAAGGTCTTTCTTAGAGCCGGCCACCATACTATTGACCCATGTGTGACAATCGCTCGTACCACGACTGTGTACATCCATAGGGTCAATTTTGATTACAGGCCCCATTTTTTGCCAAATGTTTTGTTACAGGCGTAGAAGGCTTTCATGCCTTCATTACCCCTTGTTCTATGTTTAGCTTCCAATTGAGTTTAGTATCTAGGATAATTCCTAAATACCTAGCATTGGATGATAGGGAAAGAAAAGTTGACCATTTAGCCGAGAAAGTGCGAAGTCAGGTATTTTGATTTTAGTGGTGAAGAGCATTAGTTCAGTTTTGCTCGAGTTAACACCAAGACCACACTTTTTGGCCCAGGTGCTTACCTTACTCAGAGCATTTTCCATAATTTCACTTATCACAGAGGGAAATATTCCTGATACTAGTATCACTATGTCGTACTAGGATTATATTCATGACTATAAGCCATAGTAAAGAGGAAATAACACCGCCTTGAGGTGTTCCCCTGCTGGCAAATTTGGTTATATTGCTGTTGGCAGGCAAGGACAAAGTTTTCTCATATCTCTAGTTATAGATTCTGCTTAACGCTCAAATCATTGAATGATTAATTTAACTAAAGATATAGTGGGGCGATGTTAAAAATACTAGTTTTCTTAGAACCCCAACTCGTGAACAATTCAGTAGTGCCAAGTTTACCAAATTAAATAGGATATCGTTTGTGAAACTTAAATCAAACACTGGAATAGTCTCCTGTAGAATCTTAAAACGTACAAACTCTTTCTAACTCAAATTTTCACTTTAAGAAGATTTTAAATTGTTGTAGTCTAAGCAAATCTTCAAAACGTTTTTGAAGTTTATAATTGTGAGGTGATAAATATACATGTAGTTGCCAAAGCATCCACTTTATTTTTATTTCTTACCACTTTTGTTGATAGAATTTTTTCGACGTCTGGGATTTCTGCTAGAATAAAAATGACCATCCCCTTTCACCAACTCGTATCAACCAGCTCGAATCGAGCAATTCTCCGCAGTTTATATATTGAGTGCTGCCAAACTTCTTTAAATTTAATGCTGCGATTTTTATTTCTAATTCTGATTATATCTTCAGTTATATATGTATTTGCTCTATGTATTCGCCATATGTGCGCAATTATACAAACTTTCTACACGGGAATAGACTTTTTGAAGCCCATTTTTCGTTTGTATTCCAATAGTGGTTCGAAATGTCACTTGAATACACATTTTTTAATACCTGTCATCTTATTTTTGGGTGAAACGGCTATAAGAAGAAGCGTGATTATCACCTTGATTTTAGCATTATAGTAACTCGAAAGGTTCCGAGCATTACTAAAAGCAGAGCTAATTATGGATATCCTCATAGTGGGACCACCTCTAAAATTGGGTGACATTTACATATTTGCATTCCATAGTCACATTTGATCTGTGACAATTTTACTGTTGGGATAGTAAATTTGTTATTTAGTAATACATATAAATTTGCAAATATGACGGTTGAAATAAGCTTGGCTCTCGATAGATGTAAAAACCCTCTTCTAACTAAATACTTAGCAGGACATCCGTTAAGAGTTTATTGTCACATCAGGTTCCCAGTTGCCATTACTAAACCTTTCCTATTATTCAGAATAAAAAAATCTACCAGTAAATGCCTAGTTATACGGATCTTTTTCAGCATTTGACAGTTTACCAACCTCTCGGATTTACTAAATAAACAGACTTCTGATATACTGAGAGTTATAATACTAACCGAGAAACAATTCTAGGAATGTGAATGATTTTGACTTTAAACTTACTACTATTTACTACTGCGTACTACAGAGCTTTAGCCTGAATCTATGTAGTTGTTTTTTTTCTTTATTTAAATAAATAAAATTAACTTTTTGTAATAAAACCACAGGAAATGTAACCCAGAAGTTATGTTGAGGACTTTGCTGAATGGAACCATTCCAGAGGCGTTTTATCACTTTCGGGGGCCAGCCAAAATCCTAACCCTGTCCTAAAGAGTTTTCAGGCTCTCGGTAGCGCGTCCGTCCGTTTCACTTTCACCACCTTCTAGCTCGACTATAAAAACTATTTGCACAGTTTCAACACATGCAGACAAATGACTCAAACACAATGCCGACATTTTTTAAAATTTTCACCAAAATCTGTTCAATAATTCAAAAGTTATACAAGAAAATTACCAGCAGAACGTCTTGTCTACTCTTCGTATGGAATGATAGTCAGAATTTTGAAACGTGTTCATTAACGAAACTCGAATAAAATCTAAGAATCCCTTTCTCTGATTGGCTGAAGTCCAATACATAGGGTGTGCTAGATCTTGAGCAAGTTACATCGCAACCTGGTGTCATGACAGATTATATAAAGCAACGTTTCCATGTGAATTTGGTGAAATGGGAGATCCAGGGTGCAACAGGCTGTCCTGCATCTCTTCGACAACGTCGTAGGTGCATACTGCGGTTAAGTGTCACTAACATTCTTCACAGTTACCAAGAGTTAATCAATTACAAACATGTCAACTCTGAACATCTGTGCATTCAAAAGCAGTCACCTCTCAGGGACTTTTTGATATTCTACTTTACCTTCTGTTCATATCTTTCAGATAGTTTCAGTTTCTAAAGCCTATTTCAAACCATAATGTCTGAAGCGGAGCAACGATCACTGAACGCGCAGTGATAACCCTGCGTCCTCCATCCTGTAACACCCCATGCAGTTACATTCTCTGATGTCTTCAGACTTTTTCCGAAATACTTAGAAAATCCGAGAACACTAATACGACTCTTGAAAGTTTTGTCAATTTAAAATCAGACAAAGTTCCTGCAATATGGTTTTCATCCAGCAAAATAAGTGTAGACTGTAATATGTGGTGCAAGAATCAACGTATCGGAGTTTTTTTTTTATGGCAAATTATCGACCTCATTCGCCCGATTCTTTTCTGTGATTTTATTTCTAATTTCAAATAAAGTACGAAGAGAATAAAATCGCAGTAGGCCCAATAGCGGCCGCAGTGACAAGGTGACCAGACCCCACCTCAACCAACAATCTATAAGAAAATATGTCTTTTTTTGCATCTCAAAGTACTGTGTGTATCGTCTCCTACGTTAGGTACTGGGATAACCGCCATCTCCGTTTTGGGTGTCCTTCAGAAGTGGCCTGAATTGTTGTGAACGCGTTGTGCTTGAGGTTATCACATGGGGGCAGTTCATTGCAGGCTTGATGTGTTTTCGAAATATATTCGTTCATCATTTCGAAAAACTCTGAAACAGGTGTCAGTTTCAGAGTTTTAGTCAGTTTTTAATTCTTAACGAAGTCCACTATTATGTTGATGTATTATAGTTTTGGGGGTGCCCTATATTCAGTAGTCTCAGGCAATTGCCTTTCGATTACACTACATGTACCTCTAAGAAAGACGTTTGTTTATTACACGAAACAGACTAATAGCCAAATCAACACGAATTAAGAGTAAATGTATGTAAAATCTGTCCCTGATTTGATTTCTGGTTGATTATGATTTTTGTTACTTTCTTACTACATAAGCATAAGATAAACTTAATTATAATTCCATTTGTATGGAAAAGCCTTATTAATCAGTGTTCAAGATTACAGTGTGTTTGATGCTGTTTCTTTAAAAAATAAAATAACAATTAGAAGTAATAATATACCCTTACCAATAAGAAGAGCTATTAAATAAGATAGTATTATTCCAGCTTGATTGTGTAATCTGCATAGTACGTATCTAACTATCTTCTGTATTTTTTGAGCAGTAACAATGTGCGCCTTTAATTTTTTTTCATTCTTTTAAGTATAAAACTTATAAGATAGACTTAACAACTTGCCATTGTAATAAATTCACAAGAGTTGTGTGTAGTTTAATGTTTAATGTTGAATAATTGCTGAGGTGAAAACCTTTATTTAATGTTATGTAGATTAATTAATTAATTTTTAATTTATGTGTTTATGTCGGTGTATTAAACGCCATTTGAAATCATTGTGATTTGATTCGTTTTCTCCAATAAAATTACATACAGATTGCGCAAAGTTAAAATGGATCAACGTAAACTCATGGATAATGCCAACACTATAACCGATATGGCGAAGGTAATTCTTGTCATTTAATAGATTGTGTGTTATAAATTAGTAAAAATATTCATATACTATGCTACTAATATTTACTACTTGAATGTTACTTCAGACTCAAAATACCGTTTACGAAATTATTTCGGATATGTCCAGTCGTCAAGATGCGATAGAAGAGCGATTAACGAATCTCGAAGAAAAATTGCAAACATTGCAGGTATACAAATAATTAAATAATACAAAAACAAATTTTAAATCTGTTAATAATTTGATTTGATAATAAATTTTAAGGACCACATGGAAAGCCTTCCCGATATAATAGCAAGGTGCCTAAGTCAACATCAGGAACGGATAGAGCAACGACGGAATTTTTTACATCCCGATGCAGCGGCTAACACGATGCAAATATCCCCACAGTCAGTTTTTAACTCTCCGCCAGTTTTATTTCCCCATTCTAGGTATGTTAATATTTAAGAAATTGTATTAATAGTGTAACTGCTATACCGTTCTCCAAAGTAATGCTTTTCAGTAAAAAAAAATATATATATATATAATAAATTAAAAAGAAAAAACATCTGCTAAAATATAATATTATCGCTATTTTTTATCTGTCAGAAATTAACGATTTCTGCTTGTCAAAATTGATATCCTAAACTAGATAGGCAGTTTCGACAGTTTTTCGAAAAGCTGATGTGAAGCACTTCATTTCCCACTCTCCTGTTGATTGGGCTTAGACTGAGGCTAGCTTGCTATTGAAAGCTCTCCATTTAATTTTAAAATCCTGCGGTCTAAAAATGTGACTGTTTCGAACACTTTTCACTTCATGTTCTGAATCAGAGTTTAATTTCATTGTTTTGTCTATTTCTATTTATTATACAATATTTTAGTTCTATTCTTCCATTTTCCTTCTGAAATATTATTTTCTATTCACTTACATACATATGTATATGTTTGTATATATCCCCGGTTTTTCTTAAAATCTGTTCCCCGACATCGATTCCTCGAGTCTACACTACTGTTGATTGCTTACTCTTCTTCACATTTAATCGGCATTTTTTGTGTTCTGACCTTTAACATTCTAGAACACCAAATGTTTGAGCACTAAGAAACCTGGGAGCTGACCCCTACTTTGCTAGCATTCGCCTTTGCATTTCTTTCGATTCTCATGTTGAGTTGCACATTCTTTGAGTTCATGGACATATTTCTTTGCTAGTGACGTGTTAATTTACGTCCACTTCATGCGCTAGGTGGCGCACTCATCCGTTGGGTTGCGAGGTAGTACTTCTGGGGTGCGAAACATCGAGAGATATTTAAGAAATAAAAAAAAAACTGCATAAAATTGTATTTCGTTGCTCCATCAAAACTATTTTCATGACGTATTATTCAAATCAACTACGTATGTAGAAATCTAGCGGAAAAGTAATGCTTTACTAGTAAATATTATTATATATAATATTAAATATTAAATTGCCATATTACCCTATCTCTAATCTTCTAACCAAATGCAGTGTAATCTTTCTACTCAGAGGATTATCTTCCAATTTTGAATAAATTTCACAAAATAATTTGTAGCTAAATGTTTTTATAAGAAGAAAATGGGCGTGACGGTAGCCATTTGCTACCGAATGTCAAAAATTCTGGTAAAATATTGACAATAAGACTTAACCATCATCGTAAATAGTTTTAAGAAAGCAAAATGTTTTTTTTTTTAAGAAAACGCCCCAAAATGTAACCTTTCGTTACTAATGGCGATAGCCACGCCCACTTTCTTCTACGAAAAAGTCGCAAGCAACAAATTATCTGGTAAAATCTATTAAATCTTTATGCTCTGAGTATGGAAATGCCATTGCATTTGAATCAAAATTTGTATACTGCCGAATCCACTTTATTAGGGATGGGTTCGAAAATGAGGGTTACGGTATCATACGATCGATTCCAGAAGGATTGTAAGTTTCGTGATTGAAAGTTCAGCTGTTTTATCGTGAGAAATTCACCATCAATCATCCATCCAGGGGCCTATTTTAGAACCCTAGTAAGATGATAGGGCAATTATGAGCTCACTGTCGAGTCGAATATAGATACCAATCCATGAACTCGAGTGCAAGCTTCTTATATGAGCTGAATTTTCCGATTTTGAACACACCCCAACAACCATTGCTTGCTTCACTGTATATTGGTTTGACGTTTCGTTGATAGTTCTCATTTGGGAAACAAATTTTGTTGCTAGTCGTTAATTAAACAATAGAAGAGTTGAGTTTGTTCATTACGAGGGCAAGGTGAAAAGTTCTCGGCCTGACAATGAAAGACTACGATTTTCAGTTAAAAAATGATTTTATTTTTCTACATAATCTCCCTTGACTTCAACACACTTGGTCCAGCGTTTCTCCAACATCAGTATTCCTTCTGGGAAGTGAGAGTCTGGAAGGCTGTGAAAATATTCATCTACGGCCCTCTCAATTTCTGCATTGGATGCGAAGCGCTTCCCAAAAACAAATTTCTTTAAGTTTGGGAAGTCTGAGGGTGCCAAATCAGGTGAATAGGGGGGATGGCTGAGCAAATCGTACCCCGAATCCCGCAGTTTTCCCATCGCCAACGCACACTTGTGTACAGGCGCATTGTCCTGGTAAAAGACGATTTTTTTCTTCTTCAAGCCACTCCTCTTCTCGCGAATTTTGGCATCCAGCTGGTCAAGAAGGATCCCTTTCGCATCCCAAAACACACTGGCCATGACCTTTCTGGCAGATGCGATCGACTTCGCTTTCTTTGGCGCTGAACCACCGGCTTCGCGAAGATGTTTCGCACCCTCTCTTCCGATATACACTCAGCCTCAGCTATCTCACTCACCTTCTCTCGCCTATCATCCAACACGATATCATGCACTTTTTCTATGGTTTCGGGTATGGTTGCGGTTTTTGGCCGTCCTTCACGTGGGTCATCATCGAGGGACGTGCGACAACGTTTAAATTCAGCTGCCCACTTTTTAACGGTTTTACATGGAAGGAGCAGAGTCCCCGTAAACTTTTGTCAACTTTGGATGAATTTCCCCAGGGGTTAACCCATCCAAAACGAAGAATTTTGTCACCGCACGATATTCAAGTTTATCCATTTTAACGAAAAACACGCAAGACGTCTACTGCAAAAATTCGTGTAAAAAAACTACTTGAGAGAACAAGTTGAAACTTGTCATACGAGTACCAACTAATGCGAAGTGCACCCAGGCAGGAAACATAAATTTTTGCTGATTGGAACGCCATCCCTGCATCAGGCCGAGAACTTTTCACCTTGCCTTCGTAAATAACAAAATTAACATTAGCGAGAAGTAACGTTGGAAATTCCAACAGCATATGGAAGTACTCATCACTTCGTAGCCATAAATAGATATTTGATATCTAGTATATTTGATCTTTCATAAACCGATTTTGTTAGTAAGATTTATTGGAGGGAAAAGAACGCGAACTCAAAAACTTTACTTTTCGAGTGATAGTTTAAAGTAAGAAATTTGCCATGAAGCTTTCCTGTGCATAAATAGGAATAGGTTTGTGCGGGTACTTTACTGAAAGTTTACAGTCTGGAGTTTACAGAAACTTAATACCATCTGAGTTTCAAACCACTACACTAAATCTTTCTTTCTCTCTCTCTCTTCTTCCCAATGCCCGTGTCATGTAATAGTATAATGCTTAAAACACACGTGCAGCAAAGCATCGTGCAGTTAATGCATGCAGCAATGCATGTGAAACAGACGTGCAGTGAAATGTTGACATTTCCTCGCATTGTGTGCTGTCATTGTCATATTGGACAATGAAATTTCGAAAACAAATTATTTCGCAATGGATATTGAAAGACGTGAAAATTAAAGAAAATAACCATTTTATTATCCGTTCTTCAATGTCATGTTAATTTTCTGGATGCTGTGTGTCGTGTTTATTGTGCGAGAAAGAAAAGAAGAATATTAACGCGGTTCATTTACACAAAAATCACGCAAATTGTACTAAATTGTATTGTGCTGCTGTTCTACTACTGGGGGTTTGCATCAAAATTATAAATAGCGACGTCTTGCATTGTTGCATAGGCGAGCAGTAAGCACATGTATTCGCTTACATATAAAGCTATCTAATTTTGCTGCACATGTGTTTTCAGCATAAGAGTATTCATCCTCTTTGGAAAATGTCAAATTTCAGGAATCGAGGGAGAATTCTCTCAAACTCAAGAAAGTACCCGTATGCTTTACATTTGAAATCTTGAGTAACATCAATTTAAGGTGGTTTCCAATAAATGTCAATGAAAAACGTTTGTTTTTTCCAAACAAATAAATCGGATATTCCACAAATCATGTCAAATGAACCTTCATTAAGCCACTTTTAATTTGCTTTTATTGAATCCTTTTTGATACCAAATCTATCAGCTGTATCTCATTTGACAACTTTAATTTGTTCGTGAGACGAAATTCCTCCGGAAAAAATAGAAATACTAGAAGAGCTTCAAGATGTTCATCTGTAGTGGTCCTTTTTCGAACTAATACGTATCAAGAGATGCTATTTCTGTGGGATTTTTGTTGGTCTTTTGCCATCTCCAGGCAAAGACGAGAAGCTAGATTAATTCTTCCGATGAAACACCTGATACATCTTGCCTACTACCATGGATCCATTCTTGAAGACAGTTATTTTACTCTTTTCTATCCGGAAATGATCAATCATAGTTTAAATTTCCCTATATCCAAGGAATCGGATGCAGAAATCATATTTACCTGTCTGCCAAGTTCCCATACAGCGAAGTCTCCTCCGATAGAAGAATCTGCCTATCCTCCTCAGGTGGTCTATGAGTTTGCAGTATCCTATGAGGTAGCCCGTTGTTTAAGCTAGTGCAAGCTTTAGACATGTTCCAGTTAAAGTACTCGAGTAGTTCTTTTGCGTCCTTTTCGATTTTCTTGAATTGCATTCAGAAGAGTAAAATCAGAAGTTAAGTCTTTGAATTCAAGAGTGTGAATTTGCATTCATTTGCAGTCATTTGCTTCTTCTTCTTCTTCTTCTTCTTTTCCTTACGGCGAAGTTATGATCCGGAGTAGAAGGATCACAACGCTCCCAGTTTACTGCATCCCTACTGGTCCGCCTGTGGGGTTTGCTGGTTTGACCTCAGGAAGTACCGGCAGACTTCCCGGTTTCGGATCACTTCGTCACTGAGGCCAATCAAATGCTGGTGTTTTCGCATTTGTGTGATCCAGTTGATTTTTGGTCTGCCTTTTTTGCGCGATTGTGTAGGAACATTGATTGATATTGCCTTTTTGACTGGGTTCGAAGGATCTCTCCTTTGAACACGACAATATCAACTGAGCCGATCATGCTCCATCTTGCTTGTGATGGGTTCTTTTACATGAAGGCTTCCTCGAATATTTGAACTTTTACGTTTCACCCTACGCTTACGCGATGATTGATGTCATCATCACAAGTTACTTTGCTATTGATCATAGATCCCAGATATTTTAACTTTTCACACTTGGGAAGCACTTCTCCATTCAAGTAAATGGCTGGTATAGGCCGGTGTGGATTAGAGAACGGGCAGCACAGATACTCTGTCTTTTTTGAACTAATACGGTACACATTTCCCTTCAAAACATCCACCAATACATCAAGTGCTCGTTGCAGGGACGTTTGATCTTCACTTTGAGGTCCGTCACTTTTCCTTCAAACAGATAATCAAGGACTGCAATAAATAGCAAAGGTCTGAGGACGTTTCCCTGGTGTACACCGGCTTTGCTTGGGAACTCTTCGGTGACTCCTGCGGGACATCTTACTCTTGTCCTTTGCTGTCTCTTGCATTAATTTTAAATGATTTCGAATTCGTTTAAAGTCACTTGCATTCATTTAAAGTTTTTCGCATTCATTTGAAGTCTTTTGCATTCAATTGAAGTCTTTTAAGCCACTCCCATTCATTTGCATTCAATAGAATTCTTTGAAGTCTTTTGCATTCATTTGCATTAATTTGAATTCCTTGACGACTTGGACATTCATTAGCAGTCGCTTAGTACGTACCCGCCTCTGCCCCTTTATTGCCATGACTTTATAAACATACAGGGTGCGCCAAAGGTAACTATATGATTTGTTTTTTAAATAAATATTGAATTCCATTCAAATTAAAGTTTAAATTTTAGAAGAAAGTTAATTTTATTTTATTTTTTTTTTACATTATGTAAGAAAAATAATATCAGTTAAATGTGGACCATTTTCTCGAACTCTTTTTATGGAATTTTTCATAACTTTGTGGAGTGTTTCTTATGGTATAAGACCAATTTTTTCGTGAATGTTTTACTTCATTTGGGGCTTACTCACATACACTTTTTTCTTGAGATAGCCCCACAAGAACAAATCTGGAGCAGTCAAATCAGGCGATTGTGGTGGCCACTTCTAGTCGCCGTATTTGGAAATTATTCGATTTGGAAATTGTTCCCTCAATAACTCCATTGTTGCACATGTTGTATGTGCAATTGTGGATATAAAAAATATTGGAGCATTACCCTATAATGTTCTCCATTTATTGTTAGGTTTTCACCTCGATCGTTTTCGAAAGAAAAACAAAAATGCGCCGTAAATCTTTTCGGCGGTAATGCCACACCAAATAGTAACACAAATTGGGTGTAATGGTCTTTGATGAAGATTTTGAGATCCCCAAAATCTGCAGTTTTATTTATTTACGAAACCGCTCAATTGGAAATGCGCTTCGTCGGTCATCATTAAGTATCCCAAAGAGCTTTCACCATGCTCAACGAGATCTAAAACTGCTCTTCCGTATTCCAAGAGGTCCCCAGGATTTACTTTCTGGACTAGCTGGATTTTATACGGGAAGAGGTGCAAATCCTCTTTCAAAATCCGCCGAAGGGTGCGGTCAGAAAGCTGCAACTGGGCCGATCGTCTTGACGCTGATATCTCCGCGTTTTTTTGTGATGCTCTGTCTCACAACACCGTTGGAGCAGTTCTTTCACCATAAAATCTCCTTAATGTTGAGTATTACTTATAGATCGATTATTTTGAAGGAATAGAAATACAATCTTAGTTCTTTGCGCTATTGTGTAGCGTTCCCTTTTTTATATCTCCCAAATTGTATCATGAAATAAAAAAAAAAAGTTGAAATATTCGAAACAGAGAAGTTAAACATTTTTTACATCATATAGTTACTTTTGCCCCACTCTGTACTTACCCTCCCCCACTACTATCAAATAATTATTTGTTTTTAACCAAAAAAAAAAACACTTCTTTTTTAAGTTTTGAAGTCAATATTTACTATATTGAGCTTAGAAAAATAGCAAAAGACTTCAAAGAATTCAATTGAAAGACGTCAATTGATTGCAAAGGACTTCAAATGAATGCAAAAGACATTAAATAAATGCGAGTGGCTTCAAGTGAATGCAAAAGGCTTTAAATGAATGCAAGTGACTTCAAATGAATTCAAAATGATTTAAAATGAATGCGCATAACTGTAAATGAATGCAAATTCATGCTCTTGAATTCAAACACTTAAAGTCTTCTGATTTCACTCTTCTGAATGCTAAAATTGATTGCTCCTTCAATGACTTCAAAATTAATGGAGTTTTATACTTGTAAGTCTCCATTCAAAAAATAAGTCAATGAATCAATTCATTTCGCATAAATTCAATTGGCTCATTCAATGAATGCATTCCCAAATGAAGAAGTGATGGTTCAAACCATCCAAATTGCGCCGTTTTGATACCACATATCTGGCTGTACAGTTGTATTGTTGGGAAGTCAGGGTTCCTTTATCCATCCTGTGAAGATCAGGAAGAAGATCATTTCTCGTATCCCTTTTCCTGAGATTTCGCCGAATGAATTAAAAAATTTGGTTGCCTAATGAACGTTGCCTGTTCTAGCTGGTGTCGGACAGCTGCAAAGAAAGCGAATGAGAGTTTCGTTCGCAGTCGCGTCCTGACAGTTGGCCTGAGCTAATCGCCGTTATTCTGGCAATATCTATAAGAGTTTTGTTAAGGAGGTCCTATGTTTTTTTTACAGTTCTTACCAGTTAGCTACTCCTTATGCGGTTGGCCTTCAATAGAAGGTGTGAGGATATTTGTCCTTTGACAGCTCCCATAAGAATGTGCACTCGTTCCTCAAGCGATCTATGGAGATCTGAACCTCATCTGTCCAGTACGTCAGTGCGTTCGTCTACCTCAATTCCGACCGGAATTGACCTGGTACCCAGAGTAAAGTGATAGCGCAGCCCATCTCAGAGTCAAAATCATTCACTGGCTCGCCGTTTTCTATTTCGCCCTTGTAGGGTGAGGCAATCAGTTGGAAACGTAACCAATTCAACTGGAAGCGGGTCCAGGACATTGCAGTGATCGTAGGGCTTTGCAGACAAGCTTTTGTTGCGTTAAAGATAGTACTATATAAAACGTAGGCATATTTTCCGGCGGTTTTCTTCAGCAAAGCAAGGCAATGTCAGTCTCTGATTATTGAAACTTACCCGTATTGCTTGATCCCAGGACTTCCAGCTACCTTTCTCAAGTTGACTGAACCATTTTGACAACCTTGACATTGAATCACATTTCAGACACAAAAAATTGATACCCAAAAGTATCCTCTTCACTGTAAAAGAGTGTCAACACCTCTTATTTAAAGGCAAACTTCCTTTGTTGCCTTAAAAATTTAAACAAAATATAATAAACATAACAAATGAAATCCTATTCTATATTTTCTCTAACTGCTATTTTTGTGCATAGAAGCGTTCCCTCATCTAATAATGCTGCTACATACCATTGGCCAACAAGTCCCATATTACCACCTATATCTAGTAGAACTCCACATTTAGTGCCTGAAACTCATATGTCATCGAATGGATCTACAGTTAATAATTACACATCTTCCAATAAATTTGGTAGCTGAATAGAAGAAAACGAGTTCACGTCCATAACTTTACAAACGACTGGAGAAGAATGCGATGCCGAATTCGATTACAACGCCGAACAACAACAACTACTACATCAATCGTCATCTGCGACACCATCAACATCCGCAGCGAATAAATTCACTAGAAAACGAGAACGTGTGTGCAATAATAATTCTAATAATTTTATTTCAACAATGGCATACTGCAAAGCCTTTTCGAAATAAAATAACTAAGCTGAAAGCATTTAGTTTATAAACAACTTATACATAGTTAATTACGAGATAAGTAGGAAATAAATTGATATACTATAAGTTTCTAAGTTTCATTTCAACAACAGAATAATGTAATATATTTAGTCTAGTTCAACTAAGTAAATACCGTGACTTTTTTTTTTTAAATTAGTTAAAAAAATTTTCTAAAACGGCAACTTTTACCAAAAAATGGTTCCCATTTTTCGCGATCATATAAGAACTACTTTATTTACCATTACTGCTTTAACAAAAAAAAAAAAATTACCTTAGTAAGAGATAAAAAGTAAGAATAGAAAGACTTGTAGGAACTATCTAGTTCGCGATTGTACTAAGAAAAAAAAAAAAATTTTCACCCGAGCATGTTGCCATTTTGGAGAAACAAAAAGTCAACTGAGGCAAATCGCCACAATTTTAAAAAGAAAATTAATTTTACTTTAGAATAGAATGTATTATACAACAAAAAAATGAGATCGATTTTTATAAGTGTGAAACTGCGATAAAAATGAATTAATTGAATTTTGAACGTTTTCATCTTTTTAGGATAAAAAGACTTATAACATAAAAACATGTAAAAAAAAAAAAATCAACTTAAGCACTTTAAGGAATAACAAAAAAAAAAAAAACAAAGAAGAGAAATATAAAAAAGCCTAGCTTTTTTATCTGTTAATTATTATTATATTCATTATTGTTCAATTTTATAGCTCTGTTTATTCAAAAACTAAAATTATCATTATAAGCATCCTATTTAAATAAATTTAAAAAAAAAAACAAGTATAAACTCACTAGGTATGTACTAAGTAGTAATTTAAATAAAAAAAACAATTAAATAGAGACTCTTAAACCGAACAACGTAAGTAGTAAAATTAAAGAAAAAAGAAGTAAAGCAGAGCTATAAAATAAAAATATAAAGAAAAAATGATCCCCTACGATATACACCAGCAGTTGGCTACTCAAGACCAATTGAAATTTAAACAAAAACGTTCTTCAGATATATTGTCAATTAGTCCTATTTTCATTCTTATTGCTTGATGCTATTAATTAGAATACACGACCCTGTTTTAAGTGGTCATCCTATTCATAAGATGAGTTCGCGCTAAATGAATTGCAATGGTTGGGCGCCAATTTGAGAAAAAGTTACTATGTAAAATTGTTCACGAATAACTCGCAACACTTTAATTTTACAGAAAATGTGTCGTTAGCTACCTTATATTTCAGGTTCACCCTGCCCACAATGGGGAATACGAGTGATCCATACAATCTAACCTAACCTAGCTAACTTATGCAGAATAACATTTTCTATTAGGTGCCGCAACTAAGTTCTCCCTGTTTTTTTTTTTTTAATGAAAATACAACTTTATTGTGAAAAAATGGTTACAATCCATAACGAATCATTCAAAGTATTGCCCATCGCTAGCTACAACTTTTCCCATCTTTCTGGCAGAGCTCGAATACCGTTACGGTAAAAGTGTTCATCTTTTGAGGCTATGCACGAATCAAGCCATTTTTTGATGTCTTCATATGAGCGGAACTGCTGATCAGCCAGACCATGCGCCATCGAACGGAACAAGTAATAATCGGATGGCGCAATATCTGGGGAATATGGCGGGTGGGGTAGGACTTCCCATTTGAGCGTTTCCAGGTAGGTTTTAACGGGTTTGGCAACGTGAGGCCGAGCGTTGTCATGCTGTAGAATCATTTTTTCGTGCCTCTGCTCGTATTGTGGCCGTTTTTCGTGCAGTGCTCGGCTCAATCGCATAAATTGAAGTCGATACCGTTCCCCAGTGATGGTTTCGTTGACTTTCAACAGTTCATAATAAATGACACCGACCTGGTTCCACCAAATACACAGCATAATCTTCGCAGCGTGAATATTCGGCCGAGTCGACGACGTAGAAACATGACCGGGCAGTCCCCATGACTTTCTTTTCTTTGGGTTGCTGTAATGAATCCATTTTTCGTCACCCGTCCGATGGGATGAAGAAAACCCTTCCTTTTTGCCCCTCGAGCAGTTGTTCTAAGGCGAAAAAACGACGCTCAATGTCCCTTGGCTTCAAATCATAAGGAACCCAAGTTCCTTGTTTTTCAATCATTCCAAACGCATGCAATCGCTTGGAAATGGCTTGACGGGTAACTCCTAATGGTGAAGCATGCTATTCTTGCATTTGTTACGGATCCTCATCGAACAATGCCTCCAATTCAGCGTCTTCGAAGGATTTCGGCCTTCCTTCACGCGGACGGTCGTCAACATCGAAATCACCGTTTTTGAAGCGACGGAATCAATCACGGCACATTGTTTCACTTAGAGCAGCATCGCCGTAAAGCCGCCGTTTTCTTCGAATGAAAGAAGAAAATCAACACTTCCCGCAAATGACTATTATTTGGCACATTTGACTTGACATTTTCACACAACCAAAAGTATATGACGCCAAAACAAAATCACTAATGTGTCAAAACAGTTTGCTTACCATATGTCTAAGCTCGGTTCATGACGTTTTGGGTATGTCAAAATCGACCAGCACTTACTGATGGAGCCATCTATTGACAAACAGCGAGTACTTAGTTGCGCACCTAATATATGAAAAGTGTATATCATATTTTTGTAATACAAAGCTTGCCTAGGAATTTCACTCAGCAGCAATGATTCGGGGCAAAATTGATCACAATTCCAGAAGTTCTAAAAGCCCCTCAAAATATTGAAGGGCGGTTAAATACTTTTTTGACTCATTTTATCCCTTAGTCTAGCCTCCACTGTAAAGCATAGTAAAAGAAATTCTCAAGTGTTCGTATTTCCAACAAGTCAACTTATTCAAAATTGTTCCCGAAACAGAAGTGACGAATTGTTACCTCACTCCATTTCAATCTTGTATTGAAATTCATACAAAATTATATGTTCGAGCTTTCAAAACGGGAACAGACCTTTTGTGGCCTAATTTTCGCTCATGATGTCACTTGAATGGACTAACTAGAATACAGATTTGTACCAGTCACTTAATTTTTGGGTGACACGTGAGTAAGGGTATTTTTTCCCAGTTTGAAATCTCATTCTCAATGTACCCCTCATTTTGCTTTTTTTTTTTTTCAAATCTAGCCCCCAATATTACTAAATCTATTACTAAATTTGCATCCCTGCTCAGCTGTATTCAAAAAGGAGTGCACTTCTTGTACTCTTCGCTTCCTAACCAGCGTTGTCATCGTGACAACATCAATTATTGGCAATTATTTTGTCGGTAACATAAACTTGTAATAGATTTGACTGACAGAATAAGTGACATATTCTAACGTTTTAGTGACGAGTTAGTGACATAATTATATTTGAATTTTAAAGCATTTAGTTTGCTTTCGATATGAAACTTTAAAGTTTAAACCAAATACGCTCTTGAAGCAATACAATCTCCAACTACCTTTTAATAACTGTCAAACTATTCAAAATAAAGTGCACGTACTATCACCTATATGTTGTTGTAAATCCCTCAATTCGAAATTTAAACAAAATCACCTGTCATATCCGAGAATGAGGCAATTTTCAAAAGTCGGTCAATAAGTTATATGTACGTTATATGTATTTCTTTTGGCAAAAACCTGGTATGTCCACCTCGACTAAAATATAAAATTTGATCAGAATCGTCAGAGCCGTTTTAGAGAAAATCGATTTCGCCTCGAATTCTGAAGAGTTTGAATTAAGTCCGTTCAGCCTTTTAGGCTACAGTCGGCCACACATGCAGACAGACAGATAGACAGAATTGTACTACCAAAATTGATCAAAATCTCGAGGAAACCAATAATTGCCTTATAAAGGGTGGACAATATGTTGTCTTCTTATTATAATTACTATAAAAAAAATAATGATAATAATTTTCAAAGTTGTTTGCTTTATTGAAGAGAGTACTCTTTCCGATTAGTTGTGGAAAATAACTTAATTTAAATGACATCCCGTCAATCCAATTTTGAAGTATATTTTCGATGGTTCGAGGCTCTATTTCACGAACACTCGTAGCTCGATCAGTATTGTGATTAAGTTCCTGATTCGTTTCTGGATTGTCAGCATAAAATCGACCTTTAACGGCACCCCACAAAAAAAAGTCCAACGGCGTCAAATCGCAGCTCCGCGGAGGCCAAACATCATCACTGAAACCACTGATTACACGATTATTGAACTTAGTGTACAAAAGAGCGATTGTTGGATGACTGGCTAAAACTGAAATCTGTTATCATTCCTCTTTAGCGCTTTCCGTTGACCGTAACGTTGTTGCCATCTTCATCTTCGAAGACAGATATGAGTAGGCCAATAATACCGCCAATCCACAAACCACACCAAACAGTCACACGCTGAGAATGCATTCGCTTCTCTACAACTACGTGTTTACATAGCCGCCGAGATGGTTCACGAACTTACGCACAGTAGGCATAGTTGGTGCATTATTAAATTATTTTCAAAATTCGCACAGCTTCGGCTACACAGCACTCAATTTGGAAATAAGTTTTCGATATTTCCCAACGTTATTCAAGAGTAAATCGATTCATTTCATACCGTGGAAATATGATACTGTGTTTTTGTCAATTTTTCAAGTGCGGAGGAGCTGTCAGTGTCAAAATAACATGTAATTTAAAAAGAAACAAAAAGCAGATAGTCCACCCATAACATAGATGCAAGTAAAAATTAATAAATAAACGAAAAAGGACCCAACATGGTATCCTAGTGATATAATTTGTTGACCTGACCTAGTGCAATTTAATATACCCAGTAGAAATTAGTCCAACCACTAAGACACATATTTTTTATAGCAATTAGACACTCGTACAATAATAACAGATGGTGTATCTATGGTGGTCGAAGTACATTGTCATACATACAGCCTTGGTCAAAAGTATTAGTCACCCTTTGAAATCGGCAGATCTTCAAAAAGCGTCAAATCAGAACAGATAAGAGTATGCAGTTACGATTACGAACATTGTAATTTTTTTTGTATAAATTAAAATCTAATATTTGGTGTGGCCATCTTTGGCTTTAATTAATGCTGCCATTCTTTTCGACGTTGAATTTACTAGCCTGCAGCACTCGCCTGAAGTAATTTCGTTCCACTCTTGCTCCAAAACGGTTTTAAGTGAAGCTTCTGATGTAATTGAGTGCTCCCGGATCTTACGCTTGAGAATATCCCAAAGGTGCTCAATTGGATCTAGATCTGGGTACTGCGCAGGACATAGAAGCAGCTCAATGTTGTTTTCGGCAAACCATCTCATGGTGAGGGCGAACTAGTGACATTTGACGTTTTGAGTGTTCGTGGCGCTGAAGATCTTCCCAACAGGTGGTTGCAATATGTTTTCCAATTATGTTTATGTACTTTTTAGAGTCGATCGGACCATTACATGTGAACTCTATTTGCAGCCATGCAGCAAGTTGACACTAAGCATTCTGAAGTCGTAGTCTTCGCCAACCCTTCGTCTCACAAAAGAAACACTAGGGGTACCAAACACCTGTAATTTTCAAAAAAGGTTGACACTAAGCATTCTAAAGTTGTACACTTTGGCAACCCTTTGTCTCACAAAAGAAACCCTAAGAGTACCTAATACATGTGATTTTCTAAAAAAGGGGTATTTCTAAAATTGCATGACAGAGAAATTGGATAAAACAGTTGAAGCGCTTCAAACATGACACTTACCTCAAAGCGTGATTCATCTGACCACAATATGTTACACCAACATTCCTCAGTGTTGGAACAGTTTTATAGCAGTTCAGTTCCTTTCAGATTCCCTTTGGATCGACTCCCCGTTTTAGCGGGACTGTTGCAGTCTAACATTTAACATAATTATCACAATTCTTCAGATTCTAGTCAATATGCAGAGTGCATCAATCGAGGTGTAGTGCAAGGTTCAGTTCTAGGACCTGTTCTCTTCTGCGACAATCAGACTTACGCAATACAACCTTGCTAATATTGCTTCTATGGTCAATGATAACTTGATAGCAATACACCCTTGGTCAATTGCGAATGGACTACTCCCAAATTCAACAAAGTGTCAGGCTATACCAGGCTGGACATTATAGTGGCGCTTGTTGAAGTTCTACTATGGGAGGTGGGATCCTCAATTTAGTATATTAACCCCCACACTGACCAACTCAAATCACCATATATGTATGTATGCACCATATATCATGTAGATGTCCAAGCAATCTTATAGCTTACCTTTTCCAGTCCAATATTGCAATCTAAAGTCAGTGCACTACGATGAGCTGATGCAGCCTCTCTATTTGCTAAATCTTCACGTGTAGTAGTGACTACTGCCTACCTCTTGCAAATCGCTGTGGCTTCTTTATATGTTCACGATCTAGATATACTTTATTCCAGCTTACTGAAATTATCAGAAAACATTGAATATTTTTTCGTTCGAAGGGTGTACAAGAAGTATGGCGTGCTTTAAAGGAGTAGAAAAGGGCTACATAATATTTCAGGAGTACAGTAGAAGAGAAAACGTCTAATCACCGTAACGATGCACCGTCGTGCTTTTAAATATGGCTACCATTTAATCGATCAGCACTAAAAGGCTTTTTTGACCAGCAAAATAAAGTTATTTGATTTTTGATCATCAGAAAATGTTCCTTGGTTTGAAGGAAATGAAAAACAAAATCAGAAGAAAAG
Source organism: Pocota personata (assembly GCA_963082735.1). Taxonomy (NCBI): domain Eukaryota; kingdom Metazoa; phylum Arthropoda; class Insecta; order Diptera; family Syrphidae; genus Pocota; species Pocota personata. Next base: position 59,029,777 of record OY720430.1, read on the forward strand.
TAAATGATTAGGAAGCAAAATAAAAGATGATTAAAAGATTAATTATTTTATCTGCAGAATATAGTTTTTTGATGAATAGAAAAGTAAAAGATCAACAAATGTGTCAACAGGTCATTCGAAGAAATGTGTGTTCAGCTAAAATAAATATTTGGTCAGGAGAACATTTTTTTTTAACTGGTGGATAAAAAAACTTGAGCACAAAAAGTAAAAAACAATCTGAAATAATATTAAGATTCATATTTTGAGAAGCAATGGAGTAGTGTGTGTGCTTGTGACTCGAGCTGTGCAGGTTCGAGACCGACAACCACCTGCACATAAACGAGAAATTAATGAAATCTAGGTTTCTCCAACCACTATACCAAAAAGGAATTTCTGCCTGGTAATACAATGAACCAAAATCCAAATTTCGCAAAGAAAAAACTTGATCTACTGATAATTTCAGAAAATACTCGTAATAGCTAACAATTCACTTGAATTGTCTTGATTAACTTGTTCTTTCTTTTCGTTTTCTTTTTCTTGGAGCATTGTTTCTTTCTGCTGATCAAATAATTCAATTTTTGCTAATCATTTATTGTTTCTGCTAATTTGTTTTTTTTTATTTTCTTCTGGCCAAAAACTACTTTTTGCTGATTTTTTTGCGGATGATTTATTTTTCTGCCTGTTAATTATTTTCTTTCCTAGCATATTTTGTTGGTCTTTTATTTATTTAGTTAATCACTAATAATATAAGCATTTACAAAAATAAAAAGAACACATACTAACTAGAAAAAAAATATTTTTATTTTTATTTCAAATGGTCTTGATTAGCCGACAGCTTACGTATCTCGATACTTTTACCTTACAAATTAAACTTAATCCTTTAAAGCAACTTTAAAAAATAAAATAAAAATCCCTCCTGATGTTATAAGTCGAGCTTATGCGGTTTTTCATTTGCTAAATCTAATTCATTTTTATTTAAAAACAAAAATGTATGAACAACTTCAAGCGAATTCATATGATACCGATGAAGATGCATTTGCCACTAGTAAGAACATTTAAAAAGAATATATATTCATAATACAAAAAAAATAAAAATAAAAATAATATAAGACTGTCAAAATCGAAAGCTTTATTGGATTACAATTTCAAATGTCCGGAGCTCTTACTTACCGACAAATGTTAATTTCGTTAATTCCCCAGATACATTATACTGTACTGTATTTTTACTCATTTACAATGACTATGTGTGTTTATTAAAAAAAAAAAAAAATACAATGAGACTCTTATTTAATTTATTTACATCATTATAGAGACTTATTATCACTTTATATACAAAATAAAAGTAAAGTACTAACCATAGATTTAAAAAAAAAAAAACAAAAACTTCAACCAAAATTAGGTTTCCTTGGACATCTACTAACATCGTAGCAAAACTAAAACAATTTTAATAAAACTCTTACTAATCTTCGAAAGATGTTATAAATGGAAAAGGTTTATTTTTTGGATGGTTTCACCTAACAAAACAAACACACTGTACCAATATATTTTCCTAAACAAAAAGCCAAAAAAATAGCTTTACGGTACTTACATTAAATCATTGTTTCATACAAATGGAAAACTGCATCAGTACTCGATTAGTTTATATCAAAACAAAACCACACACATACACATACATCAAATAATCTATAGATAAAAAAAAAATAGCTTTAAAGTCCGTTGACAAAAGAAAATAATTAATTATAGTTCTTCACATCTGCAGAATACACTTATCGCATTATAACGAACCCAAAATAGTCGACAACAAAAACATGTGTATATGGTCATAACATAACTCCACTAAATGCATATAAAAATCTAATACACTTCACACACACACATACACAAAAAAGACAACAATTAAATTTAAAAAAAAAAATAAATAAATAATAAAAGAAAATATAGTTCGATGAACAAAGACCAATTTATAGCAGACTAAGTTTTAGAACAGAAAAATAAATAAAATGAATAAAACGTAGCAGAGGGCAAAAACATTAATGAACAAAACAAAAAAAAATATAAACACTCAATTGAACAAAAAAAAATATACAAATAAGGGTCAACAATAACAACCACAAATAAAAACTTAAAAAAAAAAAATAATAAAACAAAACAAAAAATATAATAAAAAAGAAGAAAACGTGTTTGCGAAAAGCTTTAATATTTAGGGTGCCTACATTTGCAAAAATTAGAATATTAAATACAATTTATTACATTTAAAAAAAGAAAAAAAAAAAAAAAAAAAACATACATAGTGAAAACGATGTGCTATAGAGTCGTTAGTTAATTCTTAAATAGAAAAAGAAACAAATTTACTGTTAATTTTCTTGGCCCTCCCCAAAGAATGAAATTTATAGAAAAAAAAATTAGTTATTATTATTAATTATTATAATTATAACGCTTTGTAAAAAAAAAACAACAACAAAACAAAAAACAATTATTATTCTTATATAAAAAAAAACCAAGAAAACAAAATAAATTTTAAAAAATTGGACGACTGTCTTTTTTTTCAATTTTATGGATATTAAACCTAAAGCAAACTCACCAGAATACACCAGAGCTGTGAAGAGGCTTTCAGGTTGAAAGAAGTAAGTTTTCAGTTTTATAAAGCCAACAAATCTGAGGAAAACCGAATGATGTTTAAACAAGCCAGAAAAGACTGCAACGCTGGAATATAACGGCCATATCTGGTCTGGTGCACCCAAGATCGTTCTGCACATTCTTGACAGGGTACAAAATCGAGCGTTAAAACTTATATGTAGGTGATAGAGACATTGTGAATTCCATTCATCCACAAAAACATCGGAGAAATGTCTCCTATCTCTCCCTGTTTTATCGTTTTTTTAATAAAAAATGCTCCAGCGAAATAGCCAGCTGCATTCCTCCCCTTCAAAACTTCACCCGCAATACGCGACATGCTTCGAATGCACATCAGTTCACCCTAAAGCCTAACTTCGATCGTACTGTTAAATATAGGGATTCGTTTATAAGCCGAACGACACGAATGTGGAATGATCTACCAAGCTCTGTATTTCCCTATCACTACAACCTTCAAACATTTAAAGCCAACGTGCATAGGCTTCTCCTCTGTTCCTCTTCTCCCTTTCCTTAAAAGCCCGTGCCCTGTAACAGTATAAAGGTATTCATATTCCTTTTGGCGCTCGCGAATTATAAAAAAAAAAAATTCAACTTGTAAAATTCCTACATGATCAGAAATTGAGAAAAAAAATCCTACAAAGTCCCAAAGGTAGTAAACATTTTTGGTCATTCGTCAAAAATATTAAAAAATTCTGCCATCCCTTATTTACAATGACATTTCAGCTGTCAGTTCCTCAGATAAAGCCAATCTGCTTCCTGCTCACTTTGCAGTGAACTGGAGTTCTGTCAATTAGTGCTTTGTCTTTAAGAGCGTCGAATTTTCCATGAACCAAGTCCACTTTCGCATTCGTACAGTTGCAAGAGTACTTAAAGGTCTTAATATACACAAATCTCTCACATGGTTCTGAAGAGGTGTTCTTCCTCTGCGTAAGCTTTTCTGTATATCCTACTCTTCAGGGCTCTTTCCAATCTTCCTCTCTATCCAATTAATGGAAACTGATAAATCGTCAGCTTATGAAATATCTCGATTCACGAAAACTTCTCAATGACCGGCAGTATAGTTTTCATAGCAACAGGTCCACTGATGATTTGATGGCATACTCGTATCTCACCGAGAAGTGGAACCAATCTCTCCATCACTTCGGCGAAACTAAGATGGTTGCGCTTGATATTTCAAATGCATTTGACCGAGTTTGGCATCAGGCTCTTTTGTCGAAAATGCGTGCATATAGCATCGATGAGTCTCTTCTTCAATGGATTAGAAATTAACTTTCGGAGCGTTCAATACAAGTTATCTTGGACGGCTTCAAGTCTGAAATTCACCAAATAAATGCTGGTGTTCCCCAAGGCTCTGTTTTGTCTCCGACTCTCTTTCTTATTTTTATAAATGATCTCTTGTCTGCAACTTTTAATCCAATCCATTCTATCGCTGATGACAGCACCCTCAGTTTTTCATATTCGTTACCTAACTCACGTCCTTACTTTTCGGTCGTAGTAGGAGGAACGTCAAAGTATGTTAAACACATTTAATTCCTAGGATTCCGTATGCGGTGCAAGAAATATTTTATCCCGTCTGATCTGGCCTCCGTTTATAAGGCCCAAAGCTGGAATATAAGGACAACATCTAGTCTGGTGCGCCCAAGACCGATCAGCACATTCTAGACGGGGTACAGAATCACCCGTTAAAACTTATAGGTGATAGACACATTATGAACTCCATACATTTACTTGAACATAGTAGGAATGTCTCGCGTCTTTACCTATTTTATCGCTTTTTTTTTATAAAAAATTGTCCAGAGATATAGACAGTTTCATTCCTCCCCTTCAAAATTTCACCCGCAATATGCGTCATGCTTCCAATGACCACGAAAGGCATTCATGTTTATTTCATCCCGAATGAGCCTTGACATGGATCTGTCGAAGGGAATTTCTTCGAATTCACTTGCATACAGCATTTACAAACGCCCTCATGTGTCGGTACACAAACATTTTTAGTAATTCAAAATGTTGGTTATCACTTTCTCCACACTTACGCAACGGTATGACCCCACTTCATGATAACCAATCAGTAGCTGAAATCAAACTGGGCGATATTTATTGCGATTTGTAGTATGTGTTCTGAAAAGAAGTTAACGCTACTATTCTTAATCTTATCTTCATACAGTCTGCGCTAGAAGTTTTGTAACAGAATTTATAGCAGGACTAGGTATATTTTTTTTTTTAAAAATCCTTTAAAAAAGCAAATCAAAATATTTTCCCAATTTTCCAAAACTTGGTGTGCTTGCATATGAGAAATATTGCTTAAATGATTTAAATAAAATTGTTTGAGTTATATCCGAGAAATAATCAATTTTCAAAAACCTGGTATGCCATCTTTTATTTCTACCGTAACTCAAATATCAATTTCAAGTTTTCAAGAAATCGGCCATTAATAAAGTACCGTTAATTTTGGGCTTAAAATGAAAATTGTGACCCCACAAACCCCAAGTATGAAGTTTGAAAAAAAAATCTGACAAGCCGTTTAGGCTGTAGTCGCGCGTATGGACAGAAGACAGAATAGACCGCGGAACCTCATTGCTCTCGCTTACGCGTCCGTCCGTCCGTCTGTCACCTTCTTCTAGCGCATAAACTATAAAAGCTATATGCACGATTTTTACACCAGTAATGCAGAAAAATTACCCAAACACAATAGCGGAGCCATGTTTTAAAACACCCTTTATAATGGAAGTGGCTTCGGTACAGCCAAAGGTCGCAATAAAAAATATTGCGGTTCGTACACATGTGACATATTGTTGAAAAAGACTTTTTGAGTAGAATCCAAAAATATTTTTTTTTTTTAATTTTCGCCCACAGTTGAGGAATGTCTGCGAAAAATAAGTGTCATCCTCTCTCGCGTTTCCAAAGTACGTGACCCAAAGACTTGAGCAAAATCATGGTAATAGAGCATTTCCGCATCTATAACTTGTCGTTAAGTGTAAAGGCTGAACTGTAATAGTCGGAAGCAATCGGAAGCAATCGGAAGCTAATGTCATATTTCTACGTTAAGTTTCCTTCAGTACTGTCAATTGCTCACGTAGCCCATAATAGGCGTATGTGTTCGGAAGCAAAGGTTCTCGTCCGATCACCGAAATCAAGCATCGTCGGGCGCGGTTAGTACTTAGATGGGGGACAGCTTGTCAAATTTTCGTACGTACACTTACGAAAGAGCGAATCCAGTCGTCCTGCACAATGTGCGCGAACAATTAAGCGTTTGATTGAGCGTCTCGTGCAAACTGGGTCCACTAGAGATGTCGCAAGAAGTCGCCGTCCCCGTATTGCTCGTTCGGCCGAGAATATCACTGCTGCGGCCGAGGACGTCGAAGAGAGTCCACAAATACCGATGAGACAACGATGCACACAATTTGGCATCAGAAGACGTTCGTTTCGTCGATTTTGGTGAAAGACCTGAAGATGTCCCCTTATAAAGTGCAAACCGTTCGCCAATTGCTGCCTTCTGACCGTCAAGTGAGGTTAACTTACTCCCATGCTCTGTTAAACCTGGTACAAGAAGAGGATGATTTCGTATCCAAAATCATAATGAGCGACGAAGCCCATTTCCACTTAAGTGGTTATATGAATAAACAAAACTTGCGTTTCTGGGGCACGGAGAATCCACATGAAATGCACGAAGAGCCATTGCATCCCCTCAAAGTGACTGCTTGGTGCGGCATTTGCAATGAAAAAGTGATTGGCCCTTATTTTTTGAGGACACCGACGGCTCCACCGTAACCGTGGCGTAACCTGGCGAACGCTACAGACAGATTTTAAACGATTTTTTTTGCCGCAAGTTGCTGAATTGGGTCTCGAGCATTGTCCTTTCCAGCAGGCCGGAGCAACCGCTCACACAGCTCGTGCAACGATGGAGATTTTGAATCACCAATTCCCGGGGCATGTGATCTGTCGTTTTGGCCATTTGAACTGGTCGGGCCAGATCGCCAGATCTGTCGACGCCAGACATCTTCCTTTGAGAATTTTTGAAATCTCGCATTCACAACAAACTACAAACCTTGCAAGTCTTGAAAGCCAACATTGAAGAAGAAATCATAAATTTGGAGTCAGACGTTTTGCGAGCAACAATTCAAAATGCCGTAAAACGAGCACAAATGAGCCTCCGCCTCAAGAGGTGGTCATTTGACCAATATCAGTTTTCCAACTTAATGTCATCAATTTTACACCTTCAAATAAACTTTTCGTGAAAACAGAGCAAAATTTTTTTCATTTCTAACAAAACGGCAGCCAATTCACATTATGTACATTACTTTTGCCCCACCTTGTAGATAAGACTACGAATGCTAACAGGCTTTCTTACATGACAATGCAAACTCATCAAGTTCCCCGCGAGGCAGTGCGCAAATCGCGTGTTAGATGCATACTATTAATTTTTGTCCCACTGTCAAATCGATTAACCTGTACTACCAAGACACCTTTATTTACTATTTGTGCGTTAAGATCGCCCTATTGCAATTCAGCAAGTCGTCGTAAAAAAAAGGCTCAAACAAAACTGATTTTTTAATCATATCCTTGTCTTTTATATATCTTTCTAATAAAGCAGCAGGTAATCATAAAAAAACATTTTGAAGGCACTGATTCGGAAGCGCCAATAGTTCTCGTCTCATAAAGATGTTTAGGCTCACTATCCAGATTGACCTAACTTTTTGCCTTGTAAGCGAACTTATTAAAGATTTGCACTCAAAGAAAACAAAATATGTTGCTAAAGTGCGTTTCTTCTTGATAGCAATTAAACAAACAGATAACGTGTATAATTCGAGAGTTTAATTCGTTAATTAGTTAATTTTATAAGAAACACTAGAAATAAATAAAACAAAACAGAAGACATTTACTATGTGTGTGCGGAGGAGTTAAACAGGAGTAGAGTCGTATAGTTAAAGATTACGTATGGATTTCCATCGACGCAAAAGAAGACAACACGACGTCAATCCGCTGGAAAATTTACTAAACTCGCTTATATCGACATTTCGACTTGGAATGTCAACTTTTTCCTTAATTATCTGAAAAAAAAGAAATAAAAAAATATACATTAGGAAGTGTTCAATATTGCATGTCTTAGTACGTTTTATGTTCTTAAAGACTAATGAGAAGGAGATGAATTGCATAACCATGACAACGACCAACAATGCTGCACAATGATTAGAAGAATAGTCGAGGTAACTCACTAGTACTTAAAAATACAGCACACTGAACACTTATTGCCAGACAGAATAATCCTCAGCCGACGACGATGCTCGCAGACAGTGGCGCTCTCTCTTGCAAAGACCAAGCCTGTCATACGAGATTTATGTCCGATTCACTTTGATAAAATACAAACAATTTGTCCGCAAGACTGTCGTACTCTGCAGTTTATGCATTCCCATAAATGCTTCTAGCCCTCGCTTTAAGGATAACTTTGTCTTAAGCTTAAAAGATCTCAGAACGCCGTCTATAGGCGAACTTGTTTTGCCCTTGTAAAGTGTTTCATTAAAGCAGAATAGACAGAAAAGTCTCGCCTTCGGTCCGCACACTGATCCCTCTTAAGATCCGGACGAACAGAGAAGTGTTGTAGAATTACGCACGACCTTGCGCAGTCGATTGATCGTTGCGATAGGTAGATATGCTAAGACCATACAGATTCAAAAACTCAATGCTAAGCCACTTACCTTGTGCGATTGTGGAATCTCCGCTGGCGATCGATGTATAAGAGTTCCATTAATGAACAACATATTGGCAGCCTGCTCTTCTGGAAGTGTAAGAGTTTGATATGCAAAACTTGCTTCTCTCTCCATTCGTTTTAAGATCTGTTGTGAGCTATCCGAAGTCGTAACACACAACACATCAGGTCCAGATAAAGTTATATAATATTTCAGCGGTTTATTGCCAGAAATCTGTAAATATTTAAAATTTATTACGCATTCTAAGCGAATTATTGCTAATTTATTTAATTACCTTAATTGGAGTACAAGGATATTCGGGAAATGTAGTTGCTACTGCTCTGGCGCCCTCTTCATTGGTTCGCTCTGAGAGTCCAACGAAAAACTCTCTACCTAGAATATTAAATTAATACTTTCGATATAAGACAATCAGCCAAATTAATACCAGTGAACAGAACATCTCCACCGTCCAATAACGCATTGGGATATGGCATTTCAACTACAGGTATATCAAGTTCCTTTTTTAAAATAATTTTCATACTGTCTGCCTGAAAAATAATACAGATTGTTAAATTTATTTTTAAAAATAGCGAAAAATAACTCTTTTACCTCACGTTGGCGTATTGGATTGTTTGACTTGGCGATTAGAGCGACTCCATTGCATATGACGGCTGTGTTCTCTACAAACACACTTTCTGGCAAACTATCATCGGGAGGTAATTCAATTACATCCAACCCAATTTCACGCAATAAGCTGAAATAAAAGTTAAATTACATTTAAACAGAGATAACATGGTCCAAGTCCAGTAGAGTAGCGGATTTTTATAAAGGCTAAGGGATTTTGCAGGTTTTTGCATTTAAAAAGCTTGAATACGTTTGCTGCATAATGTTAATTAATAGTGTTTGGCTATTTAAAAAAATAAAAATCCAAAATTCGGAAAATGTCAGAGACAATCTATAGTCAAGTTATAACCCTAATTGAAGGTTGTTCTCCTTAACTCTTTTTATGTCGAAACTCAGTCCCGTACATTTCCCGCTTTTTTACAAAACGGTCAAGTTTCACATAAGAATAGGTCTTATAATTTAACTTAAGGTTAACCTTAGAACGCACTCTACATTCCATAGGCTCATGTTTCAGTTTATTGAATCATACATCTCGTTTGCCAAGTATTTCTACGTGTCTCTCAACATTTGTAACCGAAGTTCACGGTTTCTGATGAGATATTCACAATAAGAATTAATCATCACCGCAAATAGCTTTAAAAAAATCAATATATGTATGTATATGTTTTTTTTTTTTGTACTGATTCTAAGAACCAAATTTCATATTCCTAGCTCAAAATTTAAGGCCCAAAAAGTGGTGACATACTGAAAGCTGGACAGGCGAACATGGCTAGATCGACATATCTTTTGATGCTGACTACAAATCCATATACAGGGTGGATCTGGCAGCCCTATAACTTTGATATCTATTTTCAAATCGGCTTTTAACAGCCCGCGTTCGAAGCGTTAGTCCAAGCGAATTTGTGCCATGTAATAGTACACCCCACCACAACACGCTGTTATAGTGCAGTTTTACATTCAAAACATGTTCTCAAGTGTGAAAACGCAACGTGCGTATCATGCAAAATATCGAGTGAGGAAAGCGCCTTCAGACCACACCATCAGGCGTTTACACCAAAAATGTATTGTCACCGGCAATCTTGGTAGCGCCAGTCATCAAGGCCGACATCGTTCGAGGCGGTCTGATGAGAACATTGAGGCTGGACAGGCCAGTGTTGAGAGATCACCGTTCTTCGTTATCGGGCCCTGATAACGGATTTTTTAATGCCAATTCTGTCTGATAACGCCATGGACAACTTTTGGTTCCAACAGGATAGCGCCACAGCTCATACAGCGCTACAGTCCCTTACTGCGTTCTTTGTTCCTTAGACGCTTAAGTTTGAAGAAGGTAATTTTGACTGGCCTCCGTGATCACCCAACTTAACGCCTCCAGACTTCTTCCTGTGGGGAAGACGCCACGGACCCTAGAAGCCTTCAAAGACAATATACGACAGGAAATGGACGCTATTCAGCCCCAAACACTTCGAAAAGTGATGGGTAATGCCGAAAAACGAGCACATTGCGCCATTCGCTCTAACGGCGACCATTTACGGATTATCATATTCAAAAAGTGATCAGAACAAATTCGCAAGGTTTAAAATAAACGAAAAATGACTTCACAGCAAATAAAGGTTTAAGGTTTAAATTACCCACCCTGTATATGCTTTTGGGGATCTACCCTAAACTAAGTAGCAAAATTAATATTGCTGTGTCTAGGCACAGGGTAACAGGATAAGAAATAAAAAAAAAAATAGGGGTAAATTAGATATTTGACCGTTGCACCGTGTGGAAATATGAGTACAGGACAATTTTTAACCGTGTCGCGTATGGGCATACTCTACAAAGGTCTTCAACTGTTTAATAATCTTCCCACATATGTTAAAAATTTGCAATACTCAAATTCATTTAAATTTAGACTGATTTTCCTATTAAAAAAAATTCTTTGTAAATATTTGTTATAACATTATATCATATATACATACATAGTCTATAAGAGTTAAATTAATAAAAACAATTAAAAAAAGACTGAAATCGTAATAAATAGTCGCAGTTTTGCATCTACGATAGGCAGGTAACGAGAATCGTTTGGGTACAGAAAATCTGCTGATTTTATTGACGAAACTTGAAAATCGTTAGAAATTGAACAACCTTTTTGAAAGCCCTCAAATGCTTAGAACATCAACAGTGCTGTTTAACAACTTTTACCAAAAAGCTGTTAGTCCTTTAGAAACAAATGAAATTAATTCAGAGTACCACACCTTTTCCTTACCTAACATAAGACTCATGTTGCTTCTTGGCAATTTGCACATCAAAGTCTCCAATTCCACTCAGTGACTGCGACAGTCTGTTAAATAAACAAAAAAAAAAACAATAAATTTAGTCAATTTAAAGCTCAGTAAATTATTTAAATTGTTAAACGGATATCGACATTCCAGTGGTGGCTTCGTGACAAAAGCGTGACACTCATCAAGAGTGTTAAAAAGAGTGTAGGTACATAAATATTCATAACTTTGATGGGTTCATCGTCACAGCAACCAGAGAAATTTGGAAAACATCTCCTGATTCCCAGTCTGAATAGAAACCACTCAGCCATAACAATTGGTGCAGATGAAAGCATCAATTGTCCGTCTTTTGTATCTCGTTAAATTATATTTAATTGGAATTGTAAACATTTTAATCAATTAATTCACACCTAGAAACGATTGCGTGAGTGAATTTCAGGGACATTTCGCTTAAATGATTATAGATTTGCTACACTAGAGTTAAACTATTGCATTATTTTATTAATTGCAAGTATTCGGTGTGTACACACTCCCGTTCCACTTATAGACACTTGTAATGTTGGAAATAAACACCACAGCACACTTTTTTCGCGATAAACACCACCGATGGGCGAATTTTATTTATTTTACTTGGCTGGTTCTCAAGTAGATTTGTATACGTCAAATGTGGTTTTGACATGTTATTAGCACAGACATCCACCGATGGATTTCCACATCGCGAAATATTCTTGTAGTGAGGGCAATGTGATGTTACTCGCTTTGATTACTAGATGGAACTACAGAAATTCGTAAGCATTTTTCCTATGACGAACGATACGTTGGAGTTCAAGTTGCCAGTTGATCTGAGATTGCAGATGAACTATAGTAGGAAGGAAAGGATCAACACTTGGCACGGAGTCCACTTATACACTAATAAATATCCCCACTGATGTAGTGAAAGGGAAAATAAACCTAAGGATGAATGAACTAATCAGAAGTGATTGTGCTATATACCGCAGCCTATGGCTACAGTTGAATGAAGGAAGAACTAGAAGCTTATTGGCTATGAGTAAAAAGGAAATCCGTATCGTGAAAGGGGTACTGACAGGACATTGCGCGATCAGATCAATGGCCAACAGACTAGGCATAAACTCCACGGACTATTGCAGGAGCTGTAAGGATGAGGAAGAAATAGAGAGAATCAAACACTTTATCTGCGATTGCCCAAATCTCCAAATCTCCACCTTCGTTCCATGGGAAACAGACAGTTTGGGGTACTGAGCGAGCTTGTGCAAATTACGCTGATGGACTTAATGTAATTCATAAGAAGCTCACGTGGTACCACAATCCAAGGGGAATCACAATTCATCAATAGGCCCCGTGTAAGTACTTCGATAGGTCTTGCGACCCAATCACAGGCATGATCCGAATTTTGTACAAACGCATGAACAAGCGGCTTGTGATCAGCTGTCTCCCTTTGATAAGATGTTTGATAAAGTTCACGGCACCGTATATAGCCAGTTCCCTATCTTAGACTTGACTTCTTGTTCGTTAAGCTTCTTCGAAAAAAAACCTACTATTGACACACTGGTCAAATGCAGCTTTAATCACTGTGTCAGAAGCGTCGCATCGAAGGACGAGTGCAACGTCTGATTTTGTTTGGATTCAGGCGGCAATAGTCGATGCATGGTCGCCAGTCTCTAGATTTATTTTCGACTACGTGCAGTGATGATCCACAGTCGCTATCAGACGATTTACAAATTATCAATCTCATCATATTTTCGAATTCGTCCTTAGCTGCTTTGAGTTTGTCACCAGCTAGATGGACGGCCTGGCGCAAAAGTTGGAATGTGCTGAGCTTTTGCAAGTGCTGTAACAGTTCGTTTGTAAGGGGTTCGTTTCGTACACGATCATTAGCGACGTCAATAACCGGGTGAATAAAACAGAAATATCGGTTATTTTGGGCGGTTAACATTATTGCCGGTCGTTTTTCACTTCAGTTAATAACGGTTTGTTTTTAATGCAGCCAATGGACTACAAGTATTCTTGCATCTTGCGAATCGAATTTTAGGGAAGACGTAGGAAAGGCAAGGGAAAATTCAATACTTTTGGCGAAATGTTCTCTTGTCATTCATATGTCTTCTCTAAAAAAAAGAACCGGATCGATAACTAATGCAAGAATACTAGTGTACTGTGGGCCAACGTTCAATCCTACTTATGGCTTAACGCACACTGGGGACAAGACAAGGACAAAATAATGTTTTCCTAACTTCACTCCGAAAGCTTTTTTGTCCTAAGACAGATTTGTCTTTAGAACGAAGACTGTGACCATATAAGGGATTGTGCATACCGAGGACAAAATTGTCGCACGACATATTTGTCTGCCTAGGACATTAGTTTGCATTAGTTTATCTCCGCCTACCTACTCAAACGTGTAATGGTAATAGTCCTCCTGAACGTTTTTTTTTTCATATCAAGGAACCTCTATGAAATGGTATTACAAGCTTCCTAGCCGCCTCGGCTATGGAGGTGTTAGCCTGGCGATGTCAATTCATACTGTTCTGCATACTGCAATAACAAAGTGCGCTTATAATACACATGAGTTGGTTCTATCACGAGATTTTTACTCCGTAGTCTATGAATTACTGTTCGTATTCAGCTACACCCCGAATAGCAAAGAGCGCATATCACAGCAAATTATGGGGTCGAAAAATTGACCGAGGAAGAAAGCATCCAGGGGTAGCTCAGCTGGTAGAGCGTTGGTGGTTAAAACCTTATCTATCGCAGGATCGTTCCCTACCCTTGGATCAAATGTTTTTTCTGTAATTCTCCAAAAATACATCTGAGTGTTTACACCGTTTTGCCCTAGTCAGATCAAAATATAGTACGACGGTTCTGTTCTAGGTATGCGCAGCGTCATATATCATACATATTTGTACAAGGTTGCGCAAAAGTCCTTACTCGACTTCCTACGGCAGTAAATTTGTTTGTGATCAAAAAAAATGGTTCTCTTTGTTGATTAGACGTTTAAATTGCTTTCCATTACGTCGGATGTTCTCCTTTAGGACCGCTTAGGTCCGTGACTTCAAAAAACTCCAAAGAAAGAATTCTGTGTTGGATCGGGCCAGTGCAAATCACTAAAACAAGGGATTAAGTGGCCGGAAGGAGCGAGGAATGCTTGGCTGTAATTTACACGCGATTGGCGATCTGCAGGCTCTATTTGCACTTTGTACGAGTACATCTTCAAGTCTCTCACCAAAATTCGCATGGTTTGTCTACGTGTCTACTGCTTCTGCTTACTTCACAAATGTCAAAGTCGTGATAGCATACGACACCATTTGCAAAAATGAGAGCATTTTCCGATAGGGTGATGACGCGGCACCTTGTATAAAAGTTCACCAGCACGCAGATAACATTTTTTGTGGCAGACAATTCTGTTCAGAAGACAGTTTCATCAAATCGATTACACAAACTTTTTTATTTTAAACTTTTTTTTAACAAATTTTCAGAATGTAAAAAAAAAAAAACTTCAAAATAAAATTACTGCTTGTACTGACAAAAAACAAAATTAAGTAACTAAGTAACGTTTCGTTGGAATAAAGCATTCAGAGTCGTTGCATTCCAATATCCAAAGAGGAGTCACTGTTTCCCCTTCAAATCCTTCATCATCGGTTATAGATTTGTTTGAAATCACATAATTAGCTTTAGCAATTGATTTCGTTAGAACACCCTGGAATGTTTCAATGTGGCGCTCCACTTTGATTCTTTCTGTCGCACTTAGCTGGTCACTAACAAAAAACTTTAAGTTCTTAAAGAATTTAAGTGCTTTAGGAAGATCGTCTGTATTTTTGTTAGATATGTAATCTTCTTCCTCAGTAGACACCTCAAAAATATCTACCGTTTGAGTGGGTTTCTTCCGCGGCGACGTGCTTGCCAAAACTTTTTGAATTTCATCTTCGGTATCACTGCCAGATGAAATATATTTTGAATGACTAGCCGTTTTGCTATCATAAATCTCCATTATATCGTCATCTTCTTCGGAATTTTTTCGCAAGTTAGACAAGTTACTTTCTTTAGGCTTTAAAGATTCGTCGAATATTTCATCTTCACTCTCGGGTTTGGTTAGTTCAGCACTATCCAGGGCGTAACGCCTCCAGGGCAGTCGAGTTTTCCGACTATGACAATCGTCTATCCAACTTTTTGTGATGATTTTGCCAACACCTTTAACTTGATTGTATTTCGGAGTGTTTTTAAATGCGCATCTGTGGAGTGCGTAAAAGATTTGATGATTTGTAAAATAGTTGATACAATAAGACTATAATTGGAAGTCCTTACATCAAATGGGTGGAACTACTATCCCAGTCAGTTTTATATTTTGCTCCGAGTGCTAATGCTTTGTTTCTTAGATTAGTACGATCAGGATTCTGTAATGGCATTAGATTTATATTAATCGTGTCAGTCCTCCATAAGAGTAAGAAACGACTTGAACGAAAACCAAAGAGCAAAAAAAAAAAAATGACCGTTCGCACATTGAACTTAGTTGAGTGTTTGTAAGGAGTCAACGATTCAACTATTCCAGTTAGGAAGAACTACTAAGTGGCCAACGTATGTGGGCTACTTCAACTTGTTTGAAAATCAGGATTTCCATAAATGAGTCAGGGTATTTGAAGAAAGGGATCCGTTGCCGGATATGTGTGAAATGGGGCTAAGACATTTTTTAAATTGTTTTCCACCACTTAGAACTGAGTTCTTGAAGTTGGTAAAACACAGTTATGGAGTGAAAGGAAAAGGTATAAGGAAGAATGAGAGTGAGGTAACGATATGCATTAATTTTAAAACTTTGCAAATTATAGGTTTCCGGAAATACTGAAGTAGGCAAGTTCAGATTCGTTTTGAATGGCTAAAAAGGATTTCCTACGGTGATCGATGTGCGCGAGAGCAGACTCTAAAGTACATGTGTGTGTAGAATGGGCTGCACGTGTATTACGGTTAAAAATACGGACAGGCGGAACACAACCATATACATATTTCATCCGAAAATTTGTGGTGAAAATACTGGTACTTATAAGCAAAGCAAGGTACGCTAAGCATCCAACATTCCGGCAGTTTTCGAGTGAAGAAATTTATTTGCATATGGACTGATCACCAATCAATCTACAAGCTTGTCCTGAACACAATCAAGTAAATTAATGATGAACGCTTACTGAGTAACAGAACGGAGGTCATTGAAGTAAATCAGAAGAAGGGTCGGCGAGAGTACTGAGCCCTGGGGAATAGCGACATTAGTGGAAACAACAAGTACAGAAGATCAGTGACAACACTGCCAACAAGCCATCCGAAATGCCGCAACTGATGTTCTGGATTTGACTCGGCGACTACAACGAAACTCCTGTTTCGATGACGAGTACAGGGAAACTCACACAGCATAGCAAGAGGCTTACAAAACAGCATGGCATAAGAAAGCAAGATATGCTCACAAGATCTAAAGACATAAGAAAATAGAGGAGCACCGATTTCACCTAAAGAAAAAGGAGCATGAGAAGCGTGCAGCCGAGTCAAAAGAGGCGATGTGCGAAAATTTTACGAAAAAAGTAGAAAGAGCATGCGAAGACCATTTAAATAGGACGATGACAGTCAACAGTTCCGTCCACCGGACCAATATGAGGTGAGCAATATTTAAGCTTAAATCAAGCTGCTGCAGCTGATAGCCTACCAGCCGATCTATTTAAAGCTAGAGATAATTTGGTAAAAAGCATGCACCAACTGATTTGTAAAATCTGATCAGTTAAGAGTATGCCCGATGAATTAAATATCAGCATCCTATGCCCGATCCACACAAAAATTAACTGCGCATATTACAGAGATATCAGTCTTCTAAACATCGCCTGCAAGAACTTGTCTGCTGTGTTGTGTCAATGCCCAAAACCTTTCTTCAACAACCTGAATGATCCTTAATGAGTGCAGTTTTAGGCCAGGAATGTCTATCGCTGACTAAATATTCACACTACGGCAGATCTTGGAGAAAAAACATGAATTTCAGATCGATACCTCACATAGTTTAGGCATCCCTGCTAACTCGTCCGTCTATGTATTGTACATAAAATGACGATGGAGAATGCACGCTGCTCCGTCAAAATCGGTAAAAATCTGCCCAAACCGTTTGATGTTAAAAACTATTTAAGACAAGGCGATGAGCTATCCAGCGACTTCATCAACATCTTACGAAACTCGCAAGTTAACAACAAAAGCATAATTTTCAAAAGTCTGTTCAACTGTTTGCATACGCCGACGATATTGACATTACTGAAAGAACGCAGCGGGATGTCAGTGAGACGTTTATAGTATTGAAACAGAAGCACAGACAACTATAACTTTGAGGTGGTTAAGGATTTTGCCTACCTAGGCTTCGCGGTTAACTCTGAAATCGACATCAGAGCTGAGATCGAACGAAGAATTAGTTTTGCCAACCGTTGTTTCTTTGGGCTAAGAAAATGAGAAGTAAAACCATTTCTTCGTGTCATGTACGACACAGTCGTACACACAGACGGTGTGTGGAGGAGAATAGTTAACGACGAACTATACCGATGAAAAAGGTTCGAATCCAGTGACAAAGATGGGTCCGGAAAGACTATCAGTCCATCTCTGTGGGATAACGCAGCAGTGGAAGACCCACCTTAGATAGCATTTGAAATGAGACCTCAGACACTGAAGACAGCTAGCGAAAAATCGAGGTGGCTGGAGAGGTTTGTTGGCTGATGCCATGGGACCCGACTGTAGCGGCATTCGGACTAAAGTTCCTGTGGAACGCTGCTATCGGAAACCACACGGCAGTCATTAACAAGATGGTTTATTTCAAGATAACAATGTTCTGCATGACCTTGGATAGCACTGACGTTAAAGCTTTAAAGTTAATTTCATCGCCCTTTTAGGAAACGGCGGATGGGCGCAAATTTTCATCTATCCGGAAAAATGCATTCGGAATATAGGTTGAAAAACAAAAAATAATAAGTACCTGAATACCGCTGATAACCAAAACCACTCCACGCAGTAGCTGATCAAATGGCTTGTACTGTGCAGGTTTGTCCAATTTTGGCTTTTTTGCTTTTTCATTATTACATGGAGATGATGACGGACGTCTCTGGCCAGAAGTCGAGGGTGTTGATGGTTTGTTGATAATTGTCGGACACTTTTTTGATGAGTCTTTTTTGGGATCTGCTCGACCATCACTCGTGGCTTCTTCCTTTTTCTGTTTATGCTCAGCACTCTTTACTTCATCCTTTACGTTATCATGCTTTTTCGGTTTTTTAACTTTGTCGCTCTCCTTGGTAACACGCTCCTGGTCTGCAAGAATAACTTTCTTCAGCTTTTCAAGCCTTTCCTTGCGTTTGTCCTGCATTGTGCTTTCATCATCATCATCAGTGAATATTAGAGAATTTCTATTTCGGTCAGGAACTGCATCAGTTTCTTTCGGAGCAGTTTTTTCCGCAGATGAAGTGGTCGAGTTGATAGTTTTCTTTAGACTAAAACTTTCGTTGGGTTTCTTTATTGATGCTGGGCTAGGGATTCGTGGAACGGTTAATATACCTTGAAATGAAAAAAATTAATAAAATTGCTTTGTTCTTCTGACTTAAACTAGAATTACTATTTGCATCTTTATTTTTCGACCCTTTCCATCGATTAAAGAGGGAAGTTGTACTTTCTGACTCCGAATCTGGTGAGTCTTCTCGCAAAGTGAAACTACCACAGATCCTTTTTGGCAAGATTGAACTGGTGTTACCATTAGACTCGGCGCTTTTTTTCCTATCAGGAGGTCCATCAACGTGTATCTTGATGAAAGAGAGCCCATACTGCACGTTTCTATTAAACGGTTGAGTACAAATTATTTTGAGAAGTTTCCATTTCTGGTCTGCGATTTCCTGTACGAGTGCTTCCCGATTGAAGCATCGTACCCTGTTGGGATTCGATGAGATTTTACTCTCAATCGGTGTCATAAAGGAACATGTTATCAGAATTTCCTGTAAAGCACAGAGAAGTATGATGAAGTCGCCTCAGACTGTCATAATGTTCGACGTACCTTAAAATTCTCCCGCGTACAGCCAGGACCGCCAACAAGCACTTCAACAAAAGCTGAAGATTCATTGCCGATATCTATTCCCTTAATAGAATATGCCGTTTCCATTTCGATTATAATATAGGCGGACTTTTCTCCGTCTTCTCCGGTTTTCCATTTCTTTGCCGGTTCATTTTTGAGTAGGTTTGCGGCACAATGCACCTTAAGAAGATTGGCTTTAAATGTGTTAACAACTCATAAAACAAATATGTACCTTGTCCTCACTGCTGACTTCACGAATTGATTTTAAGATTGCAAAAGGCATGTCCTTACTTTAATAGAAAAATTTAGCTCAAAGACAACACTGAACTCGAATATTGCGAAATTAAAAGAAAACATTTGTTTGTTATGAAGTCGTGGAAGAAAGTTTGGTGGGAAGGTACTAGATTTCTGAGATTTCTCTTTATCAGAGAAATGACAGCAACCAGTGCTGTCGTGAAGAAGGTACCCACTGAAGTGAGAATATTAGGTCTAAGAAAAGTGAAAGTTACAAAAATAAAAATTAGGGAACGCTTTGAACAATAAAAGCTGCGCATGAGGGAAACGTCAGGAACATATGTGAAGACTCACCAATTTTAATACCCTGGAATAGCATTTTATCTTCAACTGTATCTATTTTTCGATTTATTTTCTTTTACCTATCAAATTTAATACCAAATAAATTTAATACCAAATAAATAAAAAGGCAATTTGAAATTTACGTATGAGTGATGGAACAGCGATTTAACAGCTCTCAAAAAATTTGTCTACAAAAATAGGGAAATTAATTGCACTCTCTTCTACGAAAAACTACGAAATTTCGCGCACGAGAACAATTGTAAAACCGGTTTAACAATAGTAAACGCTTCCAAATTGATATTTTTGCATCTGTCATCATTCATCATCATTATATTAATAAGGACAAATGGATTTGTATATATGCGTCTATATATATGATATGTGCCAACCAAACTTATGAGCGGTGATCCAATGCCTAATCAGTGGAGGGAAAGTTATCTTCTTCCTTTGCACAAAGGGAAGGGCGATACGCGAAACTGCGATAACTACCGTTCTGTCAAGCTGATGTCACACACCATGAAGATCGTTGAGCGGGTATTAGATGGCCAACTGCGGAAAATAATAAGGCTATCTGATGACCAGTGCGGGTTTGTCTCGGGTAAATCAACAACACATGCAATCCAAAGTATAAGGACCATAATGGAAAAACATCGTGATTCCTTAAAGGACTTGCATATGGTGTTGGTTGATTTTGAAAAAGCCTTTGATAGACAACCAAGAGATCTCTTATGGGTGGCGCTAAGACAACGAGGAGTTCCAGAAACCTACGTGCGCATGATCATGGAAATGTATGAGGGAGCAAGGACAAGAGTAAGATGTCCCGTTGGAGTCACCGAAGAGTTCCTAATCAAAGTCGGTGTACACCAGGGAAGCGTCCTTAGTCCTTTGCTATTTATTGCAGTCCTTGATTATCTGCTTGAAGGAAAACTGACGGACCCCAAAGTGCATCAGTTATTCTTTGCTGACGATGGAGCTATCATAAGCGAAGATCAAATGGCCTTGCAACGAGCACTTGATGTATGGGTGGATGTTTTGGAGGGAAATGGGTACCGTATTAGTTCGAAAAAGACAGAGTATCTTTGCTGCCCGTCTCTGATCCACACCGGGCTATTCCAGACATTTACTTGAATGGAAAAGTGCTTCCCAAGTGTGAAAAGTTCAAATATCTGGGATCTATGATCAATAGCGAAGCAACTTGAGATGATGACATCAATCATCGCGTAAGCGTAGGGTGGATAAAGTGGCGGGAAAACTCCGCTATCTTCTGTGATCGAAAAATGCCCCCTAAGCTTAAAGGAAGACTCTACACCGCAGTTGTATGTCCGGCGCTCACATACGGTTCACAATGCTGGACAATGTACAAAAAGTATGAGTGCAAATTAACGGCAGCTGAGATGAAGATGCTTCGCATGACAGCAGGAGTAACGAAGATTGATAGAATAAGAAGTTCAAAGATTCCAGGAAGCCTTCATGTAAAAGAACCCATCACAAGCAAGATAGAGCACGACCAGCTCAGTTGGTATTGTCATGTTCAAAGGAGAGATCCTGCGAACCCCGTCAAAAAGGGAATATCAATCAACGTTCCTACACAATCGCGCAAAAAAGGCAGACCAAGAAACAACTGGATCACACAAATGCAAAAACACCAGCATTCGATTGGCCTCAGTGACGAAGTGATCCGAAACCGGGAAGCCTGCCGGTACTTTCTGAGGTCAAACCGGTAAACCCCACAGGCGGACCAGTAGGGATGCAGTAAAGTGGGAGGGTTGTGATCCTTCTACTCCGGATCTTAACTTCGCCGTAAGAAGAAGAAGTGCGTGCCAACACGAGAAATAAGTTTAATTTCTTCGCTTTGCCTAAAAAACCGATTCTACAACTGATGTGAGAATTCCAGTGTGGAATGACCCAATGATACTACCCACCTCTTTAAAATAAATAAATATATTTATTTAAATAAGTTGAACAGATAAGAATACTATGATTGCGAGTATAAATTAGTAGGCATATGCTCGTTTTATTTAAATTAAAATAAGAAATAATTAATTCAAATAACTTGTTGCTTCAGAAATTTGAAACAATCAATTGAATTTACTAGATTATTTTAAATAATGTTCATTTCGCATTGGTGGTTTGAAATAAAATGTAAGATAATTATTTTAAATAAAGTGTTATTTTATAAAACTTGGAATAATCAATTGAAATAATATTTTGTGTCTTAGGGTATTTCATGACTGGTAGTAGGTGCGATAATAAGTAGTGCGATTAGTAGTTCGATTGTGCATTTGGCGACATATTGTGATAAATATGTAAATGGTGATTGGTTAAGGCATGTGGTGGTATAGGCTTCCTAAAAATTCTTCGCTTAGCGTTGGGATCAGCAAAGAGGTCTCTCGGTAGTCACGATATCGCTCTGGCAGCTTTTAATTTCCATAAATTATTTTTGCTAAAACAGTACTTTGGCTTCATCTGATCCGAACTGAATAAATTTCTATTCATTGGTCCACATAATATTTTGCCAACAGTTGGGATCCCTATTAGCGTGATAGGGTGTAAATTCTAAACGGCGTGATAAATTACGTTTTGATACCAATAGTTTCTGTCTTGCAATCCGTAATTACGTAGGCACTTTTTAATTGTGCTCACAGAAACATTTATATTTATCTCTTCTTAAATTGTTTGCTTTATTTCATGAGCTAACAAAAATGGATCGAGTTTGTTCAAATGAACAGTGGTCGAGTCGGTTCTAGAGGTGGTATTTCGCGTCCCATCCTTGCGCACTTTGTTTTGGACCAACCCCATCTCTCCGCAATGTTGGATTGCATTGATTACCCTTTTTTCTCGAGCACTCCAATTCCTGCGCTATATCGAAATTTGAGTCCCCTTCATTTTTATAGGCAAGGACTCGCCGCCTGAAATCCTCCGTAGAGGACGTCATTTCTTACAAAAGAATCCCTTTATTATTATTTTTTTTTTTTTTTTAAAAAGGAAATTTCCAAATCCCGGAGCACTCAGACTCAATTTTCTGTGTCCATTGTACTACCAGGCAGAAACTCCTTTTTGGTGTAGTGGTGGAGAAACTTAGATTTTATTCGTTTCTCTTATATGTTCGGGTGGCTGTGATTGCTGTTCCCCGTCCGGGCTCGAACCTGCACAGTTCGGGTCACAAGCGAATACACTACCCACTACACCGTGGCCACCACATCCCTTTATTATTACTTACTTTAATAATATCAGGAATTCAAGACAAATAAACTGAGGTAAACAAAGGGTGTGCTATTTAAATTGCTCACTTGCCAGCCTTCACTAAATTATGCTTAGTTTTAAAAGTCAGGGATACTTTAAGCAGAAGCATTTACCGTTACTTTGAAGCGAGGTCACAAATTGTAAGACCTATAACTATATTACACTTAATCGAATATGTATGTATGTACATGTGATTTGGAGCATAACTAATGGATACCATATAACTATGCTATTTATTTTGTCGCCACTGTAGGTATTTGAAAATGAGAAAATAGGAAACTTTTAATATGTACTTCAGTAAACTTGATTAAAGTCTAGGAACATGACTAATAAACAAGGAATGCTATTCATGCAATTTTTACTGCAAATGATGATGAAATGGAGTAGGTGGAAGTAGTGGAAGACTACTACCGCATGAGGCCCGCGGTCCACCAGTTGTAGAGCGCTGCCGGATGCGATAATAAACAGAAATAGAATCCTCCTATTCCTTAATGACTAGTATCCTGCATAAACAAATAAATTTAGCTGTTAATGCAACCTCACTAATTAAAATTTCCTAGTAGTTGATTTTTATCGCGACTGTAGTTGGCCATCGATATACAAATTCAATGTGCGTGCCCGTGCAGTCGACATTCATTTACCATATAAATGCTTTTGTTTTCGACTAGTCTCACAAAGTGCAGGTTAAGAGTCGCATTAAACGAGTGTACGTAACTAGTTTAAAGTAATTTGTGTTTATAAGATGGAAACCGATGGATTAGAGTTGAAGAACATAAGAAATGAAGACATCAACACCACTTGCCTCAAAGTACAAAAACCTAGAAAGGTTTTGCATTTCAGCGATGGAGTTATGGAGGAATTTTCAGACAGTGAAGATGAGTGTGATTCAGTGCTAAAAAACCCTGAAGAGTGTATAAATGTGGTAAGTTGTGAGAATTCATTCAATTAAGTTAAACACATTATTTAAAACGAAGCAAAACATTGTTTACCAAAATTAGTCATAGAAAAAAAAAAAAAAAACAAATTTGAATTCCCCAGTCAGCTGTCGGATGACATTCGTTCTATTACATTTTTGTTGAAATGTATTGGCACCGTTCAGTGCTCAGAGGAAGTGCATGGATATTATTTTATTTTCAAATTTAAAATTTAGCCGGAGTGCGTTCCTTGTTCACGCACGGAAACAATGCGTTGTTCGGAGTGTCAATTTACCTGACGCACACACATGAACCCGTTATTAGATTTTTGAGGACTTGCAATGAGGCCCTGAATTATGTGTTATATAAGTCGTTTGTATAATATATTTATGAGATCCAATGATTCAGCGAACTAAAGTTATTATGGGACTATTTCGAGACATGGCCCATTACTTAAACTTAGTTCGACAAAGGCAGGTCAAAAATCTCTGTACGAATTGCAGTTTCTTGTCGTTGAAATATTTTTCCTTTTTGATGAGAACTACCCTTAAAATATTCCCCCACGTAGTGCATCTAAATTGCTGTACCAGATAAATCAAATTTGGTCTTGATGGAAGTGTTTACACCGATAATCTGTGTAGTATATCTGGTCTAGCCCCAGATATAGTCATCGATGTAAACCATATCATAGTACTAAAAAGCTGAGTTCAATCTCGAAATTTTGATCAATCTTGGTACATACTATTATGTACAGCATTTCCATCTCTTTATATTTACGATGGACTGCAGCCTAAACAGGTGTACCGATTATCTTCACATTTCAAAACTCAAAGTAATGTTTGGCATACATGGCATAGTTTTAAGAGATTATATTTTTACATTCTTTATTAAATAACTCATAAGCGGTAGTGTTCGAAAAATAGATGCAAAGGATAATTCTTTTCGCTAGTTATACACAATGGTTGTCTTAATAGTAGTCATTTCCATATAAAATAAGCTCCAATACTGAGTACCACGTGCTTGCTCCATATGTGCTGTTAGTTCGTATATTGTTCCAATTTAACATTTAATTTAAATCGAAACTTATTAATTTTGACCATATATCCAAAATTTTAATGTCATGTTCTCACATACTCGTATGTCCAAAATGACCTAGATATTAATTTTGAATAAAATCGTCTAAGCCGAAACCGAAATATAGCCAATTTACGGAAGACCGCTAATAAGTAAAGCACAGTTATTCCTTTTTTTTAGCGAAAAATCGAGTATGCATTCCGGTTGGAAACTCCATATTACCTCTGATATGAGTTTTTATCGAAATCGTTTGAGCCAATTTCGAGAAATATACACACTTTCCCAAAATTGGTCTTAAGTAAAGTACCGTTAAATTGGAGGCTAGAATGAAAAATTCGATTTCACCTCTGATTGGTTACTAACCCCAGATATCAAGTCTATACTAAATCTGTTCATTTCCTTAGTACCACGAACATTTAAGTTTAGCAAACAAATTACCTTTCCGTTGTCAACAACTTTGCACAGTAATGTTTTCTCCTATCCCAAATTTTGCAATTCAAAGTAAAAATTGTTCCTTTTTGCACACATTTTTAATCATATTTTATTTATTCTTACAAAAACCCATTCACTTACGACTTTGGTCCCGTAGCAACTTGTAACTTGCAAAACAATTTACGCAACCAAGCTTTATGTACAAAAAATTGTCCACTTGTACTTTTTTAAAGTGATAGGTAAAATGGTAAAACTGAGTCCATAATATATAGATGTTAATTCTCTAATAATGTTTTTTTTTTCTCTCTGTTTTCTGCGTTGTAACGATGTAAGCCAAGAATGGCTATGCTAATTTTGATCTCTTTTATTTTAATGTTTATGGAATTTATCAGAAAAAGAGTTTACAGGTGGCTAGGAACAATAAACTGATTTGAAAATTTACAACCTACTGATGGGCATTATGTATATTTCCACGAGACGGGCGAAACCGATCATTTCAGCTGGTGTAGAATAAAAGCTTGTTATTAAACAAAATTATTCATTAACAGGAAAACTGAACTGAATCCATTAAAATTATCTTATTTTATTTTCTTTTCTTTATAACCACATAAAATTTGTTTTACAGAAAAATCTTCAATGGGCACCTTACATGCGTTTGAAGGCCAATAAAGTTGGCAACAATGTTCTAGCTGGAATAGATTTTGTTGGTGGTGGTCTTGCATCATTTCTTGGTATAACTGCTTCCGAAGCCGAATTAGCTGCAGCCAAAAGGCGAATAACGGTTCAAAAAAATACAGATGAAGAGCATTGTAGTACCTGGAATCCAGTTCGAAACGATGCAGTAATTTCAGCTGAAGTAAAAAATTCCGCACATGCCAATTCCAAAATTACATAGTTTTATGTATGTACTTATTACAGTATTCCAAATAATATTATAATTTTCAAAGTTGTGCAGAAATAAATCCTGCATCGTTTTTAAAACCGTAAAATGTATTAAATTTTATATTTAAAATGTTATAAACTATTAAAAAAATGTGCTCAACTCTCTTCTCCAAACAAGAAGACGAGGCGATTCATTTTAATAAATAATAAATAAACTTGGTTTTTGCAATAAATAATTTAAAGGGGAGCAGTGGCACATGAGATTATGCTAAACTTGAGATGGATAGGCTGCGAGGGGATCTCCTACGTACGTAGTTGGTACAGCTTCAGGTAAGCATTTGACTACGCCTTGGGAGAATATACAAAATTCCATCTTCAAACTCTGCAAATGAGCTAATACTGCGGATAACCCTCATGAAACTAACTTGGTCCTCCACTTCATCACTATAAAATACAAAATTCTTCACACTGACCCTTCTAAACTGAATGGCACCAGCCTTTTTCTTGGCCAAGGCAAAAGACTTGGGTCTTATTTTCGGGAGGTATTTAAGCTGGAAACCCGTCATTCAAAAGCCACAGTAGCTCCCCATTCTTGTAGACTGGTATAAAATGGGGAATAGAAATTAGAATGAGACACTGACTTTATGTATCAGCTGTCAGACCTATATGATCATTTTCTGGACGAATAAGGACAATGTTCTGCATCGGAGCTATCTAGCCAAATTCTTGTGGTGCTGTTAGGATCACATCTTCTGCCAAACTATATGTACATTCCTTTTGGTCTGAAGCCTATATAAAATCCATAAAAAAAAACCCCTATTAAACATTCCTTAAAATTTTTCATAACCGTAACATCTTATTACCTTAGGGGTGCTAAACAACTGACAAAGGCCTCGTAGGAGCAGCATCTCCCGATAGTTGTTGGTCTACTAAAAAACAAGAAAGTCTCTGCAACTGAAAACCTAGCAGCTCTGTTAGTAAGCTCTACTCTCACCTCCCCGCAGTGCCATCTGCGAATTTCTTCGGAAATTGCAAATGGGAGAGGACGAATGGCGAGCCTTCTGAGCCACAAAACTGGATAAGTCTCGGTTGGTCTGGTTTGTGCATTCCACTGATCACAATTTGAAGTTTAGAAAAAGTAGGTATTTTTCGGCTATTTAGAAAGAATAGAAAATAATAATACACAATTTAT
Source organism: Pocota personata (assembly GCA_963082735.1). Taxonomy (NCBI): domain Eukaryota; kingdom Metazoa; phylum Arthropoda; class Insecta; order Diptera; family Syrphidae; genus Pocota; species Pocota personata. The sequence continues at coordinate 59,057,343 of OY720430.1, forward strand.
ATTCGGAGGCCGATAGGATCAGAAAAAAATGCCTGAAAAGTTTCCACCTGTCAGTTGCTTTATCGTGTTTTGGGTTAGAAATCTACCCCTTACTTTTCGGATATTTATTTCTGCGCATATCGATAACATATCCCCGAAATTTAAAGTTTTATCCAGTTTTTCTTCTATTTGGCTTTTTGGGGTCTAATTTGCATGGACTACAGTTTGATTTAACTGACATAAGAACTGGGATGTCCTGGGAAGTGAAACAATCTACAATTTGCATGTGTTTTCCAAAGTGTAGTAATTCACTCAGTTTTGGAAGGCACTGTGCTAATCGATGATGTTCGATGACATACTTTCAGGTGGCAAAGAAACTTAGCACCAAAGGGTATGCAATTAAAAATTCTATTTTTTCTCTTTGGGGTAATTACACCGAAATCAATGACATATTTTCAGGTGCCATTGAAATAATCGCACCAATGCATATGCAATGAAAATTTAGACATCTGAATTTTAGTAATTCTGAATGAAATATTAAAATAATCACCTAAAAAAAAGTCACTCATCAAGCTGGGTGAGGTACCTTTCACTTATGTGCGCCTCGTCCCCTTGGGTGAAGTTTTCCTTTAGTGAAAAAAACAAAAGGAGATGAGAAAGGTAACCTCACTTTCGTTAGCAGCGTAGAAGAATTGGTGAATGATATTTGTGCCATATCACAAGAACTATTGATGTGTGTTGAAAAATTCAATGTAGATGAAGCAATATAGTAGGATCACCTACCAATAAAACTGTGCTTAAAACTATAATAATCTATTACTAAAGTTAAAATGGAAGTTCACCTGAAGAAGTGATATATTGAAATTCTCGTGAAACCGAACGAAAATTTGTTCTAAAGCTTGTGCTTCGGTTGGCAGACCTTGTTCAAGAATGGAGACTCTGATATTGGTTCTTGTTTTCCCATCTGCATAGATAGAGTCAGCTTTGTCGAGTAGGTAGGCGAGGTAAAGACGCACATTTTCGAAAATTGTGTGATCTTTTAAACGTGACATTACAAAGCGTCGCCAACGTCGATGAATTAATTTAACATTGGGATGTAGCGTTGGGTCCAAAAAGGCAGGCGATGCGACATGGGAACTAGTTGGATTGGCGTGTAAAGGAATTACGAATTAGATGGGTGTATTAGAGCAAGAAGAGTTTCAGGTGTAAGGTCAATTAATATGACAGCAGAGGATGGAAATGAAGGGTTAAGAATATGGGAACGCGTGAAGTTGGAATATTTAGTAGCAGTATTGAAGTTAGGAAATAATCCCATTTAAAATTGTCAATTCAAATGTGGCCAAGAAGCTCTTGGTATAGAACTAGTTTTAGATTTGTAAATAGGATTAATTTGTTTGTTGATAGGTTTAGAGTTAGATTTATTTTTATTAGTATTATTAACTTAAGTTCTAACTTATCGGTATATCGAGTGATTCTCATTTAATCCAATGCAAGAACATCATTTTGAGAGCTGGGGAAAAGCCAGCCATATTTCGCGGGAAAGTCGATTTTGAAGCAGCTTGTCGCCTTTCCTGGCAAGGAGAAATATAACTCTTAGTTTGTAGAGCTATCCAAGCCTATAGCGCACAAGTTTGGAGATTTGGACTGAAGTTGATAAGCTACAACAATATTTCATTAAACCAACTTAAAATTACCAGTAAGTACACCAAACTATCCGCTGTCGATAGAAATCGGGTCTGACGATGGTAATTTCTGTACCCCGGACCTACATATATCTAAGGTATGTCAGATAAATAAAATTAGAACACAACAAAGGAAGGTTAGTACCTCAGCTCACTAAAATTCTTCTGGAAAACAAATATTCTGAGTGAAAGAGATAAATAATATCGGAAATAGATTTGAAGAACCTTATCTGAAAAAGAATGGACAAAATTCAAAGAGCAATTTGTAACAGCACACGAATCTTCAAGTTTTCGGATTACTCCAGATATTAACAAATACACACAGAGAAAAAGAAAACATTCATCAATTTTTAGGCAGATTATTAATTAAGATAATTCACAACAAAATCTTGACAGAACGAAATGATCGGTACACTAAATACAGGAAAGTTACAATCCGTCTAGAATGGATCGTATGAAACCCCATATTTTAAAGTCTCAGTAATGAACTTAAAAAACTAATCTGCGAATTCAAAAATGTTTCACTTAGTAGATTTCTGCGAATTTTAACGACGGATGAATCTACCGAATACTCCTTGTGGAAAGCAGCTAAGTACCTAAAAAGACCTCAGTTACAAAATCCGCCCTTGAAAGCACCAGACGGAAAATGAATAGAAAATCTGAAACAAAAGGCTGATCTCTGCGCAGAACATCTGTCGAACGTTTTTAAGCCATTCTCATCAAGTACAGCTACTGAAAATCTGGAGTTTGTTGATAAAAGGGACGTAGATGGAATTCCCCTTGTCACGCTCATAGAAGTAAGAAATATGTGTTAACACATGTTATCAAATAAAAAAGCAACAAGTTCCGAACTAATAACTCCCCAGGTTTTAAGAGAAATGACATCAATAGACTTAAAAAATTCCGATATATCCCACATCATTAGAAAATTTGATGAAGGGATTGTAATACAAACAAGGGAAGCCACCAACATAAGTGACCTCGTACAGACCATCATATATAGTTAGATAGACATCGCTTATACCCAGTTATGACAAAAGTTTTCGAAAAAATGCTCCTGAAAAGGCTTGTAAAATCATAGGAGGAGAAAATCTAATCCCGAATCATCAGTTCGGATGTAGTGAAAAACGTACTGGAAGAAAAGCAAGTCTGTTGTCACTATTTTTAGACGTTGCCCAAGCATTTGACAAGGGCCTTGAGTACAAACTTCATAGGGATTTACCTAAACAATATTACGAAGTACTTAAATCCTATATTTCAAATTGATTCTTCCGAGTTCGATACGCACAATAATATTCGGAACTAAAGAAAATTAAAGTAGGTGATCCACAAGGAAGTGTCCTAGGACCTGTATCTGTTGCATACCAGGGATATGCCGGTGAATAACAATGCCATGATGGCTACTTTTGCAGATGACACTACAATATTAGTACCTGATAAATGCAGTGTGAAGACAACATAGAAACTGTAGAATCCAGTCAATAGAGTAAGAGATTGGATGCAACAATGGCGTAACAACTTAATCACATAAGCTTCAACTCAAAATCAACTCACATAAGCGTCAAATATAAAAAGATAAACAATCTTCCCATATTCATTAACAACCAAGTTGAACCCAAGCCAACACAGGCAAGTACCTTGGAATGACTTTGGATTCGAAGTTAAAATGGAAGAGCTGAACTTGAAATACACAAGAATGTACTGTTTAGTGGGAAAAAACTCAGATATGTCTACCCCGGACAAAATCATGCTATACTCGTATACTCGTAAGCACGAATTGGATGCTCGGCATCCAATTATGGTGTTGTATAAAGAAAACAGATATCAAAACTATACAGTCATTCCAAAACAAAGTCCTTCGTGGATTAATAAATGTCCCTTGGCATATAAGAAAGAGCGATTTGCACCGTGACATGGTAACAGAAGTGGTTAGAAAGTACACTGTGACATACAATCAAAGACTCTCGGACTACGAGGAGCGTGAGCGTGTATTCAGTTCTCACTTAACCTAAGTATTCAAGTTGAAGGAATCTGAATTGTAAATTGAAGTCATTAAACTTAGATATAACGTTAAAGTAATTACGAAACGAGGAGACGAGGATGGGATCGCTGGAGAATTTATATTAATCAGAGTATGGACGATTCATCTGAAGACGAAAAAAGTCAGTCCTGCGATCGTAAAATTAAGAACGAGACTACTCCGGAAAGGGTGGCCGTGGTGTAGTGGTAACATCATCGCTTGTCACGCTGTTGATTCACGGTTCGAATCCTGATGTCAAGAATCATCTATTTATTTCGCATGAAATAAATAAAAAAGTCCATCAATTGCGAAAGCTAAGTCAACTCTACTGTGAGGGCATAACACTGGCAGTAGGGTAGTCATATGGCTAAAATGCAACTTGATCGTGATGATGACATCAGGAGTACGTAAAAAAATACCATGAATCATAAGCAACGACAATAATAGCGAAATCAAACAAAAATACTCCCCAGTTATCTGGACAGCCACCCTTGGAGTTTACAGAAACTTAATACCACCTAAGTTTCAAACCCACTACACAAATCCTTCTTTCTCTCTGTCTCTTCCTCTTTCCACAAACACGCACGTGTTCTAAAAATTAGTATAAGAGTATTCATATCCCCTTTAACACGTGCAAATTATAAAAAAATTCTATCAACTCAAGGAAAATATCGAGGAAAGTCCCCGGACACACGGAAGTGTTTAAGACACTTGGGGATCTTACAAGTGGCGTTTCGACATCTTTCTGGCGATAAATGGAATCACGATGGCCAATCTGCAATGACCTGCTTTCTTTACGGTTTGCGGAGCACCATTTTTTGATCTACTGGAATCTTTAATTTCACCAAAAGAGGTAACTGAGCTTGAGTATGATTCAATTTCTAAGACTCTCTCTGATAACTTCTCTCCATTTCCATCGGAAGTTGCCTCATTCTACAAATTCTTCGAGAGATCAACTACCTAATGAAAAAACTATAGCGAACACAAGTGCGAGTTTGAAGTAGACTCTGGATCCAACTTCACAATCATTTCTGATCTAAGTTTTGATATTTTATAGCCACATTTTAAACCACAACTATTCTATTTGCTAACAATTTTAAGGGAGAAGCGTCTGGTATATCCAAAACGTATTGCTTCTCATTGCTGCTGGTACGCGCACGAATATTTTTGGTTAGAAATGATTTGCAACCTTTGGGATTTCGATTCAAGGGGTTCATTCAGTGCTATGCGAGTATTCCATTATCCACGAGAGTGTGGACGATTATCGCGATTCATTCTCAAATGAACTGTGTGCGTATAAGGAACCACCCATAACCCTTTAGTTAAACCTAAAATGTGCGGCAATTCATTTTACCTGCTAGGAGAACTCCTTTTGCGATTCGATTCAAGGTAGGAGCGGAGCAGCGACCGCATGGTGGCACTTGGCGTTCTTTAACCCGTTTATTACTCGAGGTGGACTACACCAATTGTTATAGTGCCAAAATCAAATGGAACCATACGAACTTGCGATGATTATAAGGCAACTTTAAACAAGGCTCTGCAGCCGCCTTACTATCCGATCCTTTCGATGCATGAGTTGATTGCAAATCTTCCACGTGGGGCTGTATTTGCAAAGCTGGATCTGGCACAAGCAACTCAGACCATTATAATGCACAAAGGCTCATTTAAGGTCAAAAGACTTCAGTATGGAATTACAAAAATGAATGTCAGGGTTGTTGCATGGTGTTGATGGCGTCGTAGTTATTGGTGATAATTCTGACGAATAGGATCATCTGGTCTAAAATTACGGAAAGAAAAATGCAGGCTCAACAAATTAATTTCTTGGGTTTTCGCATCGATGCAGAAAGAATTTATCATCTAAAAGCAAATATTGTGTCGATACAAAATACTACTCCTCCGAAAGACAAGAGCGAGCTTCAAGCATTTCTAGGGCTTCTAGACTTCTAACATTCGTATCGTCGTTCAAAGGTAACGCTGGTGGAACACCTTTACAGACTTTTGGATAAGAATTCAGCTTTTAAGTGGACAAAGATTTATCAGGCGTTATTCGATAATCTTAAGAAGATGCTATCATCGGACAACGTTCTTATGTAGTTTTGACCTGTGACTCTTCGCTTGTTGCCAGATGGATCCGAGTGATCAGTTTCATATTATTCAAGGACCCTCAAGCAATCTGAGTGAAATTATGCGCAAATTGACAATGCGATTATTGCAAGCATTAAGAACTTTCATGACTACTTATACGGTAGACAATTCGTGATATAGGTACACAGATCACAAGCCGTTGCTGGGTCGCCCACACCAAATACCCTTTCTTTTGTTCAATTATTTTCTTATGCGTCCACAACTAAAGAGTGTCCCAAAATACATGCAAGATTTGAATTTTGTGCCACTTGTGCGGTAAAGTGTTGACAACGAAAAAAAAAAGACTGCGTGACAGCTGACAGTTCAGGGATATGAAAAGTGGAGTGCTACACGAAAGAACAACGCGTTTTCATTGTTGAGCAATATTATAAAAATAATGAAGGTTTGGCAGCTACAGTTCGCAATTTTCGTACAAAATATGGTCGGAATAGTGATTTAACTTCATCAACTGTGAAGACATCAATTCAAAAATACAGCGACACTGGATCAATGACTGATCTTAGATACTCTGGCCGTCCTTCAACAAGTCGTTCAACGTAAAACATTGAAGCAGTTCGTTAGAGTGTTGTTGCGAGTCCAGAACATCAATTTGGCACCGTGGTCAAGAATTGGACATTTCAAGAAGCTCTCTGCAGCGTATTCTCACGAAAGATTTGCATCTTCATGCATACAAAGTGCAATTGACTCAAGAACTGAAGCCTACTGATCACTGACAGCGAAGACTGTTCGTTGAATTGATTATGGAACAACAACAAGTGGATGCTCATTTTCATCTTGATGGCTTTGTTAATAGTCAAAATTGTCGAATTTGGGGTTCAGAAATTCCACGAGTGATTATTGAGAAACAAATGCATCCACAACGTGTCACTGTTTGGTGCGAATTTTGGGCTGGAGGCATCATCGAACCATTCTTCTTTGAAAATGTGGCTGTTTTTAAATTCTGTCGGTCAGTCAATAACAGTTAATGATGCTCGCTATCGCGACATGATAATCCAGTTTTTTGTACCTAAATTGCAAGATATGTATGTGGACGACATGTGGTTTCAACAAAACGATGCCACATGCCATACAGCCCTACAAACAATTCAATTCCTGGTCGGTGATCAGAATTGGCCGTCCAGATCATGCGATTTAATGCCGTTGGATTTTTATCTTTTGGGTTTTTCGAAGTCTAATGCCAACAAGCCCACGACCACCCACGCCTTTAAAGAGCAAATTGAGCGCTGTATCAAAGAAATTCAGCCACATTTATGCAAAACGGTCATGGAAATTACAACAAAAGAGTGCGTATGTGCCAGCAAAGCCGTGGAAGCCATTTACCCAATATGCTATTCCATACCTAACCCTACACTGTATACTTCATGAATCAATAAAACATTTATAATTTTTAATTAAAAAACAGTGTTTCTATCAAAATTACTTGTTGCGTTAATTTTGGGACACCCTTTATTTGCAGGTATTTCTTCTCCTTATGAAGAAAGTAAGGCAGTCTTGACTGGATCCACTGTTGATTTTCATGTATTTACATAGCTGATTTATGCTGCTTATTTTGGGGCTGTGTTTTTTGGTGCGAGATAGATGGTTCAGGCAAGTGATTTACGGCGCAAAACAGAACACTTGTCGCATCCAGCCAATCAGGTTGCAGCATGTGACACGAAACACGGTGGTACGCTTCCAACAGTGTGTGTGGCTAAATGGACGGCATTTGAATGATATCATTTTCAAAAAATAGAATCCACAGTCTTTCTCTTTATGCTTAACTAAGTAATAAAACAATATGTCTCATAGTTTCTGTTCCATTCTCGTTTAAGAAGATAAATCTGCGACCGGCCACCCTGTATCATACTTAATATACCCTGGATAGGGTATAAAAACCATTTAAATTGTACAACTACTACTAAAAGGTGACCAGATAGCAATGATAGTTTTCCAATTGTTATGTTTCAGAAGCTGTCAAAGTTACTAATGACATCCAGCTGTCATGCAGTAAGGTTTGCCATTTCATCGTGCATCATGTGACGCTCCCGAACGTGTGCAAATTATTAAAAAATATTATCGAAATTCTAACTCAGTTGTAAATACGCAACGTGAATTTCGTCGTGAGGTCGGTCGTCATCATGTCCTTAGTGCGCAGGCAATTCGTCGCACCGTGGAAAAGTTTGAGCGTGAGTACACTCTTTTGGACCTTAAGCCACCAACCAGACAGAGATCGGTGCGAAGTGAAGAAAACATAGCCGCCGTAGCGGCCAGTATCTAAGAAGACCCAGAAATGTCGATTCGGCGCCGATCAGCTGAATTGGGCATCGCCAGAGAGTCAACCAGGCAAGGATCCCAATAACGAACTACTTATACGCCAATACAAATACTATCGAAATTATTTTACAAAGTTAAAAAGAAATAAAAAACAAAACTACTTTCATAAACAATTTGCAGAAAACTTACACAACACCAGTAAAACTTGGGAATGCATCAATAAAATTTTATATACTGCGCCCTACTGAGAAACTGTTCGGATACAGAAAAAATTAATAAAATATCCGAAATAAATGTTCATTTTTCAAATAGTGGGAAAAATATTGCGACCACATGTATAAACAGAAATATTTTCTGTCAAGTCTTCGAAATCGAAAGATAAAGATGGATTATCATCTCACCTCATCAAACAACTTTGTGAAGAACTACACAAGCCAATTACCCAGATTATAAACCAATCGCTTGTCGAAGGATATATTCCTGAACCGCTCAAAATTGAAAGAATAATACCAATCTTCAAAGGAGGAGAAGCAAGTGATCTTAACAACTACCGTCCTATATCGATTCTTCCTGTAATCTTAAAAATACTAGAAAAAATAGTGAATAGACAGCTCTTAGAACACTAGTAAAACATAAACTGACATTTGAAAGACAAGTCAAGTACAAACTCTGCTCTAGTAGACATAGTGTCCTACATTCAAGAGCAGAAAGATTCGAAAAAGGTAGAAGCCTTACTCTTTGTGGATTTGTCGAAAGCCTTTGATACAGTAGACCACCGAATTTTGTTATAAAAACTGATGTCAATGGGAGTACGAGGAAATAGCTTCAGGTGGTTTAATTCATATCTGACAAACCGAACACAATTTACTGAAGTTAATGGTATAAAAAGCACTCACTCATTCGTGGAATATGGAGTACCGCAAGGCAGTGTGCTGAGACCGACAATTTTCTGCACATGTGTAAGCGACATCAGTAAACTTGCCACCAGAGGTAAATTATTCATGTTTGCCGATGACATCTGCACCGCTTTCAGCAAGAACAACACAAACGCGCTACAAATAAACATGAATGAGGACTTCAGGAACTTAGGAAACTGGATGAGTTCTCATAGGCTGCCCATGAACATTAAAAAAACAAAGTACATGCTATTAAGCAAAATCAATATTGACTTAGATATTACGTATGAGCTGCAAAGAGTTGATGAATTTAAATATCTAGGCGTCTGGTTTGATCGAGAACTTAGTTTTGAAGGGCACATAAATAAAACAACAACTCCATTGCTGGAGTCTTCAAAAGAATAGGGGACTGTCTTCCTTATGAGACTAAAAATGCATTATACTTTTCGTTCTTCCATAGTCATCTCATCTATGGGATAAATGCATGGGGCGGTAGCTGTATGGGACTTATAAATGATCTGCAGTTGGTGCAAAACCGGGCATTAAAAAATCTCTTCCGTTACAACTGGTACACAAGAACTCGCGAAATGCACTAACAACTTGGGATTCCATTGGTTCGAGATACTGTGCTGCGGCACCTACTATGCAACTTCCACAATATAATGGCAACAGCATCCTACTCAGCACTACAACTAAATCATAGAAGCGAATTCCAAACCTATGTACAAAGCACGCAAAAGAAATGATATACATCATGCACGGCCGAAAACATCTCTAGGTATGGAACATCATCTATTCTGTAACGGCCTAACACAAGAGGAAAAATTACTTCCGGCCAAAAAATTCAAAAGTCACATAATGAATAAATTCCTACAGAGCTATTAATTGTATTTTTTTGTTGTCAACTCAATGTACTTGTTTCATAAATTAATTTGATTGTACTTTCATTTTGATGTTTTCATGTTTTGCTAAATCTCTTATCTCTTAGTTTGTCAACCTAACTTTCTTCCGTACTAAAACCAGTACTTCTTTTCCGCAAATAATAATTTTTTCTTGCCTTAATTTCTTTTTTTTCTATTTTGTTACTTTGTTTACATTGTATACAGCCACCCACGAGAGAAATCTCTTTGGCACACTTTCGTTGAAATAAATAAATAAATATTTTGCGGTTGGATTTGGCCTACATCCCTATAAGATTGTGCTGACGCAAGAATTGAAGCCGGACGACCATAGACAATGCCGTGAGTTGGCTAATCGGGCGCTGGAAATGTTGGCCGGAGATTCGGATTTTGGCCAAAAAATCATCTTCTCGGACGAAGCCCATTTTTGGCTCAGCGGCTATGTCAACCAGCAAAATTGGCATTATTGGAGCGACCACAATCCACAAGTGTTCGACCAAGCATCAATGCATCCACTGTTTGGTGCGATTTATGGCACGGCGGCATCATCGGGCTTTATTTCTTTCGAAATGAGGAGATACCGTTACCGTCAAAGGTCCTCGGTATGGAGCGATGTTAACCGACTTTCTGTGGCCAGAGCTCGACAACATCAATATATCCGAGCTGTGGTTCCAACAAGATGGCGCTACATTCCATACCAGCGACGCAACGCTCGAAGTGGTGAAGGAGAAATTTGGCGACTGGTCCATCTCACGGCGAGCGTTCATCAATTGGCCTCCACGATCATGCGACTTGACACCCCTCGATTATTTTCTCTGGGGCTACGTGAAGTCCTTAGTCTACGCTAACAAGCCAACTGCTTTGGATGATCTCGAGGCCAACATTCGAGATGCTATTGCCGGAATAACGCCGCACATATTAGATCGAGTCATCAAAAAATCAAACTTTAGTATTCACTTATTTTTGTATGTACTTAGTACACACACTAGAGAAAATTTGCAAATTCTGTATATTTTGGTTGGAAAATTCTTTACGTTCAGAGTAAGATTTCGGGCATTAGTTCCAAGAAAAGTCATATTGTTTTATAGTTATATAGAAAAAATATGTTTTTTAGATTGAGAAACCGTTATTGGCATTATATTTCGAGATAAAATATTGCTGCCATAGTTTTTCTCATACAACGACCAAGAAAAACAATTTCTTTCAATTTCGACAAGACTTTTGACAGTTAGCTAAGTTTGCCTAAGTTGTAAATTTTGTTTCATTTCGTGCACAAGGTGTCTGCCTATTACATGTGTAAAAAAAATTAGCGGTTATTTGCGGTTTTGAAAATTATAGCTGCATTATCACATTAAGTCAAATAAAATAATTTGCAATAGTGCGTCACAATCGTTAGTGTACATTAATAGATTTTATTAGTTTTCAATATATACTCACGATGTTTATAGTGTTAACAATGAGTTGATCAATTTTTTAGAACCAATAGCAGTTGACTTGATTCTGAATATAATGTAACTCTGTCTACTAAAGGGTGGTTAAGTTTTAAGGGCCGATGTTGATTTTGAATAAAACACAAATTATTTAGGAAATTACTGTCATTTCTTTTTATTATGATAATATTGGTATGATTCAATTATGTATGGAACAAAATATAGGCCAAATGGCCGCCGCGACCTCGGCGGCACACCTCCATCCGATGGTCCAAATTTTCGATGACGCTGAGGCATAATTGAGGTTCTATGCCGTTAATGTGCCGAATTATCTCATCCTTTAGCTCTTGAATTGTTGCTGGCTTATCGACGTACATCTTTTCTTTCAAATAACCCCAAAGAAAGAAGTCCAACGGTGTCAAATCACATGATCTTGGCGGCCAATTGACATCGCCACCACGTGAGATAACACGGCCATTGAATTTGTTGCGCAAAAGAGCCATTGTTTCGTTAGCCGTGTGGCAAGTGGCACCATCCTGTTGAAACCACATATCGTCCACATCCATATCTTCCAATTCGGGCCATAAGAAGTTCGTTATCATCTCACGATAGCGAACACCATTCACAGTAACTGCCTGACCGGCCTCATTTTGGAAAAAAATACGGCCCGATGATGCCGCCAGCCCATAAACCGCACCAAACAGTCACTCTTTGTGGGTGCATTGGTTTTTCGACAATCACTCTTGGATTATCATTCGCCCAAATGCGGCAATTCTGCTTATTGACGAATCCACTGAGGTGAAAATGTGCCTCATCACTGAAGATGATTTTCTTCGAAAATTGATCATCCACTGTTGCCATTTCTTGCCACCATTGTAACCATTGACGACGCTTGAAATGGTCAAGAGGCTTTAGTTCTTGAGTCAATTGCACCTTGTAAGCGCGTAAATGCAAGTCTTTATGCATAATGTTCATTAACGACGAGCGTGAGAGGTGCAATTGTTGGGCACGACGTCGAGTTGAGGTGGACGGCTCTTCAGCCACTCTATCGCGAACAGCAGCAATATTTTCTGCAGTACGAGCTGTACGAGCATGCACTGGTGTTTTCACATCTCCTACAGACCCGGTTTGCACAAATTTTTTCACGATTTTTCCGATTGTACGCACATTTGGACGATTAAATCAACCGAAAGAATCACGAAATGCACGATATGCATTTTGATTTGAACACCCATTTTCATAATAAGCCTGAATAACTTTAACGCGTTGCTCGATTGTGTATCTTTCCATGGTTCAAATTGCGTTAGTCTGAAATTGAGAAATGTCAAATGAAATGCAGAAAAAAACTTGACGTTTAGGTGTGGTTCACATTCAACATCGGCCCTTAAAATTTAACCACCCTTTAGAATGTCAGAAGATGACTCAATTCTCTGCATGCCTTCAACTTCTTCTGAGAAGCGAGGAAGACCTAATGTTGCTTTCGAAGACTCTTCGGAGTCAAGGAAAAAGGGGCAAAAATACTACGCTTCTCAGAGAATATGGGTTTGAACACATCTACGAAGCATATTTGCAAGGATTACGATCGATGGGTGAAGGAATTGAGGCAAATCTTGTGGAAGTTATAAGGACTGCAGACACAGAAAAAAAGAAAACAATGTTAGACTTAATTGGTTCAGATAAAACTGAAATGTTGTCCGACGAAGAAGCTTTAAGTGTTTACATTGACTTAGATCTAACCAAAGCACAGTATTTGTACCTGAGAAATCTAATAAATGAAAGAAACTGTTTTTTGCTTCCACCTTATTACAAAATACAGAACTGCAAACAAAGTTGTTACCTACCTGGGTCATAGATGGAAATTACCAACACGTATGCAAAAATTATTTCATTACAAGATTTGTTGGACCACACATGGTCCAACATGTGCATACAAATGGGATAAAAAATTTGATTTTATATAGCAAGTCGGGGTGTGACGGCTCATCTGGGCAAAGTGAATTCAAACAAAAACTTCAAGAGGAGTTTGAACATATTTGAGATTCAAATTTGTTCATAACGTCTGTTGTTCCCATAAGATTGGTGTTGATGAAGCAACTGGTGCTATAATCTGGCAAAATCCCGTGCCTTCATCTGTAAGGTTTTGTCGCCCTATTTCGATCGAGTTTTCCAAAGAAATTTCTGAGAAAACTAGACCTGTTGTGGGTAACATTGAAAGCTAAATTGAAAATTTATATCCATTATTGACCAAGAAATATGGTGAAGAAATGCAGGTCAAACATAAACTCTTCCTAACAATGATAGACGGAAAAGCGGCTCAGGTATTAACTGACACTCCTTCAAGTTCCACATGTACTATTTGTAATGCTACCCCGCGTCTAATGAACGATTTAGTAAAAGTCACTGCCAGGCCAGAAGACGAAAATATGGATTATCCACACTACATGCCTGGATTAGGTGTATGGAGATGATTTTACATATATCATATAATCTTTCCTTCGAAAAATGGTCTGCTACCAGTGATGAAAACAGACTATCAAAACAAGAAAAAAAAAGAAGATAGTTCAAAGACGTTTTCGAGAAGAGTTGGGTTTAATTATCGATAAACCGCGACAAGTAAGCGGCAACTCTAATGACGGTAATACAGCAAGATGATTTTTTAGTAATGCCAGTTGTTCTGCAGAAATAACAGGTGTCGATGAAGTACTGATACGCAGATTGCATATAATTCTACAAGCTTTGTCATCAGGTATTATGATTGATGCTCAAAAGTTCGGCGAGTATGCTCTAGAGACGGCAAGAATATGTGTAAATAAATACAACTGGTACTATATGCCATAATCAGTACACAAAATATTAATTCATGGAGAGAGTATGATAAATAATTTTTCTGTATTACCAATTGAACAACTCTCGGAAAACGCTCGAGAGTCTCGCAATAAAGACTATAAATATTTTATACTTCATCACGCGAGAAAAAGTTCAAGATCCTCAACAAACGAAGATGTATTTCATACATTACTGTATACGTCAGATCCATACATCACAAATATCCGTAAAACATACCTAAAAAATGTCAAGCAACTAGACGAAGACACTCTGCACCTTTTAAAAGTGACTCAACTCATCGCGGATCCTGAGGTTGCAATGTGACAAATTTATGCTCTTATCTACATATTGTAATATGCGAGCTACGGCTCGAGTAGATAAAACGATATTCTGTGAAATTTATTTCTTTATTTTCTAGTCTATAGAACAATTCAAGTTCACACTATACTATTCTTCGCAAATTCTTTTCTTACAAGGTCTCTTTCCTCTCAAATCACTTTATCTCCTTTCAATTACTTAATTCACAAATCCAAACTAATTACTTTTTCTTGTTCACTCTCAACTTTCAATTTATCACCAAATTACAACTTCGCCCATTATCACTTTTCCAATCTCTTCGCCACGGTTCTAAACCAACTGTGTCTTTTTGATCGCCATCTGTCCTTATATAGCAGAAGTTTCTGATAGCCAGAAACTTCTAGCAAATTCTTCGACCACTGGAACGAGAGAAATAATTCTTGCAGTTATAATTCCCTTTTATCCCTGATATTATTCGTCTCTTTCGTTGACATGAGCTGTGGAGACTTCGTCCCAGACACGAACCACGAATGAAAGGACATTTCGAACCAAAATTCTGCCAGAATGAAAAGTCACTTCGGAATTTGCTGCATAGTCATAGGAGCGTAGTTATTATTATGCTACACTATAGAACAATTCAGGTTCACACTATACTATTCTTCGCAATTCTTTTCTTACAAGGTCTCTGTCCTCTCAAATCACTTTATCTCCTTTCGATTACTTAATTCACAAATCCAAACTAATTACTTCTTCTTGTTAAATCTCAACTTTCAATTTATCACAAAATTACAACTTCGCCCATTATCACTTTTCTAATCTCTTCGCCACAGTTTAGAAACTACTGCTCCTTTCTCAATCGCCATCTGTCCTTATATAGCAGAAGTTTCTGATAGCCAGAAACTTCTAGCAAATTCTTCGACCACTGGAACAAGAGAAATTCTAATGTAATAATTCCTGCAGTTATAATTCCCTTTTATCCCTGATATTATTCGTCTCTTTCGTTGACATGAGCTGTGGAGACTTCATCCCAGACACGAACCTCGAATGAAAGGACAGTTCGAACCAAAATTCTGCCAGAATGTAAAGTCACTTCGGAATTTGTTGCGTCATACTTTTAGGGAGCGTAGTTATTATTATGCTACAATATATATGTGACAATCTACCTACCTATTGCACTTATTTAACTCTCTTTATATTTATATTTAGTAAATCACGAAAAGAAACATTTACTAAATATACATATACGAGTGGAACTGAAATATATATAGACAGCATTCTAAATTCAAACGCGAGTGAAGTAAGCTATTGCTAAATATGTACTTAATTGAATTCATATACAAAGTACTATGTCTATGCAAAATTTCAAATCTGTATCTTTAAAATCAAAAAAGTTATAGATTTTTGATCGGAAACTGACCCATATGTATATTCCACAGTGCGACCGCTTGAAGCACTGCCAGTGAAACCGAGGGGGCTGTTTAAATGACGTGCTATTTCATACATAATGGCATGAATGTAGCTTCAAAATAAAATCAAAATCAATTTCATATCTCATACCGTTGGTGTTTTATTTAAATTTCTTTTCCTATCGTTCTTATCTGGTCACCCTATACTAGTCGAATTCTTTTGATAGTGCCCAACAATAGTCTGTGCTATGTTAAGGAAAAACATCTCCTTTTTGTTAACACAATTACAAAAAGAATACTCGTACTATTTACATACATCTGTTGAAACAAACATCTATTGCTCAGGTATGCGGTTTATACCCTTTCCATGCCCAGTAACTTTCCAAGTCTTCCTAAAATCTGATCAACTTCCCGCTTAACCTTAATAAGCTAGTAATCAATTTAAAAATCTTATCCCCCAAAAGTCGGTCATCACGAACCTAGCTATCTCTGTTATTCTTTCCTTTTTTACAAAAGTAACCTTGAAGCAATTACGGAAGGGCAGACAACGAAGTGTATTAAGACTTAATGACTGTCTGCTGTACAGGGATGGGGGCACAGATTCATCCGCCAAAACAAAAAACAACAAATTAAAATATCGCGTCAAAATAAAAAAAAAAATAAAAACCCCGCCAAGTAACTTACTCGCACCCTCTGTTTACATTTTTTTCCAAGGAAATCGTGAAAAGCGCGTTTTTTTCTCATTATGTAAAAGTTCATCAACCATTTAGGAAAACGCGAAGAAAAAATGACGAAAAAAACAGAATAAAAAAGTAATGAAATAGGGTGAAGAAATATGTAAATATATAAGAGGGTGTGCTTCTGATAATGAGGGGAAATAAAGATGAAGATATTTTTTTTTTTTTTTTCTGTTTTTAAATTCTGTTTCGCAAAAGTTCCTCGGCGCCCTGGAAAGAATGCGAGGAGAAACATTATTACCACAAGACGCTCATAAAAGAAATGGAACAGAGTGCAAGAGCGAACAAAAAAACACACAAAAAAAAAGAAGATACATCTCCTCGTCCTCTCGCTCTATGTGTTTGCCAGAAAAATTAAAAATGTAAGTACATAAACTGAACTTGAAAGTTGAAAGAATGGAATGAAAATAAAAAAAAAAAAAAAGTTGGGAAAAAAATCACAAGGAAGAGGCGCAACAGGAGTAACAGTTTCATAATATTAATGAAAATAGCTACAGCCTGGCTATAGTCCAAATTGGTGCTGCTCCCCACTACTAAGCACCGGCGTTGCCTCTACGACTGGGGGGGGTGTTGGGGCTGGGGGACGTTTTGAATTTTAAAATTGCGGCAGGTCATGAACACTTACTTTCCATGAATAAATTTATTTTATTTTTCCCCTTCTTCGCGTGGTGGATGATAGGAATAAATAAAAAGTAAAAAATGCTGAACAGTGCAAAAAAGTAGGTTACAACGGGAGTAAACGTGTGATGAGAAACCTAAAAATGGTCCTTTTTTAATTGAAGGATGTCTGCTTTGTGTCTCTATGGTGCACATCGCTTTTACTTTCTCGTAGGGACTCGCGGTGCGGTGTCAAATTGTAGACAATTTTTTTTAGCAGTGCTTTTCTTGAATACTTAATGGATGAACCTGTAGACAGACTTTTGAAAGGACTTAATGTCTTAATGTCAGCAGTCACCAAACTGGACCCTTTTCTGAAAGAGGAGAGAGTAAAACAAAGGGCCGGAATAAGTACGGGTATATGCAGAAGGGTTGAGTAAATTCTTATTACTCGCGTAATCAACTCGACCCTAGGCGACGTGAATAGTAGAGAGAGAGAGTCACCGAGGTACCTCCCAGGGTGGGGCCACCTCCCGCCCGGGCTACCAGCATGCACGATTCGCAAACCCGAATAATCGATGTGCCTAAGTACTAATCCACACCCTGCACACTTCTACTACTCTCCCCGTTAGGTATTACTTCACGGGGCTGGTTAGTTAGGCTCTTCTTAGTCTTTCGTCTCTTCTCAGCTCGTACTGTACTCTCGTTATGAAGGTACAGGTCTCCAGCCAGTCGTCCTCTGACCTCGTCATATGACTTATTAGAAGCTGTGGGTTTGGCAGGTTCATTTTTCCTTCTGCAAAGCGCCTGCAGTCGAACACTGCGTGCTCTGCGTCTTCCTCTTTATCTTGGCATTCTGGGCAGAAAGGCGAGCTTTCGTGTCAAAGTCTGTGGAGATATTTTCGATAGCCGTCATGCCCGAACTGCGTAAGGTGGTAGTTGCGGTCCCCTTGTGCTCTTTTTGCCACGCCATCGATGGTGAGAATGAGCCTGTGGGTCCATCTTTTGCCGTGTTATCCAACCTGGCTTGCCACAGTGCTACAGATGTTGCTCTTACTTCTCATTTTACCCTTCTTGTAACGCTAGCTTCTTGACGGTTCCCGGTAAGTAAACCTAATGTAAACCCTTTGCATCTCGTTGGCGAGAATGTCGATGGGAATCATACCGGCTATAACACAGGCTGCTTCATCCGAAATTGTTCGGAAACCGCTTATAGTTCTGATTGCGCAGAGACTGTATGCAGACGAGAGCTTCCTTCGTTGTGAATGCCCCCTCCCAGTCCGGGGTAACGTATAGAAGGATTGAACTTACCACTTTGAATGGCAGGATCTTCCAGGGGTATCCAGACCCACCGGTGTTTGGCAGCATACGGGAAAGCGCTATCTTCATCTGCGACGCCTATTTACTTGAATACTCGACATGAGTTTTGAAGTTCAGCCTGTTGTCGAGCATTACTCCTAAGTATTTTAGTGCCTCTTTAGACTTGATTGTCTGGTTCCCAACCCTGAAATTTGCGTATTCCACAGTCTTTCGGCTGGTTATTAGGACAGCCTCGGTCTTGTGGTCAAATAACTCTTGGCAGGTAGACTTTAGCCAATTTTTGATCTTGACGACTGCTTCACCCATGGCAGACTCTATATCGTGGATATGTTTGGCCACAGTAACCACGGTAATATCGTCAGTAAAGACGATCGCCTTAAATCTTTGTTGCAGCGATAGTCGCTGGACTCCGTCATACAATATGTTCCACAGGAGAGGTCCAAGAATTGACCCCTGTGGAACTCCGGAAATGTTGAAACGCCATCATCGGTCTGGTACCTCAACTTTCTGTTGGTGTATCTATTCTGGTCAGGGATCGACTAATGCATGACCAGTTCGCATGGTTCTCCGAGTGGCTCGTTTCCTTTGGGTAGCAAAACCAAATGTTGAAGTTTCTATGGTTTAGGGAAGACCCCCTCCTTAAAGCATCTTCGCGTCGTTGCTATAAAAAGGTCCGGTCACTTTGAGTGATCATTATGACCGCCATATTTGAGATGCCGTCGGGTCCAGGCTTTTTGTTGTCTCCTATCCTCATCACCACTGTCGTGCAGTTCATCCGGAATGATTGCGAGGATGTGTTCTTATCTGGTCTCCCTCGAGATGGTGCACAGAGTAAGAGGTCTATGGGGGGAATAGATGCTTCACTATTGTCCTCAGCATTGTTGGGCAGCATATTTGTGGGGACTTACTGCCCTTCAACTTCTTCGTCACGATCCTATATGCCATCCTCTAGGGTTCTAAATCTGCTTCGTC
This sequence comes from Pocota personata, assembly GCA_963082735.1. Taxonomy (NCBI): domain Eukaryota; kingdom Metazoa; phylum Arthropoda; class Insecta; order Diptera; family Syrphidae; genus Pocota; species Pocota personata. The sequence continues at coordinate 59,076,802 of OY720430.1, forward strand.
ACAGAGTCGTGTGAAGTATCTTGCTTTCCGCTCTTTAGTGGCCCTGTCAAGGTTCCGTCTCGCCAGCCCGAAGGTAACTAAAAGTTCCTGGGTGGAGTCCTATCGCCACTCATATGGCTCCTGGTAGTCGACGAGATTGTAAAACTTCTAGAAACAAATGCCAACAACGTAACGGCATATGCCGATAAAGTTGCCATACTGGTATCTGGTAAATTCCTATCCGCCAGCGAACGACAAAACTGTTTTTAGTGAATAACTGGGTAAAAGAGCTAGGTAACAACCAATGCTCGGGTGCCTGTCCGATCGGACTTGGAGAAGACCTTCGACACCGTATGGTTAGAGGGACTCTTCTACAAGCTGAACAGGCTGGGCATAAGCAAACCACTGCTGTAGATACTTTATAACATGCTCACCAGTAGACAGTTCATTTTCAGAAATGGCAATGTGACTTCTGCTGGAACATTTCAAATCATAAACGGTCTGCAACAAGGTGCGGTGAATTCACCGATCCTTTTCAACATTTAAAGGAGCGATCTCATAGGATCACTTCACTATGCCATAGCGTACGCATACGACTTGATCGCGTACAGATCAGGACCGAAAATCGAGGTCATTGCACAACTCTTGCAACGTGACTTCGATAAGATTCAGCGATATTGCGATGACTGGAAGTTGAAAATCAACTTCTGGAGGAGTGGATCTGATAACCAAAAAATACGCTAAGTATCCGGCGTAATACTAGATTCCAAACTAAGCTGGAAAGAAAACATTGACGAACGAAGCAAAAAAGAATATGTAATACTTTATGCATGCAAAAGGGCTTTTGTGAAAACATGGGGATTTAAACCAGAAGTGGTGAGGCCCATCTTGACCTATGGTTCGATTGACTGGTGGAAATGCTCGAGAAGAAATGCTACCTTGCAAACGTTACGAAGATTCAAATGGCAAGCTGCTTAGGGGTTACGGGATCCATTACACTTTTATTGCGAAAGCTCAACAGCAAAAACTGCATAAAAGCTCATGGAAGCCGGTCTCTGGACGGCGAATCCCTATGGACACGCCTCAATTCGATGGTGTGCATCGACGCTCCAGACGGAAACGGATTACATTCCCACACTTACTCGTAGAATGCAACAGGAGATTCTCTATCAGAATTCCTAACAGAGAAGATTGTGATGAGGGGGGAGAACGTTCCGAAGATGAACTGGCTATCTATACCTACGGATCCAAGTTAGATGTCGGTACAGGAGCCGGTGTCTAGTGTGAGTCTCGAAATACAAATCGTTCTTTTAAACTAAAGCAAGCAGAAAAGCAAGCTGTGGAAATGGTTGTTGAGGAAAATATTTCAGGAAAAATAATCAATATCTACATATGTTGATAGTCAAGCAGCAGTAAAGGCGTTGCAATCAACTTTGATAAAATCAAAGCTTGTAAAAATATGTAAAATAAAACTGAAAGAGATATCAACAGTCAGCATGGTGACCCTCTGTTGGGTACCAGGATATAGGGATGTTTCCGGAAATGAAAAAAAAAGATGAACTGGCTAGAGCGGGTCTGGAATGAATTTATCACAGGCACTACTTGAGGCTAGTACACCGCTTAGTACACTTTAAATGGAAATAGACACAGAATCCATCGAGAAAGCTAATAGGCGCTGGTGTCAATTAGATACATGTGCTACAGATAGATCGTTATGGCCAGTCTTACATAAGAAGAAAACTATTAGTCTAATAAAGCTTAGTCGTAAGGAATTCCGAAAAAACCCCCGGTATCCTGACTGCTCGATAGGCAACGCGTCTAGGACTTCCATACAACGATTACTTTAGAGCTGTACGGACTTAGAAGAAATGTAATCTATTCGCCATCTACTGTGCAATTCTCCTGCACTAGCCCTTATAAGAAGAACGGCTCTTGGCAGTAACTTCTTCTAAGGACTGTGGAACCTGCTTAAGATACGTATCTACTTTTTGTTATCTACAAATTTCAGGTCATCTGATTTTCGTGTGCTCTATTCAAAGTTTTGCCAGATTTATAGAATTCCTCTGGTTTATAAGTGAAAAACGCATCCAGAGTACATTTCCGACATGGGTTTGGCTTCTCATTTTTCGATTTCTCCTGAAGATCCTGAAAAGATGGTCACGAGAGTACGTTCGATGATCCATAATTTTCTAACTAAAGCTATGGGATTTTCTAGATTGTCTCTCTTGTAATATGTGGCATGGTATTGATATTTTTTTTAATAATTTATAAAGCTGGGCGAGCGCCGAGTTGCCCTTCGTAGATGCCTCTTAGATCTGCTCTTGAATAGCTGTAGATTAAAAGCTTCTGGGAATATGCCACCTGGAAGTGAATTTCAAAGTTTACTTGAATTTTGATATGGGTGGACATATAAGTGATAAGCACTGGCGACTTGAGTAGATTAGTGATGATTTCATTCTATGACTGGGTTTTTGTATAACTTTTCCAATAGCAAGAGTAATTGTAGTTTTAAGTTTCCTAGCAAGGTAACTGCAACAAGCTCAATCACAGTCTTATGAGTTTTGGGAAGATGTGTATTTGTGTACGGATGCTTCAACTTCCTATTCAATGTTTATTGATTCTCTCAAGATCCATGTTCGTAGTTGTTCCTTATTTACTGTCAAACCACTTGTCTCTCTTTAATACATGAATCGGTTACGAAATATTCGAACTACCACATTACGCCCGACATCTGAATTTATTTGCTTTCATAATTCTCATCATTGCGTCCTAAACCTTTTTTTAAAAGGCTTAAACCTTGGATTTCTAGGCGCTTCTTGAACAAAGTAAAAGCCAAAAATAAACTTAGAATTAAATGCTATAAGTACCATGGAAATCTGAGTTTAAAAAACAACTACAAAAAACTGTGTACAAAAAACTGTGACATTCGTGTCGATAACTGTGTTGTATCTGACAAATTGGACCTTGCAGATACATTTAACCGCTATTTTGCGAACATAGCCACCAGTTTACAAACATGTCCTGTCCAACTTTCTTCTTGCATCTGTTCGACAACTGGTTGTTGTTCTGAGCCAATACTTTGTAACAGTTTTGTATTTGAGCCCATAACTTCAAGCTATCGATACTCTAAAAAATACAAATTCGTGTTGGTGCTGATGGTATTTCGAATATCTTTCTTAAAAAAGTTGCATGCTACTCGTATGTATTGAATTTTCGTATGTAATGAATTGAGCTCAAGTGTGCAGATATTGTACCATTGTTTAAAAAGGATAATGTTGTGTACTGCTGGTGTATTTAATGATATTATCAAAGCGTTTGATATAAAAAAGAAGAATTTCATGGCTTCATGTTAGAATAGTTTGGGTCGCACCTTAAAAATAAGTCACATAGAATGATTCTAAACTTAGGGGTACAACAAGGCTCTGTCCTATTTCCTTTCTCATCTAGCAAAGGTTAGGTTAGAAGGGCTGTATTTAGCATGTGCAATTCCATTCGGAGGTCTGTTGGCCCATTGTGATTGCCCTTAGAGTTCATAGAAGATATGTGGCTAACAAAACCATTTGGATCTGTTAAAGTTCTCAAAGTCAGTTAGAGGTAACTTTGCCAGATCGTCCAGGCTATCGTTATCCGGTTATTATGCCGACAAGTATTCGGATTTGACTTCTACCGAAAAACAATAGGTACTTTGAGCTTTTTGCGTCGATTGAGGACCAGAAGCTGTGTGTTATAGCACAGCCACCAGTGCGCTGCCAATGTTCCACTGTCTCTTATATTCTAACCTGCCTGTCTGCAAGCAGTATATATCCATGACAGAGCCGTCCCTCTCCAGTCTGTCTGGCATTTCGTTCCCTTCTATTCCTGTATTTCCAGGAACCCAGCAGTGTGAGACTGTGTGGTTATAGATCCAAGTGTCATAAGGCAGTCCTTTACACATTTTGACTTTACGATATTGGAGTTCAGCACTTTGAGCGCTGCTTGGCTGTCCACACAGACGGTTATAACTATGGCTGGTAGTTCCATTGCTAGGACAGTTTGTACCGCCTTTTTAACAGCGTAGATCTCAGCTTGAAAAACACTGCAGTAGTCTGTTAGTCTGTATGACTTGTTAATACTCAGTGCCTCTGAAAAAACTCCTACTCCCGTTTCTACGATGGCTTTACATTTAATGATAGTGTTAAACTTATTCCAGTCTTGTCTGTTGGGCAAAGAGACCGTGAAGCTCTTATTTAAGTCATCTGTGTAGGGCATAAGTCCTGCTTGATTAAAGATGACCAGTATTCGCGCGTGTCCGAATGTACGAGGCTTTTTGTTCTCTCTCAGTCTGAAACCCCTTTAGCTGCAACAATTTTTGTATAAAACTCTAGATATTGGAGGTGCAGTAGTGTTTTCTTGCCGGATTGCTGTGTGGATTTTAGTACACCTATTACGCCTAGGCAGGCTATGCTTTGCAACTTGTTCAGATTTTTTAGGTATGATTTTGTGTTTACCGCCACAATACAACTGAACCTTATTTTATAATGGGTCTCAGTGTTTGCTGTCTTTGGAAAGAAATGCATTGAGACTTTTTTTCATCCTTTCTTTTGTATTCCGTTTCCAGTTTAATTTAAAGTTGAATACCCCAAGTACTTGACCTCAATGGAGAGGTTTAGAAGAGTTATCTACATCAACTCGCTTTTCAAACTTAATTTTAAAGGTGGCCAACCGCTTTTGCGCATGATGTATTAGGTGCGCAACTAAGTTCTCGCTGTTTTTCTTGATAAAAATGCAACTTTATTGTGAAAAAATGGTTACAAATGAATCATTCAAAGTATTGCCCATCGCTAGCTACAAATTTTTCCCATCTTTCTGGCAGAGCTTGAATACCGTTGCGGTAAAAGTGTTCATCTTTTGAGGCTATCCACGAATCAAGCCATTTTTTGATGTCTTGATATGAGCGGAACTGCTGATCAGCCAGATCATGTGCCATCGAACGGAACAAGTAATAATCGGATGGCGCAATATCTGGAGAATATGGCGAGTAGTGTAGGACTTCCCATTTGAGCGTTTCCAGGTAGGTTTTAACGGGTTTGGCAACGTGAGACCGAGCGTTGCCATCCTGTAGAATCACTTTTTCGTGCCTCATGGGCAGTCCCCATGACTTTTTTTTCTTTGGGTTGCTGTAATGAATCCATTTTTCATCACCCGTCACGATGCGATGAAGAAAACCCTTCCTTTTTTTCCGCTGGAGCAGTTGTTCACAGGCGAAAAAACGACGCTCAACGTCACTTGGGTTAAAATCATAAGGAACCCAAGTTCCTTGTTTTTGAATCATTCCAAACGCATGCAATCACTTGGAAATGGCTTGACGGGTAACTCCTAATGCTGAAGCAAGCTGTTCTTGCATTTGGCACGGATCCTTATCGAGCAATACCTCCAATTCAGCGTCTTCGAAGGCCTTCCTTCACGCGGACGGTCGTCGACATCGAAATCACCGTCTTTGAAGCGACCAAACCAATCACGGCACGTTGTTTCACTTAGAGCAGCATCTCCGTAAACTTTCTGGAGCTCTCGATGCGCTTTAGCCGCCGTTTTCTTCGAATGAAAGAAGAAAATCAACACTTCCCGCAAATGACGACTATTTGGCACAAAATCAGACATTTTCACAGAACCAAAAGTAAATGACGCCAAAACAAAATCACTAATGTGTCAAAACAGTTTGTTTATCATATGTCTAAGCTCGGTTCATGACGTTTTGGATATGTCAAAATCGACCAGCACTTACTGCTGGAGCCATCTATTGACAAACAGCGAGAACTTAGTTGTACACCTAATAGGTTTTTCGTAAGGTTCAGACAGTCGCATAGATCTGATTTTCAACAAAAATTGGGACCTTAATCTTTTAAGAATTTGGTTCTCTAAAAACAAATTGGTTATAAGAAGTACTATGGATTAAGATTATGTTTAGTATGTGATTGTTTACTTTCACGCCCCAAAGTGCCAAAGATTAAAATTTCCTAGTTGCTATTGTTGGTTTGGTGTATCTTCTCCTACCTTTAATGGCTGGACTGAAGTGATTCATGTTTCCTGATCGAAAAGGTTAGTGAATTTAAATACCTGGGGCTTTCAAGAATGAGCTTCTTGAATCATGTAGAAGCTTTGAATAATTATTTCCGTTGCACTCTTAGTCATTTTTTCTATTTGCTGTCGAGTAGGCTAAGAGAATGTTTAGGGGCCGAGCTCCATTCAAGTGAACAATACTCGCGGTCTAACTTGTGCTTTGTATAGAAGAAGGAGCTGTTGTACTGTGAAGTATCTCTTTGCTCTAAACAGAAAGCTCAACTTCATTGACACCGATTGTATGGTTTGTTCTTTCATTTGAAGCTCTGGTACAGTAGACGTGTTCTTTTTGCAAATATGGTCTTTTTGGTTTGGGTTTTACTCGCATTGAAGTCTCCTCAGTTAACTTTTTCCCACTGTTCGATTTTCTACAGGTCTTCGTTTTATGAGTTCATTTAACGATGTGATGTAATTAAATTTATAGGCATTTTGTTCGAGAAAGATGGTATTAGGGTGCTGTATGAAAAGTATCTCATGGCATTTGATCAATGCTGGGCGTTTTTCTTTTTCAAGAGCTACGAGATGAGTCTAATTGATGTCCACAATAGTCCTATGTGATGGTTTGCCCAGAAGGAAGCAGTTCAAAATGGGTAATACCACGCATATGAAGTCTCCATTGAAGAATAACCCTAAGAGCTTCTGGAAGTTTGTTAACTCAGAAAGAGAATCTGACGGTTCCGAGTCAACTCTAAATAGATCATCAATAAATAGATCAAAAAGTGATCAGAAAATATATGCGTTCACCAATTAAGTGCCGATTTTTATTCTTCTCTGGACGAATTTCCACCCCTGACAATAAATAGAATTGTTGTTATGCATTTGGTAAGCCTCTGTCTATCCTTTTCCAAATGCCTTGCAATACTTTTTGTTTCCTGTCGATATGAAAAAGATCCTATATTTCCCCATTATTTAAGAAAAGTGATGAAACAATCACAACAAACTATAGGCCTATGCTATACTGTCTTGGATTTCAAAACTTTTTGAGCAAGTTGTTTGTGATAAGATGTCATTTTATATTTGTAAAATTAGATCCACTGTAAGTAACCTGTTGTCCTTTACTAATCAGTGCACCAAGGTAATCGAAAAAGGCTTCAGGATGACTGCATATTCACTCATTTTTCAAAAGCTTTCAATCAGCTTTTACATAATCGTATAACTTTCAAATTGAAATGTCTTCCCAGATAAATTCACGTGTTGAATACAGTCTCATCTTGTAATCAGGTTAAGTTTAGAGGATGCCTTTCCAAGCCTTTCATAGTAAAATCGGGTGTTCCACAAGGCAGTCACTTGGGTCCGATTCTTTTTTATCTATCCATCAATGGTGCAACTTCCATCATAAAGAAATGTACAACACCATCAAAAGTGTTTCTGATTGTAATCTTTTACAGTCGGATATCAATGATTTTGCCGTCTGGTGTAAAGATAATGGTTTAATACTTAATGCCAGACAATGACCCACCTTTTCATGAAGAAGGACCCGATTATTGCTACTTAATCAATAGAGCATACAACCGTATGACAGCATTTAATGATTCAAGAGTCTATCTGGATCAGCTTTTAGATTTTATTACCCATATAAACTACGGGGTTAAAAAATCGTATGCACTTCCTGGATTCTTTAGAAGATGATCGAAGGAGTTTGACTTATCGACAAGTAACATTCCCTGCGTTTTTTGTGCATTTAGTACTAATACTTGCACTGAATGTTGGGCCAGTTTGGTTGCGATTTATTTGACATTGAAAGTGGTACATCCCATCAGACAGAGAGTATCACCTCTTTTTGGATTAACTCCTGACTTAGGCACTTGCTACGGTTTATCCCAAGGACTAAGCCACTATCTTCCCATTTCTCATCGCCAGTCACAATCTTGTGGAAGAATGGATCGAAATTTCGTCCACCCGACCAAAGTGAAGTGAAGATAGCAATATCTATGCTTCTGTTCGGGCTTTGTAGTCTTGGCATGCTCCTTTTACCAGTAAAACTTTGGAACATCATTCCTGCAATGACACTGCATTTTTCTTCTTCTTTATTAAAAGCTGGTGCTCTTCCCTTCTCTTCTGCTTGTATGATAGATGTCGTACGCTCCTCTCGTCGCTTTATAACCCCAATGCTTTGCTGCTTGAAACAAGGGGTTTCTTTGTGGTGAATGCGAGAAACCCAGCACACCAGTGGCGGTATTTTTGATGGCTTGCTGACAATGATACCATTGCTCATCTGTTCTTAACGTTAAGACACTCGATTGGCGAAGGCTCTGGTAGTCTTTTGAGATTATAATGTTGTGGTGTTTGAGGTATCTGCATACGAACCTTAGCAGCAACAAGGTAGTGATGTAATCCAATGTTGGCCGCTCGGAAGTTGCGAATATCCAAAATACTCGAGGAGTGCCTTGTATCAACCGCCCGGTCGTCTTATGAAAGTTAAGTTGCGAGGATCATGTACTATCTACAGTGATGTTACGCGCTACTGCAAAGTCGATTAGCCTGAGTCTGTTTCCGGAGGTGCTTCGTACATGCTGTATTTTCCGACGGTGTTTTGGAAGATGTGCTCCTTTCCAACTTTTGCGTTCAAATCGCCAAGCATATTGTGGACATTGGTCGTAAATCCTGCCAAGGAGCTAATAAAAGATATCTTTGTACATGTCGTCCTAATTTTCTGGTTGCATATCAGGCTGATGTTTTTAAAATGTCAGGCGTTGGCTCACATGCCTAAAGCTCAAGACTTCTTGCCTAAGTCTGCCTCTGATGACAAATTCGCAATCAAATAGATGCTGATTCTGCTCCTTGTAGTAGTTATTGTAGTAGATGTCACAGTTTTTCATTCGCTTTTTGCCCGGCCCATCTCACCACACTTCTTATTATTCGATTGCACATGACCTATTAAGGGTCCAAACATTCCACGCGCGGATTCGGAGGTCATTGTCATCATTTCGTTTGAGAGGTTCGTTAACAGTAAAATCATCGTTATCTGAGGCTTGTGGCTGCTTCGACTTTATTTTTTTTTTCATGGTAGGGCAGTTACCCCGACGCAAGATCCCCAACCTGGAGGGCCAGATCCTTAGTTAAAACCTCTAGGACAAGGTGCATGAACAGTATCAAAGGCTGATGAAAACAGCCTTGGTTGTTTTGAAAGAAAAACGTTTGGTCCCGTTTGTATTGACGGGTGTATGACAAGAAAGATACAATAATGAACTACACTTAAGGTGGCTAGGATATTTAGGGCGAATGGATATTAAAGCTCCGGCCCGGAACCCTCACAAACGTGCACCTTTGCTGGATATTTAGCTGAGCGTTGCAAAAACTTTTCACCTTCGTTATTATTGACAACACAACTGGATTTATGGGTAAATATTACATTGCTCCAATAAATGTTTTCTTTGCCCAACATAGCCTTTTTTCCATTTATTTTTCAGTCAGCAACTGTTTAAGGCTTATGCCAGATTCTTCAAGTCTGCGTTTCATTGTATTGACTGATACTTAAATTCATTTTTTTAAAAGTTATTCTTTGGCTAGCTTCAGAGTTAGTACTGGAAATTCGTTGAACAGTTGGCGGACAATTTTTTCATCCTTTTCTGAGGTGCTCCTATTGTAGCCTCTACCTGGTTCATTGTCCATATTGTCATGCCCATTAATCTTTAGGGACACTTCTTTACAAAAGCAATTAATGTTTTAGTCTACTTTGGCATTTATTTTTGGATCTCTTGGCTGTATACCACTTAAAAACGTTTTTTATACACGGAACTCATTAGTCATTGTTCTGGCTTTCGAACAAATTTAAAATATATTGACAAAATGAACATAATGCGACACAACATAATGAGTAAAAGAACACAACAATATATGGTGCAACATATGCATAAGCATAATATAGTAGGATGTATAGGGTGATTTAATTGGAGGTTACAATTTAAATTTGAAAAAAAAACACATTGGTTTTTGATAAACTGCAAACTCATCAACAAAGTATAAAGGACTGCGGCTCTAGGTGCTACGGGGGCGATGAGAACATGCCCAACTGAAGCCTTGAACGTAATGCTTCAACTTGTACCACTCGACCTTCATATAAAGTACATATCAGCGTGCAGTGCGGTCAGATTAAGAGAAACAGGTAACTGGTGCGATAGTCTTTATGGCCACAGCAGCATCCTTAATCTGCTACCTTGGGAGTTGGCGGCAAATCCGACCGACTACATAATTCCCAGGGTGAACTTTCTCAATGATGTGATGTGAAATGTGGCGCGTTGACTAACGAGTTCAAAACAACCATTTTCACTGACGGGTCCAAAATGGACTGCGGGGTAGGGGCGAGAATCTTCTCTGAATCCCTCAATATCTCTAGTTCATTCCGTCTTCCCAATTCATGCAGCGTATTCCAGACGGAAGTTCTTGCTGTACGAGAGGCGTGCCGTCTCCTCAAACATACATCGATACAACATAACACCAACAGATAGCCATTTTCATTGCTAGCCAGGCCGCTATCAAAGCCATCGTATCTGCGGCTTCCCCCTCCAAACTTGTTGAACAATGCAAGGGGGAGCTTGCCGCACTCGATAATCGGTCTAGGATCAGCCTCATCTGGGTGTCTGGTCATAGTAACATTGACGGAAACGAAAGGGCTGATGAATTGGCGAGGAAGGGATCTGCCCTTGACTGCTCCCGTGCGGAGGATGTCAACATTCCGTTAGGGGCCCTTAAGGGTAGAATCTTTGCTCATTTCCTTGCAGATGCTGGTTATAAATGGCGAGGGTTGCAGAACTGTGTCATATCCAGGCAGATGTGGCCCTTGTATAACTGGCGCAGAACACAAGAGCTATCAAGCAGAAACCGGGCAGATATTGCTGGAGTGCTGGCAATTAGCACTGGCCATTGGCCCATAGGGGTCCAAGCAGCCAGACTGGGCATTACTTTTAATGCACATTGTCGTAGCTGCCATATGGCCAACGAGCCTGAAACAATCCTTAACTTCCTTTGTAAGTATCCGGCCCTTAGTAGAGTCAGACACCGTATACTTGGCAGACACCTTTTTGATAATATTAGTGAGTTAGCGGAGACAAGCATCGGGGACGTTATCAGTTTCCTCAATGCCACGGGGTGGATTTAAATAATCTTTTCTCTCCTTTCCCTCAAGTCCAACGTCAGTATTTACAACAATTAAGGTCACTTGATTTGTGATATTAAAACGGCGCCTTTGTGCTAATTATGTTTCAGCATAGTATGCTGTCACAACCACACCTACCTACGTACCTACCTACCTTGATAAACTGCTGATATTTTTATGTCAATATAATGCAGAGGCATTAACATTAAATATGGAAAATGATATCGCCCACATGGGCCCCATAGCTGGCCTTGCAGATTTCGGCCCTTTTGCTTCTTTTCGGCATAAATCCCGGTGTAGTTCATAAACAACGCGTCGAATCTCATCCTTTAGCTCTGGAATCATTTGAGGGTCATTGGCATACGTCCTCTACTTCACATAACCCGAAAGAAAAAAAATCCAACCAATTTCGGTCACCGAAACGAGAGATGACGCGGCCGGGAAACTTTGTGTGTAATAATTGTACTTGTATTGTTTCTCGCGCTGTGTGTCAGTTGAAACCACATATGTATCTTCCTCATCAATATCGTCGCTGAAGCAGCACCACGAGAATTTTCGAAAAAGTACGGACTAATCACGCGCGCCGGCCCAAAATCCGCACCAATGGATGCATTGGCTATTCGTGAAGGGCCCATAGATTTTCATGACCCCAAATGTGACAATTTTGTTTATTTACGTAGCTATTCAGCAGTAAGTGAGCTTCATCGTAGAAGATGATTTTCTTCAAAAAATCGCCATCAACTTGGTGGTTCTCTAGCACCTAATCAACGAAGTCACGATGTTTCCTAAGCCAATGGGATCTTGCTGGCATGCAGATGCCGATCGTTTGTTAAAATGCGCTGCGTGGAGCTGTAGGAAAGATTCAGTTGCTGGAAACGATAACGAAAGGATTTTGACGGATTGTCACGAATACTCTCACTCTCTGCGGCGTTGCACATCCAACACTGACCCAGTTTATTCGACCACGGCACGAGATGGACGGTTATGTATACCGACATTCCCCAATTCGGAGATAGGTTTCAACAATTAAAATGTATTGTTCTCTCGTATACGATGGCGATAATTACAAATGCCAATTCTTAGTATTTAATGTCAATTAAGTATCAGCTATTTATCTTCGAAAGAACCACAGTAATGCCAAACTTAGAACCTCCAATTGAATCACCCTTTATAACCAACCAGAGCAAAGCACGGGTATATTTTATAGATACATTCGCTGATTTCCTTACTCGAGGTCAGAGGGCCTCCTGGTACATGTACGATATTAGAACAAGTGCATGCTTTACAAAGCCAAATGTCGGTCCTATAAATTGAAGTCACTGTTAAATATACACATCCTTAAAACGACTGCTATATTTTCAAGCTGTGAATGTAGCAATAGCTTCTGAAAAGCATATACGTATACTCGTACATATATATCAGCCATGGGACATGGATGCTCTGAGTACGTTTATATTCTCAATATACCCGACCTCAGTTGAGGTGGCGCATACAAGTGAAAAGGGACCTCAACCAGCTTTGTGTGCAAACTGGAGGCGGTTAGTACAAAATCGAGCTCCTTGGTTGAGGCCCAGGTCCACCCTGAACTATACCGCCATCTAATGTAAGTAAAGATAAGATCTTCTATGTAATGTTGAGTAAACTCATGCCTCTGTAATTGGTGTCATTTTTTCTTGAGGATCGGGCGAACAATGCTCAAATTTCATTCATCCATGGATGCTTTCATACAACCATACTCGCATCACACAGATAAGTTCGTAATAGCTCTTTAAAAGTTCGGCAGCTAAGCCGTCGGCTCCAGTAGCCTTGTTGGATTTTGAGCTTTTATATTGCTACAGGGTTATTAATTTTGTTTTTTAGGGTTTTAAATTTAAATAAAACAAAAAAGTATTAAAGATTTCAATGAAATTTGTTTGCTGTTCTAAATTTTCGACTACAACAACGGTTAAATGCAAACTTCGATTCTTGTGAGGTAATTTTCGATGATTTTTTGGCACATTTCTGTCTGTATTGCGGCCACAACTTCACAGATGTTAGTTTTTAAGTGCTCCAAAGTTTGGAGGTTGTCTGCTTAAGGATAGCCCCACAAAAAGATATCCAACAAGGTCCGATCACATGGTCTTAGTGGCCAATTTATGTTGCTAATTCTCGAAATTAGACGGCCGGAGAACTTTTCGTAGAATAAATTTGCCTGTCTTGTGTGGCACGTAGCCCCGTCTTGTTCGAACAACATGTAGCTCACACCAATGACTTCAATCTCAGGCCAACAAATTTTGGCTATCATTTGACCATAGTGCAGAGAATTCACCGTTACAGTAACGCCTTCGTCGTTTTCAAAAAAATACGGTCCGATAACGCGCCGGTTGACAGCGAGCACCAAACTGTCATCCGTGGTGGATGCAACGTCCTCCTAATGATCACACTTGGATTTTAAGAATCCCAAATTCTGTAATTTTGTTAGTTTACGTAGCCGCCGAGCGAGAAATGAGTCTCATCGCTGAAGAAGATTTTGTTCGATGAGTCGGCGTCAACTTACAGATTCATAAATATTACAGAACTGTTATACAAAATAACAGTAAGGTGAAACAATTTTAATGCGTTGAGCGGTGGTTAAACGATCCATGTTGTAAAATAGCAAAGCAAGAACTAACTACCTGTCACTATGGATGACAGATGGATTTGACAAATGACATATGGCAGGGATGTGAAATACTATAAATTCGAAATGAATATTCACCTCACTTTGGTTGGCTGGACAGAAATATTAATTATCATCATCCGGTTTGATTAAAGCATTCTGCCTGGATTTCGATGGTCACCGCAATTTAAACAGTTTACAAAAGTGATCTTTGCAAATTCTCAGCACCGACTGTAACTCTACAGTCCACATCTAAAGCACTGGAACATAATTCTAAAACTAAGTCTACAAAGTCAATAAATATTGAACAAATCGTGTGCTGTAGTTAAGTATATTTTACGATATTTCCAATTTGCTCGAAGATTCCTCTTTATTGAGATTTTGCATCGCATTTGACACTGCCGACGGAAGAACATGTTCTGTTCATAGAAAATCGTTACAGTTTGGAAATAAGCTTTTACTTACACGTATGTAGGTACGTATCTATACATATGTATTTAAAGCAATCAATTTAACAGAGAATTTATTCTTAGAAGAGCTACTTATGAATACATACGAGTATTATGATACAGCTCAGAATGTCATTCATTTCTTAAGGAGACAGTGAGTTCAAGGAAATGTGAAATTCCTTGAAAATAAAGTGCCTACATACCTATACATTGATTGTCGTCGGCGGGAATTATAACCATTGGTTATATCATTCTTCAATCCTGAAATATGTATAGTCTACTTTCAAAATATATTAAATTTAAATATCAAAAGTCACCTGTATAGGCACACAATTTGGTGAAAATTCTGATAAACACTCCACTGTAGAATATACTTGGAAGAAAAAATAGCTGGTGGTGCTGCTGATTGATAGCAAAGACCGACCTGAGAAGATGCTTTGCCTCGGATATGGTCACTTCGCAAAGGACTGCCAGAGTGATGAGCAGTCCGAGGGCACATAGTTAAGAACTGCTCCTCAGAGTCGGACTGCAAAGTAAGCGGGCGCAGAATCAAACACAGCACGGGAAGCATAAGATGTCCTGCCATCCAACTCGCGCTAAAAGCTTCTCAGCAACGAATCTGAGGGTCATTCAATTGAACCTCAAAAACTGGGAGTTAGCTTAGAAACTACTTACACAGATGGTCCGAGAGTACTCAGTGAGCTATATGAACTACTGAACGAGGGGGTGTGTACCGCGGACACTAAGACAAACCCGCGACATGGGGATGTGGCCAACGACCTTTTGAGGAGAAAATGACGATGCTTGGCAGGCTTCGTGTGGGCCAAAATAAATGGCGTATTCTTTTTCAGCTGTTAAGCGCCTCCAAGTATTACTCAAGTACACAGCTTTCGATAATCTGGTTGACAACATCAGAACCCCTGCGAAAGGAAGAAACTGTGTCGTCATTCCAGAGATGACCCCAGAGGAAATACCCTCCTGGAGTATTTCGCGCATGTTCTGAAAATGAGCTAACCTTCAGCAGGAATGGCAGAGAATCCCTCGTCGATATCACCTTTGTGATCACGTGTCTGGCATTAAATACTGCGTGCAGAGTAAGCCCCAAGTACACATACAGTACTCACCAGGCGATCTACGGCCCAGCTCCGTGGAATATAAGGAGGAGACAGCAGCGGAAAAAGGGATGGAAGCCACAAACTTTGGATGTCGAGCTACTCCAGCTGATGAACGACATATCTCCACGCGGATCATTCGGCGTCAAAGCGAATCAGCTCATACGAGGAATGACGAGAGCCTGTGATGCATCGATGGAGCGAAGGACAGAAAATGCACATCGGCCACCCATGCACTGGTGGAATGAGGAGATCGCCCGGCTGCGCGCAGAGTGCCACCGGGCAAAACTATTGTACCAGTGCTCCAGGGAACAAACAACCATGAAAAACTCCAAGAGAAGTTCATAATCACTTGGAGAAATCTTAAAAATGGGATTAAAGCGAGCAAAATGAGAAGTTTCGTCGAATTGTGCAACGAAGCCTACCAAAACACGTGGGGCAAAGCCTACCAAGTGGTGATGCTGAAGCTGAAGGGTGGCCAAAAACCCCCGTCCACGTCCACAATGTTTTTAGAAAACTTGGCCGCAGTCTTCTTCCAGCAACAACAGGCATTAGCGAAGCAAATGTGGAGACGGAGAGTAAACATAACGAGGACGCAACCAATTCTCCGGGTTACTGCAGAGAATGTCCTGAGAGCCTGCATAAAAATGGGAGCACATAAAGCACCTGGTGTTGATGGCATCTCCAACATTGCTCTGAAAACAGCAATCAGATGACGCCCGAACATTTTGTAGACTTCTACAACATGTGCCTTAAAGAAGGAGTATTCTTGGACCAGTGAAAGAAACAAATACTGGTGCTTCTACCGAAAGGATATAAGCCCCCGCAGGATCCCTCATCGTACAGACCTCTATGTAGGTTTGTTGGAAACAGTAGGAAAAATACTGAAGCGCATCATAAGCAACAGAGTAGTGACAGCTTTCAAAAGAGTAAACAATACTGAGCTGGACTGGACATCAAAAACGCCTTCAGCACTGAAAACTGGACAAACATCCTGAGAGCACTCACGGCGAAAAGGGTGCTAGAATGACGGATTATTTCCGAAATAGGGTGCTGCTTTACGACATTCTCGATGGAATGAGGCAGCACAACGTCACAAGCGCCGTTCCCCAGGGCTCCGTACTAGAACCCCGAGGTCATCAAAAATAATTGGTTTCACTGTCGACATAGTAATCATTGTGTTAGCCAAACTCCTGGAGGAGTTGGAACAATGAAACTGTCAGGAAAGTTCAAAACTGGCTGACATGCCTCTTGGCTGTCAGTGAGTATGTAGATAGCAGCACCTTTGATGCCTTAGTGCAAGTTTATACTAGCACAGGTCTCGATAGCGTAAAGCTCGGCCTGAAAAACACAAGGACTCTTTCCAAGTGATTTCGAAATCTTATAATTGGGTCCATACAAACCGGCGCCAATTCCTAAATCCATTTTTGATCCATCGGTATACCAAACGATTCCTTTTAGTTCAAGCAACGGTCCGCCATTATTCCATATATCACGGCTTAGGATCTCAATCTAAAACATTTTACCAAATTGGAGTGACTTTACGCTCAAGTCAGAAACCATGCTGAGCATATCTAGCTCGGGAAAGTCGGTTAATAGACCCATGAGATCCACATGATCCCGTGTACTATTAACATCCGACTTTTCCCACTTTTTTAATGAAAATATGTAACGGAATTAGATCGATTATACCATACGAGTAGCTTCTATGGCTGTTGTGGGACAGGTGTGCATAGTACCTGTGATTCTGAGGCAAGCTAATCTTTAAAGTTTGCTGAGTTTGTTGATGGTTGTGACCTCCTTGGTTTTCGTCCACCAGGCAAAGGTGGACTTTGGACAAAGGTGGACCTTGCAAACGCGTATGCAAGGATGGGTCTTACCATCGTGGTATACAACCAGAATATGACCTTTGGGGACAGACCCCAGGTTTTGCCATACATACGGCGACAGATCCACTAGTAGTGGGATCCAGTTCCAGTTTCTTATCCAGGACAATTCCTAGATATTTTACCTCGTCGGAAAAATGAATGGTTGTGCCATTTAGAATCACTGAACCAATGTTCAGTGTTCTCCTTCTTGTAAACAGTACAACGACGGCTTTGCTGGGGTTTATCGATAAGCCCTCGCCAGCACACCAGTCCGAGACTAAACGGAGTGCATTTTGCATGAGTTGACACACATTGTCTTCATGTTTGCTTTTGATGATGATCACAATAAGTCATCCACCACGAGCGACCTTTAGCCGCGGAGATCGTCACAGAGACCTCTCCTGATGAAGATGTTATTATGCGACTATCGAGCATAGACCTAACCCATCTGGTAATAGGTGATGGACTCATAACCAGTGTTATCAAAAGCACCTTCTATGTCAAGGAATGCGCAAAGGGCGATTTCTTTTATTTGATCTCTGTAACGAGAGAGTGAAGGGCGCCGTCCGTGGGTCGACCTTTCCTGTATGCATATTGACTAGAGTGCAGACGTGTAGTCTTTTCAAGAATACCTCTAATATGAATGTCTAGCAGTCTTTCCATGGTTTTCAAGAAAAACGATGTCGAGCTAATTGGACGGTAGGATTTGGGTAGCTCACTGGGTTTGTTACATAGCTTAGGGATAAACACCACGTTTACCTCCCGCCAAGTTAGTGAAATGTATCCCAATTTAAAACTTGTTCTAAATAGAGCTAACAAGGTGGGCAGCACGTATTCTAGACCTTTTTGAATAAGGGCTGGAAAAACACCATCACTGCCGGGTGCCTTAAAGGGTTTAAATGAACCGATTTCCCATTTAATTTTATCTTGACTGAACAGATTTCCAGACAAGCTGTTGATTCTTCTGGAGGTGCCAAATGTGGTGCCTTCAGGAGCAACAGGTGCATGATCACTTAAAATAGTCGAACCAGGGAAGTGTAACTCAAGCAAAGTTTCTAGGGTTTCCCTTCAACCGGATGTATAGAGGCAACCCCACTCCGTTGGAATGATCCTTTGAGAGAGCCTTTTGGAGACAGGCTGCTACTGGAAGAGATTCAATGTTTTCACAGTTCTTTTTCCATGCTGTTCTCTTGGATTTCCTCAACTCTATGATGAATTTAGTCAATGCGAACCTATATTCGTCCCAATTTGTATTGCGTTTTGCGGTGTTAAAAAGTTTTATCACCCTAGCTGGTCATTCCACCACGGTACGCTCCGTTTACCTGTATTGTAATTTTATGGGACACAGCTACTCCTGTTTACCAAAAACAGATGGGTCTTGGACAACTTCTAGTGTAGACACATTAAATTTACTTATATTGACTCTATCAAGTCAAATGCTCAAGAAACCAACCCTTCAAGTCTGATTGCGCAGGACAAACTCCTTTGGACGCTACATAGCTTCAAACCATATAAATCCGCTGGACCAGACGGCATAACACCTGCTGAACTACAAATATCATCTGACATTATCCTGCCAGTTCTTTAAAACATTTTTTAGAGCTGTCTGAATCTGGTAAATATTCACATGCCAGTCCAAAAGACCTCAGACCTATTAGTCTATCATCTTTCCTTCTAGAAACACTAGAACAACTGATTGATATCAACTTACGTGATACACGACTACTGTCCACGGCTCAACATGCATACTGTAAGGGCAAATTAGTCGAAACAGCATTGCATACGTTAGTCAATAAAATCGAATAGTCCATGTACTCCTTACACTATGGTAGCTTCTCTAGACATTGAAGGCGCTTTTAACAACGTCCAAAGCACTGCCAAATCTGAAGATAGATAGCTCACTTGGCGAGCTGATTAATTTACTGCTTAATGGTCGGATTATCAACTCAAAGCTGGGTGGGTCATCTGTCAGAAGATATGTCAGTAGGGGGCGTCCTATCCCCACTTCTTTGGAATCTGGTGGTCAATGAACTACTGTTAATCCTGGAAGCTGAGGGTTGCGAAGTTATCGCTTATGCGGACGATGTTGCTATATCAATCTCCACCTTAAAAGAGCTCCGACAAAACGCTTTGAATAAGCTTTCTAGATGGACAGCTCGGTGTGGTCTAGGAGTGAACCCCCACAAAACCGAACTAGTCCTCTTCTCAAGGAAATACAATATCCCACCTATTGACCCCCCCATCCCTTAATGGAACAAGCTTAATTTTCTCCAACGAAGCAAAATACCTGGGTCTTATTTTGGATAGGAAACTAAGCTGGAAACCAAATATACAGGAAAGAGTTAAGAAAGCCACTGTCGCACTCTTCTCTTGCAAAAAAGCCGTTGGGTGCAAATGGGGCTTACAACCCAGACTAACTTACTGGCACTATATCTAGGTCATTAGACCGATCCTCATGTACGGGGGGTAGTTGTCTGGTGGACTGCATTGGATAAGGCAATAAACCAGAAGTTATTAAGCAAAGTGCAACGTTCAGCTTGTCTGTGCATTAGTGAAGCACTATGGACGACACCTTCCGCAGCTATGGACATTCTTTTTCATTTAACACCCCTTGCCCCTTGATATTTATGGCAGGAAAATAGCAGCTAACTCAGCTATTCGCCTTAATGCTACTTCACAGTGATCTAAAAAAATGTATGGCCACGCCTCCATCTTAAATAAATTTAACATCTTCCCTGAAGACATTGACTACACCATACCCAAGTTAAATTTTGACAAAAACTTCCAAGTTACCATCCCTTCCAGAGCATTCTGGGAAGAAGGTGGCTTCACCGACGGTTCAAAAACTAACGACGAGGTGGGTGGTGGTGTCTTCTCTAATAGGCTTAATCTAAACCTCTATTTTCGCCTCCCAAACCACTGAAGCGTGTTCCAGGCAGAGTTAATGACAATAAGGGAAGTCTTGTCTTGGCTAAAGGAAAACGTGATATCGGCCATTGATATCCGCATCTTTTCAGACAGCCAAGCCGCAATCAAAACCCTGGAATCTTCCTCAACATATTCTTTAACAGCTCTAGACTGCCGATCGTCTCTTATAGAGATAGCGGAGCAGTTTAATATTCACCTAATTTGGGTGCCGGGACATAAGGATATTCCAGGGAATTGTAAAGTTGACGAACTTGCCAGACATGGAACAACAATACCCATCCTTCCGGGCAAAAGTCTACTGGGTATGCCTATAGTTATATACTACATAAATTAGAGCTGTATGCTATTGAAAGGACAAATTTTAGGTGGACTAGTGGTACAACTTGTCTAGCGACAAAACAGATCTGAAGCGCTCTAAGATTTTGATTTCTCTCAATAGACTGCATATCAGCGTTGTTGTAGGTGTCATCACTGGACACTGTCTAATACGCAAGCATGCAACAAGGCTTGGCGTCTTTTCAAACGATTTCTGCAGGAGCTGCATGGACGAGAAGGAGGAAGAGACCTTCTTTGCAAATGCCCAGCTCTCTTCCAAAGAAAGAAACTCCATTTAGGAGCCTTCTGTTTCAATGGCCTAAATGATCTGAATAATATTTACGTTATGTATATTCTACGCTTCATCAGAAGGTCTAATGGTTCAACGAGTAGGCTAGAGGCCGCGTCTCAAACACATGTGGTATCACAATGGACCTATTATTGGTCTAAGTGTGTTGGCTTCTTTTGCTGACAGCCACTTCAACCTAACCTACTCCTTAAGGAAGAGATTAGAAAGCCATTTAGTTGGCAGGCTGCCACATCCCAATCACATTTTGATCTTAAAAATGTGAGCAGCATGTCATCTTTGAAGGTGAGATTTTCGCGAAACTATCTTCTCGCTGCCATTCATTTACGAGTAGAGTGTTATGCCGTATCCGAAGGGCAATTTTTTCGACTGAGAAAAACTTCTCATGATAATTTTACTCTCGGCTGTGTATAATACATTTGCGAGAGGTGGGCCAATGAAAAAACTTCTTTTATTTGGTTTGTATAGGATTTGAACCTTGGGTCTCACGCTCAGTGATCGCGTACTTAACCACTGAGCCACAGCATGTAGATGTAGATAGGTGACAACAAGGCTCCGGGACCCGACGGCATCCCGAACAAGGCAGTAAAGGCAGCTGTAACAAAAAGACCAGACCTCTTCATAACAACAATGAAGCAGTGCCTTGAAGAAGGAACCTTTCCCGAAAAATGGAAAACGCAGCATTTGGTCCTACTGCCAAAAGGAAAGAAGCCCCCAGGAGAACTATCATCCTATCGCCCAATATGCCTATTAGACACCATGGGAAAGATCCTCGAGAAGATAATCTATAATAGATTACTCGCAGTAGTAGAAGAGAAAGGAGCCCTCTCAGATCACCAATTTGGCTTCAGAAGAGCACGATCTACTGTTGATGCCATAAGAGCGGTAGTCGATATCGCCAAAGGTGCCATCGAAGGAGAAAGATGGCTCTACGGCACAAAGGAGTATTGTGCAGTAGTAACGCTGGACATTAAAAATGCATTTAACTCTGCGAACTGGTCGTTTATTAGAAGGTCACTTGCCAGGATGGATACGCCATATTACCTGCTACGGATAGTGACGAACTACTTCAACAACAGAAAGCTGAGGTACAATACCGATGAAGGCGTAAAATACTACAACGTAACTGCGGGAGTTCCACAGGGATCGGTTTTAGGGCCACTATTGTGGAACATCATGTACGACGGAGTACTACGATTAGCGTTACCTGGGGGAGTAACGATAATTGGATTCGCCGATGACATTGCAGTCGTGACAGTAGCTAAACAGATCCGAAGCAATTGCCCGGATAAAAGATTGGCTAGTAACCAGCCGGAAAACTGTCGAATTTGCCAACTTTCAGGTTGGTAACCAAACCATCAGGTCGAAAGAGGCAGTTAAATACCTTGGAGTAATGCTGGACAACAGGCTACGGTTTAAAACGCATGTTGATTTTGTTACCAAAAAAGCATCGCAAATGCAGGGAGCTCTCTCCCGTATCATGCCTAACATCGGCGGACCTGGATACGCTCGAAGGATTCTACTCTCTAGAGTTATCACCTCAGTTCTGTTATATGCCGCCCCAGTCTGGGCGGAGGCACTGAGGACGAAGGAGACCAAAAGGAAACTATCGTCATCATACAGACTCTGTGCGCTACGGACAATCAGCGCCTTTCGAACCATCTCTGACGAAGCTGCATTTGTCATAGCTGGAATATATATAACAGAAGAGCATTGAGTCATCACGACGCCACTAGTATCAAGGTGATAAAAATTGAAGAAAGGGCAGCGTCAGCAGCTATGTGGCAAGCTCGTTGGGCTAATACAACAAAAGGCAGATGGACATACAAACTTATACCGACAATCCAAGATTGGATAAGTCGAAAGCATGGAGACTGCAACTACCATCTAATGCAGTTCCTGTCTGGCCACGGTGGCTACCGCAAATATCTACACCGATTCGGACACGACAACTCACCATCCTGCCCGGAATGCCCAGGTGAAGATGAGGATACGGAGCACGCAGTGTTTTACTGCACACGTTTCACGGCATGGAGAATTACTCTGCCAAGTCCGTCATTACTCCTCGACCATATGTTACGGTTGGAAGAAAATTGGATGGCAATATGTTCTTTCGTAACAACTCTACAAAAAGAGTTGCGGAGAATAGAAAAGCTAAGAAGAGCAGCAGAAGCAACAGAAGCATCAGAAGCAGCAATACAAGAAGCATAGTATGAATTGCTAACCAGCCCCGCGAAGTAATACCTAACGGCAGTCCCGCGGGGAGAGTGGTTGAAGTGTGTAGGGTGTGTGTTTAGTACGTAGGCGTATTCCTGGCATCGAGTACTCAGGTTTGCGAATCGTGCATGCTAGTAGCACTCGGGCTACTAGTATCTATGAAGATTACACATCCCTAGCGCAATCCAAAAAAAAAAAAAAAAAACAGCATGTAGATGTTCATAGAAACACTATAAATGGAAAAATATCAAAGTTCAGCTTCATTTGCAAGCAAAAAGCGTTAAAATTCGAAATCTATTTTTAAATGCTTTGGAACTGAGCTTCTTTAACTGAAACGAGTGCAGAACCTTTAGAAAGATATATTTTCTTCTGCTTATCTTCATATGCCTCGAAAGGTATTCTCTAAGTGACATACTCTGTTTCCGATGGCAAGGAAGTCACGTGTCACTCGCTGAACATGCCACTAGCATCATCTGAAATATAAAATTATGTTTTAAAGCCAAGTATGAATCCAAATAACTTTGATCTGTATGTTGTACACCCACCTATTCAAACCACGTCTTATAAATATTCATTGTTTCATGTATGAATCCATCAAAACTTTCCTTTTTTTTTTTTCTGGCACACTCAAGATTTGAATTTCATTCCTCTTCAACTATCTCTAGTATTTTAATTTAATAAATTTGTTAAAATAAAATAAAAACTTACATCTTCTAAGTTCTAAAAGTAATTTTACATTATAGGCATACCAACATACCTACCTACCCCCACATTCCTTCGAATCAATATCTAGATACTCTGCTTGGGAAAACATAGTCGGGATAATGACATACGGGTATGTCCTGTGTTTTCCTTAATAAATTATCTGAATTGTTTCCAAAATCTCACTTAGATAGAGAGAGAGAATTTTTGGAAAATTTCAAGTTTTCGAAACTTTGTAAAAGTTGTTTTTATTTGCTTTTTAGTCGTTTTTAGTTCGAGTGCCCCCCCCCCCCCCCCCCCCATATGCATGTATGATGTAGAGGTACACATCTGTGTATCTGTGAATATTGAAATTGTTCCCAAAATTGCAAAGTTGTACTACAATAGTTTCACTATGACGATTAGCAGCGAGGACACACCCTCCGTTCGCAGGAAAATGCACAATTCTCAAGTATACTCGTACCTATATAGGTACGTATGTATATTCTCAGAAAATTTTGTGATAGAAAGCCCACCTTCTACATATGTCACACATAGCTGGAGCTCATTAAGATTAATTATTTTTGAATTTCGTTTGCTTTGAGAGAGCATACCAGTCAGTATACATGTGGGGGGAGAGGGGGGAAGACAATGTGAATTTCGGCAAAAGCATGGTTCCAGCAATCCAAACGAAAGGAGAACTGTTTTAATTGGTAGGGATTTCACGACGCTGGGAGATACCTACACGCACGCATAAGGGTGGAGACTTGTGGCCGCAGTACAGTACACCAAACATCCAAGTGAGTGAAGAATAAGAATTCGCCTTGTGTGTGAAGTATCCACCACCCGGTGACGCCGTCGTCGTCGTCGCCATACCGTGTGAATCATTGAGTCCATATAAAGTTAAAGTATCACAAACCGAACTTCTCTCGCATAATATATTGTATAAGGGGCTGCAGAGGGGGATACAGTGGGTTGAGAAACCCAAGCTGTATTGATTTTTGCCTTAAATACGTATCCTTATACGTTGTCGTCCACCCTTCCCCCAAACAATGTTAAATTTATGTGCAGGCTTTGTGTGCTGCTGATACTTCACATGTGAGGAGATAATAAAAGCCTCTGACGACGAAGACGACGAAAAGGACGAATCTCCACCCACTCGCCCCCAAACCCAAAAGAAGTCAACCGGAACAGGAACACTTCTAATGAGCAGCAGAGCGGCGTACTTGCTTTGTGTATACATAAGGAACAAATACACAAGAAGTACGTGAAACGACTACATATAGATAACTACCCAGTGACACTCATATATGTAGGTACGTAACGTACGTAGATACATGTAAAACACACATAAGAGCGAGAGAACGGAATCCAATATTGAACATGGAAAATAAGGTTATTTTCTAGCATGTGAGATGTATCTAAACACACAATTAGCCTTATAACTAACGACCACCTTCACATATGCCGATTTGGTTCAATTAACGAAGGCACCTTTGGTCCGCCCTATCAGCTACTGCACTGTATATATATAGTAGGTATCCATTCATCTACAACCAACCCTTTTTGGAAACCAATATCGCATAAATAACCAAAATAACGAACGTTGTTCGCCACTCGCTCACCACTTTGTTGTAGGAGTACAGATACTACCTACTCATACCTATCCATGAGTATACCACCTATCTACCTACCTACATACCTACTGTGTGTGGATCAAGTTTTTTGGCAGAGGCTTTCACACAGGGACTCCAATCACCGCAGCATCTCTCAGTCTAACAACGCTATATACTTTCGGGGTTGAAGCTAAAGGAATGTGTCGTCCACATATGCATGGGATATGAGTATGTGTGTGTAGTTGTTTTGGAGATATGACGAATGCGCATATGTAAAAGTAGATCTCCAGATAACATATTTCAGTTCAGTTTGATTTCCACTTTTAATGGAACACAGCACACAGAGTATCTCTCTATCTATCTCTACCTATGTAATGCGTCCACTTTGGCTGGATAGATAGATAGATAGATAGATAGATAGTTGAGTTGACTTGGTTCGCGCGGCGCATAATGCCTCTTTTTGGCCGAAGCCAGCCTCTAATAATGCCAACCCAATCACTCCCGAAAATACTCCCAATCCCAAGACCATATGAGTAGTTATTGCGCATGCATACAAAATGTGTACATATATTCTGTCCACACAGAACAGAACAGCCAGCCAGGCAGTAGTCCGTGTGGACAAAGGACAATGACGATTAAAAGACACAACCTCTCTCTCTACCTGAAGGATTTACTATTTTCCTTACAAGTAACTGCAGATACATTATTGATGAGGAGCAGCATCTATATGTGAGGGGGGGGGGGGGGGAGGGTTATTTTTTTTCTTTCTAATGTTTTACAAATTATCTAAAAGGATGATGCATTTATAACTAGCCATTCAAAACGTTTGCATCTTGTATCTATCAAGATTCCTTAACATTTGTCAACAATGTGCGTAACTTTTTGGTCCAAAAGCAAACGCACATACTACCCCCGACCTCGACGTAATATAAAAATATCCCATCCTGTAAATATAGGGAATTTCTAACGTTTCTCCTCTCTTTCTGCAAAGTCACCCCTTCGCCTATGTATCCATGTGTATGTATATTGTCTGCAATGCATGTAGTTAGTTGAGATATCTATCAACGATAGATTGTATACCCCGCTATTGCAGAGAAGAGCAATTTAGACCACACCTTCGTAGAGGATTATGCATGAAGAACCCTTTGCTACCCCGCAAGGATATTTGCACGGTTTTTTTTTTTTTTTGTTTTTTTGTTTTTTAGTACGTAGTAAGTATAGTATGTGTGTTAAAGGATATTCGAGGTTTTTGCGACGGCTTTTACTTTATTTATTTGGCAAGGATAGTTTTTTTTTTTTTTTTTAAAGACTTAGAAAAGGAGAAACTTGCAGAAATAAGTGAATTTAATCGATGTATACATGTACAATGTATCTATGTATCTTTTTTGTGACAAGTATATAAATGCGAGTAGGTAGGTATATTTTTTTCGTTGGTTGGTTTGGTATCAAAGGGGTTTTGTCTTTAACAAGGATGAAGGTGCGTGTACAGGAATACTAAAAGTGTGCGAAGTTGTTTTTTTTTTTTTTTTTTTTTTTTTTACTATTTTTATGTACTGAGGATAAAATGTCCCACTTCTTGGATTCCCTTGCACCAAGTTCATAATTGAAAGAAAGTTTTTTTTATTTTTTTATTTTTTTTTTTTTTTTCCTGTTGCAGTTTCTTTTCTGAGTGAACTCAACTTTCGGGAACAGTAGTAGAATTTTTCACTTTTACTTTTATTTAATGGTGAAAAAAATGTTTCAAGGTTTTTTGCTTGCTGCCACCCGTAGTAAGAAGCTGGTAAAAAAAAAAATGCGATAGAGTACGGGGCACACGTTTCGTGATTCTGCTTTTTTTTTTTTAGCTGTAAAATGCAATTCATAATGGAAAACTGCTGCACTTGACTTTGAAACGGGGGATACGTAAATATATACACTGGTGTGGGGGATTTATGTATAGTAGAGTTTGTTTTAGATTACAAAATGCCGGTCTACTATTACGGTTGGTGTGTAAAGGATAAAAGACATTGTCGGTGGCTAGACTTCGTCTAATGGTTCTTAATTTATTTTAATTTTATAAACACTTGACAGTAAGGAAGGAGTTTAGCAGTTTGGTAGAAAATCTGTTTGCGTAGGTTACTTAGCCAATATTTGGAGTAGCGATAGGTAAAGTCACGCATTTCAATGACATAATGGGGAAATACAATTTACATCTTACACAAATCTAGAACTTAAAAGGGATCGAATAGGGATAATTAGAAACGCCAAGGATGCGAGAATTCTTTTCGTTATAGCGAATGGGGTTTTGGCCTTAGCGTAGTGAAATTTTCGTTTTTACTGTACATACCTATTAATCAAGCTTTTTAGTCAGATCAACTATATGTCATATAATACCGTTACTTTTTTTTATTGAATTTAACTTTATGAAGAGTACAAAACTAGTCGTGCAAATAATTAGAAACACTTCTTGTTTTTAAAGAATTTGTTTTTCAAAAAGGCCAATATTTCGTTGCATAACCACGATTGCTAACTACTGCTTGCAATCTACGAGGCATAGACTCAATTAGAGTTGTACGTACGCTTGGTGGAATAGACTCCCAAGCAATTTTTTTTTATTCCTCATAGAGGACGCCAAGATTTCCGGCTTTTTTGAAGCTCACTTTTGTTTTGAGAATCTGCCATAAATTCTCAATTGGGTTGAGATCCGGACTACATGATGGCCAGTCGATTGAACTTCTCTGGTATGGTTCACCTCAATTGGGCGACCAGAACGTTCGGCGTCACTTGTGCTTGAACGACCGCACCGAAATTGAGTAAACCAGTGGTGAATGGTTCCAATCGATGGTAAAGAGTCCCCATAATATTTATCAAGCTTTTGTTTGGTTTGCGTGATAGTTTTTTCTCGCAAAAAATAGTGTTTAATGAGCATTCGAAATTTACATTTTCCATTTTAACGAAAATGCTAGCAGACGTCTAATAAAATGGCCAAATCCAACCGCAAAATAAGCCTGGTTGACACTCTGGCGATGTCCAATTCAGCTGATCAGCGCCGAATCGACATTTCTGGATCTTCTTCGATACTGGCCGCTACGGCGCCTATGTTTTCTTCACGTCGCACTGATCTCTGTCTGGTTGGTGGCTTAAGATTCAAAAGAGTGTACTCACGCTTAAACTTTTCAACGATGCGACGAATTGCCTGATCCTGTCCTAGTGGGCGCCGTAGCTCAACGCAATCTCATCGAGCGAGAGGTTCAAGGTTCGAATCCAAGAAAAAAAAAAAGTTCTCACTGTCCCACCTCTCATGAACGTCTGACAAACATCCGAGAGTAAAAATTGTCATGAGTAGCTGCTTTTAATCAAAAAAATGCCCTTATTTCATGACTTTTCTCAAAACTTCTGGCTATAAATTTTCCTCTTATTGTCGGATGTTCTCCTTTAGAGCCGCCAAGATCTGACCCATGACTTCAAAGAACCCCAAAGAAGAAAGTCTGGAACAGTCAAATCGGGCGATCTTGCGGGTCGGTGCAAATTGCCAAAATGAGAGATTAAGCTGTGTGTGCGGCTGCACCGTCCCGCTTGAACCTAATTTTCTCCAAACCCAATTCGTAAATTTGCGGCAGTAAGAAGTCGTTGATCATGTTTCTGTAGCGATCACCAGTTACAGTAACAGTGTTTCTGACGCCGTCTCCGAAAAACTATGTTCAATTCACCTTTCCTCCGTATACCTCGCACCAAAAAGTAACTTTGAAAGGATGTAATGGCTCTTCGTGTTTTACACGCGGATTTTCAGTGCCCCAGAAGCGATAATTTGCTTATTCACGTATCCGCAAAGGTGGAAATGCGCCCCGTCGTTTACGAGTATGATGATTTTCAATGGAAAATCATCCTCTTGGCTGTAATTTACACGTGATTGGCTATCTGCAGGCAATAGCTGATGCACTGTTTGCACTTTGTACAGCTACACCTTCAAGTCTCTTACCAAAATTCGCTATAAAGACTGTCTATTGATGCCCAATTTGTTGGCCCGTCATCTGGTTGATGTTTGAGCGTCCTCTTGGACATCTGTAGCCACAGCAGTGATATTCTCGACCGAACGGGTACTTCGTGGTCGGCCACGTCTGATACTTTCCCATGTTGAGCCAGTCTCCTCGAGACGAGTGGCTGTTGGTACCACACGATCAAGGAATGGACGACGAAATTCACGTTGAGCCAAAACCACTAACCAATTATCTGTCAAAAACATTGACACAATTATTCCGCGTTCTTGAAGAGTATAGCAATCCATGGTTTGTGTCACAAATGTTTGCGCCACCTTGTACTAGACCGAAACTGAAAACAAAAATTTCTTTCTTGGTTCTTCAATTAGGTGTGTGAAAATAACGAATAAGAAAAAAGTGATTGTTTCGACCCGAAATGGAAATAAAAAATGGTGGCAAAAATTTGTTGGTTTTCAGAAATAGCGCAAGTAGCTCAAAACGAGAAATTTACAACAACAAGTAGAAATTTGGTGTGAATGTTCAAGTTATACCTTCGAATGCAGATCCAAACGATCCCCACTGGGAAAAAGCCGACATTCTGACCTACATCCTGACCTGTACATCCAGCAATACTGCAGATCATACCTTTTTTTCCCTCCAAAGCTTTTTCTATTTTGTCTGTTATTCTGTGAATTTGATCCATCGTAGAATGCCTAGTTCGAAATCCGAACTAATGTGATGGTATCAGGGATTTTTCCTGTATTACAGGTAAAAGTCTTTTAAGCAGAAGTTTTTCAAATAGTTTTGAAATCATCTGTAGCTACTTACAGTAGGTGGTTTACCTGGTTTCGTTACCATAATTGCCTCGGCTATTTTCCACGTTTGATGTACGTTTTTCAAATGGAAAGCTGTATTGGTGGTCTGTGCAAGTTTAATTCTTTCGGTAGCTGTTTCAGAATCTTTTCGGAAATTAAATCAAATCCTGGAGCGTTTTTATATTTTTGTAGCTTATTTTTATTTCCTTTGTTATTTCTTTGCAAGTAACCAGTCGAATGGGCCCTTCCTCCTCATTTATCACGGTCATCATTTCAGGTTCCAGTTCTACATATGCCTTAAAGGTCTTTTCTAAGTCGTCAGCGGCTGCTTTTCGTTGATTATTTTTATGTATATTTTTTCAAATATAGGGTGAATTAAACTTAATGAGTCAAAGTCCATCCATATCTATTTTACAAATAAAAAAATTACGAATGTTCCCGTGGTTATTAATAACCATGTAGTTTCTTACTCTAACACAGCTAAGTATCTGGGTATGAATCTGAATGCTAAACTGAAATGGAAGACTTAAATATTAGATATAGAAAACTTTATTGGTTGTTAGGCTATAACTCAGAACTGTCCATTGAGAATAAAATCCTATTATATAGTGAGATACTGAAACCCAATTATGGGGTTGTCCAAGGAAAAGGAATTTTTATTTATTTTTTTTTTTTTTCCGAGGGTAGGTAAAAATCTTCATGAAGACACTATGAGTGTGAGATTTTTACTCACTAAAAAAAAACTTCCTTCGTGATAAATTTCTTTGATTACACTACAACTAAGTTTTTCTTTCACGTATTGAGATCGTTTGGCAGGTCCCTTTCCATTGAAAGTACCTGCTTGTTCCGCAAATTAGACGCGGTTTCTTGCTATCGCGTTAAGTCGAAAGGTTTAGTCCCTTGTAGACGACGCAGTAGATTCCTCTCATCTAAAATTCGAAGGACTTCATTGTTCACGTGTCCTTGTAATCTGTCTTTATGCTTACGCGCGAAGTTTTTGATTTCATGTTCGACTGATGCAATTCTTAAATCTCTATGGATATCACTATTTCTAATAAACCACGGTGCATTAACTATTGATCTTAGTTTGTAAAGTATTGAGATTACTTATTTTGGTACAACCCCAGAGTTCTATTCCATATGTCCATATCGGCTTTAACACTTGCTTGTATAAAAGCAGTTTATTCTCTATATTAAGCTTGGAATGTTTTCCAAGTAACCAGTATATTTCTCTGTATTTGGTTTCTAGTTCTTTACGTTTTTTCTTCACGTGCGATTTCCACTTCAGCTTAGCATCAAGTGTCATTCCAAGATACTTAGCCTCGTTTGCAAACGGAATTTGAACCGAGTTTGAAAAGATCGGCAAATTATTTATTTTCTTATAAGTAAAATTGACATGAACAGATTTGTTTTCGTTTAAAGCTAGTCGCCAAATCTTTGTCCATTCATTTAGTTTATTCAATGCTTCTTGCAATTTTTCAGTCGATTTTTTGATCGTTTTACCCGTTGCCAGGATGGCAGTGTCGTCGGCAAATGTAGCTTCTTCTTGCGGTATATCGCGAGTATATAATAGATACAAAAGCGGTCCAAGGACGCTTCCCTGCGGTACCCCAGCCCTTATTTCTTTAAATTCTGAATATTCATTTCCGTGTTTGACTCGGAAATGTCGATTCGTCATGTATTTTTCCAGAATATTATATAAGTGTCCCGGCAGAACTTGTCGTAATTTATATTTCAATCCTTCATGCCAGACCTTGTCAATTAAATCAGTTATTCTATGCACTTGGTCTATTGTTGAGTGCTTGGTTCTAAACCCAAACTGGTGATTGGGAATAAGAGATCTTTCTTCTATAACCGGCTGTAATCGCTTAAGTACTATTCTTTCGAACAATTTAGAAAGAAAACGACTGTACAAATAATACAAACATTTCAAAATAGGGTCCTTCGGGGAATAGTGAATGCCCCATGGTATATTAGAAATATTGACTTGCATCGAGATTTGTAGATTGACCTCGTAACAGATGTGATTAAGAAGTACGCAATGCGTCACAACGAGCTTTTGCAGATGCATATTAATCCTGAGATAGATGACGTCTTAAATGTACGATATACGAGTAATATTCGTAGGTTAAGAAGAACCAAACTTCATGAAATTTTTTTTTTTGACAATTATGAGAGCCTTATTTAAATTATAATACCTTCTTAAAATCGACTTAATGTTGAATTCAAAATCTTTTGTCGATCACTAGTTGATTGGTCTTGATCAGGGAGGTGGTTTTTAGTGCGGTTAGAGTCCCAACTACTTTGGGTTTTGGACCCCACTGTGTCTTTCGAGATTTTCACCTTCATTAACAAAAAAAAAAAAAAAAAAACATATAAGGTCTGAATTTTAAACGAAAAAAAGGAAACAATTTATTGATTTGACTTTTTTAGCAAAAATTAATTTTTCATGGTAAAATATTTTTTTTTTATTTAATTAAAAGTTTGAGTCTCTAGATCCTCGGTTCTTAAACTGTGTTCCGTGGAACCCTGGAGTTCCGCGGAAGAATTTTCAGGGTTCCGCGACTTTCTTGAATTAAGAATAGTAAAACACAAAAACACCAGCAAAACTAAAACGACATTTCGATACAGTTCACGAAAATTTAAAGGAGAAAAACATCAGCTTTTTTCAAAAACAAAAAGACATGCATGAATCCACAGTGTCCAGTTTGACTACATTTGCAAAAACTGACAACGAAAATGCAACTGAAGCATCTTTCCTCCTAAGCTACGGGATAGCTCGATCTGGAAAGCCACACACTATTCCAGAGTCTTTAATTAAACGTGGTATGTTAGAAACAATCCGTTGCGTACTTGGAGAAGCCGCGGCAAAAAAAGTTGCAGCAGTTCAATGTTCAAACAGCACCGTGTCTGATCGGATTCACAAAATATCTGACCACATTGAAGATGAACTCGTTCGCAGATTGAATGCTTGTGATATGTTTTCAATGCAACTCGATGAAAGCACGGATGTTACCGGCCTTTCAATACTTCTTGTATTCGTGAGGTATCCCTTCGACACATCTATTCAAAAAGATTTGCTCATCTGCACACCTTTGGAAACCAATACAACTGGTGAGGAAATATTCAAGGCCATAAATTGTTTTATGAATAAACACAGCATTAATTGGGAAAAATGTATTGATATACATATGTAGCGACGGAGCCACAGCAATGGTAGGAAAGGTTAAAGGGGTCGTGTCAAAAATTAAAAACATTGCGTCAGAAAGTAGCAGCAGTCATTGTATTTTGCATCGTTATACACTTGTGGTAAGACGAATGCCAACTGATTTGAAAATAGATCTTGATGAAGCTGTGAAGATAGTAAATTTCGTAAAAAAGTCGTCCTCTCCAATCGAGATTGTTCAAAAAAGTGTGCAAAGATATGGGAAGTCAGTACGAATCACTTCTTCTGCACACGGAAATAAGATGGCTTTCCACAGGAAAAGCTTTATTTAGATTATTCAACTTCGTGATGAGTTGAAAGTTTTCTAACTGGAAAAAAATATGTCTTCATCTGAAAACCTTTTTGATGTATTTCATGATGAGTGTGAGAGATCCACTGCGTGTCCGCCCTAAACTTCTACTTTCAGATGCTGCCATCTAGCTCTCGACTTTGCCTCCCTGCCGCGGTTGGCACTTCCTTCAGCTGTCAAACTCTTTTTGCTTATTCGTTCTTTATACGTTTAAAGCCGCCAGATATTGGCAATATGATCGCTGGACATTTGATAAGTCTAGAAAGATCTTTATTAGATTACTTTCCAGATACGAAAACTGACATCGAATGGGTACAAAATCCATTTCTAATGAAAACCCAGAGTACGACACTAAGCATTCTGGAAAACGAGTCTCTTATAAATCTGCAGACTTCTTCTTCATCAAAACATGTATTTGATTCTGTATCATTGAACGAATTTTTGGGTTATTATTAGGAGTGAATACCCTTGCTCCCTTTTGTCACAACGTATCGCTGTGAAACAGGCTTTTCAGCGTCGACGCTGCCCCAGATATACGAATACAGCTTTCGGAGATAGAATTCAATTTAAAAAAAAATTATAAATCAAACAATGAAACAGTTTCATTCTTCACACTAACCTTGAAAAAAATATCTTAAATAAAAAAATTCAGTTTCAAATCTGTTGTTTTTCATTTTTTATATCGTTAAGAGTTGGGGTTCCGAAATATACACCCCGCGCAATAAAAAAAGCCGCATACGGGTTTTCCATTTTTTTGCGCTAATTACCTTTAAGGGATTCGCCGAATTATATTTTATTGCTTCCGGGTTAGGTAATGCACATTTTGGAATGTGTCGGAATTCATTCTGGCAGTATTTAACAGTGCGTGCAGTTATATTTCTTAAATAAAAGTGAAAAGAGTATATCGCGATGTCTAAAAGGGTACAATTGAGTAAAGAAAATAAGGCAGTTATCGTCACCTTATCCAAACAGAATCAGTCATTTCGTGAAATTGCTCGACAAATTGGATGCAATGAGAGTTCTGTAAGAAGATTCTGTAACAAATATCGTCGGGATCACAATCTGGACAGAAAAATTGGCACAGAATTGAAGAGATGTACCACTGTTCGGGAGGACCGGGAACTGAAGAGGCTAAGCTTGAGAAACAGGTTTAAAAATGCACCGGAGTTAAGAGCTGACCTGTGAGAAGCTACTGGGGCTGAACTTAGCGTCAGAACTATCCAGAATCGTCTCAACGAGATGGGTTTGCTAGCAAGGAGACCATCGAAAAAGCCACTTCTGACCAGCAAAATGAAGAAAACGCGCCTTAGCTGGGCTAAGGAAAGGCAAAAATGGAGTGTTCAAGATTGGTCAAATGTGGTGTTCTCTGATGAGTCTAAGTGTAACCTAATCGGACCGGATGGGAAGCAGATAGTTCGTCGTAGAAAAGGGGAACGCTACAGCGACGAATGCATAGCTCACACCGTAAAACATTCTCCTTATGTTATGGTGTGGGGATGCATCACCACAATCGGAAAACTTTGGAAAACTATTCTTTGGATCTACACTTCACAGTTTTGCTTAGTTACGTCAGAGTTGTGTCTTTTTGTGTTTCTATGTTGTAGTGATGAGGGAATTTAGGGTTGATTTTACCAACATTCGTGGGCTTCGAACGAATTTCTTCGATACGTACGCCCACGCCCATTCCCATAAACCAGCTGTTCTGGCACTAAGCGAAACACAGGTAGTGGAAGAATCTTCCGATTTGAAACTGCCTGGATATAACTTAGTGTCATTATTCTTTCCCCACCGTGGCCTCGCCATTTACGTCCGTAGTGATATTGCTTACCAAGTTCCACCACAGTATGGCCACTGTTCCAACCCGGAATTTAATTTCATATGGCTAAAATTCACCGTCCGTAAGCAAATAATTCACTACTGCTTTATTTATAGAAGCCCTAGTGCGGACAGCAACTCAACTTTTGACGAATTTGATGCGCTGTCCGATTCCATCACTCGAATTGTCTCCTTGTACCTTCATACTGAAATCGTCATTGCGGGCGATTTCAATATACACAATTCGTATTGGCTTCAACACTCTGGACAGACAACACCCGAAGGAAGGTATGTTGAACTTTTCGCTGAGGTAAACAATTTGACTCAGCTTGTAAATGAGCCTACACGTATACCGGACATTGAAAGTCATTCCGCCAACACTTTGGACTTGTTTCTTACTTCGCACCCTGGTAAATACACTATTGACGTTTTAGCGCCTCTAGGTCGGTCTGACCATAATTATTGTATCAGCTAAATTCTCGTACCTCAATCACTCAGTTAAAGAAAAAACTCCTAAAAGAAAAGTATGGCAATACGAGAAAGCCAACTGGAGCTCCCTCAATAGCTTCTTTAGGAGTTTTAACTGGTCGCTATGCTTCCTCGATAGCGACGTGGATGCCGCTGCTGATATGATCACTAACACCATACTCTTAGGTATGAATGACTTTATTCCTAACAGAATAAAGAGCATTAAACCTAAGGCAAACTCGTGGTTTGACCAGAGCTGTAAAGAGGCTATCAGGTTGAAAGAAGTAAGTTTTCGGTCTTATAAAGCCAACAAATCTGAGGAAAACCGAAAGAAGTTTAAACAAGCCAGAAAAGACTGCAATGCCCATATTCGACGTGTAAAATTCTTACATGACCAAAAATTGAGGCAAAAAATTCTACAATGTCCCAAAGGTAGTAAAAATGTTTGGTCATTCGTCAAAAATATTAAAAATTCTGCCTCATCTGCCATCCCCACGCTCATTTTCAATGACATTCCAGCTGTCAGCTCC
The DNA here is from genome assembly GCA_963082735.1 of Pocota personata. Taxonomy (NCBI): domain Eukaryota; kingdom Metazoa; phylum Arthropoda; class Insecta; order Diptera; family Syrphidae; genus Pocota; species Pocota personata. Next base: position 59,113,202 of record OY720430.1, read on the forward strand.
GTAGACAAAGCTAATCTGCTTGCTGCTCACTTTGCAGCGAACTCCACGCTGCCAGATAATGCTTTGTCTCCACCTGTATTTGAGCGTCAAATTTTCCATGGGACAAGTCCACTTTCGCACTCGTATAGTTGCAGGAGTACTCAAAGGTCTTAACATACACAAATCCGCTGGTCCAGATGGTATCCCCCCTATAGTTCTGAAGAGGTGTTCTACGCTGGCAAAACCTCTGCGTAAGCTTTTCTGTCTATCCTACTTTTCAGGGCTCTTTCCGAGTAGATGGAAAACAGCATTTGTCCAGCCCGTCCCTAAAAAAGGCGAATCTTCCTCCCCGTCCAATTACCGGCCCATTGCACTTACGTCCCTTCTTTCCAAGGTCATGGAAACGCTGATAAATCGTCAGCTTATGAAATATCTCGATTCACGAAAACTCCTTAATGACCGGAAGTATGGTTTTCGTAGCAACAGGTCCACTGGTGATTTGATGGCATATCTCACCGAGAAGTGGAACCAATCTCTGCATCACTTCGGCGAAACCAAGATGGTTGCGCTTGATATTTCAAAGGCATTTGACAGAGTTTGGCATCAGGCTCTATTGTCGAAAATGCGTGCATATGGCGTCGTTGAGTCTCTTCTTCAATGGATTAGAAATTACCTTTCGGGGCGTTCAATACAAGTTGTTTTGGACGGCTTCAAGTCTGCAATTCACCAAATAAATGGTGGTGTTCCCCAAGGCTCTGTTTTGTCTCCGACTCTCTTTCTTATTTTTATAAATGATCTCTTGTCTGCAACTTCTAATCTAATCCATTCCTTCGCTGATGACAGTACCCTCAGTTTTTCATATTCGTTCCCTAACTCACGTCCTTGCTCTTCGGCCGTAGAAGGGGAACGGCAACGTATGTTAAACACATTAAATTCCGACCTGGACAGCATAATTAAATGGGGTTCAACCAACAGAGTGGAATTTAATGCTTCCAAAACACAATGCTGTCTTCTGTCTCTCAAGCGAAACCAAAACCCTCAACCATTATCCATGGATGGGACTTGCATCATTGAAACCGAAAGACTTGACATTCTCGGTATGTGTATTAATAACCATCTTCGATGGAACGATCACATATTCGAGGTCTCCAAAAATGCTGCAAAATGTCTAGGATTCCTCAAAAACGGTGCAAGAAATATTTTACCCCGTCTGATCTGGCCTCAATTTATAAGGCATTCATTCGCCCTAAGATGGAATATAACGCCCATATCTGGTCTGGTGCACCCAAGACCGTTCTGCACATTCTTGATAGGGTACAAAATCGCGCGTTAAAACTTATAGGTGATAGAGACATTTTGAATTCTATTCTTTCACTAGAACATCGGAGAAATGTCTCCTGTCTCTCCCTGTTTTATCGTTTTTTTAATAAAAAATGCTCCAGTGAAATAGCCAGCTGCATTCCTCCCCTTCAAAACTTCACCCGCAATACGCGTCATCAGTTCACCCTAAAGCCTAACTTCGGTCGTACTGTTAAATATAGGGATTCGTTTATAAGCCGAACGACACGAATGTGGAATGATCTACCAAGCTCTGTATTTCCCCATCACTACAACCTTTAAACATTTAAAGCCAACGTGCATAGGCTTCTCCTCTGTTCCTCTTCTCCCTTTCCTTAAAAGTCCGTGCCCTGTTAACAGTATAAAGGTATTCATATCCCTTTTGGCGCGCGCGAATTATATAAAAAAAAAAAAAAAATAAAAAATCGGAGTTGGATCTCTAATTATGCTCGAGGGCACTGTTAACGCCATGCAGTACAAACAAATTATCTTAGATGGTGTTGTACCGAGTATGGAAATGATAACAGCAGAAACATCAAAACCAATTTTTCAAGATGATTCAGCACCTTGCCACCGAGCAAAATCTGTGAGTAATTCGAGGTTTTTTTTTCATATTTATGGGTGTTTTGAAAATCTTATGATTAAAACTTTGAAAGAAGAATTAGGAATAGAATCCCTAATTTGGCCGGGAAACAGTCCAGATCTCAACCCCATCGAAAATGTCTGGGCTCTTATGGGAAAGAAGATCCAAGATAAAAAAACAAAAACCATGCAGCATCTAAAGAGCATCATTGAAGAAGAGTGATTACCTCGGTAATCTCTATGCCTCCATGCCAAACAGGGTTCATGACGTTGTTAGGGCGAAGGGTGGTGCTACGAAATACTAGAATCATTTTTTAGTATTATGAAAGTCTTAAATTATGTAAAAAGGTTTCTTAGTTAATAAAAATATGAAAAAAGAAATTTGCTTTTCAAATTGTTGCTCTTTTTTTAATTTATTTATATTGATAGTACTTGGGTAATATCTAATATTTTGTAGTCTGATCTTCACGATCATTACTTTTTTTCAATTGGGCTACGAAATGTATTGTCAAATTGGGGAATGTGTTAACTTAAATGTTAAACATCAAAGATACAAAGTGACTACGCAGTGATTAGTCATCATTTATTAGATTTCTTCCATTTTGTTAAAAATTACCATGTGCGGCTTTTTTTGTTGCACGGGGTGTATTTGGGCCTTGTTTAGGGTTCCACAGCTTAATAAGTTTGAGAACCGCTGCTCTAGATGACACCTATTTGCTATTGTAATGGCTTTCTAAACATCAATAAATGAGTAGTTCAAAGAACTTACTCGTACCATTGAGCCACTGCGCCCACCACAGGCAATTTTTGCAGGACTTTAACATTCACAGCAGCTCTGTGTCTTCCTTCAATGAACTCAAATAAATAATGAACATTTCGCATTAAAGCATACCTCTTTTTTAATTGCTATTAATTGAAATCTCCATTTCGATGAATACTGTGCTGTTTCGAATGTGTATTTGTATACTTTCAAATTAAATGAACCGAAAAGGGGTTTTTCACAGAATGAATTGTTAAAGTTTTTATATCTCTTCAGCCCTTCATCGTGACTGAAAACTAGATGATCGTTTTTTTTTTTTTTTTTATTAATAAAACCGCGTGCCAGTTTGCGCATAATCATAATACTATATCAGGAAACTCTAACGACTGGTGAATGGAAATGTGTCCTGCATATAGATGAGCAAGAAAAATCCAGGACGAGTACGATACAAAAAAAAAAAAAAAAAAAAAAAAAAAAGAAGACATCTGCCCGGTTATATGCAAATTAGATTTGTTTGGAACATCCGAACATAATTGTGGCTACAAAAGTAATTTTATATAAGGCAGATTGTCTACCCAAAATAAAAGATTACACTCTGTGTCATCGTTCTGCTACCTGTGCTAAAGGGATCAAAAACTGAGTTTTTTTTACGCATCCGTTCAGAAGTAGAGCAGAAGTGCGTAATGCTCTTCACCGTGTTTGTGGAATATTCTGTAGCTTTGTGTTGCACATTAAGGCTTACGAGTAAAATAGTGTTTAACGAGCACTCGAAATTCACTTTTTTTTCACTTTAACGAATATGCTAGTAGGCGTCTATATAAAATGGCTGCCACAACAAAACTATTTGACAGATCTGTCTGAAAATTTGGGTGCGTTCTTTTGAAAGATGATTCTTGACAAAAAAAAAAATGTGTTAATTTTCAGGGACTTATTGACCCACTCTCGTACCTGTAAACATTAAATATATTTTGTCAACTGCTTTTCCGATGAGGTACTTACAAAACTTTTCAATATCTCAATCAAAAAGCCGATGTAGTGTGTGCTGCGCATCACTTATATAAATCAATTGATTTTCAAATTAGCCCCTAAGAGGCTAAGTGGCTTATTTCATGTTTTAATTAAAAAAAAGTGAATAAACCGTGTTCTTTGAGATAAAGGATACACATCATACTTTGGCACTTGTATTACAGCTTTGTGTGTCACCATGAGAACCATTCAAAGTGACATATCATCAGGCACTCATCCCTTCTGTAGAAATTGGAATTTGATGTTATGATATCGTTACACACATATGCAAGCGTACACTTTATGGACTGTGAGATACGAGTATCCTTGACAGCCCAATTCTCAATTTCCGATTGTCATGTACGGCAAAGGGGATGATTTAACTTTTTCGTAGGTATCTCGATATTTCTATATTCCTGTCGATTTCAGAAAACGTTCAATTGCATGAATTTGAATTTCGATACAAATAAGAAACAAGTACTCGTACCTACGAGTAATAGCGTATCTGCATGTTTCGTTCAGTTTTCTTATTAAAATTTCAATATAAATGTACCTAGCTATATATATTTATTTTATTGTCTCCTGAATCATATTTCGATATAAGAATGTGAATGCGAATAGACGTTCATATTTATATCCTCAATCATCTTTGAGATATGCTTTTCTTTTCCCAAGAGCATACGTTGTCGTTCGTATTGGAATCCTAAGGATGAGTACGTTTACTTGCAACGATCTAATATGTAGCAGCTTATCCGGTGTTTTTTTCTTTTTTTTTTTAGTTTTAACCTCTTTTTTCAATTCGAATACTTTTGATAACGGATTGCAGGAAGTACATGGGATTTCTATAAATCCTTTTTGTGATTTCTTCATAAGATAATTTCAATGGATATTGGATTTGAGAGTTTTTCATACTCGCATATCCAAATGCGATATTTGTTTTTGAATTTTCTACGAAATGGAAAAATTCCACTTAGCGTTTTCGGGAAATATATTTTTTAAAATAAGGGCTTTGTAGGGTATTTGCATAAGTGTGTTGTGTGTATGGAACTTGAAGAAATCTAGTAGTATCTAATACCGCGTGCAAGACGCAGATGTTTCCGTAGACAAGAAAAGGTCACACGACTTAACTTCTTGTTGTTGTTAGTAGGTTTGTTAAGCTGGCAGATTGAATGTTTAACGAAAAACTACGAGTAATACAGAACATTAAGGTTTAGCTTCTTATGCAAGTTATAACATAAACGTGACGAAATATTGTAGCGTATACTACAAGGAATCTTTCACGGGAGACAGCGCGTGCTTGTAGTACTGTGAGATTCTTACTCACTAAAAACACCTCACTTCAACTGTAATTAGTGTTATAACTAAGTGAAACTTATCTAGTAGTTTACTTACTTAGGTGGCGCTACAGTTTGGAGTGGACCTGGACCTCAACCAATAGCATCTCCAGTTGCACACTCCAAGTTGGTTGAGGTCCGCTTCCACTTGCGGTTACCACTTAAGTCTAGGTCTTCCCCTTTACTGCATTGTTAATCCGGGTTGGAATCGAAGACTCTTCGAGTCGGAGCGTTGGTGTCCATTCGCTCTACATGTCCTACCCATCTTAAATGACAGATGCGCACTTTTCTGACCAGATCGATGTCGCTGTACAGCTCGTAGAGTTCACTTTTAAATCTTCTTCCCCAAAGCCGGTCAACGCCAAAGGGCGTACAATTCATTCAAGTATGATGTTAAAGAAGTCACATGACAGCACGTCGCCTTGTCTAAATCCTTTTTTGACGCACGCTCCTCGTGACCGACCTTGATGGAGCAGCGAGCATTCTCCATCATCATCCTGCAAAGATGGACGAGTTTGGCTCTGTATAGCTCGTCTCTATATGTCATAGGCGGCTTTGAAATCGATGAAAAAATGGTGAGTATCGACTTGGACTTCTTGGGTTTCTTCTGTGTAAGTATTTAAATTTGGTCCACTGTAGCCTTTTCTGGTCTAATACCGCACTTATAGGGGCCAATCAGGTTGTTGACGAAAGATTTCAGGCGTTCACACAACAGGGTGGCCGTGTTGTAGTGGTAACGTCATCGCTTGTCATGCTGCAGGTTCACGGTTCAAATGCTGATGTCAACAATCATCTATTTATTTCGCATGAAATAAATAATAAAGTCAACCAATTGTAAAAGCTCTTCTGCGAAGGCATAACACTGGCAGTAGGGTCATATGGCCAAAAATGCAACTTGATCGTGATAACATCACGAGGACGGACAAAAATACTGTGAATCATAAGCAACTACGAGTACAGTAACAAGAAAAACATAAATTCTCCCGAGTTACCTGGACGCTACTCTTGGATTTTACTGACATGATATAACAAATGAGATCTTGTACACGATGTTGAGGAGACTGATTCCTCTTTAGTTGGCGCAGTTGAGGGGGCCTCCTTTCTTTTGATCGAGCAAACGATGCTGAGGTTCCATTCATCAGGTATAATTTTCTCCGATTAAATCTTGGAAATGAGTTAGTGTATGCTCTCCACCTAGTCATATCCTGCTGCCTTAAATAGGATCTCCAATCCAGCAGCCTTAACTTAAGTTTAGATATTGCTATCTTTTCTTCATTTTGGTTGGGTGGACGGGAGTCTTGATTGTCATCGTCCAGGTTGAATGGTTCGTTCTGTCTGGCAGCGGAATTTGGGCCGTCTTTGCCGTTTAACAGTCTGCAGAAGCCGTTTTCCCATATCTTCAATACCGACTGTGACTCTACTATAAGGTTTCCCTGTTCGTCTTTACAGGTCTCTGTTCGGGTCTTGTTGCCTTGGAACGTTCTTTTTATTTTTCGGTAAAACTTTCTGGATTAGCACCTCTCTATTTCCTCGATCGCGCGCTTCTCATGCTTTTTGTTTTTTCTCCAGGGAAGTCGATGTTCTTCTCTCCTCCTACGAGTCCCTCTCGCGCAGCCGTCCGTAGTGGTCCGAGTCTATGTTGTCCGCGCGGAATGTTCGGACATCTAGAATACTAGAGGAGTGCCATACGTCGATCGCAACATGATCAATTTGATCATTTGATGATCTGGTTCGTTTGTCTACCATGTTGCTTTGATGGGCTTTCGATTATGATATATGGGACAGAATTTGTTAACGGCTTTGTTCATTGTTTCGGTTATAAACTGAACGTTAGAGTCAATGGATTGACTGTTCGAAGTCTTGACCACACTTGGATATATTATCCGTTTGTCAATTCATTTTGCGTACTCTGACTAGTTAGTTCTAGCGGAGTTTCTATATGCTTTCAGTATCGTAGGATTATTCGGCAAACCCCACAGGCGGACCAGTAGGGATGCAGTAAAGTGGGAGGATTGTGATCCTTCTACTCCGGATCATAACTTCGCCATAAGGAAAAGAAGAAGAAGATCGTAGGATTGATATTGATTGAAAAGAGGATCCGAAAGTGATTGGAAAAGAAATTTTTATGTGACACTCTCCAATCTTATTCTACAATTTTCTCATCATTACTCATTAAGGTAAGGTCTAAAATTTCTTCCCTGATTCTATTATGGTAGGATTCTATTACTTACTTAAGGTGGCGCTACAGTCCGGGGTGGACCTGGGCCTCAACCAACAAGTGTCTCCAGTCAGCTCGATCTTTAGCTAGATGCCTCCAGTTTCGCACGCAAAGTTGGTGGAGGTCCCCTTCCTCTTGCGTGCGCCACCTGAGTCGTGATCTTCCTCTGGAATGGAATTCCCCGTCCGTCGGGAATGGACTCGAAGATTTTTCGGGCCAGTGCATTGGTGTCCATGCGTTCTACATGATCCATCCACCTCAGTCGTTGGACTTTCACTATCCTGGTTAAGTCGATGTCGCTGGCTGAACAGACCGTACAGCTTGTCGTTGTATCTCTTCCTCCACTCACCATCTATGCAGACGGGACCAAAAATAACCCGAAGAATTTTAATCTCAAAACAACCAAGAGCAAGCTTGTCCACTTTTGATAAAGTCCATGCCTCTACGCTATAGAGTAGGACTGGGATGATTAGGGTTTTATAAAGGGTCGCTTAAGTTGTTCGAGAGAGGGCTTTGGTACACAATTGCCTTCTTAGCCCAAAGAAGCAGCAGTTGGTAAGAGTTATTCTTCGTTCGATTTCAGCTCTCGTGTCATTGTCTGAATTTATAGCGGAGTCTAAGATAGGTAGACAAAGTCCCTAACTACCTCCAAGTTATATCTGTCTACTGTGATGTTCTGCCCGAGACAACGATGGTTGTCCTATTTTGTTGACAGCATATATTTGGTCTTGGTTTGAAAGATTGTGCCTACGGTGTTGGCGCGTGCGTTTTGCACTATTCTTTCAAGATCGATGGTAAAGAAATCTCATGACAGCGCGTCGCCTTGGTTGAATCCTTTTTTGACATCTAGGGTCTCAGTGAGTTCTTTAGCGACCTTAATGGAGCAGCGTGCATTCTCCATCGTCATCCTGCACAAACGGACGATAGCTCGTATCTATAAATGCTGTCATACGCGGCCTTAAAATCGATGAAACCGTGGTGGGTATCGGTTTGAAGCTCCTGGGTTTTTGCAAGATCTGCCGTAGTGTGAATATTTGGTCGATGGTGGACTTTCCTGGCTTAAAGCCAAACTCATATTATATATTTTTTTATATATCTAATTTGCTCGCACCAACGGGGATATGAATACCCTTATACTATTTCAGTGCGCGGACGTTGTGTAGATAGACAGAAAGAGAGAAAGAAGGAAAGATTTGGTGTAGTGGTTTGAAACTCAGGTGGTATTAAGTTTTTGTAAACTCCAAGGGTAGCGTCCAGTTAACTGGGGAGCATTTTTGTTTCGCTTTTATTATCGTTGCTCCTGATGTCATCATCACAAGTTGCATTTTGAGCTATATGACCACCCTACTCGCAGGGTCATGTCTTGGTAGTAGAGCTGAGTTAGATTTCACAACTGATTTCATTTCATGCGAAATAAATACATAGATGATTTTTGACATCAGGATTTGAACCGTGAACCAACAGCGTGACAAGCGGTGATTTTACCACTACACCACGGCCACCGATCAGGTTTTTGATGAACGGCTTAAGGCTTTCACACCACGTGGCATATAAGATCTTATAGGCGATGTTAATGAGACTGATGCCTCTGTAGTAGGCGTAGTCCAGAGGGAGATCTCCCGCCGCTTTGAACAGTTCGGCAACTAGCCCGTCAGCTCCAGCTGCTTTGTTGGACTTAAGCTAACTTCACTCCATCTAGATTGGGTGGAAGGAATTGTTGATCTACATCGACCAGGTTGAATGGTTCATTCTGCTTGACAGCGGGATTCGATTCGTCGTCGCTGTTATACAGTCTGCAGAAATGGTTTTCTTTTTCATAAGCATATAACAGACTTAGCTTCACTCGTTCCTCAAGAACTATAAACCTTATTCCCTGCCGTTGCAATTACTTACTCATCGCGTTTATTTTTCATACACACTGTCAGGCTATGGAACTCTTTACCGTCTCTTATTAAATCTATTTCGAGTCCATCCCATTTTAAAAGTGCAATCATGCTACATTTTTCCGCCTTAACACACCAACGATAAACCTACATCCCCCCTTTTTAACCATTCTATTCACCTCCTTCTCCTCAACATCAATACCAAACCCTGAAAGGCTTACCTCCTTCATAATCTAGTTTAAGAAATTTATTGTATTATATATTAGTCTTAAGTAATTAATGTGTTATATCATTTATAGTTAAAGTACTAAGTACAAAAAAAGATTAGAAATCTTAATGTACATACTTCTAATTAAATAAATAAATTAAATGAAATGAAATAAGCTATAAGCACTAAATAAAATACCCAAGGTACAACCAACTTGTTAGACAAACTTACCTAAGTTAAGCTTAAAAATGAATTAACTTCAAGGAAAGTATAAGTACAGGGTCTTCCAATAGGCACTTCCGAACTTTGACAGTTGATAGCGGCCATATTGTTGAAGCTACATCTGTCAAATTGGCTGTCATTTATTCAGTCTGTTTTGCCAAATCACCATGGACGGATATAACGTTCAACAACATGTGCAAATAATAAAACTGTTTTATCAAAATGGATGTTCTGTTGGGGCAACGTTCTGAGCACTTCGCCATTTTACCGTCGCCATAATCGTCCTTCCGAGAGGACTATTCGCTATCTATCCGTGAGAGTGTGCAGGAGATTCCGAGGCAGTCGATTTCGCGTCGCTCACAAGAACTCGGCCTTTCGCAGACCACAACTTGGCGAATTTTGCGTCGTGACTTGGGTCTGCACCCGTACAAAATTCAACTGACCCAGGAGCTGAAGGTAAACGACCATAGACAACAACGTGTGTTCGCTGAATGGGCTCTGGAGCAGTTGGAAACTGACCCTAATTGACGTCGAAAAATCATCTTCAGCGATGAGGCCCATTTCTGGATGAATAGGTACGTCAACAAACAAAATACCAATCCACATGAGATCCAAGAGCGTCCAATGCATCCCGAAAAAGTCACTGTTTGGTGTGGATTTTGGGCTGGCGGCGTCATCGGTCCATATTTCTTTGAGAACGACGTTGGCCAGGCCATCACCGTCAACGGCGAGCACTATATGGACCCCAACGACATGTGGTTTCAACAGGACGGCGCTACGTGCCACACAGCTCACGCCACATTGGAAATTGTGCACGATCGATTCGAGGGCATGGTCATCTCACGTGGAGGTGATGTGAACTGGCCACCGAGATCGTGCGATTTGACCCCGTTAGACTTTTTCTTGTGGGGTTTTCTGAAGTCGCAGGTCTATGCGAATAAGCCAAAAACCACAGCGGCCCTTAAAGCTAACATAACTCATGCCATCGGTCAAATTCAGCCTGATTTATGCGCCAGAGTAATGGAAAATTGGACATTTCGGATGCGCGCTACCCAGAGAAGCCGCGGCGGACATTTGAACTGTGTTATACTTCATATATAATGGCATCGATAGGCCCTTCAAATGAATAAAAAATCGATGATATCTCACACACACTTGTTTTATTTAAATTTAAAGATAGGAAGCGCTTAATGAAAGACCCTTTATAAGCTCACAATCAAAACTCAAATATCCTTTCGAAACTACTTTTTATTAGGAATCTTATTTATAATACAAAATCTTTTTCCGAAATCAGGAAACTCAATGTTCGGCTAGTGGAGGCTAGTGTTCGACTACATATTAATTTTATGTCACATCCCTACATAAATTCAACGCATCGCTTACAGAAATCGATTCATTTACTATACACCACTAAGTGTTTCACTACTGGGGACACGACCCTACTAAAATCAAAATTCATGGTCAACACTCTTGAAGATGCTTTTACACCTATTGGTAAATAGCTTACAATTTTAAATTTGAATCAAAGTTTCTTATTTATTAATAAAATATCGTAATCAATTATTTATCCTTTAAAATGTATTTTTTACATTTCCAGTACGCGACTACCATTTTCCATTGACAACACCCTACGACTTACCATTTGCCGGAAAATAGAGTCGTACTTCCCTCAATTTACATTCGACCCCTTAATCCCATCGTTCTCTATTAAAATATTCCACTTTCTGCATTATACGCGATTGAAAATTGTACACACATACGCGTATATAAAATCCATAAGTACAGGGCGTGAACCTTTCTACCTGCATGCATGCAAACACTCAACCACCATTAACCCCCTTCAATAGCCATACCATGAATGACCCTTGTCCACCGGTCTCGTTCCAAGTTGAATTTATAGCCACCTCAAAAAAAAAAGGAAGTGTACATCCTTCGGCTTAGGTATTCATAAAATAAGGGTGAAATTAACGCAGAATTAGGGAATATGTCAGTTATGCATTTAAATCATTGGAAAATATAAAGTTGTACCGCAAAAAAAAAAAAAGAACTTGACCGGTTTATTACCAAGAGTCGTAGGAAAACCCTGTTGGCACCAAATTTTTTAGAAACAAATGTTAAAGGTTACAAGTGTGTATGGTTCGTGCCTAGCAAAATTGACCACACTGTCATTTTGGGATGAACCAGTGGTAATGTGATATTCTCACATAGGGTTGTGATTGATTAATCATTTTGGCACATTGTGCCTAAGAAAAAACGTTCCTCTTAAGTGATGTTTTATGTTTAATTGCACTTGAAAAAAATTCACGAATTTTCATTCAAATTAATTAGAATCCAATGACTGGGCCCACTGAAAGTCATTTAACTTATTAATTATCAAAGCATGACGAAATGGAATTCGAAATTTTCATTAACATTTTTGATGGAATCAAATTGTTTCAAAATACTCGTAAATATAAAAATTAAATGCCTGTAACTTATAAGAAATATAAAGCAACCCGAAAAGTTTTGACAGTCAAATTGTTTTTGTTAGAAATACAGTTATGGACAAAAAAATAGGACCACCGAATATCGTTTTAAATTTCATTGAAAAACTCAAATATTTTGCAACTTTTAAACATTTTTTTTTCATTTTGTTTTTATTTGAATAAAGGAAAATAAAATTAATTCATAAAAAATTAAATAATATACAATTTTTTATAAGATAATAGTCCTTTTTTCAAAAAAACATTTATACAAAAGGGGACAAAACAATAAGACCACTACACAAAATATTAGAAATTCATAATTAATTTGTGATTTTCTTTAATTAATCTTAGTATTTCGTGAAATACCCTTTATTTTGAATTACTGCATGGATACTTTTCGGCATGGACCGGTAAGTGCTCGTCGGCATGGCGTACCAAGCTGTTTGGATTTTGTTCCACAATTCTTCTTTATTTCCGGGCTTTTCGGTACCAAGAGATTTTTTTACGATTGCCCACAAATTTTCCAGGGGATTGTGGTCTGGAGATTGGGAGGGCCAGATCATAGGATCGACATTATGCACTTCCAGCCACCTTTTTACTTTGCCCGCTGTATGCTTCGGGTCGTTGTCGTGCATAAACTGCCACTTTAGTGGCATCTCCCACTCAGCATACGGGAGCATAACCTCCTCTAATATTTTGGCGTATAAATGCTGGTCCATGGTGTCTTTTATCCAAAATATTGGATCCACACCATACCATGAAAAACATCCCCAAACCATAATACTGCCCCCTCCATGCTTGACACTTTTGCTGGTGTATTGGGGCTGGTATACTGCATTCTTTGGACGCCTGACCCATCTCTTACCATCCGATCCCACCAAATTTATTTTGGATTCTTCGGACCAAAGAATATTTCGCCATTTTTTTTTTTTCGTTTTCTGGCCCTATCCTTTCCAGATGTTCTTTTGCGAATTGGATACGATCCTTTCGGTGCTTTTTTTGGTAAGAAGTGGTACCTCCCTGGGACTTCTGCCGAAGAGATGTTGTTCTTCTAGTCTCCGTCGCACTGTCCTAGAACAGACTGGCAAGTCCAGTTCGCGGTTAATATCTGCAGCTGAGTTAAAAGGGTCTTTTTTGGATAGGCGTTTGATTTGGGCGTCATCTTTTGGGGATGTTTTTCGTGGTCGACCTGTTGGTGTGTTGGATTTTGGGGGCTGTAAGGCATTATGAACAAAGGTTTTTGATCTCCCAATAAGTTTGGCCACCTCCCATTGTGACTTTCCTTCCTGTGTGAGCTTTCGAATCAAATCTCTTTTAGTTGTAGAGTAGTGCTGTCCGAGACCCATATTGCCTGTTTCCGTCAATAATTTTATACATCTTATACAATTTTTATTTTATTTTTATACTTACAGTAGTATACTTCAAAAAGAAAATCAAATTGAATTCCTCGTAACAAAAAAAAAAAATAGGCAAAAGTAACCTGGTCTTATTGTTTTGTCCGCACGTCGAGGCAGTTCCTTCACATTTGACTACATTTTGCCTTCATATGATCATGTTTATGCATAATCTTTTTTGCTTGAAAGAGAGTACCGTTACCAACGACAAAAAATATCATGACAGACTTTTACAGTTAATTTCATTTTAATGAGAAAAGGATACTTGTTTGGGGTTTTTCCTACTGGTGTTATTGTTTTGTCCATAACTGTATGTTGCAAGGATGTGTAATCAGGTGTCCCTTTTTTTCGAACAGCTAAGTCTTTGCTAATACTAGGTTTAGCTTTTACGATAGGCAGGATATTTTCGTTGAGAAATCACATAATTTCGTATAATTCATGTAAAGATACTACTGCCAGTGCTGTCACTGACCATGCCTCATTATCGTTGGTCTTGGAATGAAAAGTTTCGACGTCTATCAAGCTCAAAAGTTGTGACAGAATCTGTATTGGGAGTGTGGGAACAGTTTTCGTAAGTCTACTTAGTTAACACGAACCTTGTAAAATCAATAGATTCTGATTCTAGCCATTATTCTGGTGTACGGCTAGTTCAGCGAAGTGTTCAAAAAATTGTCACTAGTCATCTTGCACGAGTTGGTACGGATATAAATTCATCTTCACCGGAGACTACAAGTCAGAAGGCAGACGCTTTGTGCAAAAGGTGTCCATTTAGTTACTTTGGTCGTGGTAAACGCTGTAGTAGGACTGGATTTCAACCAGCATACCTCTTCAGTTAGTTTACAAGACGTGTTAGAACGACGTCCGACAAGAGATGGACCAACCAACGACTTAAATGGAGGGTCAGTAGCTTTGGACCATTTGAAGTAGAATCAAACGATATATTTCTTTCAAAATTTCAGAAGTCTAGTGTCAAGTCCTATGATAAGATATATTGTGGGGGTTCCATCCCAAAATATAGTATAGCAGGTATGCTACCCCCTACAAACGACTTTAATCTTTCACACTGCAAAGTGACATACAAATTGGCATGTAGGCAAATCGTATGAATTTTTTATTAAAAAAATAAATAAATATTTCGGCGTTACCAGCCCACTCAGGACCAGTCCTAGCTTCTCGCAGCCACGTGTTGTACGCCGCACGAATGGTTGGGACTTACAGTTTGATGCGGTTTCCGAAGTCAATTTTTTTTCGATGAAGAAAAGCTGCTCATGATAATTTCTCGCGAGAGGTGAGGACTTTAGAAAACTTTTTGTTTTTGTGTTTTCTTAGATCCAAACTTTGAATCTCCCGCTCAGTGATCGCGCACTTAACCACTGAGCCACGGCGCCCTGATATCAGATCTGATTTCCCGACAACGGACAAAGTTCAAAACTTCTCACCTTATTTTCAGAAAAAGGAGTGATTTACTTCTGCTGCCATCGGTCATTCAAGGAAGAACGTGGATTGCGACACATTATGACAATAAATGTTGGAAAAAAAAAATGATCGTTTGCACAAATTGGAACGTGTGGAGGGTAGCGCACGATTTCCCCAACTCTAATATCCTACAGATTAGTTCCTGAAAATTTGTATACTTTAAGTATCTACTCCACAGATCATTGTTGGATTACCAATTTCCATTTTCTCTATAGTTTATATAGATATTTACAATCTCGTGGAAAAAAACAAAGCGGATGTCATCGGTTATGACAGCTGTGGTATGGAAGCGCCATCACGTTCTGTACAAGAAAAAACTATCAATAATCGCTGAAATCTTCTTGATCTCGATATCCACATCTCCTTTAACTTTCGGAGGCATTACACTGTGTTCCAGGTTGAGCAAATATCCATATTATCCATCACTATATAAAGTCTATGTCACTGGATCATATTACTCAAGGAAAGTATATTTTCATTCTCTGGTGCGTATTTGTTTCCTCCGACTATATCTCATCTCATGTATATCACAGACAGACACATCTCTGATATTACAACTCTATCACGCTGCAATGCTTTGTCCTGAATTTGAAGACATTGACTGGAATGCTCAATGGCTGGGCATTCTGTGCATCGACTTCTGCAAAAACTGCTGAGTTAAGTAGGAAAGAAAGCAACGTTGACACAACCTTCGCCAAAAAACAAGAGCTTTAGCTGTGGTATATCATGGCGCATCATCTTGAATTCATCAATTGTAATAAGTTCATGGCACTCTTATCTATCAGTTGACGACTTACGACTCGTAATTTCTCTTATGTTCCGAAGAGTTGACTGAGAACCCATTTACACAAAACTTGGTCAAATTAATGTTTTGAAGCCCAGCATTCTAAAGCAGTCCAACCAATACCTAAAATGTTTTCCTACATGTCGTGTACGTTATAATTTTTGTTTAAATTTTCTTCGACTACGTAAGGGTAAACTTTGATCAACCCTCGAATTTAAAAATTACCCTCATAATGCTGAACAAACAGAACAAATGAGAATGAGTTCATTTTGTTTTCATAATTTTTTTGAAAGTAGTATAGTTGAGGAAAAATGGTAGTAGTGGCTGATAAGTTTGCGGTCTAAAGCATTAAGTGAAAGAAGATATCCGATTAAACAACAAATAAACAGTCTCCTTCGATCGGGCATACAGGCCTTAATTCCACCGAAAAAATATTCTTTTACTTTGGCTTCAAAATGACTTTCTACGGCCGCCTTGATCTCGTTCTCATCTGCAAGTCTACCTTTTTCCTAAAGTCGCTTCCGTACGACCACTTCACGTGCCTGAGTCAATAAATCTGCGTAATATTGATCATTCATTGTGGTCCTCTTTGGCACATAACCAATTAGCAAAACACCTTCGTTGTCCCAAGAAACAGTTAAAGACGACTTTTCCACCTTGAATTTCTTCGGCGGCTTCTCCCCCTCTTCAATCCACTGCATAGACTCTTGTTTGGACTCCGGATCGAATTGGTGAACCCAAGTCTCATATACAGTCTCATATATTCGGCTAGGTTAGGTTAGGTTAGATTGAGGTGGCTGTCAGCTAAAAGCCAACACACTTAGACCAATAATAATTCCATTGTGATACCACACGGATTTGGGAAACGGTCTAAAGCCTACTCATTGAACCATATGAACCTTCTGATGAAGCGTAGGAGGTCCCTAACGTCTATTTTTTTTTAGATCATTTAGGTCTTTGCAGCTTCTGCAGAATTCATTTGAAAATACTCCAAGCCTTGTTGCATGCTTGCTTATTAAACAGTGTCCAGTGATGACACCTATAACAGCGCTGATATGCAGTACCACTAGTCCACCTAAAATTTGTCCTTTCAATAGCATACAGCTCTAATTTATGTAGCATGTAGCGATAGGCATACCCAGTAGACTTTTGTCCGGAAGGATGGGTATTGTTGTTCCATGTCCGGCAAGTTCGTCAGCCTTACAATTCCCTGGAATGTCCCTGTGCCCCGGCACCCAAATTAGTTGATCCGCCATCTCTATAAGAGACGATCGGCAGTCTAGAGCTGTTAGAGAATTTATGGTGGATGATTCCAAAGATTTGATTGCTGCTTGGCTGTCTGAAAAGATGTGGATATCAATGGGCGATATCACGTTTTTCGTTAGTCAAGACAAGACTTCCTTTATTGTCATTATCTCTGCCTGGAACATGCTTCAGTGGTTTGGGAGGCGAAAAGACAGGTTTAGATTAAGCCTATTAGAGAAGACACTACCACCCACCCCGTCGTTAGTTTTTGAACCGTCGGTATAAAAATGTACCGACTTATCGTCCGTGAAGCCACCTTCTTCCCAGAATGCTCTGAAAGGGTCGGTAACTTGGAAGTTTTTGTCAAAATTTTACTTGGGTATGGTGTAGTCAATTTCTTCAGGGAAGATACGAGTATTAAACTTCTTTAAGATGGAGGCGTGGCCATATACTTGCTAGGTCCACTGTAAAGTAGATTTAATGCGAATAGCTGAGCTAGCTGCCATTTTTCTACCAAAGATGTCAAGGGGTGTTAAATGAAATATAGTGTCCATTGCTGCAGAAGATATCGTTCGTAGTGCTCCACTAATGAGAAGATGACTCGTTGTTGAGTAAGTATCTCAGGCCGGGAATTTATCAACCGCCCCTTGCATTTTCAAAGAAAGAGTGATTTAAAAAACGAGGTCCTACCACTGTTATGAGTATGTACCTTGATACATAGGGGTGCGCTAAGGAGTTAAAATCACGAATATACGGCGTCATATATCCGGAAGAAGAAGAACTTGCGTTCGAAACTGAGATTGCCCTGAGTTAGTGACAAAAAGTTGAGCTAGACCATGATAGACAAACACTCATAACAAATTGAACGAGGCAGTACTAACCAACGCCAGATACGAGTACCATCACCAATAATGATCTCAGAGAGTTGGCCTTGCTTCCATGGCTAACGTTGGGCAGGTTCCCATGGAACATGTAATGCCAAGGTATACCAGCCATTATAGTCGTTGGAGCTTGGTTATCGTTGTTTTTTGCTTGACCGTCATCCATCTTGTAACAGATCCATATGTTACAATCGGTTTAATCACAGTATTGTATAACCAATACAGTATATCATCTTTGGAGATACGAGTAAGCCCCACGTTCTACCATACATACACCGATAAGCCTACTTTTGTCGCTTTAATGGTTGTGTTTTTAATATGGGTATTCCAATTTCCTTTTTTGTCACGCGTAGATATTTGACCTGTACTAGGTACTAATCCTTCACTGTCGCCCCAATCCGAAACTAATCGAAGAACACGTTGCATAGTTTCAGAAATGTGTGTATCATACTTGCCCTTGATTATTATAACTAAGTCGTCCGCATACCCAATGACATCGCAACCTAGATCTATCAGTTTTATTAATAGGTTATCTCTAACGATTGACCACAAAAGAGGTAAGAGAACCTCCCCCTGTGGGCAGCATTTTACCGGGATAGATATGATTACCCTTGGTTAGTTGGTATATCAATGCCGCTATGATCCAAAGTCCTATTTTGGAGTATTGTCAAAGGCAGCATCAATATCCAGAAAGGTACACAATGCTGTTTCTTTGAAGCGAGAAGCTGCTTCTATCGATGTTACCAGATGGTGAAGAGCTCCCTCTGTTGATCTGCCTGTCCTGAACGCATATTAACTAGAGTGCAGAGGTGTACTATTTTCTAAAATGCCTCTACTATGTAAGCCCAGCAGTCTTTCCATCGTTTTAAGAAAGAAAGAAGTTAGACTAATTGGATTGGAAGATTTAAGAAGCTAGCTTGGTACCTTGAAAGGTATACTAGAGCCAACTGAAAGGTATATAAGAGCCAACTGCTCTGGGGGAGAGCATACCAAGTGGTTCTGAAAAAGTTGAAAGTTTTTCGAGCCCCATCCCCTACATGCCCAGATGTATTGGAGCATATAGTCGAAGGTCTATTTCCAAGACAACCGGAGATTCCACTGGAGGACGAGTCGCCTACACCAGCTCGACAAATTCTTAGGATAACTACAGAAGAAATTCTAGAGGCGTGCAATAGGTTTGGGAATAAAAAATCCCCTGGACCGGATGGGATCCCAAATGTAGCCTTGAAAGCGGCAATTAAAACAAGAATGGACTTGTTTGTGGACCTTTACAACGCCTGTCTGAGTGAGGGAGTCTTTCCTGATCAATGGAAGAAGCAGAGGCTCGTGCTACTGCCCAAGGGAGGTAAACCCGCAGGAGATCCATCAGCCTACCGCCCGCTCGGTATGTTGGACACGGCAGGGAAAGTGTTGGAGCGAATCATCGGTAACAGGTTGGAAGCTGCGATTGAAGACTATCAGCACATTAGTACGGATTTCGAAAGGCACGCTCGACTGTTGATGCTATTAAGGTAGTGGTTGACACAGCAAAAAGGGCCATAGAAGGAAGACGATGGAGAAGAGACGCAAAACAGTACTGTTGCGTCATAACACTGGACGTTAAGAACGCGTTTAACACCGAAAGCTGGAAACAAATCTTTCAAGCACTTCGAAGTATGCGCATACCAACTAGCATCAGGGATATTTAAAAAAAACTATTTCCAGCAAAGAGTACTGCTCTATGAAACAGAGGATGGTGTGAAAGGATTCGCAGTCACTGAAGGAGTCCCTCAGGGCTTAGTCTTGGGACCAACATTATGGAACCTCATGTACGATGGAGTCCTTCGTATTGAAATACCAGCCGAAGCAAAAATCGTGGGATTTGCGGACGACACCGCTATAGTTGTAACTGCAAAATAACTGGAAGAAGTTGTTCAAATTAGCAAGGAAACCATATCAATTGTCCGACGGTGGTTAACAACAGTCGGCCTCATGCTAGCAGAACACAAAACAGAGGCGGTACTTATTACCAGTAGAAAGCAACTGGAAACTATCACGCTCACAGTAGGTGGGTATGAGATAGTTTCGAAACCAGCTATCAACTATCTTGGCGTTATGATTGACTCGAGACTTACTTTTAAAAACCATCTGGAGTAAGTAACCAACAAATCCTCGCATGTGGGTGCCGCCATTGCGCGGATTATGCCTAATATAGGAGGGCCAAGATACAGCCGAAGGCTACTCTTAGCTAAAGTAGTCACATCCGTAGTCCTATACGGATCACCAGTTTGGGCCGGAGCTATGAAAGTGACTTCATACAAAAGAAGAATCATAGCAGTAAACCGACTATGTGAACTAAGAGTGAGTAGCGCTTTTCGCACAACCTCGGATCACGCAGCCTGCGTTATCGCAGGAATGTTCCCAATTGATATATTGGCGGAAGAACTGCAGACAAAGTTTTTAGAGTGCAGACTTGAGGGGCAACTAACTCAAGGGGAACCGGACACTATGGAAGAAGCACAAGTTTGATAGAGTGGCAGCAACGCTGGAGCCTTTCGTAATCATCATTTTGAGCCAATTAGAATGCTGAAACGTTAGAGAAAAGAGTCAAAGGGACTAACACGAATCCAGATGACAACTATGTCAGATATAACGGAGATAACGGTCTGAAAAGAATTGGATGACATTTTCTCTGCGATTGTCTTGCCTATGTTCGTGTCAGGTGGCAGATACGAGTATTTCGAGTCAAAGTGGTGAGTGCTGATACTTTAAGCTCTTCATCAGTGAAGCTGTTACTCCTCTTTTTACGAAAGACGAAGGGGGTTGTTTCCTGGTAGTACAATGGACCGTTGTCGAGTCTGAGTGCTTCAGTAGAGTTTGCCCTATCCCGACAGCCTTGATAAAGCATACTTGAGCAGAAGACTTGACACTACACAAGTGTTAGTGAAATATTACAAACTAGTCTTAAGATTAATAAGCAATTTTCGTTTGACTTAATAAAAGGTTCAAAAATAACAGTTAAGGCAATGACGCTAAATTTGATTCATAGTTTATAAGTTACACCACGCCCAAGTCCTAATAAAGAAAGGTGCATTTGCGATGTTTCTCAGTACCTTATTTTGAAACCGTTGAATGATTTGAACGTTGAACCCGTTGAACCCCAAAGTCCAGATGGGTTTTATGACTTGCTTATAAAGCAAAACTTTGTTGTATGTACTCGTATTATATTGATTTATAACTTAATTCGTGCGTTTTTTTGTCAAAATTTGAACGTTTTTTTTAAGAAAAACATGTACAATAGTATTATTCAAAGTATTGCCTATCTGAAGCTATGACTTTTTCCCATCTTTCTGGCAATTTGTGGATCCCATCCCAAAAGAACTGCGCCGCCTTGGCAGCCAAGAATGAATCAAGCCAATTGAACCGTATTTCAGTGAGGGAATTCTGCATCGACCAGAAGAAATGGTAGTCAGAAGGGGCAAGGTCTGGGCTATAAGGCGGGTGGGGTAAAACTTCCCATCCACTGTTTTCCAAATAGTTCTTAACCGGAATAGCAACGTGGGGCCGAGCGTTGTCATGATGGAAAATTATTGCCTCGTGTCTGGTCGCATATTCCGGGCGTTTTTCGGCTACTGCTCTCTTCAAACGGATTAATTGTGTTCGGTAGCGTTGTCCATTGATGGTTTCACCCGGTTTTAGCAGCTCATAATACAGCACACCCTTCTGATCCCACCAAATACAGAGCATTACCTTCGCGCCATGGATATTCGGCTTTGCCGTTGATTTGGCTGGTTGTCCGGGTTTCACATATGATTTTTTGCGCTTGGGGTTGTCGTAATGGATCCATTTTTCATCACCAGTAACAATCCGATGCAAAAATGACTTCCTTTTGTGGCGTTCCAGCAGCATTTCGGACATGCAAAACCGTCGACGTCTCTCGGCTTGAGTTCATGTGGAACCCAATTTCCTTGCTTTTGAATATATCCAGCTGCTTTTAAACGTTTTGAAATGGCTGCTTGAGTGACACCCAAAGATTCTGCGAGCTCTTCTTGTGTTTGGCAACAATCTTCATAGAGTAATGCCTCCAGTTCTTCATCTTCAAACTTTTTTGGCTGCCCAGGACGTTCATCGTCTTCCAAGCCAAAATCACCACTTTTAAATCGTGCAAACCACTTTTGGCACGTTCGCTCAGCTAGCGCATGTCCACCATAAACTTCCACCAAAATACGATGACTTTCGGCAGCAGTTTTCTTCATATTAAAGTAATGAAGAAGAACTCCCCTCAAAAACACTTTTTCAGGCACAAAGTTCGACATATTTGTGTGAAAAAAAATTATCGTTGTTTACCCTTCAAATGAATGACATATACTGAAATGATGTACAGTGACAGTAGCTTTCCAACGCATGTTCCAATGGAATAATAACAATGGAATAATACAAGTTACGCCATCTCTTAGCAAACCGCACGAATTAAGTTATTGACCCAATATATTGATAGGCAAGATTGTCTTCCTATCATCTAGTACATTTTTTTGTAACGAATACCAATGTCGTCTCTTTTTTTCTTAACGTTAGCTTTCCAGCGAAGCTTAAAGCGTGGCCGTGGTGTAGTGATAACATCATCGCCTTTCACGCTGTTGATTCACGGTTCGTATTTCGCATGAAATAAAGTCATATAGCTAAAATGCAACTTGATCGTGATGATATCAGGAGAACGGAAAAAAATACTGTGAATCATAAGCAACGACAATAATAGCGAAAACAAACAAAATACTCCCCAGTTATCTGGACAGCTACCCTTGGAGTTTACAGAAACTTAATACCACCTGATTTTCAAACTACACGACTCTGTCTTTCTCTCTGTCTCTTCCCCTGTCCACAAAACGCACGAGTTCTAAAAATTAGTATAAGGATATTCATATCCCCTTTAACACGTGCAAATTATAAAAAAAAAGCTTCACATCCAAGTCATACCAAGATATTCTGCAGAATTAGCGTATGGTATTATTTGGTTGTTGATGTATCTATATACTGGTATGAACTCTATAATTTTATTTGTGAAATCAACTTGAACAGATTTCGATTCATTTAATCGTATTCGCCATTTCTTTGTCCAATTGTGAATCAACGAGATAGCTTCTTGAAGTTTATGAGTTGAGTTCACATTGCTTTCCGCAATTGCCATTATAGCTGTGTCGTCGCGCAAATGTTGCGATCGTGTTGAATTCTAGCGTTGTAGTATCATGAGTATACAGAAGATAAAGTAAGGGCCCCATAACACTTCCTTGTGGTACACCCGCTTTGATTTCATTAAGCTCCGAATATGCGTTGTTCTTTTTGATGCAGAAATATCTGTCTTTAAAATTTCTGCGTGTTGTTTGGGCAGTATCATTTTTAGTTTTTAGACAAATCCTTATGCCAAACTTAGTACAACGCTTGAGCTAGGTCGAGGAAGACTGTAGAACGCGTTAGTGATTCGATGTACTTGATCAATGGTTGAATGTTTTGTGCGAATTAAAAATTGGTGGTCTGGGTGATGCGTTTTCTCTCTTTATAAGGCAAAAGTCTTTTTAGTAGTAGCCTTTCAAATAGTTTAGACATTATAGGCAGCAAAGATATCGGCCTATAGGTTGATGCTTCATGAGGTGGTTTTCCCGGTTTGGCGATCATGATCACCTCAGCTACTTTCCATAATTGTGGAACGTATTTGAATTTCTCTCCTCACTTCAGATGATGATGTGGGAGGTATTTCTTCTACCTCTCTTCCAGTCCCTCGCCAGGAATATAACCAGGCTTCTCTGAATTTTGTTGGAAAATCGTTTCTCCTGGCCCATTCTCCAGCCTGGTTTCTGATTGGAGGAATATGCATGATGGGTCTTTTTAATTTTTTTTGTAGCTTTCCAGAGTACTCCCTATTTTTACTGCTGCTCAGGTTTTGTAAGTAAAAATTAACTGACGAATCTTAAAGCTCCTTAACGGCTCGTTTTGTTTGCTGGGTCATGTATGGTGCCATTTTTTCCTCAGCAGAAGACTTAAAAAAATTATGTTGTAGCAACTCCAAGGCGACATAAATTCCAAATTTTCCGGAAAATTTGGATACGGATACACTGAAAAAAAATCATTGCTTGAAACAGCAATGTTTGTCAATGATTGAATGAAATTATTCAACCAATGTATTTTTTTTTGCCAACGTTCCGTTCATGCATTTCATTTCAACACATACAATTTTTCAGAAAATCTGTTCATTGTTTGATTGATTGCTCATGTTAAATACTCGTGCATGGATTTTTTCACACATTTCCATCATTATCTACCAGCGTGTTGCTGCTCAAAGTGTTAAATGTAATCGCAAGGAAGTCTATTTACCTATTAAGAAACTGGGTCGCAATCGTCAAGGGATAACAAAAATAAAGCACTGCACCCAACACAAGGACAATAGTTGGGCGCGAGTATTTTTTATTTATTTTTTTTTTTCTTGTTTGTTTGTTCCTTTTGTATTTGCGTTAACGAACTTTTCTTACACTCTTTTCCAAGATAATTTTGAGTGAGTAGGATGGTGTTTCCTCGTCCTTCGCCCTTGAAGAAACAAGAATTCAGCGGCAAAAACGCTCCTTAAAGTCATAGTACGTAGCTAGGACAGACTGTGTTATGCCTTCGGTGAATACATACATACTTTGTGTGTGCAATGTAAAAATGTCCCCTTTAGAATTTTCTTTATTTTAAGGAAATAAAAACGGCAGCCAGCTGCAAGGAAGTGTTGAATGGGAAAAATATGTAAGTATATATCCTTGGGAGAACAAGATGATGGAATGGGGGCAAAAGTGTGGGGGGGAGGGGGGCGCTGGCATAATGAGGGTTTATTTTTATACAACCCAGTCAAGGTCGGGGTCGTTATTCTTTTAATTCGACGTCGCGACTATATAGAATTTTCCTAGTGCCACCGTTCGTGCGTAAGAAGGCGGCTAAATGAAATATGAGCACAAAAGGAGAAAAAAGTGTGAAAGGAAGTGCGCCTTTTTTTTTATTTTCACATAATTTATTTACTTATTCCATTTTTAGTGATACTCGTAGTAGGACGCGAAAGATTTGGAAGATACTTTACAGGAAAAGTATTTTTGAAGTGGTAAGTCTATATTATCCAATTACATTATCCAATGTCTCTATAGTGTCGTAGATACTTTTGAGGATTAGTAACAGGTTAGTTTTCTGACGCTGAAATACATGTGTGTGTATGTACAATGGATTGGATGTTATTTTTAAAAAAAAAATGCCTTTTGTGACAATGATTAGGTTCTGTGCTTGCTCTTGACATCCCATTTAGAAAAGGTAAAGAAAGCGGGTTTAATAGACACACAGGAAACAAAACAAGTTTTGGAGCCATGCGTCTCCAATTTTTAGCTTTCAGAAATGATCAGAGTATATATCTTCCTTCTATTATTCCTACACTGCCCAGTAGGTCAAAATTAATTAAATAAATATTTAATATACGATACAGTCAGAACTTACACATGTACTCGTATGTAAAGGGTGTGTCATCTGCTCGTTTATTTTGACACTGACAGATCTTTCGCGCTCAAAAAAATGACATATCCCCGCGGTACGAAATGAATCGATTTTCGCCTGAACAACGTTGGGAAATATTGAAAATTTATTTCCAAAGTGAGTGCTATGTTGGCGAAAGAGTGTGAATTTTGAAAAGAAATTTCGGTCAAAATAAAGCACCAACCGTGCCTGCTGTAGGCAAGTTTGTGTATTCTAATTGATAACACAAGTTATACGCCGAAGGTGTGAGCCTAAACCCGAGAACCTCAACTAGCCACAGATCCAGCAACTGAAAATTTGCCACACTAGCCTGAGGAGAACTATGCATAAAGACTTCGGATTATTCCCTTACAAGGTTCAACTGACGCAGGAATTGAAGAAAAATGACTCATCTGTTGCGAGGATAGCCGTGTCGTCTGCGAACGTTACTACGTTACTCCCTTCATCTTGTGGTATATTTCTTGTGTAGAGCCGAGAACGCTTCCTTGTGGAACACCGGCATGGATTTCTTTGAATTCCGAATATTCTGCCCCATGTTTAACACGAAAGAGTTTGTTATTAAGGTAAGATACCAATATTCTGTAGAATTTATCTGGTAAGATTACCCTTAGCTTATATCTCAGGCCTTCGTGCCATACCTTATCGAACGCTTGCGATACGTCGAGAAAAGCGGTAGAGCATATCTTTTCCCCTTCTAGAGCTTTTTCAATTTCATTTGTTATTCGATACACCTGATCGATTGTGGAATGTTTAACCCGAAACCCGAATTGATGATCCGGGATCAATCGCCTTTCTTCAATTACTGGGTGCAATCTTTTTAGCAGAAGTTTCTCAAAGACTTTAGATATTATCGGCAGAAGCGAAATGGGTCTATATGATTTCTTGTCGTTTGCACATTTCCCCGGTTTCGGAACCATTATTACTTCGCCGACTTTCCATTGCCTTGGAACATATAGAAGTCTCAATGAAGCATTTATAATGTAGAGTAACTTAACTAACGCTTTTTTCGGTAGCTTCTTCAAAACTACGCCAGTGATTAAATCATATCCTGGAGCCTTGTTATTTTGCAGTTTTCTTATTGTCATTCGAAGTTCGGACAGAGATACAGTTTTTAATTTAAAGTTGTCGGGTGCCGTATTTGCATTCGGATCTACGATCAATGGTTGTCCATCGAATGGCTTGAACGTTTCCTCTAAAATAATTCCACTTTCTCTTTGTTTCCTTTTGCCCATTCGCCGTTAGCTTTTCTTATTGGTGGCGAGTGCATTACGGGTTTCCTTATGGACTTCAAGGCTTTCCATTGAGAGTAGTTTGAACACTTATCAGCGGTCAAGCTCTCGAGGTAAGTAGAAGTCTCGCGATTTCTTAAGTCCTGCAGCACATTTTTTAGCTTGTTGCGAAGGTGGTTAAAATAAGTTTTATGCGGTGGCGCGCGGGATTGTTGCCATCTCTTGCGCGCTCTTCTCTTTTCTCGTATGAGGTCTTCGATATCAGACTGGTATTTGACTTTGCTGTTCCGTGTTGCTGTTTTTCGAAAAAGGGGTATTTTTCCATGCTGCGCACTGAATGGCTTCCACGAGCTTGTCAATTTCGTCTTCTATTTCAAGTGGTGTCTTTAGCGACACATTTAGAGCAATATTTTCCTTGCAGTCTTTTCTGAAAACGTCCCAGTTTGTTTTGTTACTAGTTAACTTAGGCGGTCCTTCTTTTTTTGCTAGACTTCCACCGATTTTCAGAGTGACTGCTGAGTGGTCTGAACATAAATCATAGCATTCTTCTACTTCCGTTAGATTTTTAGTTAGCGCTTTTGCGATAAAGAAGTCGACGAGGTCAGAGATTTTATTATTGTCAGTTGGCCAATACGTTGGCTTTCCCGTCGAAAAAAAATTCCAAACCACGTTTCATACTGGCTTTGTACAATAATCTGCCTTTCGTTGAATTACATCTTGAACCCCAGAAAGTGTGTTTCGCTTTAATGTCACCACCGATGATAAAATTAAGCCCGAGTGAGTCAAAGAGGCGAACGAGGAAGTCGTCCTCCAGCCTATATCCCCGAGGGAAGAAACACGATCCGATCTGGTAGTCTAAATGATTTATTTTTACGGAAACTGAGCTTATTTGCATAGAATCCAGTTCTACTTTTATGTTTTCGGAGTGCTTAATGTATTCTTTAATGTACATAGAGGAACCGCCTCTCGTATTTTCCGAAGGATGATGCGCGTGATAATAACTGTAGCCTTTTATTCTGGGTCCAGGTCCTTTTTTTAAGTGGGTTTCCGATATCAAGCATATATCAATATTGTTTTTCCGTAAAAAGATTTCTAATTCGTTTATTTTTTCCAGAATGCCGTTTGCATTCCACGTTAGTATCTTTAGCAGCTGGTTCATATTCATGTTTTGTTGTTTTGTCTTGGGAGGCTTGAACTCGAGCTTGCTCAATTTGTCGAAAATAACTTGATTAACATTGGTCTGCTCCTCAAGCTTTTCCAATATCACAGCTAGTATTTGGCAGACCGGATCTGTTGTGGCTGACCTTGATGCGACTTGCGCGTACGATTTCGTACAGCCATTTAAATGAAATTATTTTCCACACATGTTTGGAATGAGAACTCTCTATAGTAAAGCAAACAACTTTCTTTTATAGAAATTTTAAAAAGATACCAACAGATAGATGGCCCACCAATTAGTTACACCAAGATTGGTAAAAATCTAGAGTTAGTCGATTTTACGAGGAGAGAGTAATAAATTAAAAAAAAAAAAAAAAGAATGATAAAAATACTTCGATATCGTATATGTAACGTGACCATATGTATATGCCCTCTAATTGACAGGAATACATTGCATTTTTCGGAGCAATCACGGACAATATCTTAACCTGTAAATACCCTGTATTCCACTGTCAGGTAGCCTGATAGTCTCAACTTGGAGGACAACCAATCAATACAACCACGGGACCGGAATGAAGTTGAAGTATCCATAGCCGGGCTTAATTCATACAGGGCTTCAAGCAGCTGAGTTGTTTAAGGCTCCAGGCGATGACTTGGTAGGATACATGTACCAACTAAATATGGTCCGAAGAAAGCATGCCGGATGATTGGAACGTTAGCATCATATGCCCGATCCATAAGAAGGGAGACCGCCTCACCTGCGCCAATTACAGAGGAATAAGTCTCCTGAACATCTCATGTAAAATTATATGTGGTGCAATGTTGAAGCCCCTGAAGTGGGGAATTTGGAGCCTAAAAAATCGACAATTGACCAAATCTTCTCTTCACCCCAGATCCTGGAGAAGACCCAAGAGTCCCACATCGATACCCATCATCTATTCATCCATTTTAAGACCGCATATGATAGCGTGAATAGAGATGAGCAGTTTTGCGCTATGTTTAGTTTTGGTATTCCTCCAAAACTCATTCGTTTGTGTACGATGGCGTCAAGGTCGGAAAAGACACCACAAAGACCTTCAATACCACTAGGGGTTTCAGACAGGGCAACGCACTGTCATGCAGTTTCTTCAACTTAGTACTGCAAAAAATAGTGCAAAATTGCTTTGTCAATACATCATCACTATTCTATACATTACAACGCTATACAACTACTTGGCTATGCAAACCACATTAACATCATCGGCAGAACAATGCGAACATTCACTGGCGCCTTCGCTAACATCTAATCAGAAGCTGACGATATGTGTCTGGTTGTGAACGAGGATAAAGCGATATATATACTGTCTACGTTACGATGGACAACTATAACTTCGAAGTAGTGAAGCAATCCATCTACCTATCAACTCTGCTAACGACATCAGCGTGGAGATTCAGCGTAGAATAACACTGATCAATCGCTGTTACTATGGCCTAAGGAGACAATTATTTAGCAAGGCCCTATTGGGAAGAACCAAGGAGATGCTATACAAGACCCTCATCATCCTCGTTTTGCTGTAAGGTGCAGAAGCATGGACTTTGTCAAAGTCAGATGAAAGCGCACTGGAATCTTCGAGAGAAAAGTTATAAGTTCGATTTATGGTTCCCAACTGCGTTGGCAGTTTATGGAGGAGAAGATTCAACCAAGAACTATACAACGATTAAGATGGCTAGGTCATCTAGAGCGAATGACCACCAATGTTACATCCCCTGATCCATCTCCGATGGCGTGCTCAAGTAGACAATGACCTCAACCAACTCTAAGTACACATCTGGAGGCAGCTGACTAAGGAAGGTGCTAAGTGGAGAGGTTTGTTGGTTGAGACCCTGGTTCACCCCGAACTGTAGAGCCATCATAAGCAAGTAAGTAAGCAAGTAATCTTTCGTCGAATATATTTCATCTTTGATGGGGATGAAAGCACTTTAGAAAGTATATTTTTGTTTTTTCTAATTCCGTTCCAAAAAAAATAC
Source organism: Pocota personata (assembly GCA_963082735.1). NCBI lineage: Eukaryota > Metazoa > Arthropoda > Insecta > Diptera > Syrphidae > Pocota > Pocota personata. The sequence goes on from OY720430.1 coordinate 59,142,891, forward strand.
ATTTTAACAACTTAGCCTAAACTCTGAGTTATTTTCGAATGAAGAATACATATGGGGCAAGTACATTCGACACAGGGGTCAAGTCAATTTGTTGCTACAAAAAAAACAATAAATTAATTTTTTCCAAAACTCATAAAATAATGCAAGAAATAAAATATCAAAAGTTCGTAAAAATCCAAACAGGTTTTAGTTGTTCATTATTACAACTAAACAGAAAAATATAAACGAATTTAATTGATTCGTAAATTATTAAAGTAAATCGAAGGAAGCGAATCCGAGTTCAAAATGGTTAAAGCCATAAATGGCGTTTAGGAAATATTAAAAACTCTACCGCTTTAAATTTAAAAATTCGGATGTGAATTCAGCTGCCTCGTTAACATAATCAGTGATGCCAACTATTGCCGGCTACCTTAGTAATTTTTGCTTTTGACACTATGATGGCTATAAGTTGAAGTTTCTATATTTATCACAAAATACCATTTACCCATTTATAAATTGTAGATGCGCCTGAACTCCTGAAAATCCATACAATGCATTACAACCCAGCCGAACTGCACTGAACTAATAATACTAATATCATGTGTTGTCACATTGTGCGTAGCCATAAATGACAGCCGAGTGACCCTAAATGTCATTTGAAATTTGGTATCACTGACCATAACATATGGATTCATTTTTGAGCACCTTTTTGACTCGAACCCGAAAACATTTTTGCTTATATTGTTCTCTGACTGACTTCATTGAGTACAAAAAAAATGTAATTTGAATTTGATTATAATATTTTTAGGCTTCTGTGCGCCATTCTGTATTTTGAAATTCTAATTCAAAACAGGCTGAGTCATGTTTTTCGACCTAGGAACTGTTTTTGCTCCATTATCGTCACCTCATTTAGTTAAATAATTTACACACAAATGAAAATTGTTATAATTTTGTGTGTTATAAACACGTTCTGTAGTGTTAGAGAATTTTGAGCTACATTATTACTAAAAAATTACAATAGGCTGACTTAAGCATTGTATCAGAAAAAAATGCGGATACATTCGGCATCTGGCAGTACTGAAATATGACATGGCAGTACAGTTCATTTCAAAATGCGCGGTTAATACTCGTAAATGCTTTCTTTACTAAAAATGCGTCAACTGATCTGTTCCTCCAAGAGGAAATCCCTAGAAGTTCGAAAGAAGATCCTAAATGAGTTTAAGAAACATCCTAACACCCCAGTGAGAGATATGACAGTTAAATTCGGAGATTCAGCATCAATTGTACAAAAGTTGAGAGAATAAAAAGAGGCAACTTTATACTCGTATCATATTTCTTGATCTTGATTCCCCATCATTACTTTTTGTTCGCTATTTTTTAATTAAGTTTTTGGCTTCCAGGATTTTAAGTCTTTTATTAGTCAGATCTTCAACAATATTATGTTCATCACATGAGAAGATAAGACATCTGGCTAGTAAAGGGTTTTTCAATAGGGACATAACAATTTTGTGTTTTAATACAGACGCACCCTTAAACTTTTTTTATGGTCTGTTAATGTCAAAACGTCAGCCTATTTTTATCATGGTGATGTTTACGAACGAGCAACGTTCGTAAATTATTAAAAATTACTACCTCAATTCTGAGTCGGTGATCGCAACTTTAACCCATTTTCTACCGCGCTGCAAAAATTATTAAATTTGTTTGTGTAAAGTATATTTTTTTTTAGTAATTGGTGCCCCCTGATTCCAAATCTGTTATCAAAAAATGTTTGCTCCCCCCGTTACACAGTTATGTCCAAAAATCAAATGTTCGATTAATCGAACGTTGGAGCTTATACCATACAATGCGAAATTTTCCCACCAAGTAACAACGTGCTTCCAATTTCTATTGTGTTTTCAACAGTAGGCGGGTTTATAATATTTTTACATTTTAACAGCTTTGAAAACTAGTAGAATATACATAGATTCATTTGGTGTGTTATTCCGAGTGTTTGAAAAAGTGCATTATTCTTTGATTCCTGAATTGCAAAATGCCACGTTCAAGGAAAATAACAATGAAGGAGGTTGAAGAAATTTTAGGGAGTTGACGAAAATCCCGTTCAGTCTGTCAACATACTCCCACCCGAAGTAGACGAACAATCGGATGAAGAATTGATCGACGAGGATATAATTGCAATCAATTCGGACCCAAGTGCGTTGTCTGAGGTTGCCGGCTATGTGGAAATTGACACTGAAACATTAATGAAGATATTGGTTATGAACTGATTGTTGAAACTGAGCCAAAGGCTGGGCCGTCAACTTCCAAATCAGATGCTAAATCGACTGCCCCACCTCGAGAGAAACCGAGAGTCAGCTACAAACCATTGACTTCATTTGGAACTCCAAAATGGTCCAGGAACAAAGGAAAGAAGCAGTTACATTACGATTTATCGTAAAGGGAGCTGCATCCATTGAGCTGCATCAGGCGATATGCAAAAAGAGTTGTGTGAAGAACTAAAGGATCTTTCGCCAATTCAGTTGTTTTCAAAGTTTTACGATGGGGAGGTGTTGGATCACATTATAACTGAGACCAGCCGATTCGCAGTTCAGAAAAATACCGATTTTCATTTGGATATGATCTTATTGAAGAGATTCTTGGGGATTTTACTGCTATCGGGCTACCACACTTTGCCTTCTGTTGAGGATTATTGGTCTTCGAAGCTGTCAATGGAAATTCCTATGGTAAAGCAGGCAATGTCGAGAAACACGTTCACCAACATCAAGAAATTCATCCACTTCGCCAATAATTTTGAATTAGATCGTACTGACAAGATGGCCAAGGTACATACGACAATTTTTTATTAAATTATTGTAATTAAAGTTTCCTTATTTGTATTTTATTGATTTCAGCTTCGACCATTCTTCGACATTATAAACAAAAAGTTTAGGCAGTTTGGCATTTGGGCAAAATTTTTGTCCATAGACGAACAGATGGTACCCTATTTCGGCCATCACAGTTGCAAAATGTTTATTCAAGGAAAACCGATTCGTTTCGGATATTAACTTCAGTGCCTCTGTTCTTCAACCGGTTATTTATTCTCATTTATCCCTTACTGTGGATAATCCGATGAATACGAGTATAACAAAGAGGTTGGTCTTGGAGGTGATGTCGTTCTCCGTTTACTTAGCAACGTCGAAACCCCCATGCGACACGTAGTATTTTTCGACAATCCTATCATCCTCCGTGCTTGCTATCAGAAAAGGGATTCTGTGCCACTGGAACTGTTCGCTGTAATCGTGTAGCTGGTGGTGCTGCTAATATGAAGACCGGAAACAATTTACCACGCGGCGCCCATGATTGCATGTATGATTTTAAGAACCAGATCACTCTTTGTCGCTGGCAAGATAATAAGGAAGTCACCATTGCTACAAATTACGATCAGATCCTGCCACTCCACCCTGTTCGGCGTTGGAAAAAAGCAAATAAAGCTTCTAAGAAAGGGCCGGCAGAAGAAGGAAAATTTGTCAACGTCGATCAGTCTGCTGTGCTTCGCAGCTATAACAATGGGATGGGTGGCGTTGATCTTCACGATAATGCTGTCCAAAATTATCGAGTCAACATCCCGTGGAAAGAAATGGTACTGGCCACTTTGGGTAAACACCCTTAATTCTTCATCTGCGAATGCTTGGAAACGTTACTGCATGGTTGCGAAATGTAAAAACCAGAAGCCAATGAGTCAGAAACAATTCAAGTTATCCGTCACTGAGTCTCTTTTATTGACCGATAATGAAGAAGGAATGGAAGTGGATAATGACCTTAATTTCCAGAAACCACGCAATTTACCAAACGTGGTTGGTAAACACCTCATTGTCCGTCAGCCGGCAGAAAAATATCGTTGATGCCAGTTGAAAGGGTGTGGCAAACCTACGATTTGGATGTGCGAGAAATGTGCTAAGCATATGCACGCGCATTGTTTTAAAGCTTTCCATGCAAAATGATTTTTTTTATTTTTTATTTTCTTTTCATTATTTTTCTCTTATTTTAAATACAAAAAATCAATAAACATTATTCTTTTCACTTAAATAATCTTGTCTATTCACTTATATTTCGATTCATTCACTTGTATGGGATCTTGGTATATGGGATAGGTGCCAACGTTCGATTAATCGAACACTAAATTTGCCTCATACCTGTGCTATTCGGGTGGTGTCTGGTGTTAATTTTTTGATTGCAAAAGATAGCTTTACCTTTTAGCTATAAAACCTCATTATTACTTCTTTTTTTTTCTGTAATTATATATTTTTAATTAATTTACTAGAAAGGCTTAAGGTATTTTTCAAGCAACCTCCCTCAATTACAGGTGGGGGGAGGGGGGGTTGTAAATATCATTTTTTTAAAAACCAATGATCACAGTAATATATGATATTGACTATATTACTGATATTATTTACCTTCACAATGAAAAAAATTAGTAAAAAAGGACAAATTTCACGTTCGATTAATCGAACACCGGTCGAAAATGGGTTAAGAGCGAAGAAAATCTTGAATTTCTTCGAAAAATCATCTTCAGCAATGAAGCTCATTTTTGGCTTAATGGCTTTGCCAATAAGCAAAATATGCGTTATTGGACAGCAATAAACCCACATGTGCTTCAAGAGACTCCATTGCATCCACAAAAAGTGATTTCATGCCGGAGGTGTGATTGGACAGTATTTTTTCGTCGATGACTTTCTTTTTATAGGGTTATGTTAAGTCGTTAGTTTATGCTAACAAGCCAATAACGTTAGACGAGCTCCGGAATAATATCGAATGCGAAATTGCCAACGTTCCGGCCGATATGTGTGGAAGAGTGGTGGAAAATTGGCTCCAAAGAATCGATCGCTGCAAACGTGCTCGCGGTAGTCATATGAACGAGATCGAATTCCATACTTAAAATCAGCATGTGTACTATACCTAGAATAAATTTCAGCCCGATATCTCCATTATTTTGTATTTCATTTAAATACAAAATTGTTATGTCCTTATTGAAAAACCCTTTATCTGATGAAATTAAAAAGATTGAGACGGATTGCTCATGCATACAAATAGGGATATACGAAGGATGATGAAAAACCACCTTTAACACCTGAGGATTTATTAAATCCATCATAAGATCATTTTATTATTTCGATGTTTCCATCTGTTCAATCTATGTGCAATAAACATAAGTATTGACATCAACCATTGAGTTGCTTCCAAAACAAATCCAGAACATGCATGACTATTAAATCCGCTGCACAAAAAACAAAGAAACAAAGAGCTGCTACACGGGGGTGCTTAAAATCCTCTTAACAAACGATTGATGTGGGAACGTATAGCTCAACTTTTAAAATTAGTCAAAACAGCTCCGCTAAACATCCGTTTTGAACAACCAAACCCACTACTCATTTACAGATGCAAAAATATTGAATCTGATGTTCGTTTGACATACAGTTTAATTAAAACAAACCAAAACATAGAGCAACGCAACGCAAATTGAAACGTTTGATCTGCGTAACAATGCACTCTTTTACTTATGTTAGACGACACGCAACTATGCGCATACAATACAGACTAAAAAATGTCTCAAAACAACAGGAAACCTCCTCTGTAAACCTCAATTTTAATGAACATTCGTATCTCTTTATGAATGCAACCATGCCCCTTCTCATAGTCACATTTGCTTGTGGCGGCGGCGCGGGCATGCAAAAGCCCTCAATCCTCCATGAGCACACATCACAAAGACGAATGGCGGGGATCCGAAAAAGGATCCCACAAAAGACATAAAAGAAAATTAATATGGGTGGCTGGGTAATAGTTCTGCAAGTCCTTTTCGGCATTTATCTATGTAATCAAACTGTGGAATGGCTGCGAATGTGGGCAGAATCGCTTCTGCGAATGCTGTGAATTAGTTGAAAACACCTTGTTCTGTCATTCCGGGACACGACTTCCTTTAATGTCTTTCTCATGGTGGATCTCTCTCTCTCTCATACGCACACACAAACATACGTACGAGTATGTGCTCCCCTCTATCGCACATATGATGTAGCGCTCCGGTGGTATTCACTACTCACTATACTCATAGACGAACGGGCTTAGAGCTGCACGCTCGCACTAGCTGCCAGGCAAACTACTTTGAGCTCTGCCATCATTTTCATTGTGAAAGTTTTAATTAATGCCGTCGTCCCTAATGAGTTCATATGGTGGATGTGGAAATAAACGTGTATAATGCGGGGTTTATTATACATATACGAGTACGCTCGGTGCTACTGCTCCTGCTGCTATGGAGGTAGATGAACATTTGCCTTCCAGTTTCTTTGTTCGGCCAGTTAAAAAATACAAAGCGAACTTAAAAGACGTAATTTCAACTTTGCAAATTATAGACATCTTTTTTTTTTTTTTTTTTTTTTTTAATTAAGAACCATGAATTAATGAATATCTGACAGATAGCAAAGCCAAAGATAAATATGTTTTATTGGACTTTGTAGTGTGTCTCTGTGTTGTTATAACATACTCGTATGTTGGTTCTGTATCCTTGTTATCGAGCTCGTATGAAGCTTATTTTTCTTGAATTAGTACACAAAAGAGCTGCCTATAATATTTAGTACCGAATATTATCTAAACCGTGACGTACTCGTACGGACGTTACCAACCTACAAAAGTTTTTTGATCACTCAGATCACTCAAATCAGTTCCAAGATGAATCGTCCAATTTAAAGCTGCAAAGGCTGAAACCTCTTCTGAGAAATGTGAAGACACTGCTAAGCCCGCAGTTTCGAAATAGTGTAACGAGCGGAGAACACATTGAAGTCCGATTCCAGGAACATGTTTCCTAATATTAATCGGACTTTCAGACCTCGAACGTTGTCAGAAATCAAAATCCCACTGTCTTTTGAATCACTTCTCTCCCATGCAGAGATTAATAGCCAACACTACCCCATTATCATTGTGGATAGTTGGGCGGATAAGCTAAATCTTATCGGCTCCAATTTTGGGGCTAGGGAACTTTCTAGCTGCAGAACTGGTGAAGTAAGTGACGAATTGTTCAGGTTTCGCAATAGTGAAACATGAACCCTTCTGAGATTATCTGAGAGATTAAAAGCTGACCAACTTACAGCTGAGCAAGCTGACAATTTCTTTACAACGACAGACGAACAGACATAAAGTTGCTACCATAAATAGATTAACAAAGTCCAATTCTTTTTGAAAACAAAAAAATATTAATTTTACGTCAATTAGTATAAATTTAAAAAAAAAAAAAAATTCAAGCAAAAAATATGGAAGGCCTCTATCGAGAGTTAGAGGAAATATCGTTTTCGGCATCTGATAGGAACCAGGCTATCCAGCTCGACAAAACAACTTGAACAAGGGAACAACTATCTTCAAAATAGTCGCCCAGAGAAGAAGAAATGCTCAGGAGATTCGTTCCCCAAAGTTCATTAACAATGCTCAAGGCCAGCTTCTTGTGGCGACGTATTGTGATAGACTTCTGAATGAACAGTTTCCCCGGGTATACTTTCCAAGAGCTGACATTACTGTCCAAGAAGTTAGGAATTCGGGGAAATACTCCAAAAGAAGAAAAGCGGTTGGGCCAGACGAGATACCCTCTGAGTTCTGAAAAAAGATGGGAGACATCTAGCCCAGATGGCCTAATCAGTGGAGGGAAAGATATCTTCTTCCTTTGCACAAAGGAAAGGGCGATACGCAAAACTGCGATAACTACCGTTCTATCAAACTGATATCACACACCATGAAGATCGTTGAGCGGGTATTAGATGACCGACTGCGGATAATAATACTCCTATCTGATGACCAGTGCGGGTTTGTCTTGGGTAAATCAACAACAGATGCAATCCAAAGTATAAGGATCAGGATCATAGTGGAAAAACATCGTGATTCCTTGAAGGACTTGCATATGGTGTTAGTTGATTTTGAAAAAACCTTTGATAGACAACCAAGAGATCTCTTATCTTATCTATGCTGCCCGTTCTCTGATTCACACAGGCCTATTCCAGACATTTACTTGAATGGAAAAGTGCTTTCCAAGTGCGAAAAGTTCAAATATCTGGAATCTATGATCAATGATCAATCATCGCATAAGCGTAGGGTGTATGAAGTGGCGGGAAAACTCCGCAATCTTATGTAACTGGAAAATGTCCCCTAAGCTAAAAGGAAGGCTCTACACCGCAGTTGTACGTTCGGCGATCACATACGGTTCACAATGCTGGATAAGCCTTCATGTAAAAGAACCCATCACAAGCAAGATAGAGCACGACCGGCTCAGTTGGTATTCTCATGTTCAAAGGAGAGATCCTTCGAACCCCGTCAAAAAGGCAATAGCAATAATCGTTCCTACACAATCGCGCAGAAAAGGCAGACCAAAAAACAACTGGATCACACAAATGCAAAGACACCAGCATTTGATTGGCCTCAGTGACGAAGTGATCCGAAACCGGGAAGTTTGGCAGTACTTCCTGAGGTTAAACTGGGAAACCCTACAGGCGGACCAGTAGGGATGCAGTAAAGTGGGAGGGTTGTGATCCTTCTACTCCGGATCGTAATCTCACGGTAAGGAAAAGAAGAAGAAGTGCTTAGGGCTTTTCTTTTTGCCGTATTTATTTTGAGCCCCACTTTGTTCGCCTCTGCTTCCAAACTATGAGCCATCTGATGCATGTCCATTATCCTGTGTGAGGGCAGGCATACGTCATTAGCATAATCAAGGTGTTTGAGATATGATGTCATAGTCTCTCTCAGCCCCATGTTTCCTCCAGACAGAGCTACCCGGATCACATCACTGATTGCTACAAGGAATAACAGTGGCGAAATAATGCATCATTGTCGTACCGTGCAGCTGTGGACTTCAAATTCCTCTGACACCTTACCGTTGTGTAAGATATGACATTTATCGCCATCGTAGGTAAATAGCGACGGGTTTTTCTAGTATACCTCTCCTGCTCAACGCTCGCCAAATAGCATCTCAATTCAAGCTGTCGAAGGCCTTCTCGAAATCAAAGAACAGCAAATGTAGTAGAGATTTGTATTGTACGAGTGTGATGTAAAATAAATTTTTATTTTTATTTTGTTTTCTGTTCTTCAATTTAATTGTTGCAATTCTTTTTTTTTTTTTATATATAATTTGCGCGCGCCAAATGGGATATGAATACCATTAAATTATTTCAGGACACAGGCGTTTGTAGAAATTGAGAGAGAGAGAAAGAAAGATTGGTGTAGTGTGTTTGAAACTTAGGTGGTATTAAGTTTCAGTAAACACCAAGGGTGGCGTCCAGATAACTGGGGAGCTTGTTTGTTTTGCTTTTTGTCGTTGCTCATGATTCACAGTTTTTTTTTTCCCTGCATTTAAGACATATGATCACCCTACTGCCAGTGTTATGCGTTCGCAGTAGAATTGACTAAGCTTTCGCAATTGATCGACTTTTTTATTTATTTCAGACGAAATAAATAGATGGTTGTTGAGATCAGGATTTGAACCATGAACAAAGAACGTGACAAGCATTGATGTTACCACTACACCACGGCCACCCTAAATTCTTTTATTATTTGCTTGCTTTGTCATAGCCGCAATATCATTATTTCTTGCAGAAGTTTTAGGGCTTTCTTCTGCTTTTCGTTTTTTCGTAGGTCTTTTGTTTTTCTCCAGATGTCTATTTGTTTTCAGTTTTCCTTTTCTCTATTTTGCTGGGTTGGTTGGGAAGGATTATGATTTGTACTGTCCAACAGTTGATTCGTTTAACATTCAAAATTGTCAGTCCTAGTTTCTGTCTCCGGATTTGTCCGGGAAGAGTCCTTATTAACAGCTTTCAGGCACCATGTTTGGTATTGTTGTCTAGTGTCATTGATTAACTTGCTTTATTATAATTATTTCTGAAAAAATCATCAGTCACCACAAAAAATTACGTTTTCCATTCGAGTGTACATTAAATGTCACACACTCATTATGAAGGGGATTTCAATAGAAACAAATTTATACATCCCTCCTTTCCAGTTTCTTCCAGCACATAAATCAATTTTTATTCGACCGCTCGCTGACCAGTGGCTAGTCAACATTTTTGATGAACATAAACTCGAAAAAAAAAAAACTGGTTGCTCGCGGACGACTGCACAAGATGTTAATTGGAAACGTGTGCGGTAAATAATTTCGGACTACGGTGTTAACCGTATCCCTTTCTGACCGGGAATTCTGCACTTTGACCTCTTAGGCGATAAGGGATCGTAACATTTTCCTAATTTTTAAAGAATTTTCTTAAAATATGTACATAGGTTCATAGTTATTAGGACATTTTTTTGTTATTCCCTTTAAGGATATTCTTTTTGTTATGAATAAGGCGGAGCCAGTTTGTTGAGTAAAGGATTTCATCACCTTGAATTTTGTATCAAGTCGTATCAAAACAAATTCCAAATTGCGGTTGAAAGGATAAAGAAATTATGTCATTATTTGTGTTCCGTCACTTTTTTCCCTTCACCCAAAGACTCCTTTTTTTTATATAAATAAACTTAGAACTATACAACTATTTTCTTTTTTTTATCGCTTAAAGTGAATGTCCTGAATGATAGGTACTCAGTACTTATGTTGTGGTTCTTATAAGAGCTTACGTCTAGCGTTTTTTTTTTTAAATAATTGTGTAGACCTTAGTTTTTTTTTTTTAAGTTGACATACTATATGATTTCCAGACCGTCAATACAAACGCCCAGAAATGGTAAAAATGCCATTCATTTGGCCATTTCATTGGCGGGTCGGAAATCACATGCCAGGGCCCAGACCTACTCGAACCACTCGTTGGCTTCAACCCAGTCGAGCCAAAAATATTTCTCCCGATTTAACCTATCGACATTGACCTTATCCCTTTCAGGTATGCTTACGCAGTATCTTAAGTCAGCGTTTCCATCCCCCGAGTCAATCCGCTCATATAGGATACGAAAATCGGATGTTAACAGTACATGAGATCATGGATCTATTAACCGACTTCCCCGAACTAGATATGCTCAGCACGGATTCTGACTTTAAGCCCAAATTATTCAACTTTGGTAGAGGGTTCTGATATTGAGATCCCAAACCGTGATATATGGAATAATGGCGGACAGTTACTTGATCCAAAAGGAATCGTTTGGTATACCGATGGATCAAAAATTGATTCAAGAGTTGGCGCCGGTGTGCATGGAACCAATTACAAGATCACGAAATCACTTGGAAAGAGTCCTAGTGTTTTACAGGCCGAGCTTTACGCTATTGAGACCTGTGCAAATATAAACTTGCAACCAGGAATCAAAGGTGCCGCTATACACATACTCACCGACAGCCAAGCGGCGCTTAAAGCACTGATCTCCCACCTGATCAGTTCTAAGTTGCTTCGACAGTTTACAAAACCTGGCCTATAAAATAAAGTAAAATTGTGGTGGGTATCGGGTCATGTAGACGTTGATGGCAATGAAACTGCAGATCTGCTAACCAGAAAAGGTTCCTCTGAGTTGTTCATTGGACCTGAACCCTTTTGCTAAATATCTGATTCTGCCTTCAAACTAACCTTAAACAATTGGGAACCCAACATGTGCATTTCCCATTGGAATAACTCCCAAGGCCTCAGACAAGCTAAAAGAGCTGTCCAACCCTTCCAAAAAAAGGCAGCTGATATCCTAAAATATAACAGAAATGACATAAGAAGGCTTGTGAGCTTCCTTACCGTTCACTGCCAATTACTGTACTACCTAATAAGAATTTCAAAAGATATCACCTGTCGCCTCTGCCTAGAAGAGGACGAAACTGAAGAACACATACTATGTGAGTGTGTAGCTCTGTGTAGAATTAGGAGAAGCTTCTTTCTTAAGGAGATAATATCTGCATTAGACCTAAGGAACTCCTCTGCAGCCGTGATCATAGCTTTCATAAGGAAAGTAGAAGTACTGTTGTCCTTGAAAGTGGTCTCTGGCACAATAGATCTTTCTGATCGCAATGTCATTTGGGCGTGGCCACAATCCTATTTAAAAAGAAATACTTTTATCTGTCGCCCATCTAGCAAGATGGTAAATACTTGACACGTTCGTCGAATCTGACAAGTAGCCATATGCATCCAGGTGCAAGAATGTTTCAGATGGGATGTACCCACCCACCAAAGTGTTTCGGAAATACCCAAGACATTGTCGATTCTAAACATACTTTTGACCCTTTCTCAGCAATGACATACTCGGGTTTGTTATTCAATTGGCAACCAGCAACCAATAAGAGCCATCCTACAAAACAAGCACCCAACGCCTCCATCGAACTAAACATAATAAAAATGGACGTGTAGCGCGTAAAGTACTCTATATAAGTAAACGAAATGTGGTGAAAAGAATGAAGTTCCACACAGATAATGTTTTAAGGCCCATTGCGTTTTGGGATAGAATGCTCTAGACGGATGAATCAGTGATTCGATTAAAGCATAATCATGGTCGAACTTACGTCTGGCGAACAAAGGAGCAAGTACTCGCATACAAATGCGTTAAACCAACTTTTAAAGGTCAAGATAAAGGAGTTATAATGTGGAGATGCATTTCCTCTGACGCGGTCGGCAAAATTGTTATTCTGGAGGGAATAGTCACAGGTGCAGTTTACTTAAATATCCTAAAAGATGTGATAATACCTGAAGGACAAAGGCTTATTGGAGGTGATTTAATAGCGTGAAATGGCAGATTCTCATCGAAAACCTCTGGTGTCTTTTAAAATTAAGGATTGCTGAGAAGACTCTTCGTAATCTGTCGGAATTAAGATCTCTAATAGAGTCAGAGTGGGCCAAAATAACTCTGGATGAGTGCAAAAAGTACACCCGTAATATACCAACCAGATTGGCTAACATGTCTCAATTGCAAGGCGGGCACTGGTGCTATTAACTTCTTTTTAACCTTCTTTTTTTTTGTTGCTGAAGTATTTACATTATGTTCGCATCAAATTACAATCTTCTTCTTTTCCTTACGGCGAAGTTATGACCATGGAGTAGAAGGATCACAACCCTCCCACTTTACTGCATCCCTACTGGTCCGCCTGTGGGGTTTGACGGTTTGACCTCAGGAAGTACCGGCAGCCTTCCCGGTTTCGGATCACTTCGTCACTGAGGCTAATCAAATGCTGATGTTTTTGCATTTGTGTTATCCAGTTGTTTTTTGGTCTGCCTTTTTTGCGCAATTGTGTAGGAACGTTGATTGCTACTGCCTTTTTGACGGCGTTCGAAGGATCTCTTAATTGAACATAATACCAACTGAGCCGGTCATGCTATATCTTGCTTGTGATGGGTTCTTTCACATGACGGCTTTTCCAGCATTGTGAACGGTATGTGAGCGCCAGACGCACAACTGCGGTGTAGAGCCTTCTTCTCAGCTTAAGAAACATTTTTAGGTTACAAAAGATTGCGGAGTTTTCCCGCCACTTCATCCATCCTAAGCTTGCGATGATTGATGTCATCATCACAAGTTGCTTCGGTATTGATCATAGATCCCAGATATTTGAACTTTTCGCACTTGGAAAGCACTTTTCCATTCAAGTAAATGTCTGCAATAGGCCTGTGTGATTCAGAGAACGGGATGCAAGATACTCTGTTTCTTTTTTGAACTAATACGGTACCCATTTCCCTCCAAAACATCCACCCATACATCAAGTGCTTGTTGCAGGGACGTTTGATCTTCACTTATGATAGCTCCATCGTCAGCAAAGAATAACTGATGAACTTTGAGAACCGTCACTTTACTTTCAAGCAGATAATCAAGGACTGCAATAAATAGCAAAGGACTGAGGACACTCCCTGGTGTACACCGGCTACTTTGATTGGGAACTCTTCGGTGACTCCTGCGGGGCATCTTACTCTTGTCCTTGCTTCCTCATACATGTCCATGATCATGCGCACGTAGGTTTCTGGAACTCCTCGTTTTCTTAGCGCCACCTATAAGAGATCTCTTGGTTGTCTATCAAAGGCTTTTTTTAAAATCAACCACATCATATGCAAGTCCTTTAAGGAATCACGATGTTTCTCCACTATGATCCTGATCCTTATACCTTGGATTGCATCTGTTGTTGATTTACCCGAGACAAATCCGCACTGGTCATCAGGTATCCGTACGCTCTAAGCACTTCAATTTCTCAACAAGACACCAGCGCTGCTCAACTCAACATTGCCGGACAGCAAGTCGAGAAAGTAAGCAGCTTTCTATATTTAGGAAGTATTGCCTCTGACGATGGTGGTACCGAACTGGATGTGATCAGCAGAATTCGTAAAGCAAAGGCAGCGTTCGGAATGCTGTTTAAAATCTGGAAAAGCAATATTTTCAGAAAAAGTACTCCATTATGGGTGTAGTAGTTGGAAAGTGACCAATGGTTAGTTGGTTGATTTAAGAGGGTGAGCTTATGCTCTTCACTTAACCGTTTCCCTCGTCTGTCAAGCTGTAGGAAAAGTGATGTAATATGGGAATTAAGTGATGAGAGAGAATGTAGGTATTGGGATCATGGGAGCATCAAAAAGGAAATTTTGTCGGGAAATCGTCTAGCGAACTCCAATTTCTTACTTAGGTGTGTTAGATCCGGTATCCTTGGGGATCCCAGTATCTTCAGTCAGAGGAAGTGTTCTATATCTTCCTCCTCCTCCTCCTCACAGATTGTTGTTTCAGCTAGCCCGAGTCTGAACTAGTGTTTACTGAGATTGATGTGACCAATACCGTCACAAGGAAGCTGCACACCTTCATAAATAGATGTCTTCGCAACATCCTAAGGATCTTCTGGCCGAAACGTATGACCAACTACACGCGATAACAGCCAATAGACACCAAAATACGGAGGAGAAAGTGGCAGTGGATTAGTCACACCTTACGGCGCGAAGACAGCTCCATTGCGAAATACGCCACACAATGGAATCCACTTATTCAATCAGGCGGACGAGTGGGCCGTCGAGGAGGAATCCTGATCATTGGGGATGACTTGAAGGGAGCTCAAGCGCGTTTCAGAACTCCGAACACGATGGTGCGCAGGCGTTGTTGGCGCCCTATGCCGCACGAGGGGTCAGAAGACATAAGAAGTAACAACAATTGGAAAATTAATGTCGATAAGCTTTCCAAAATGAAACTAGATTATTTAAACCAAAGGGTTTTTCAATAAGGACATAACAATTTTGTATTTAAATGAAACACAGAATAATTGAGATATCGGGCTGGAATTTATTCCAGTTATAGTAGACATGTTAGATTTAAGTATGAAATTCGATTTCGTTCATATAAGAACCGCGAGAACGTTTGCAGCGATCGACTCTTTGGAGCTAATTTTACAGTACTCTTCCACACATATCGGCCGGAACGTTGGCAATTTCGCCTTCAATATTTTTCCTGAGTTGGAACAACTTTGGCTTGTTGGCATAAACCAACGACTTAATGTAACCCCATAAAAAAAATCGATTGGCGTTAAATCGCATGAACGAGCTGGCCATTCGATCGGACCAACTTCGATCAATTGTTTGACCAGGTGTGTGGCATGTGGCACCATCTAGTTAGAACCACAGATCACTGATGTCAAGTTCATCCAATTTTGGTGAAAAATCGTCTTCCAACATGGCACGATAGCAAACTCCATTGATCGTCACACGGCGATCATTTTCATCGACGAAAAAATACTGTCTTCGGCATGAAATCCACACCACACGGTCACTTTTTGTGGGTGCAATGGTGATTCTCTTGAATCACATGAGGGTATATTGCTGTCCACTAACAAATATTTTGCTTATTGGAAAAGCTAAAAAAGTTTAAGGGTACGTCTGTATTAAAATACAAAATTGTTATGTCTCTATTGGAAAACCCTTTACTAATGGAACTCGTACATCTCTAAGCTCCAAAACTCTTTTTCTTTATGTGTTGCTTCCATCTAAATTTGCGTCGATATGGTATTTGATTGTTGTTTATTGCGAAAGGTATTGGATTTTCTTTCAAATATCTGTAGTTTATATGGGTTGATTTGTCCTCATTTAATTTGATTCTCCATTTCTTTGTCCAAAGCATTACTCGTATAATGTTTACGGTCTTCTGGCAGTTAACAGTAGCATCTTTAATGGTATTTAATATCATTAGTAGTGCGGTGTCATCAGCAAAAGTAGCAACCTTAGCTTCTGACGGCGTTAGTAAGTCGCTAGTGTCTGAAAGATACACAATGGGTCACAGTACACTGCCTTGGGGTACTCCAGCATTTATTCTCTATAGAGTCGTGCATCCTCCTTTATATTTGATCCTGATTTAAGGATCTCATTCCTTTCAGAGATGTACAAAAATGCCGCACTATGAAAATTGTATGATTTTGTGACTTCCGGGTGCGTTCCACCCATATTTTGAATGTATGTAGGTAGGATTGCAGTTTTTCTGTGATATGCTTATACTTTTTGATGTATAAAACAAAAAAACACTCTAGTTGAAAACGCATTAGTGCTCTAGACCGCGACAAAGTGATTTGTGAACAGTTAAGGAATTTTACAATGGTTTTATGCGAAGCAAATAAAGGACGTATTCTCGCTGTTCATGGCGAACATTTTTCAAATAGGCGTTGTTTCGCAGACGTTGTGAGATGGCTTTTGAAGAAATTAAGCTCGACGGGCAGTACTGAAAGATAACCTGTGAGCGGGAGGCCCCCCCCCCCCCCCAAAAAAAAAAACGACAACACGGCAAAATCATATTTTGAAGCGCATGTCTCTGAAAAACCGGTTCGCAACTGCCAAGGAATTGAGAAAAGACTTGAACGAGAGATGGTCTATTAATATCAGCACTCGGAGTGTTCAGTGCCGGCTGAATTAAGTGGGTCTATTTAGGTGTGTTGATGAGAAGTCTCTAAATCCAATCTGTGGAATTTAAGAAAGTTATTAGTTCTTAATATTTTTCCCTGAGATCTCCTCGAGTGATTTGAAAATGGGTTTGCCTAATGCTCGCGCATATCTACTGGGTGAGGGTTTTTTTTTCGGTTGCGACCTCGCAACTGCGGCAGTGTGAATTATGTAGGATATCTAGTCTGACTGCGTGATCTCCTATCGGCCAGTGTCCCGTGGTGATCGCTGTTATTCTGGCGATGTCTTTACGCATTCTGTTTAGGGAGTCGTCTGTCTTTGCCTTGTTGTAGTTTGATCACATCTTTCTAGATATGACACAGTTTGTTGGCCTAGCCCATCTGAGGTTGGCTTTTCTAAGGAAGATTGAGGAGATTTTTGCCTTAACTGCTCCCAGCGAAATGTGAACTGGTTTTGCTAGTGAGCAGTGAAGAGCTGAGCCTTGCCTAGCCAGTCCGTCGGCTTGTTCGTTCCCATAAATGTTACTATGCCCTGGAACAAAAGTCAGGATTATCCTGAATTGACCATCTAGCGATGCTAGCTCACTTCGGCATTCTTTTACTAGTTTGAATGATAAAGTAACCGAGGCAATAGGTTTAATAGCTGCTTGGCTGTCAATAAATATAGCGATCTTTTGACTTGGCGTTACATTTGTGTGTAGTTTGATCTGGCGGCAGGCTTCGCGGATAGCGAGTAATTCCACCTATAAACACTGGCGGTATCCGGAAGTCTATATGATTTTGAGATGTTCAAGGATTCAGAAAACACAGCCGCATCCATCCTTGAACCGTCTGTGTAGATTGTTAGATCAAAATCCTTGACCACCTGTCCATCTTGCCATTCTATTCTTGAGGGGAATTATACGAAAGATCATTTTGGGGGTAATGCAATCAGTTGGAGTTGATACGAGTTCTCTAGGAATCCAAAAAATTACTATGGCCGTCGGGTTTCGCAGTCTAGCATCCAGACTCTTTGAGTCTGATCGCGCTATGTGCTGTAATCTTTGTTATGTGTAGATCTAAAAGTAAGAGATGCAGACGAACCGTTAGAGCATCTGATGGTGTTGTCCGTAGGGCGCCTGTGATGCCTACACATGCTGCTCTCTGAACCTTGTTAAGTTTGGTTATATTTTTAGCCTTTTCTTAGAGCCGGCCACCATACTTTTGAGCCATATGTGAGGATAGGACGTACTACAGTTGTGCACATCCACAGGGTCAATTTTGGTTGCAGGCCCCATCTTTCGCCGAAGGTTCTGTTACAGGCACAGAAAGCTATATATGCTTTCCTTACCCGTTGTTTTATGTTTAGTTTCCAGCTAAGTTTAGGATCCAGGATAACTCCTAGATACCTGGCACTGGGTGATAGGGAGAGTGATTGGCCATTTAGTCGAGGAAGTGTGAAGTCATCATCTTCATCTTGCAATAGAATCAATGTTCTCCATGTTACCTTTCGACTGTTTCTGCGGTATGTAATAGCTAGTAAGGACGATGCTTGAAACAATATATCCGTACCATGATAATTAAAATCTTAGGGCTTAAAAAGCAAAAACAAAAACAAAAACCTAAAGCAAATTAAAACGAACTGCTCTGGTAATGAAAATTAAAGCGAAATCTCACGTCAAAGTTTAATCCTTCTCAATTCTATTCCAGTAAATTCTGTGTGGTGCTTAGAACAGATATTAATTTCATCTTACAAAGGGGATCCGACTATACTATATGGATGTTACTACAGCCACCCACACAATATACACATACGCAAATAACTAAGTATAACAAAATAATTGGCTCTAAATAATGTTCCCAGTAGCAACGGGTGAATACTCTTTCTTTATTTCAATTAAGGTACGTCGACAACGACGACGACTGGGGTCCTTCAGCAGAAATAGCTAAGCAACCACCCCGCTCCGAAAGCAATCTATGGTCTCGCTGTCGAATGGCACATCTCAAAACTCACATGGGTGTTCAACGGACGGGAGCCGGGGTGGCATCAAAGACCATGGACGTACGAGTAAGTGTGTGCTGATTACCGCACAACAGTGCATACGTACCTACCTACACACAATCCACAGAGATAAGACTACTCGAAAACAACCCCATCTCTTTGCAGCTAGTACACATTCTAGCAATCTATTTAAATTGAGAGCAAAAAAAAAAAGAAGCAAAAGTAGAAGAAAAAGAGGAGAGAACATGAAAACTCAAAAGCGCGGCTATCAGAAGGGTTTGGTGTGGGAGGACGAAGAAGGATAAAAAAAAAAAAAAAAAACAAGAAATTATGTCCCAGCGCTACTTCACATTCGTCGAGTTTATATCCCAATTTTTAGTCCTTCCACAAAAGTTCACATGTGTACAGCTGCCACCCACCCTAGCAGCGCCATCTTCGGCGACCACCCCTTGTCGCCTGCTGGCAACCCTCTCTGCGATACACCTCATTGCTGGCACTTAGACCCGTCGTTTTTCAAAACTTTCTTTTGTGTTCTCGTGCACGCGGGGGGTGAGTGCCGAGAGTGAGTGGGAGTGCGAGTGGGAAGCGGGGTGGTTTATAACACATGGAGCCTTTGCTAGTGGATACAGCGTACGGCGATACGTGAAGCCGTACATGCGGCCAACATCGTCGGAGGGTTGGGCGCAGTGGGAGAGTGTATTTAAATTCGACCCTTATAAAATGGAACAAAGGGACAGCAGAGCACACGAGTACTCGTATATGTGTGGCACTGAACGTGTGTGTCTGTGTATAGTTCGGGCAGGGAAGGCAGAAAAGGGTGGCAGTGGCAGTGGCGGTGGCGATGATGGTGTAGCCACCATCACAACGTACGAGTTGAGCTCCCGGAGGAGCTGAAGAACATAAATGAAAGGCGGACTAGTTCCTGGATGGTATTCCCATCTGCCACGGGGAAAATAAGAAACAACATCTGTGCGAAAGCTTTTTCCAGGATGACATAGCCACACAATCTCATGAGTGGCTTTGCGTCCTGGCATGGGGCTTGGGCATGGGGTGTTCGTTCATCCTGTGCTCTCACAGCACAGCACAGCACAGCACAGTGTTATGTGTAGAACGGTACGGTATGTTGCGCTGGTTTTTGTCAGTTGATTTTCAAGTGACGCGGTGGGTTGAGTTTTGGGAGCCACAGACACAGCGCGCACAATGTATTGCAGAGGCAATATATCAAGCCCGGCGCTATGGCAGCGATGCTTGTCACAGAATAAGCACAGATACACACAATATCAATAGGCAATGGCAAAAGCGGTGTTTATATGTTTTCTATTTAGTTCTCTGCTGAGTGAATGTCAGGCATTCCACTCATATGGCTTTTGGGGTTATCTAAAACAAGATGGCCGACGGCCTGTCATGTGATTGGATATACAAAAAGCGCCGAACACAGTTCCTATGTGGATAAGTGGGAGATGGGGTGGGCGGCTGGGGTGAAACCCAATGTACAGCATCTCACATATGATGTATGTATGTAGGTAGAGGACCATTCGTTCGTTCGTTTGTGTTTGACTACGCTTTCAGTGCTGTGTATCCAATGCCATTATATATTAGAAGTCCTTTCTATGTATGAAAAGGGAATATAACTATATATGCCTGGACACAAAGAGACGTTTTGCAGATACCATATGAGTTAGATACTTCATAGCGTTCGCTTATACATATACCTATCCACCCCCGTCTCGGTGGAATTCGAGATGTTCTCGTACATAATTTAGTTGGTGTGATTTTGGATATATACGGGGTGGACACTGGCGTGTGTATACACACGGACATTTTACGTGGGTGGCGTGGTGGTGGTGCTGGGTTGAAACCATGCAGCGACATACACAAGAGTCCAAGCTAGATTGGCATAGAAACTCCTCATGACAGCAATGATGATGATGACGCTCTTGTTTAGCTTCGTGCATGGCTACACAAAAAAAAAAGGATGTGTGCGATGCCATTTCGAGGGGGTATGGGCGGTGAAAGGGTTGAATACTATTTTGGTGACGAACAAAATTCGGTAAACCACATGAGAGGTTTAAGAGTATAACAAAGAAATTGCACTTTAGCATTTAGTGGATTGAATTTAGCGTGCATTGGTTAAATAGGAATTGAGATGGATTACGAATGGTGTTTCTTGTGTTTGATAGACAATAAATAATGTGGTAACAAGGGAATTCAATGATTGATTGTAGGGCATATAGAATTGAGTAATGGATTACCTAAGGAATGCTTTGCACTGCTTCAAGTAGTTAAGAAGTCATTCTGGGACGATTTTTTTTTTATAATGAATTTTAAGAACTTATTAAAATTGATTTTATTAGATGTGACATAGATTTTGACATATTAATGAAGTTTTGGGTTTCGTACCGAAATAGTAAAATGAATTCAACATGGTTCCTGTATGTCCATCTGTCCGCCAGTATGTCTGGCTGACGCTTGTAGCTTTTGAGCCGATTTACCTAGGGAAATAACAGAGACAAAAGTTCTTTGGAGTCACCATGGTTGCCGTCCTCGATATTGAGGGATCGATTAACAACGTTACCCCTAGATTGAACGTGCATAAGTAGAGGCTTCGCTTGGTGTACTGATAAACCAATTGTGAAGCAATCGAATTATTAGTAGAAAACTGGGCGCAGCCTCTACTCGAAGTTTTGTTGGTAGATGAACACCACAAGAAGGTCTTCAGGGTGATCCCCTATGTAGACAACGTTGGTAAAGCTGCTTTGGGGAAGCACCTAACTACTCTGAGGGTGTTAATGCAGAATATCATTGCTAAATTCTCCATCTGGGCTCATAAATAGTTTGGGTTCAGAAGTAAGTATTCGACGATTGACCAGGTGCAGAGAATTACTGATGAAATGGAGAAATCACTTGAAAAGAAAAAGATATGCTCAAGCGTATTTCTTGTCGTCTCGTAAGCCTTTGATAAGGTGTGGCATGATGGCTTGAATTGCAAATTACGACAAGTTCTCCCTGTATGCCTATACGAGATTCTAGAATCATATCTCGGGAATGGACTCTTCCGTGTTAGACATGGAAATGAATACTCGGAGCTCAAAGAAATTTCGGCCGGTGTACCGCAAGGAAGCGTTCTTGAGCCACTTCTCTATCTGTTATATACTCGAGATATACCGAAAGTAGATGGCACTAACCTGGCTACGTTTGCCGATGACACCGCTATCCTAGCCGTAGGTAAAACAATCGAAGAAACGACTGCAAAACTGCAAAACGCACTGAATAAAATAAATGAATGGACGAGGGACTGGCGGATCGCCCTCAACGAATCTAAATCTGTTCACGTGAATTTCACTTATAAGAAAACTAATGTCTTGCCAATTTTCCTAAACTTGACCCGAATACCTTTTGCAAACGAGGCCAAATACTTTGAAATGACACTCGACGCAAAACTGAAATGGAATTCGCACCTGAAAATGAAACGTAAAGAACTCGAAATCAAATATAGAGAAATGAACTGGTTGCTCGGAAAAAACTCCCAGCTCAGTACTGAGAACAAACTGCTTTTATACAAGCAACTGCTAAAGCCGGTGTGGACTTACGGTATACAACTTTGGGGCTGTACCAAGAAAACAAACGCCAATATTTTACAAACTTTTCAAAATAAATTGCTAAGAGAAATTATCCACACACCGTGGTATACTATATCCACAGGGATCTCGGAATTCCGACAATCGAAGCTGAAATTAGAAACTTCGCGAGAAAGTATAGAAACCGACTAATCGGACATGTCAACAATACAATCCTACAAATTCTGGATGAAAGCAATTTATTATTGCGTCGACTACAAAGGACGAAACCTTTCGACTTGGCGAGATAGGAATCAACCGCGCCTAGATTGCGGAACATGCAGGATCTTTCAGTGGAAAGTAACCTGCCAAACGAGTTTTTTCATGATAGAAAAATTGCTTGATAAGGTCCTTCTTAGTTGCAATATATAAAAAAATTAAATCGCAGGGTGGTTTTTTTTAGTCAGTAAGAATCTAACACAACAATGAGCACACGCTTACTATCCTCATAGTGTCTATGGAAGATTTTTTCACCAACCCTCGGAAAAAAAAAAAAAAAAAAAATTGATAAATTCTCCATCTGGGCTCATAAATTTTTTTTTTTTTTTATAATTTGCGCGCGCCAAATGGGATATGAATACCATTAAATTATTTCAGGGCACGGGCGTTTGAAGAAATTGAGAGAGAGAGAGAGAAAGAAAGATTGGTGTAGAGGGTTTGAAACTTAGGTGGAATTAAGTTTCAGTAAACTCCAAGGGTGGCGTCCAGATAACTGGGGAGCTTGTTTGTTTTGCTTTTTTTTTGTCGTTGCTCATGATTCACAGTATTTTCTTCCCTCCACCTGATGTCATCATCACGATCAAGTTGCATTTAAGCCATATGTTATTATTTATTTTTCTTTCTCGTTAATTCGTAGGAAAAAAGAAAGCTATGGACACACTTGAAAGGTCAAGCCTAGTGTCCTCCTCCTGCCGCCTTTTGAGTGTGGACATATACAGTTAGGTGCAAAATTGAAAATTACTCGAAAATTAAAACAGTTTTTTTTTTCTAAAAACATAATTTTTTATTTCAATGGACTTCAGTTAATAAGATTAATTTAAAAACAACATAATTTCTGTACATATTGTATGCGATTTGTTAACTTTACATTGGTTCAACTTGATTGTGATGATGACATTAGGAGGACGGAAAAAAATACTGTGAATCATAAGCAACGACAATATGCAATATAACAAACAAAATGCTCCCCAGTTATCTGGACAGCCACCCTTGGAGTTCACTGAAACTTAACTACCACCTGAGTTTCAAACCAAATACACTAATCTGTCTTTTTCTCTGTGTCTTCCCCTATCACCAAAATACTCCCGTGTTCTAAAAATTAGTAAAGGGTATTCATATCCCCTTTAACACGTGCAAATTATAAAAAAAAAAAAAAATTTTGCACCAAGACAAAATAGAACCAATAGATAATAAGGATGAAATCTATCAATATTTGGTCCAAAGGCCCTTGGCTTTTTTTTTTACGGCTTGGATGTGGCGTATCTCACTCTCTGCAAGGGTTGGGCAGTAGCTTATTGGAATTTTGGTCCATTGTTCTTGAAACCTGTCCCATAAAACAGCTATAGAAGATGGTGGGGAGTCGTACTCTTTGTGAAGCGCCGTTTTTAAATATGCCCACAGATTTTCGATAGGGTTTAAGTCGGGGCCTTGGGCAGGCCAGTCCAGAATTGAAAATGGTTGAGTTTGAAGCCATGCTTGCACTGATTTGGCCATGTTCTTGGGGTCCCTATTATGTTGAAAGGTTATTTCTGATGTGGGTAAGGGCATGGACCTTATCGTTTTCATCAATTTTTGTCTCATTATGTTTTTGTATACATGTCCATTTTGCTTTCAATTAAATGTATTTCCCCTACCCCGAACGCACTCATACAACCCGAGAACATGATCAAACCACCACCGTGCTTTACGGTTTGTTTTACATGCTTTGGCTTCAATGACTCACCCGTTCTTTTTCAAGCCCACGATCTTTCATCTGTGCAGTAGCGGTTGATTTTAGTCTCGTCAGACCATATTACCTTCCTCCACATTTGTTCCGACCGGTTTTCGTATGCCTTCGCAAAGGACAATCTTGCCTTAACATTTTTTCTATACAGGGCTGGCTTCTTCTTCTTTTCTACAGCCTCAAGATCTAGCTTACGAAGAGAGCGATTTGCTGTCCATCGGTAATTCTCTTACCGGTAGCATTTTCCAGCTCTTTCGCAGCCTCTGCACCTGTGGAAACCGTGCTAGATAAGACATACCTTGCAAGAGATCTTTCATCCTGGTTAGAGAGTTTCTTCGGCCTCCCACGTGGAGGTTCTTCGAAGTGGAGCTGACACTTTTTCTTCAACCGGATAACACTGGTCTGACTTATGCTACATTTCGTCGCCACATATCGAGTCGACTTACCCTCCACTAGAAGTTTTTTCACTTCATTTAGCACATTTTTTGGGAGAGGCTTCATTTTATTCTCTTGATATTATATTTGAGTAAATTTTTTTCTACATTTCACCTTAAAATATTCAGCACGCAGTATACAAGGAACAATTTCAACAGTAGCACGCAAACGAAGCCCTTGAAATCGAAACAATGACTACGGATGCGCATATGAAAACATCTGGTGTAAAAATGATTTACAATAAATCGTATCAATCAGATGTGGGAAAAGGTGTCAGCTGCTCCGAAGAAAAGAGGGAGCTTATAATGAAACTTAAAGCGTATGGGCTGAGAATTACAGAAATTTCAAACACATTAGGATGCTCTGGAAAAGTGATGTAAAGGGTCTTTCATTAAGCGCTTTCTATCTTCAAATTTAAATAAAACAAAGTGTGTATGAGATGCCATTATGTATGGAATATAACATCGTTCAAATGTTCGCCGCGGCTTCTCTGGGTGGCGCGCATCCGAAATGTCCAATTTTCCATGACTCTGGCGCATAAATCAGGCTGAATTTGACCGATGGCATGGGTTATGTTAGCTTTGAGGACTTCAGAAAACCCCATAAGAAAAAGTCTAACGGGGTCAAATCGCACGATCTCAGTGGCCAGTTCACATCACCTCCACGTGAGATGACCATGCCCTCGAATCGATCGATTAAGATTAGAAATAGATTCAGAATGGAGCTTTATAGATCTGTTATTCATGATCTCAAAAATTCGAAGTCCCCTGGATTTAATGACATACAAAATATTTGTATCAAAAATCTGCTCAAAATCGGCATAAAATTCATCCAAAAACTTTTTAACTGCTGTATGGTAATTGGATAACTGCTAAAGTAGTTCCAATTTTGAAGCCAGGAAAGAACGCTAGATATAGCACGGGTATGGTCCTTCTTGACGTTGAAAAACCTTTCGATACAGAACGGCACAATGGCCTACTGCACAAACTTCTCAGGTAAAATTTTCCAATACACCGAGTCAGAATCATTTAATTCTTTTTATCGGGGTGAACGTTCAAAATTATTGTACGTAACTCTCTTTCGAATGGCTTTATAGTAGAAGCGGGTGTACCTAAAGGTTCGGTGCTTGGTCCAATCCTCTTTAATATATATATATTCGACTTTTTTAGACTTAGGTAGGTAGGTAGGTAGGTAGGTGTGGTTGTGACAGCATGCTATGCTGAAACATAATTAGCGCAGAGTCGCCGTTTTAATACCACAACTCAAGTGACCTAAATTGTTGTAGAAACTGACGTTAAACTTGTGGGAAAGGAGAAAAAAGATTATTTAAAACCACCCCGTGGTTGTCTTCGCTAGCTCACTAATATTATCAAAAAGGTGTCTGTATAAGGTGCCTGACCCTGCCAAGGGCCGGACAATTACAAAGGAAGTGAAGGATTGTTTCAGGCTCGTTGGCATATGGCCAACAATATGCAATATTGCAGCTACGACAATGTGCATTAAAAGTAATGCCCAGTCTGGCTGCGTGGACTCCTATGGGCCAATGGCCAGTGCTAATTGCCAGAACTCTAGCAATATCTGCCCAGTTTCTGTTTAATAGCTCTTGTGTTCTGCTCCAGTTATACTTGGGCCACATCTGCCTGGATATGACACAGTTCTGCAACCCTCGCCATCTATTACCAGCATCTGCAAGGAAATGAGTAAAGATTCTACCCTTAAGGGCCCCTAACGGAATGTTGACATCCTCCGCACGGGAGCAGTCAAGGGCAGATCCCTGCCTCGCCAATTCATCAGCCCTTACGTTTCCGTCAATGTTACTATGACCAGGCACCCAGATGAGGCTGATCCTAGATCGATGACCGAGTGCGGCAAGCCCCTTCTTGCATTGTTCAACAAGTTTGGAGGAGGAAGCCGCTAATATGATGGCTTTGATAGCGGCCTGGCTATCAATGAAAATGGCTATGGTGTTAAGTTGTATCGATGTATATTTGAGGAGGCGGCACGCCTCTCGTACAGCAAGAACTTCCATCTGTAATACGCGGCATGAATTGGGAAGACGGAATGAACTGGAGATATTGAGGGATTCAGAAAAGATTCCCGCCCCTACCCCGCAGTCCATTTTCGACCCGTCAGTGAAAATGGTTGTTTTGAACTCGTTAGTCACCGTGCCACATTTCCATTCCGCCCTGGAAGGGAATCTCACAGTGACATCATTGCGAAAGTTCACCCTGGGAGTTATGTAGTCGGTCGGATTTGCCGCCAACTCCCGAGGTAGCAGATTAAGGATGCTGTTGTGGCCGTAGAGACTATCGCACCAGCTACCTGTTTCTCTTAATCTAACCGCGCTACATGCTAATATGTACTTTATATGAGGGTCGAATGGTATAAGGTGAAGGATTACGTTCAAGGCTTCAGTTGGGCATGTTCTCATCGCCCCCGTAGCACCTAGAGCCGCAGTCCTTTGTACTTTGTTGATGAGTTTGGTAATGTATGCTTTCTTAACCGCCGGCCACCAAACTAGCGATCCATAGGAAAGAATAGGGCGCACCACCGCAGCATACATCCAAATGACCATCTTCGGACGGAGTCCACATTTCTTACCGAATGTTTTGCTACAAACCACACAGGCTTTCTTTACCCGCTGTTCAATGTTAAGCTTCCAGGTTAATTTAGGGTCGAGTACCACACCTAGGTACCTGGCACTAGATGATAAAGAGAGTAATTGGTTATTAAGCCGTGGAGGCATGAAAGCCGGTATTTTGGTTTTTGTGGTAAAGAGCATCAGTTTTGCTCGGATTGACGCTAAGTCAACGTTACAACGGATATGGTGGAAACTCTATTACCGAGTGTCGATTGAATGATTCTGGTTTTTAGCACAGTCACTATCTACTTGCTAATAAACTCCCCTACACCCAGTTGGGACAGAGCTTCCCGAATCGATTCAGTACTAACGTTATTGAAAGCACCTTCAACATCTAAAAAGGTGGCAAGAGTAAATGGTTTGTAGTGTATTGTCTTTTCTATCGTACGCACAACTTCATGGAGCGCCATCTCAGTCGATCGCCCCTTAGTGTACGCATGCTGAGATTTTGATAGAAGGGATGTATCTATTGTATTACGGATGTGCGTATCTAATACACGTTCCAACGTCTTAAGGAGGAAAGATGACAAGCTGATGGGTTTGAAATCCTTTGCAGATTCATGCCCCCGCTTCCCCGCTTCCGGGATAAACACAACACGATCACGCCTCCAACTCAGGGGGACGTGGTTTAGAAGAATACAGCTTCTAAAGATCGGAACTAGCCAAGGGACCACCTGATCCAATGTTTTTTGCAGCATTACCGGGAGTATGCCGTCAAGTCCAGCTGATTTATAGGGAGAGAAGCTGGAAATGGCCCAAGAGGTATTAAACTCTGTAATTGTTGTCTTAATGTCATTCCAAGATGAGGATTGCACATCTTGAGGGCAATTTGAGCGGGTAATCTCACTTTTGCACCCTGGAAAGTGAGTTTGCATTAAAAGCTCCAGAGACTCGCTAGAAGATTCCGTCCAAGTCCCGTCCGGCCTTTTGATAAAGGACGGACTGGAGTGTTCCTTGGATAGGATCTTACTCAGTCTGGCAGAGTCCTTAATGGTTTCAATGGACTGACAATAGTCCATCCAAGCCAGAGACTTGGCCCTTTTAATGGATTTCTTATATTCTTTTAGGCAATCCTTATATGGTTGCCAAAGCTTGTGTCGATAGCAGACATTGAAGATATCTCTGGTAATCTTCCTAAGATTAGAAAGATCTTCGTTCCACCATGAGGGACATTTTTTCTTACTGAATTAAATAAGGCACGAAACCTTAAAAGCCGTACCCAGGCCTTTTTCTAGGGTTGTGATCTTATCGTCAAGTTCCTTGACTGATTCGATTTTCGCGCCGGATGTTCTGTGAAGTTTAGATTTGTTAACCTGACCAAATTTGCACCAGTCAATTCTCTTAGGGTTTCTAAATGGCTTAGGTGCCTCGACCTCGAGGCTAACATTAAAGATTATCCATTTGTGATCAGACAAAGATGGACGATCGGATACTCGCCAATTAGTTACTCTAAGGTTGTCAATATTGGTCTTGAGTGTAATGTCTTCCCAACCTCTGAAATTATCCGAACTCGGAAAGACAAAAGTTGGTTTGTTACCCACATTACAGACAGAAATGTTGGACATCACAAGGAAATCGAATAAAGACTCATCGCGTTTGTTGATTTCCGAGCTGCCCGAAAGCGTATGTCTGTATGTATTTCTAGACTTAGTAACCATGACTTTGCAATTTTTGCAGATGATACATTGAAAACAATTTGCAATCGAGACTAAATGTAGTTCAAAGATATTTTGAAATTTGGAAGATTAAAATTAATGCTTCAAAGACTCAGGCCGTCGTTTTTACTAGAAAAAGAATAGCCTGTTTATTACCAAGCAACAGAATAACTTTAAATAATATAGAAACGGGAAAAATTTGTATCCCTTTATAAATCGAAAGTAAAAACTGAGCAATGAAAATAAGTTTATTATATTTTCAATTATTTTTGCGATGTTGTCCATATTTTGTAATTGTAAACATCAATTGTAGGAAATGAGAATGAGACATAGCTACGAGTAAGATAAAAACAGACCTCTTGGCTTAGACTAAACCCACTAACACAAATAGAAATCTGTTCAATTAAGGCATCGTAATGCAACAATGCAATCTCCTTCGATACTGTCACAGGTCGTTTCTTACTGCTATAAGAACACCACCACCAAGCTCCATGTCTGTGGCAGTGGATCTGTTCATCCATCTGATGTAAACAGTTCCATGTCGAAAAAATGTTCCGTCAGCCAACTCTCAATCAAGAGACATTTTTACATGAAGCTGAAAAAAAAAATTAAGTAAAACCCTACAAAGTAAATGACTTAAGAGTTTTTAGAAATTGGTGAAATTGCCCCATGAATTTACCAAATGAAATATGGCTTTCTATCGGATGTACATATCCGAGTTGCACCATTTTTAATTCAAGGGAGCAGGAGGGTGAGTCAGTGGACACGTTCATCACATCGCTGTACACGCTAGCCGAACGCTGCGATTTCTATTGAAGCTCAAGAGGAACGCCGACCTCTACAAAGCGCAGTTAGAGTATCATGCCAGCCCGCTACCCAATGACTACAGCCCGTCGGAACTTTTGTTAGGCCGCCGAAGTCGATGACAACGAGCTAAGAAGGAAGGAGGATAATAGGAGAGAGAAGCAAACACGAAACTTCAACCCAAGATATCGAGCAGTGCATCGAAACCCCTACAGGTTAGTTCCGTCGCAACAGCTATCATCTTACTCAAGCTCACCGTGCTGGAGAAATCAAAGAGCAAGCAAGGATAGACGAAGAGGTATCGCCAGCAATCAGTTTCGTCGTCAGGAAAAACAACATCGCCGATGAAGTCATTTGCTTCGGTACCACCATGTCTAACGCCTCAGTGTCATCATCACCGTCACCGTTGCTGGCGTCAAATTAGCAACTGTCGTCAGATTCCACAAGGAGCACCGGGTCACAAGGTTACCGGACTCGATACGGCCAACTGGTAGAACCCGTTGTGAGGAATGTGTCGGGAAACAATGGCAACACCAACAATACCAACCTACATATGTAAAAAGATATTTAAGTCAGACCACACTACTCGTAACCTCACCATACATTGCAACAGGTTTTAATAAGCTAATATACAATATATGTCACGGCTGACCGAGTAGGCAGTCTTGCCACAGAGTTAACCTGATGGTCAAACTAGCTCATGATCTTTGGACTAAGATATCCTCATCCTCTTCGATTACTTACCTTGTCATGGTGGGGATGCTCAGTAGGATTCTGGAGAGCGATTGCAGGAGGATCATCCAAGCTGTAAGGTCTCCAGAGGAAGATCCGAAACGATTGCGATGTGAGCAAATAGTAAACCGTACCCAAGGATGCAAGGCTGAGGGTAAAATCAGACGCTAACGAGCTCCTTCAGTTACCCTGGTAAGGGCCTGTCGTAAGTTGCCTTATCGCAGCAGAACAGACGTACAAAAATCGTCGCTCAGCTGGTCGTATTCTCCAGAAATTCAGCAACATTCCGGAGAACAAAATGAACGATAGGGTGAAAATCCTATTCGATTGGGCCAAGAAGATTGTCAGTACTGAACCCGGTAAGACTAACAGACACTTCACGTCTAAAAGATATAGATTGTTGGAAGAATCCGGGTTGGATTTAGAAATACCTAAGGTGCACAATACCAACACCTCCTTCAGGCCCTCCAACGTCCCATCCAAATCTTACAGCGAAGTCCTCAAAGACAGGTTTGTACTGGCAGTCACTCCAGATAAATGGAGAATGATCCCAGCGAAACTGCCGACTTGCATTCTAGATATTAGGAAAGAGAATCCCGGCCCACCTCCCAACTGTCGTGACGGCGGTTGGCATCAAGGTCATGTGCTGACAAGAGATATTGTGATCTCTACAAGCTAGTGATTAGCAAACTAGGGGAAGTTTGGCCTGGTGCTAAGCTCGAGGTTGTAGCAAGAGAGGATATCCCATGCAGACAACTCGCACCTGGAAGCCAGCCGCACCCTCCAATATGGAGGATATTATCAGGATCCTCCAAATCTGTCTAATAGGCAAGCATGCAACAAGGCTTGGCGTCTCCTCAAACGATTGCTGCAGAAGCTGCATGGACGAGGAGGAGAAGGATACTATTCTTCACCTTCTTTGCACCTGCCCAGCTCTCTAAGAAGGAAACTCCACTTAGGAGACTTCTGTTTCAACGATCTGAATAAAATAGACTTTAGGGACCTTCTACGCTTCATCAGAAGCTCCAAATGGTTCCACGAGTAGGCTAGAGGCCGCTTCCCAAACCCTCGTGGTATCACAATGGACCTATTACTGGTCGAAGTGTGTTGGCTTTTTTGCTGACAGCTACCTCAATCTAACCTAACCTAAGATATCCTAAGCAAGCCTTCAGATATTGCCACCAGTTCACTTACAGAAATTCATCAAGTTGAATTCTGTATCTAAAACTAATAATTGAAGTATACACAAGAAATTACTTTCTCGAGTATCTAAGCCAGAGTAGCTGACAGAGACAAGGACAATAGTAGGTACTAGTATTTTCCCATGAGATCTAGTCTAACCACAACAAGTATCTAATGTGTTCATATCTTATTTTACCATAGGAGAAATAATAGTAATAAGCAAACAATAATAATGAATGGTTTTTCAATGACTTAACGTAAAGTAAAGCAATCACTTTACGGTACAGCCCTTACGCTGCTGATATTAATAGATACAGAATGGAATTTTAGTTTCCATAGTAAAATAGAGAATATAAAGCCCTAACTGTGGTAATATAGAAGAGAAACAGAAAACAGAAAAACAGAAAAAAAAAAATCCGCCAACTCTGCTATCTGCACAAGGAATGGCAGCATCATCCTTTTAAGTGCACCCCAGCTCCACATACTTCGCCGTAGCCCTACAGCGACCAAACTTTGCGTCTTCTTAATCACACAACTATCGGGCCACTTTGACGTTGCACATATGTACGTTTGCATAAATTTTAAGTCTAATATGGCAAACGCCGCCATATCTCATATGTGCACTTGGATCTTTTAGGGATGGGTAGTGGTTTCTGCAGGAAAGCAATGTGAATATGTGCGAAGGATATGAATTCACTGCACACACGAGTGCCGAACTAACAAAATGTTCTTGTTGTTCAGCTTCTTTCATTTAGTTTAAGTTTTTTTCTTTTTGTAAAAAACTTTTGTAATTAGTAAAAGTTTCAAATTTCTGTTAATTACACCGCTTCGAGAAAATTGTGTTTGCTCCTTTTGTGGCATCACATATTTAATGTCCGCTGAAACAAGATATTTTATACATTATCGTCCTTTGGATAATGATTTTGACTTACTCTCCTCTTATTTTTTTTTTTTATTATTGGTTTTTAAATAAATATTTCAAATACGGTTGCCATATGCCATATATAGGAGAGAATCGCTAGGATTTATCCTTCGCAATATTTTGACGAGTAAATGTTAAATTTTCATTATAATCAGAAAATAAAAACGAGGTAATAAAATGAGGGATCAGTACTTCAGTTTTATAGTTACCAACGTGACATATAAGTGATATAGCAAAGGAGGATAGATTTAAGAATCTATTAATGGACTATGAAACGAAATGGATACCAGGAAGAGGAAGTGGAGGCTTTCGTAGAAACCTAGATGGCATGTTTGTTAATTTTAAGGATAGTCGTATGTCCTGGATGTAAAAATAAATAACACCATCCTATGCATAGTATCAATTTATAAAGGGTGTTTTTTTTAGAGCTATTGGATTTGAAAATGAAATAAAAAACACACAAGTTGTGTGTCAAAGTTCTTTCTTTATTTGATGAAAATTGATTTCGGGCATATGGTCACTAAAGGAGCGTTTAAGGAACTGCATTCTGGTGCTCCAATTTTCGACAACTTTTTTGAGCATTGGATGCTGTATCTCACGATGTTGGCTTCCAAGGCTGGAATCGTTGCTGGCTTGTCCGCATAGACCAACGACTCAACGACTTCAAATACCCCCACAGAGAATAGTTCAGCGGCGTCAAATCAGACGATCTTGGAGGCCAGGCCACAGGTCCATTTCTGGAGATAATGTTGTCATCAAACACTTCCTTCAATAACTCGATGGTTTCGCTGGCAGTATGGCATATGGCACCTTCCTGTTCATGCACTTTTGGAAACAAAAAATCGTTGATCATGGCTCTGTCTGGGCGCCGTTGACGTTAACATTTCGATTTTCTTAATTTTTGAAAAAGTAGGTCCCGATGATGCCGCCAGTCCATAAACCGCACCAAACAGTGCATTTTTCGGAGTACATCGGTAGCTGATGGATCACTTTTGGATTTTTCTCGTTCCAATCTTAACAAAGTCACTGAGACAGAAGTGAGTCTCATCACTGAATAAAATTTTTGACGGCGCCCAATCACTGAACTCACGACGCAAACGATTATCATTCGGCTTCAGTTCTTGCACAAATTGAATCTTGTAAGCGTGTAAACCATGATCCTGGCGCAAAACCGTCCATAAAGTCGATGGACAGAGGCTAAGTTCTTGCACAGGACGATGAATCAATGAATTAGGATCTTCCTCAACACTGGCTTCAAAGGTGTCGATGCATTCTGTGAATTCTTGTCGGTGGCTTGGAGTTCAAAAGAGTAAATATAGTGCGATTATGTAGTAAAATTGGCGTAGCACTTTATATACATTTTCTACAGAACACTGATTTTTGAAATAAATTTCCACAATTTGTAAACGCTGCTCGGACGTAAGTCTTTGCACGATGATTTGTCAACCAATACTGAATAAAAGATGGCGTCAGCTGTCAGATTAATTATCAGCTGTCTGAGTGTTGCCATATTGAAAAAAAAAATTTCCTATTAACTGCAGTCACTGACAACTATTGAACAGTCACTGACAACTATTGAACAGTCACTGGCAGACTATTGAATAGTCTCTAGTCTTAAGATTTAATGCTTATCAGGGATTTTAACGCAAAGATAGGAGCACCAAATGGCCGAGGAACTGGACTTTGGATTTGCCCAGCACGCACTTGGACAAATTGATAATCAGTCCGTTGTCTTAAAGTCGTTTAAAGATGATTCGAAGGGTGACTTTCATCCTCGGCCAGCGTCTCAAAATCACAGCAAAATCCAGACCTCAGTGTACCTCGTCGGTCTGCCTCTGGAACGTCTGCGATGCATTCAGAGGCCCTTATACCATGAACATGAACTCGTATAACCCGAATGGGATTATAATCGCCACCGTTTTGGGAATGTCACCTGACCCCAGTGGTACTTGATGATACGCCTTATTCACGTCGATGGTGCTGAGCCCCTCCGGCCGTGTATGATGTGTGCAAAATCCTGAATGTAAGCCACAGAGTATTTGTCCGGGACCGTAGCTGCGTTCAGGTGCCTATAGTCTCCGCACGGTCGGATCGCTTACAAATACCGTGTGCAGTGTACTAATAGAATTATGACTTTGCCGCTGCCAGTTTTTCGGGTGGGAGTAGTCGACGTTTGTCAGTCACCGGTGGGCCGTTTTTGATGATGGAATGTGTCACGTCTGTCTTAACCTTCTGGATCTTTACCGGTTGATCCTCAAAAAATAACTTTGAATTCCCTTAAAAGAGACGAGAACTAGTTATTTTGGTCTATTGTAGTTACCTGCGGCGCATCAGACGACTTAATCTTTCCAGTTTGAAAGATTAGCTTCAGTAGGCTTGTCGATGAGCTTTCGGGTTCGAAAATCGACCAACAAACCTGAATCGTCGGCTTCAGTGAAATGCTTTGGAGAATGTCGTCGAAGACCGAGCGATGGAATAAATTGTTGTTATCCGTGAGTTGATCTCAGCTCCGTTGGCTGCGTAGAGTCTTAGACGATTTGACTGGTTGACAAAATAACAGAATGAACGCTTAGTTGATGGAATGATGGAGACGTCGGCGTCAGTGTCTATCAGGAAATGTCGCCCAGTTGCTCGCCTTAGTATGAACCAGTACGCCATACGTCAAGGAAACTTAGCCAAACTAGGTAACTTAAAACTTTTCAGAATATTTAACGGTGGAATCTCCAAGACACTGTATAGAGCAGCATATAAAGGCGCTTACCTTTGCTATGCAAATAAAAAGGGATACCACAGGGTTCTGTCTTGGGTCCGCTACTGCAGAACATCATGTATGATACAAGATACTCAAATTCGTGGGATTTGGATTGTTCGCCTGTGTTCGCCTGTGGCTAGAATCCGTTGGCTTAAATCAGACAGACTGTGCTATATTTAATCTTCCAGTCTGCTATATAGTGGATAATCAGTTGATAATATGGCAATCCTGAGCAGAAAACCTTCTAGTCTTCCATTAACTCTTAAAGGCACACATTGGCAAGTCCTATCTACGAATAAGTACCGAAGGTCGGTTTTTTCAAGAGCACACTCTAACATTATGCGATAATTTTCCAGTTCAACTAATGCAGATGAAAGTATCTTTTTATTGCAAAAAGTATTTTTGAATAAATTACGTTGTCGAAAATGTTCATTGTGGTTGAGCGTTCTGGAAAATATGTACCTATTCCGAAAACATCCTTCATGCCTTCGTCTTCGATAGACTTCCGCACTACCCCCCAGCGTTTTTCAATAATAACATAATAATGCCGCTATTCTATTGCGAACAAATAATAATGCCTGAAAGAAGAAGTCCTTATTGTACGTGAATAAGGACCAAAGAGCCAGGTAACGAATGTATATTCTGTGGAGAACGTGATGTCTGCGTGAAAGCATCAGCGAATTTAACTAACGAACTGAAAAAAACCTTCTGACAACCGGTAGATGCATCTAAAGGATTGAATTGACAAATTTGATTTTTTGAAGTTCGTTCAGAGTTTTTTTTTTTTTTTTTGTTTGGTTTATCTATTTCTTTGGAGTACTCTCTGGGATACCAGTATCTATGTGTGTGCCTTGCATTGAATTAATCCATGATGCAGCTAACAAACCGCAAAATAACCGCCATCGTGTTCACCATGCATATGCAACATCTAATTAATTATACGTGCACAAATACCTTAATCCGAAGTCCTGCAATCAAACAAACACAAGTAAATGCACTTTCCCATCACTTTGCTGAGAAGAGCATAATCTGTGCATTACACAAACACAACAGCGTGGAAAATGAAGGGATGGAGCCGTGATATGTTAGGCCATTTGCATGGCATGATAAAGGACCCGATAGATGAAAGGGTTTCAATCGGGACCTCCATGAGTGACAGAGGAAAAGATCATCTATAATAATGCTCTCAATGTTTAGAAATGTTGGCAAGGGGATGATTTATATTCGGAGATACGAGCATGATGAGCAAAATCCTCTCACACGGCACGATGTGAACTAATTTTTTTGCACGGCAAACTTCTACTGTTGAGCTACCTGTGGTGGTGGCCCAAAATCCTTTGCATGGATTGTAGAGGGTTGTTTTGCAACATTAGATCGGTTTGTCACGTCGGTAATAAAGGATGTTGGAAAATAAATATATTACCTATCATTGATTTGCGAAGATATAGAATTGAAGGATGCATAATGGGATAAACACCTTGAAATGAGATCACAATGGGTTTCATAAATGAAAATACACCCCTTTTCCGGTACTGACAAGGATAGTTGCGGAACAGAAGTACAAAATAATTCACGACAAAGGACAGTGACCCTATCGTGTTACAGTAGTGCACCATTGACACAGTGAAGGGTTACTCTTAAGACAATTTTTAAAGACAGGAAAGTGATGGTCTAATTATTTTCTTTTCATCTGCTGCACCTCTTCATTCTTGACGAAAGCGGTTCAACAGAAAGAAATAGGTGGAGAGGACGGAGTATCTGCATCTATAGCGACAGCCAGTCTGTGCTTAAGGCTTTGCTCAGCCTTTTAATCACTTCCAAAATAGTTCGAGAATGCAAGAGCTCTCTGAATTTGATCGCAAGGTTGGACTCAGTGAGTCTTGTTTGGGTCTCAAGTAACAATAGGATTACTGGAAGTGAGATCTCCCATGATCACTTGCTAGATAAGACTCGGAGGTCGACTTCTCAGGAGCTGAACCTGCGTTGGGTCTTGCTGCGTCTTCGATCAGGGTTTCCTATTAACATAATCATGGTTACGAATGCTCCCGAGCGTTTGTCAGAAATCCGCGGCATTCTTGCTGTCCCTCAGTAGAAAGACTGCAGACAATTTATTGGCGTTTTTTTTAATGTGCTAGGATTAAGCGTCACCACCATCTACAACGCCTATGGAGGGGGCGGCGATACTACTGAATACTTCCTCTGTGTCAGGTAGCAGATATTTGGGGCCGATGTGGTGAGTGCTAATACTATAAGCTCTCTACGAATGGTGAAGAAATTTCATTTACAATGGGCTTCTTGGTAGTACAATGGTATCGAGTCTGAGTCTGAGTGCTGAGTGCAGTAGAATACCAGGAAAAAAAAAAATAAGCTGGAATTTTAAAGATCGAAATCGTTTTGTTGATCAGAAAAAAGGTTTAGTCCCGAATTTAGACCTCTTAGCATTGGGGACTCAAACATACGATCTCAGAATTGGAAAGTTAATATCGAAAGACATACTCGTGCCTTCGACTCATGTAAAAGAGCGATTGGTATCTCCTACGTTTTCAAGCCGAGCGTGGTACATTTGCTTTACACGACGTTTGTGAAACCAATTTTAACATTTGGCCCTAAGGTCTGATGAAAGACCTTTAAGACCTTTCTAGTCTGCGTTCGAAAAACTGTACATCTAAGATGGACACAGTCAATGCTGCTGATTGGTGACAACGCTAAATCTCCTCAATCTGGATGTCTACTTTAGTAACATGACAGTATTACGTTTTGGGAAATGGGGCTATAGTCAGCGGCATCCATGACTATTCCTCTATCCTGTCGTAGTTAGACAATTTAGATGCAATTGAATACCTGACTCTGGCACTAATATTTGTGTGGAGGTTCACTATTAGAATTCCTGACTGGACAAATTAAATTGTCACTAATAATTAATGTTGCTACTCTTATGTCTATACTAACGGATGCTAAATGAATGCTAGTTCAGGAACTTGAATCTTCGGTAATTCTTTAGGAATCGGCTGTTTTAACTGGATTAACAAATTATTGCTGTGTTCTCTAAGTCGCGGTGAAAGCCACCATTCAGGCGGCAAAATTGATCAAGGATGGCAATATTGTCGGGAAGATCATCACTGTGTATTCCTAACACCAAAGCGGCCGTTTTGGGGGATAGTTAAACTCTGGTGACCCTATATTAGGTATCGATTCATACGGATATCCCGATCAATGGAAGATACACCACAGTCACTCTAGTATAAATGAGAAATTTGTGGTAGACAAGGACTCACCCCCTTGTCGTCCGTTGGGATTCTACCATATTTTACTATAGGCTCATTACTGTGTTTCGGAGCTTGGCAGATGGGCCATTAGTGTAAGTATTTCAGGGCGCTGTCACAGCATTATAGGTTCGCCTATCCTGAAAAAATAAGAAAATCGATGCTGCACCTATAAAAGGATCAGATACGAGTATGTGCTACACCAATCTAGACACGTGCATCATAGCGACTCTGGCCAATCTTCGATAAGGGGAGAACCGGGTAATTGGTATTTCTGTGGAACGTCTCGGGATAATCAACAGTGGTAGTAAGAAGCCGGAAGAATCAAGTAGAATTAGTAGGGAAGCAGATTTCATATACTTATAAAGGGTGGCCCACAAATATTAAGTATTATTATTAAACATAACAACTGACTTATACTACACGACTAATTAAATGATTTATATAATTTAGATTGAAATTAAAAAAAACATTTTTTAGTCTGTCTTATGTACTAGGTGGGGTGAGAAGTAACCTCCTTGACCGCCAGAATGCGCTGCTACTGCAAATAAGGTTATGGTGCCTTGAAGTCCATTCATATTTAGGCAGACATGCCAAATTTCAGTGCGGTACTGTCTTTAGTTTTGTTTTGACAGCTGATTGTTGTTGACGTGTTTGGCATCATGTTGAGTATGGACAAAAACGATTTTCGTTCCCTCATAAAACATTATTTTTTGAGAGGCAAAACGGCGAAGGAAACAAAAGAAAAGTTGGATAAATATTATGGGGCTAATGCTCCATCAGATTACACCGTCAAATATTGGTTTCGAGAGTTTCGTGGTGGCCGCAACTCCACTACCGACCAAGTCCGCAGCGGCAGGCCCTCCGATGCGGTTACAGAGGACAATGTCAAAAAAAATAAAGGGTGGTTAAATTTTAAGGGCCGATGTTGAATGTGAACCACACCTAAACGTCAAGTTTTTTTCTGCATTTCATTTGACATTTCTCAATTTCAGACTAACTCAATTTGAACCATGGAAAGATACACAATCGAGCAACGCGTTAAAGTTATTCAGGCTTATTATGAAAATGGGCGTTCAAATCAAAATGCATATCGTGCATTTCGTGATTTTTTCGGTCAATTTAATCATCCAAATGAGCGTACAATCGGAAAAATCGTGCAAAAATTTGTGCAAACCGGGTCTGTAGGAGATGTGAAAACACCAGTGCATGCTCGTACAGCTCGTACTGCAGAAAATATTGCTGCTGTTCGCGATAGTGTGGCTGAAGAGCCGTCCATCTCAACTCGTCGTCGTGCCCAACAATTGCACCTCTCACGCTCGTCGTTGATGAACATTATGCATAAAGACTTGCATTTACGCACTTACAAGGTGCAATTGACTCAAGAACTAAAGCCTCTTGACCATTTCAAGCGTCGTCAATGGTCACAATGGTGGCAAGAAATGGCAACAGTGGATGATCAATTTTCGAAGAAAATCATCTTCAGTGATGAGGCACATTTTCACCTCAGTGGATTCGTCAATAAGCAGAATTGCCGCATTTGGGCGAATGATAATCCAAGAGTGATTGTCGAAAAACCAATGCACCCACAAAGAGTGACTGTTTGGTGCGGTTTATGGGCTGGCGGCATCATCGGGCCGTATTTTTTCCAAAATGAGGCCGGTCAGGCAGTTACTGTGAATGGTGTTCGCTATCGTGAGATGATAACGAACTTTTTATGGCCCGAATTGGAAGATATGGATGTGGACGATATGTGGTTTCAACAGGATGGTGCCACTTGCCACACAGCTAACGAAACAATGGCTCCTTTGCGCGACAAATTCAATGGCCGTGTTATCTCACGTGCTGGTGATGTCAGTTGGCCGCCAAGATCATGTGATTTGACACCGTTGGACTTCTTTCTTTCGGGTTATTTGAAAGATAAGGTGTACGTCGATAAGCCAGCAACAATTCAAGAGCTAAATTCGGCACATTAACGGCATAGAACCTCAATTATGCCTCAGCGTCATCGAAAATTTGGACCATCGGATGGAGATGTGCCGCCGAGGTCGCGGCAGCCATTTGGCCGATATTTTGTTCCATACATAATTGAACCATACCAATATTATCATAATAAAAAGAAATGACAGTAATTTCCTAAATAATTTGTGTTTTATTCAAAATCAACATCGGCCCTTAAAACTTAACCACCCTTTACATGAAATGGTATTGGCTGACCGGAAAGTGAAGGTGCGCGAGCTAGCAGATACCACAAAGATTAGTACTGAGCGCACACGCCATATTTTGGGCAATATTCTGCATATGAAAAAGTTATCCTGCCGCTGGGTGCCGCGCATGCTCACTCCTGACCAAAAACACGAAAGCGAGAGCACTTCGAAAGAGTGTTTGGACTTGCTGATGCAGAATCGGGCGGACTTTTGGCATCGATTGGTAACTGTTGATGAAACCTGGATCCACTGAGTGCCCGGCAATGGACTGAAGCCGGCACGAGTGCTCCGAAGCGGCCGAGGGAGACTCAATGGGTCGGAAAGGTTATGGCGTCGGTTTTCTGGGATTGTCATGACATACTCTTCGTGGACTACCTCGAAAAAGGAAAAACCATCAACAGCGAGTATTACTGTGCATTATTGGAGCGATTGAAGGTCGAAATCGCTGCAAAACGGCTTCACATGGAGCGAAAAAAAATTTTGTTTTGCAAGACAATGCGCCGGCGCACAAGAGCATCGCAACCACGGCTAAAATGAATGACTTACGGCTCCAATTGCTGTCGCATCCACTGTATTCGCCCAATTTGGCTCCCTCGGACTATTATCTCTTCCCAAACCTCAAAAGATGGCTCATCAATAAAAAATTCAGCTCACGCTTTTGCAGACCTTCCGGAAAATTACTTTTCGGACGGGATCAAGAAGTTGGAAAATCGCTCTAATAAGTGTATCAAGCTAAAACTATACACTTGAATAAAATAAAAAAAACATTTAAAAAAAAAATTTGTTTTCATTCCCAAGGAGGTTACTTTTCACACCACCTAGTAAAAGAAATAGTTTCTGATTTCTCTAATCTCAGGCGGCAAAGCATTATATAATCTAGGTGCAACAGAAGAGTGGTATTTAACAAGATGGAATAATTGCTAGATTGTGATTGGAACTACAAAGTCCATGATATGAAGGAATCCTATTAGTTCCAGACCTTATAAAAAAAATTTTTTAAAACCTTATAAAAGTATAAATGTTTTAGAGGAAGAATTTTAGAGTTGACAAAAAGCAAAAAACTACTATCACAGCGTCTTTTTCTCCAGATGATTCCAATTATATGTTTTTGAGCGACAAGTAATGGTTGAACTTTATTACTATGAGTACCTCCCCAACAAACCAAAGCATACTGCAGCTTAGATTGGACTGGCCCATAATAAATAGTTTCCAAAAGTTTCTTAGAACAAAATTGCCTTAAATGGTACATAATCCTTGTTGTTTTTAGTAAATATGTTTTCAATGAGGCAGTGTGAGTACTCCAATTCAATTTGCTATCTATTTCAAGACCTAGATATTTAAAAACTTCAGTTCTTTCATATTGATGAAAACATTGAGATGAACAGGTTTTGTCGCAATTAAACAAGGCGGAAGAAGTTGTACTACAAGTCTCAGGGCTAAGCAATTGATGTTCGCAGTTTGCGCTATGAAAAATCTTGTTGGGAAAATTGACAAAATTTGAAGATAAGTTAAAGAACATGATTTTAGTCTTATCGCTGATAACCAATTTATGTATACAAAACCAATGCCTCAGCTGCTCGAAATCATAACTTATATCTGCAATTAAATCTAAGGCAGAGCTATTTGAATAAGAGCAAGCAAAATCATCAGCAAAACCAGTTCGTAAACCTTTAAAATTTATATTAAATATGGAATTGAGATAAATTAAAAAGAGAATTGGACCAAGTAGAGACCCTTGTGGCACACCAATTTTAAAGTCTAAATTTTGACTAAAACTATCTGCTATTTTAACAACCTGTTTTCGGTTGTTGAGATAGGAAAAAAAAGCCTCTAGAGCCTGCTTTCTCTAATTTGAATGAAAGTATCTCATGGTCTACGGTATCAAACGCCTTCGTAATACCAATGAAAAGCGCAGCTGTGTAGTTTTTATTATTCAAGCTACAGAACTTTAAAAGTGCATCCTCTGTTGAATTTCCGGCTCGAAAACCAAATTGATTTTCACTGAAAAAAGACGAATTTTCAAGGAAACCCATTATTCTAGTTTTCACTACTTTCTCAAAAATTTTGGAAAACACCGGAAGAAGAGAAATGGGCCTATAATTATTAAGATTTGAATTATCTCCCATTTTAAATACAGGTATAACCTCAGCAGTTTTTAAGGCACCTGGAAAAATACCAGTATAAATACTTTTATTAAAAATGTGAGCTAAGACATCAACAATATTGAGTGAGATTTTCTTAATAAAATTATTACTTACTTATGTCCTGTATCCCCTTGTGGGTCCTAGGGCCTCTACAACGCCTACGCGCCATCGTGTGCGATTTCTGGAAATGTGCCTCAGCTCTCCCCAATTCTTTCACAGTTGCCGTGCTTCCTTCTCAACTGTTCTGCGCCACGTACTCCTAGGACCGCCGCGTATCCTGCAATCCTGGGTAAGCGGGTTCCATTGCATCGCTTGGTTAGCTATGGACCTGCCACCCTTTCGGAGAGTGTGACCGATCCACTGCCACTTTCGTCGTCGTATGGTTGTGCCTATAGGTTCATGGCCCGTTCTCTGATAAAGCTGTTCGTTAGAGATACGGTTTGGCCAGAATATCCTTAAGATGTAACGTAGACACCTATTGACAAACGTTTGCAGCTTCCTCGTGATAGTGACGGTCACTCTCCAGGTACCACATCCATATAGCAACACGGATTCAACGTTGGAACGGAACAGTCGTAGCTTGGTGTTTAAGCTAATTGCATTACTTCGCCAAACTATGGATAGCATCCCAAACGCAGATTTTGCTTTACCTATTCGGCTACCAGTTCGGTTCCGCCATCGGTTGAGACAATACTCCCAAGGTATTGGAAACTCTCTACTCTCTCAACCGTTTGTCCAGCAATGCATATATGAGTTGATGAGTTTGGTCCTAGGCTGATCATTTTGTTTTTGCCGAGTTAATTTTCAGCCCAACGACGTCTGCTTCCCTCTCCACATTTGCTGTCATTTGGTGAAGGTCCATTATTCTGTGAAACAGTAGGCATACATCGTCGGCGTAGTCGAGGTGTTTGAGTTCAGATGTGAGAGTCCATCGAATTCCTCCATTTCCTGTTGATAAGGCCGCATTCAGCACACCGCTAATCACCAATAAAAACAGTGTTGG
Organism: Pocota personata; assembly: GCA_963082735.1. NCBI lineage: Eukaryota > Metazoa > Arthropoda > Insecta > Diptera > Syrphidae > Pocota > Pocota personata. Next base: position 59,186,936 of record OY720430.1, read on the forward strand.
TGAAAGTATGCAGCTTTGCCGAACCCCTCAGACAGCCTTCCTCTGTGCTAAACGTGACATGTGGACCCATCATATGTAGCCTTGATAATTGCTATTAATTTATCCGGAATGCCTCTCCTGCGCAAGGCACGCCAAATAAATTCCCGATTGACACTATCAAACGCCTTTTCAAAATCGATGAACAACAGGTGAAGTGGTGATCGATATTCAACACATTGCTCGATGATGATCCGCAGAGTGTTGATGTGGTCGACGCAGGAGGATCCAGAGCTTAAACCTGCTTGTTCGGCGTCGAGTGTGTCTTCAAGGTGTTCTTTGATTCGCTCCAGGATGTTTCTAGCTATTATCTTGGCCACAGCAGGCAGCACGCAGATACCTCTCCAGTTTTCGCACTGCATTAGGTTGCCTTTTTAGAGAGCTTGACAATCATTCCCTTTTTCCACTCATCCGGAAAACTCTCGGCTTTCCATGTTCTCCCGACAAGTGGGAACAGTAGCTCTGCCGATGCTGTTGGCGCAGCTTGGAAAAGCTCCGCGGGTATGCCGTCAAGTCCTACCGCCTTATTAGTTTTCAGTGCTTTGATTGCGGTAATAATCTCCTCTTTACTGGGGGTTGGGGTGCGAATTCGGGAACTTCTTTCTACGGACACTTCAGTCAGACTTGGGTGCATATCGCTGGCGAATGCTCGGTTTAGAACCGAAGCAAAATGCTCCTTCCATCCTCTTCAGTTGATCCTCATCTGATATTAGCAACGAACCGTCTAAGCCTTTCACTGGGTGTTGAATAGAGCTTCGGTCACCTATAAGCTCTTTAGTGATTCTATAAACGGTTCTGCTGTCGCACCTGGCTGCTGCTTCTTCTGCTTCCGTAGCCAGCGCATTGATGTAATTGCGCTTGTCACGTCTCACGCTACGCTGTACTTCTCTCATCTTCATGCGATATAGGGACTCAAGCTCGATCCTCCCTGCTGCTGGAGTTGCTGCAATTTGAGCTCTTAGCTGTTTTCGTTCGTTGATCCTTCTCCAGGTATCCTCGGAAAGCCACGCCCTATGGTTTCCCTGCGATCGACCGACAATCCTTTCAGCACCTGATGTGAAAACAGTTTTCACAGCGCACCAATGGTCTTGGATGGTGGCGGGCAGGGAGCTGCTGATTGTTTCCACTCCACGTGAGAGATGGTCCCTTAATTCTTGGCGCACTGTGGGAACTCTCAGTCGGTCTACATTGAACCTAGGTATTCTTGTGTCGTTAGATCTACGAACGGCAGCAGTGCGTAGTCGGAGAGTAGCTATCATAAGATGGTGATCTCGTACCAACCCCATGTCGGCACCTCGCCTGTTTCGGACGTCTAGGAGACTACTTCTAAAACGGCGACTGATGGCAAAATGATCAATTTGGTTGGAGGTTGCTTGCCTGTCAGTTGACACCCAACTGATTTTATGGCAGGCTTTGTGCTCAAACATGGTGCCACCTATGACAAGACGATTTGCGTTGCAAAAGTCAACAAATCTTTCGCCGTTGTCATTCCGATTGCCTAGTCCGTGCCGTCCCATAACATGTTTGAGCCCTTCGTTGCCGCAGCCTACCTTGGCATTCAGGTCCCCCATCACAATGACAATGTCGCCATTGGGTGTTGCATTATGAACAGCTCCCAACTGGTTGTAGAAGTTCTCCTTTTCTTCCTCAGATGAACCATCCGTGGGGGCGTAACACTGTATGATGGTGACGCGACGTACTCTCGTCCGGAATCTGGCCGTTAAAATCCTATCACCGTGCGGTTGCCAGGTAATTAGGCCTCTGCGTGCTGTTGGCGTTAGCAGCAGTCCAACTCCATATCCACGGGGGTTTCCGGTTGGTCTTCCGGAGTAGAGTAATACAGTATTACGCGTTGGGGATTGGTACTCACCCGCATCTAATATGTCCAGCCTATATCGCATGAACTCATGCTCCAATTGAAGGAATCTGGCGTTCTGAGGTCCTTCACTCTGAGAGTCAAGGAGCGTCTTCACATTCCAGAAACCAATCTTAGTCCGGGTACAATAGCCAAAGGTCGTCAACGTATTATCAGTCCTTATCCGAGGCATTGTGTCGGTTTCCATAGCTATTGTAGTTTCGGTAACGCGGGTTGCTGGCCCAGGTTACCTAGCCTAGGCATAAGACCCTAGACAATCTCGCACTTGCAATTTTGGCCTATATGTATAAGGATTTATACATGCAGTTGCCCGGGGACCACCACGAGGAGGTAAAGCAAGCACTACATTACGAACTTGATTGTTGCGATACTGGTCCAATCCATGTTTTGGACAGTCAGTAGTTTCCCGATCAATCGCCATGCAGATCCCCAATCAAATTATTAGACCAACAATCTTTTGTTGACGAGTTAGAATTTTTAAGTAAATTAATAGTTTTAAATAATTCAAAAGATGAGATCGAATCATAAAAGAAACTGCTAGCTTGACTCCATTCATTTTTGTAACATTCTCCCTTGCAGTGTTTGGAAGAATTAGAGAAACCGGCATTAGAGAGAGTATTGGAGGCAACACTAGTAAAATACTGGTTAAAGACATTAGGAATTTCACTCCGATTTACTATAACATCACCCTGGAAGGTTATACAATTTAGTGGTTTTGAGGAAGGCCCACTTTTGTTAATTAGTTCATTAACAATTGCCCATTCTTTTCTTAAATTGTCTCTTGCTAGGCACTGTTCGAAGATATTCCTTTTCATTGTCCTCCTAGAAGGCTGCCTTATGCTCATAAGATTGAGCTTCAAAAAATCTTAGATGATTTGCTAAAGAAAGTCATTATTCGCGAGTCGAATTCCCCCTATGTATCTCCAATCATATTAGTGCAGAAAAAGAATAAAGAGCTCAGGCTCTGTGTAGATTTTCGTGAACTAAATAAGGTCACTTTGCGTGACAATTATCCCTTACCTCTTATTGAAGACCATCTCGATCGTCTCAGAGATAAAAGATTTTTCACAACGTTGGATTTAAAAAATGGTTTCCATCACGTCCAACTATCTGATGAGTCAATGATTACACCTTCATTCACGACCCCTTTAGATCAGTATGAATATACGCGAATGCCTTTTGGGCTGAGAAATGCCTCATCTGTTTTTGAACGGTTTATGAAGCACATATTTAGAAGTTTGATCTCTGAGGGTAAAATTGTAACCTACTTAGATGATATTCTCATTGCAACATTTTCTATTGAAGAACATTTAGGTCCTTGACATAGTTGTGGAAAACGGCTTACACCTTCGATTTGATAAATGCATGTTTTTGCAAACTGAGATCGTATATTTGGGTTACAAGGTTACCAAAGATGGTATAAGGCCTAATGATTGTAATCTTAACGCTATACGCAATTTTCCAACACCAGCGTGTACGAAGGATATCCACAGCTTCTTGGGACTTTGCTCCTATTTTAGAAAATTCATTAAAAATTTTGCTAATATTGCTAAACCACTTTACGATTTGTTGAAAAGGGATACTCCGTTTGTATTTGGTATGAAAGAAGTGGAAACGTGTTAAAAGATAAGTTAGTAGCCTCACCTGTATTATCAATATACAGTCCCCATTCAATCACCGAACTGCATTGTGACGCAAGTGGTGTAGGCTTCGGAGCAGTATTGATGCAAAAACAGATGGATGAAAAATTTCATCCAGTGTTTTATTTTTCAAAGCGAGCAACTGCATCAGAAAGTAAATATCACAGCTATGAGCTGGAAACACTCTCCATAATTTACGCCTTAAGAAGGTTCAAGAGATATTTAATCGGTATATCTTTTAAGATCGTAACCGATTGTCAAGCATTAGCTCTGACTCTTAAGAAAAAATCTTTGAATCCCCGTATTTCACGTTGGGCTTTAGAGCTACAAAGTTTTGACTATGTTGTGGAACATAGAAAAGGGAGTCGGATGACTCATGTTGACGCTTTAAGCCGATCATTTAAAATTCTATTTGTAGACGATGAATTGTTTGAGTTTGCGCTTGAAGCAGCTCAAAGACAAGATCCAAGAATCACTTCAATCGCTTCCGAACTGGAGAAAGCTGAAAGTCTTCTTTATGAAATGATAGATGGCCTAATATACCGGAAATGTAAAGATAAGGTATTATTTTTTGTTCCATCTCAAATGGAAGAACAGGTGATAACGCACCATGAAGCAATGTGCCATTTGGGGGCCGATAAGTGTTTTGATCACCTGTCAGGAAGCTATTGGTTTCCTAAAATGAAGGAAAAGATAAAAGCATACATAAAGACGTGTCTTAAATGTATTAACTTTTCACCTCATTCTGGCAAAGTAGAAGGCACTTTACATTCTATCCCAAAAGGAGGTGTTCACGTCGACCATCTTGGGCTTCTACCAAATTCTCTTGCAAAAAGAAAACATGTCTTTCTTGTAATTGACGACTTTACGAATTTCATCAAACTTTACCCCGTCAAGACATAACATGCTTAAAGTCATTTTTTGAAAACTATTGAAGGCCTAATCGACTTATATCCGATCGTGGTAGTTGTTTCACGTCCAAAGAATTTTTGGATTTCTTAGATGAACAAAATGTTAAGCACATTAAGAATGCTACACAGTCTCCTCAATCTAATAGTCAAATCGAGCGAATAAATCGCATTATCGTCCCGATGTTAGCCAAAGAATGTAACGCAAATTCAACCAGCGATTGGGATAAGCATCTAACGAAAGTTGAATTTGCGCTTAACAACACTTTGAATAGGAGTACAGGTTTTACGCCAAGTATTCTTCTGTTTGGAAGAAACCAAAAAGGCGAGTTCTGTGACCGTGTTTGTGAGTATCTTCCAAATACTTTAGGGGAAAAGCAGGCTTGTCTAAGAGACGTAAGAAAAGAGGCGCTGGAAACAACTGAAAAAAACCAATTAAATAACAAGATTTATTATGACCGTCGCCATAAAAAACCCAGGTCATACAAGAAATGCGAATATATTTTGATCAAAAATGAAACTTCACACTAAATATCGAGGTCCGTATGAGGTAAAGAAGGTTCTACCCAACGATCGTTACATCATTGGAGATATAGATGGTCTACAAATAACCCGCCTACCTTATAAAGGCATATCATCACCAAGCAATATGAGACCGTACAATGCGGAATTGATGAACACTAGGCATGACGACGATGTAGCTGAAGAACGTTTGGAGGAACTGAATTCAGCTGAAGATCTTGAAATTTAATTGAATATAGAGTCCTAGCGTCTAAACTTATTTTTCTATGAATCTTATCTAGACACTACTTTACATTATCTTGTTTAACAACACTAGAGTTATTTCGATGTATAGAGAATTTATTTTGAATTCTAGGAAATTGTTATCAAAGTTTATTTAGTTTGAATTCATATGGAGAATATTGTAATCGGGTCGATTATTCCGTCAGGATGGCCAAACTGTAGTCGAACACAGAATAATTTTTGATTAATAACCCGAAACTTGTTAACCACACTGTATCTGGTGTATTCTAACTCCGTCTATGTGTGTTAGTCTAAATCTGGTCACCTAATCGTCTGATTTACCCGAAATGTCTCCACATCTGTAATTACCCATTTTGTTATCAATCTGTTTGATCTTAGCTTACATATTTATGATCCATGACATTGTACAGAAGTCAGTCAATAAACGATCTCAAAACGAATTGGACATTGAATTTTCATTGCTCCCCCTACATTAGTATAGTAATTTTCTTTATGTAAAATAACTTTAGCAGAAACTTCCTTGCATATCCTATTATAAAGAGATCGAAGATTAGCATTTTGAGGTTCCTTTCTACATTTAATATGTTGTCTATTTTTCTTTTCAATCCTTTTTCGTAGAGACGAAGACATTCAAGGTTGTCTGTCAAGTCTTTTTGTTTTAAAACGCCTTTTTGTCTCAATGAGATAAGTACTAACGTGACCTTTTCGAGTATTTATAAATTTACTAAAACCGCTAGAGGGATTACTATCCGTGTAATTCGATTAACGAATTTTAACAAAACCAGAAGAATATTGAAGCTTAATCTTTACTCTTTTTAATGTTAAGAATGGAAAATAATTTCCTTTAGGTGACCGCCATTTCGGTTTCCGTACAAACTTTTTCATCCTTTTTTTTTTTAAAAAGTTTGTGGTGTCACGGCCAATATATGGGACTTAACGTTCCTTTTAAGGTCTACAAAAGACTGGAGATTATTCTCGTATATCTTTCCTTTCAGATAACCCCATAGGAAGAAGTCTGGAGCTGTTAGGTTCCAATATCCACATTTTTTTTATATTATTCAGTCTGGGAACATTACTCAAAGAATAGTCATCGTATCTCTGGCTGTATGGATAGTAGCGCCGTCTTGTTGAAACTATATACGGGCACGGGATAGTTGACCTAGCTGCGGATGATGTAAAAAGTTTACTCACATTTACCATTACTCTATCTCCATTTACGTTTTCAAGGAAAGGCTCTATTTCAGCCGAGATACCACACCAAACCGAGACTCGAAGTGGATGCATCTGTAGCTACTGAATTATTCGAGGGTTTTCCACATCCCAGAAATTCAAATTCAATGCTTTTCGGCATTAATACAAGTAAAGTGGATAATTTTTGTTAAGTTCAAGCTCAAGATTGTTATCCAAATTACTGGTAATTTTTCGCAGTATTTTATTATTCCCACACAATTAAATTACAATAGTTGGTTGAATGATTTCAATGAGTTATATGATTTTTTAAGTAATTTTACTGCTCAAAATGTGATGATTATTGGAGACTTAAACGCAAGAATTCATAATTTTCAGAATCCCTCTGTAAATAATTTCTATCCGCAAACTCAAGCGATTATCAATGGAAACAGAACTTCGAAATATAGGATTATACATCGAAACGGTAGGATTCTTACAGAATTGTTTTTTTAGTTTTTAGGTTTTTTTTTATTATTATTTAGTAGTTTGACGGAATGGTTAATACATTTGCAATTTTTTAGAGTTTTAGAAATTAATACTTTACAGCTATAATTCTTTACGTGTTTATATAATGAAGATTAAGACTAGGTACAGGATTTATTTAAATAATTAAGGGAAAACATTACTAACAAAAACCCTTATATGATTCTTAATACTAAACAACATTTAAAACTAAATAACAAAGTGATCACGGGGATAAATATATAATATATATCGAGCTCATCCTTTATTGCTGCAAACATGTGTATTATTATGAAACAAACATTTGGTTATTTTTATTTATTTAGTTGTGAAATAGATAATATATTTGTAAATAAATAAATAAGTAAATAGTAAATAAATTAATAAGTAAATAAATAATTGAATGAATAAATAAATAATTTAATAGTGAATAAATAAATAGGTAAATAAACAATCAAATAAATAAATGATTAAATAAATAAATAAGTAAAAAAAAAAAACAAATAAATAAATAATAAATAATTAAATAAACAAACAAACACATTAATAAATAAGTACATATACATATAACTATAATACAAGTTGTTGGATGAGCTCATTATCTGAATATCTACATTTCTCCAAGAAGTTAGTTTTAAGTCTGTTTATAGTTACAGAAATAAAATTGACATCTGCTCTATTATGTAACCTTCTAGTTGAAAAGTGCCAAGGCAGATTCAGCATCATTTTTAGTATTTTATTTTGGCAAATTTGCAGTTTACTTATGTGTGTTTTGGCACAATCGCAGCAGACTGGTGCACCATATGAGAGTATGGCCAGGAAAATGGTTTTAAAAATAATGATCTTGTTATCAATACTAAGAGTAGATCGTCTGTTAGTGAATGGATATAATATTTTAATAATTAAATTTATTTTGTGTATTGTTTTGGAAACATGTTTATTAAAGTTTAGTTTGCTGTCTAGAATTAAGCCTAGATATTTGCATTCATTGCTCCAATCGATCTGCTCAGAGTATAGTATAAGTTTTCTTGTTGGAAAAAAATGTTTCTTTTCTGCGGCGAGTAAAGAATACTTGAGATTTATTTGGGTTTACTTTAATTTTCCATCTATGGAAATATTTCTCAATTTTATGCAAAGAATTTTGCAAGCACAGCAGTATGTCACCGGGTAGAATACTCGATGAGTAGATGGCAGTGTCATCAGCAAACGTGTTTGGAAATAGATTTGGGATGTCAGCCATAAATATGCTGAATAGAATGGGACCTAAAACTGAGCCCTGAGTTACCCCAAATGGAACATCCTGTAGTGAAGAGTTTGTATTTCCAACATGAACTGAAAAGAATCTATTTTACAAAAAGTTTTGAACAATTTTAATTAGCGCAGTCGGAAAACCGAAATTATACATCTTGTGTACCAATGCATTGTGCCATACAGTATCGAACGCCTTTTCGATGTCCAAAAGAACTAAGCCTGTAGAAAATTTTAAGTTGAAGCTTTTCTGAATGTGTTGTTTGATTCGCAGGACTTGATGGCTGGTTGAGTGTCCGCATCTAAAACCAAATTGTTCTTTAGGGAAGATTTCATTTGCCTCAATGTAATTTAGAAGTTTTCTTTTGTAAACTTTCTCGAGAATTTTGCCAATGTTACTCAACAAACTAATTGGCCGATAACTTAAGGGATTGTCAGGATTGTCTTTGGGCTTGCCAGGTTTTGCAATTGGAATAACCTTGGCAGTTTTCCAGACTTTTGGAAAATAGCAAATTCTAAGACATGCATTGAAAATAAATACAAGGTAACTAATACCCTTAGGTGGTAAAGCTCTCAGTAGTCTATTGGATTATTATCTAGACCTACAGATTTTCTCGCTGAGGTTTCATTTATAATGTTTTTAACTGTAGGAACGTTTGTTGAGGAACTATCATCAGCATGAATAATGATTCTTGCCAATTCAGCAATTTAAGCTTGTACTTCATGGGATGTTTCAGGATCACTAAGATTTGCAGATATTAAATGATTTTTGCAAGAATATGTGCTTTTCCTTCTTGTGTGACATAAGCTGTGCCAAGTGATTTAAGTGGAGGGATATTGCAGTTCTTTTTTTTAATAAGTTTAGCTACCTTCCAGAATGGTTTAGCACGTTTGGAGAAGCTAGATAATAACGAATTCCAGTATCTATTCCGGAACATGCTAATTTCATTATTCATTTGATTATTCAGCATCGCATATTCAGCTCTATAAAAATGTTACCTATACCTCATCCAATTGAGTTATAGGCAATGTTGAGTTGTCAGCCGCAGCTGTAATAGTTTTTTATGAAGTTTTCAATGTGAGTATCAATTTCTTGTGACACGTTAGTATTTGATAATGAAAGATTATCAATGTTGATGTTATTAGAAATATATGCCCGAAATCTATTCCAATTTGCTGGTTCAAATTTATACCTGCCAACATAGCTATTTACTGAAACAGATAAATTAAGAGTAGTGCAAACTGGAAGGCGGTCTGAGCTGAGAGAACTTAAGGCAATAGGTTGTGAGAAAATGTTATAAGCATTTGTTATAAAGACATCAAGGGTGGATGGATTTTGAGTAGCATTACTCGGGATGAAGGTTGGTTCCGTAGTATATAATAAGGAAAGTTTTTAGGTTTTGTATGGGGTATCCAATGAAAATGTAGGTAGAGAACTGACTTCCATAACTCACTAAGGCAACTCTGTAATTGATCTGTGTACAATGTGTGGCTATTGGCTTTTTTGCACAAATTACTTGCCCATTCTATTTCATGGTTTTTTCCGCTATGGCTGGCCGAAGTACATCATTGATGATCACTAAGAATAGCAGTGATGAGAGTATACAACCCTGTTGTACCCCACTTTGGACTTCAAAGTTCTCTGACACCTTACCATGCAAAACGTGACACTTCTCACAGCTATGAATTTTTCTGGGATGCCTACCTTGCGCAACCATATAGAATCTTGATTCAAGCTATTGAATGCCTTCTCGATGTTAATAAATAATAGATGCAAGGGAGACCTGTACTCGACGCATTGTTCTACAATGATCCGCGGAAGCCTGCCTGTTCGACATCGAGAGTTGAATTTAGCTATTATCCTAGCTATTATCTTGGTTACGGCTGGAAGGACGCATATCCCTCTCCAGTTACCGCACTCCGTAAGGTTACCCTTTTTTCGGAAGGTTGATAACTTCCCTTTCTTCTAATCATCGGGGAATAGCCCATTTTCTCATGCTCGATAAATAAGCGGCTGAAGTAATCCCGCCGATGTATTTGCCGCCGCATAAAAAAGATCGGCTGGAGTACCATCCATGCCTACTGCTTTGTTTTTCTTAAGGGACTTTATCGCGGTTACTATCTCGGAGCTGTATTCGTTATTTGTTGCTGCGAAAGGCTCATTCGAATTTAAGATAATAATGCTGTCATCTAAGTGGTTGATCACTGTTGCAAAATGTTCTCTTTCTTTCAACTTATCCTCATCCGAGAACTGTAGGTTCCCGTCAAAGCTTTTCACGGGGTATGGCTTGGAGCTTCGACTACTTGTAAGTTCATTGGTGATTCTGTATGTGGTCTTACTGACGCACCTGCTTGTCTTAGAGTCACATCTCACGCCACTTTGCACTTCCTCTTTCTTCACGGGGATACCAGGCTGGAAGCTTGGGTCTCTCTACTGCTGAAGCTGCTGAAATACGAGCCTTGAGTGCAATGCGCTCATCGATCGGTTGCCATGTGTCTGGATACAATTTCTGAAGCGCCGGCTAGTATGATCATTTGGTTAAATGATCGCTGCCTGTTAGTCAAGACCTAGCTGACCTTGTATGACCTCCAATGTCCAGCCGGTTGGTATTGCAGAAGCCCACAAACCGCTCGCCATTGTTATTGCGGTCTCCGAGACCGAATCCCTACTATGGCGTTGAATGGTGGTCTTTCTTACCCTAATCTAGAAAATAGCCGTCAACATCCGTTCCCGTTCGGCACATTCTTCTTCGAAATCGATGAGGGAATTCCAGAATCCAATCATTGTCTGTTGTCGATAGCCAAAGATTGTCAATAAAGTATCAGTCCGTATCCGAAGCATACTTTTTTTTTTTACGGTTGCTGCTCGGTGAGACACAGACCAACCGACACTGATCCTATTTTATGGCACTGGGGGCTCACCATACGTCATCTCCAATTCGCAGTTTCTGAAAAAAAAAAAAAAAATCCAAGTGGCGTCGCAAGGCTGCTTGGAGTAGGGCCTACTAGCAGAGTTACAAGATGTTCGGCATGTAGAGGCGTTCTTTCTCGCTTTTTAATGAACCAGCATCTATCGGTAGATGCCAGTTCTACGAGGCCTAATACTAGTCGTTTGTCACCCGATTCAGGTGGATTCTGAGAGAATACCTGCTATTTTTATAACCACAGAAAGAGCACAGCTACCTCTCCAGTTCCCGTATTCCATAAAGTTACCCTTAGTTGGGAGTAAAAGTTCCCTTCCTCCATTCCTCTGCAATTCCCTAGTATTTTTTATGAGAGGATAAAGGAGTTTTGGCGATATATTTGGCTCAGCTTGGAAAAGCTTAGCAGCTATACTATCATGCTTTATTCCTCTTGAGTGGTCTAATAGCAGCCAAAAACTCTGTATTGAGTTTGTGGTCATGACACGTTCACTTAAATAGTTTTAGTATCGCTTCGAATTGTCCATTCCACCTTCTACGCTGACCCTTTACTGGGTTTTGTTTGGAGTTCGAACCACATATCAACTCTTTCATTATTCTACGAATATACACAGTCCTATGTCACATCTATTTGCTGCATTGATGTAGTTTCGTTTGTAGAATCTTACACTACGCTGCTCCTTTCACGTGGTACTGGGCGTCAAAATGCAAACTTCATCCATTTCCCAGGTGTACGCATGTGTTGTGGTGTTTGAGCCTTTGTCAGTCAAACAGTTTTCACAGCAGTCCATTGTTAATCTATGCTCGATTGTTCTTAGCTTCTGATTGCTTCGATTCCTTGGACGGGATGATCCCTAAATTATTGGCGCACTGAAAAATCGAGCGGACGGTTCCTCTCTATTTTCAGTGAAGTTCCGATCTGCATAATCTCTTGCCAGCTCATTTACTCTGCAGTTGCCCGGAAAGACTGCCCGAAGTACAGCATTGATGACCACTAAGAACAGCAGTGATGAGAGTATATAACCCTGTTGTACCCCACTTTGGACTTCAAAGTCCTCTGACACCTCTTACCATACAAAACTCACAGCTATGAGTTTTTTTTTGGAATGCCTCCCCTGCCTCACGGATAAATGTCGCAAGACAGAATTCGTTAAGAGACCTGCGGTATTGCTTTACCAACTTGGGTGGTATTGTCGGCGATTCCAAGGCTTTCATCGCTGCCTGACTATCTATATACTCATAGTGCAATAGCTCTACCTTCTATCGCGTTAATTGAAAGTCAATCCGCAGAATCACGGATTTACACTTGAAATTTATTACAGTGATTCGGTAGTCATCTGGTAATGATTACATCAGGTGCACTCATGCACCCGTATTATATGCATACATATGTAGTTAACGCAATGTCGTCCTCATATACTATAACAATGTACCCATCTTTTTCTAGGATTTTTAACATTCCATTTACTATTAAGAGCCATAGTACACCTTGCAGAATACCCCTATATACCGACCTTCTTTTTAGACAGCACCCACCTCAGCATAAATAAGTCTACTTGCAAGCATTTCCTCGATCCAATGCAAAGGTACCTATCAACCATCAGGCTGATAAGTGCAGCAGATACAGACTTTGTTTTAACATTATTGAAAGCTCCCTCAATTTCAATCAAAAGATCTCTCGACGGTTACCACCAATGAATAAAGTGCAGTCTCTACCGATCTCCCTTTACAGTACGCATGCTGGGATTTCGATATGAGATTGCCATCCATATTAGAACGTATATAGACATCAATCAGTCTTTTCAGCGTTTTGAAGAGGAAAGGCTGAGTCCTTTTAGGACGCATGAGAGTTCTTACCAGCTTTCGGTATGAAGAACTCTGACCCTCCTCCAGGGACAAAGATTAGACAGCTCCTAAAGATTAAATGGAGCCAGGCCCTCAATATATCAAAGCCCTCCCGCAGTTCAACTGGAAAAATTGCATCGAATCCAGATGATTTGTAAGGATGAAAATTGTGCACTGCCCAACATAGTCTTCGGTGAGTGACAGTATCCTCTGGCACCGATAGTAGCCTACCTCTGTTTCACCATCCGGAAAATGGGTATCCATGAGTAGCTACACTAAAAATGTGTTAAATTCAAATTTCACATCTCTGACATTTATCGATTAAAATTTGATTAATCGTAAAAGGATGGCTGCCAGGATATGTTCACTATCTGATTCCAACAATATGGATCTTCGTTTGTCCGGGTTAGTGTATGCAGTGAGCCATCGAACTCGTTAATTTTTGACATAAATCAAATGAGCGGCTCGAAAGCGTATAGGTAATGCATGCACAACCGCGAAAGACCAATTGACAGTTGGGTGTCATGTTTATCCCGCTTCCAGTTGTTAGATTTGAGTCGATTTTGCATCCCGGCGTTTGTATCTTTTTTTTTTTTTTTTTGTTGTATCTAACCCTTTATCCTTTTGATTTAAATGCTAATGTGAGGGGTCGCATTTTTTTTTTCTATTTCACAGAGAATACACTGACTACCCTTATCATATGTGGTAATTTATTATTTTTTACACTGAAGGATTCTAACAAAGGATATTTGATTTACATACCAAAACGATGCGTTACCCTCAGCAGAGGTACCCTCAATTTTTTTTTTTTTCACTTCATTCGCAAGGGTAGTAGCTATCTGTTTTTTTTTTTTTTTTTTTTTGCATGTCTTTGTTTTTCTGTCAAGGGTAATATTTCTTTTTATGTGCGTCTATGCACATTTGAATAAGGAGAACATAGCTTGTACGCAAAATCATATTTCCAGCATCGCGATGGTTGATTGAATTCTTGGGTAGACGACGCGACGGCAGTGCTACCGTTGGCGGGATGTATTGAAAGAACATAAATTTTGAGTTGCAAATTAAAAGGCATTGTGTTAGAAATTATAGAGGTACACAAGTTTTGCATGGGTTAGGGGGTTGAAGGTGAATCTATATCAAATGTCACATGCATTCGTGTTCAGAATGCACAAGGATGAAATGTGGAATAGAAGTTTTGTATTCAAACAGTTTGCAGTAACGAATTCGTTTACGAATGAGAACTCCTTTGAACTTTTATTATATGAAATTTTTTACTTTTTTTATTATGCAAATATTAAATTATGTAAATATTTTTATTTCTATATGTTGTACGATGTTCATAGAAAATGTATCTACTTGAAGAATAAAGTAACCTACTTTTGTATAGTAAAACCATTACCATTGCATGTAAATATAACAATTAACTTCCGTCCTACTGTCTGTTATACAACAACGCCTTTGTATTCTATTAAGATATGCTCCAAAAATTGTATCTATTTTTGACCAACATTACCTGTTTCATGGATTTTCAATTTCAGTTTCGTTAGTGGAGACAGACTGCTGGTATTGATACCATGGTATGAATACCATGGAATAGTGAATACAAATACCCCTGACAGACTGCATTTCGTAGTATTCGATGACTTTGGCGTTAAGTAGTATACTTTGTCTGTCATAACAAATAAAAATTGAAAATTCAAGACAGGATGAATAAAAATGATTTACTTTTGTGCCAAATGATGAATATAAAGAAAATTCAAATATTTGAAAGCGAAAGTGCATACCTAAGAATTGTCAAAGAAGCTACGAAGACTAGCCAATAGAGAGAAATTGGCGCTGCAATCAGTAAGATTTTGGTATACCAGCAAAAATTTGCGAATCTCAATACCAAGTATGTTTCATGGTATACTAGCTTTTTACGTAGTATTGCAGTGACAGTGTACGTAGTATTGCTATACAATGGTATCAATACCAGCAGTCTGTCTCGCACATTATAAGCAAAAAGAAATAAGGTGGAAACCTTCATCGTGAAAGTTATTTGTATGTCTGTCCGTTTGCATGTCACAGCCTCATAATACTTGAAGCCTTTGACATAGAAGATCGAGATTGAGACGAAAAATCTCTTTAAAATGACGTCTTCTGTTTGCCTTAACGTGAGTGGCTGCACTGCACAAGTTTTTGAAAGATCGCACCTCTGAATTTGGCGTGAGAAATTTGCAGAATAATTTCAAAAATGATGTTAGGGAAATCACATGACAGTGAGGCGACTTGTCCAGTAGGAATGTAATTTTTAATGTTCGTACCATCATACAGGCTGCGGAAATTATACGCGAGTGTAATATCGTTGGTAAAACGATAAGGCTTGTGAGGACCTGCAAATCACCCTTAAATGGGATATCCAGAGCCAATGCGGCGACACTCTGCTGGGTACCAGGGCATTTGGATATCGAAGGAATCGAAAGGGCTGACGAGCTTGCTAGGAAAGGGTCGGCGCTGCACTTATCGCGGGCCCTCCCTTTTGTAGTAACCCCAATCAGTTCCCTACGGAAGAAAATAGAAGATGAAACCACCGATGGAGCGATAGATTCATCTGGAAACATGCGCAATGGCCAGGGCGCTATGGCCGGCCTTTAGCAAGAAGAGATCAACTTCTTTGGGGAAACATAGTCGTTATAATACACAGGTCGTTTCTGGAATAATTACTGATCATTGTGTCATTGGAGTTCACGCTGAGCGACTCAGTGTGCTACATAACGACTATTGTAGAAGTTGCAGGGACGAAGAAGAAATTGAATCAGTTCGTCACCTGCTGCGTGATTGTCCTGCTCTATCCGTTACAAGAATGAGGACTCTCGGAAGTTACTTTTTCTCGGAATTGGAGGACTTAGGTAATATAGACCTTATGGACCTCCTGAGATGTATATCACTATCTGGGTGGTTCTCACAGCGGTCTTTTATCGTTTCCAGGGTTAAATGATTGGGCACAATGGACCCGAATTTGTTGGTCTAAGTGGGCAGTGACTCTATTTGTCACAAGGCACCCATCTACCTAACCTAACCTAATTTTCGTACCGGAATGATACGGAAATCTAATTCACGTTTGATCGTGAGTCTGTCACACGCTTGTAAATTTTGAACCGTTTGACCTAGAAAGCAAACATTTGTCACAAAGGGTTATTAATTTGGAGGTTGCGATTTTACATTCCCGACATATGTCATTTAATAAATCCATTTGTCGTCCACAATGACTGGTAGATAGTTCTTGCCTTGCCATTTTACAGTATGGATAGTCTAACTACTAATCAAAGCATTCAAATTGTCGTCATAATCGCCCAACTGAGCAAACAATTCGAAACACAATCACCAAATTCGAACAAATCCGTAGTGTTTGTGAAAGCGTAATGCTCGATCAACTGAAAACATAGCCGCTGTAGTGCTTCAGTGGCCGAAAACATGGATATTTATTGCTCACGGCACACGCATTTGTTTTGTCCACAGGGCTCCCATCTAAATAGCAAACTCGTCAAAACGAAACTGGAGGTATTTTTCAACAGTGCCCAACTGAACCACACCCCACACCAAAATACCTAGGAGTCACTCTGGACAGAACACTTACTTCAAAAAAACACCTTGCTAATATTGCAGAAAAACTGAAAACCCGAAACAACATTGTCCAGAAGTTAGCCTCGACAACATGGGGTGCTTTCGCAAAAGCACTTCGCTCCGCCGCTCTTAGATTACTTTACTCCGCTGCCGAATATTGTGCCCTTGTCTGGCTCAATAGTGCTCACACAAACAAAATACACTGCCAACTCAATGTCTCCATGCGCATAATATCAGGAACAATCAGTTCTATTCCAACGAGATTCCTCCCAGTCCTGAGCAACATACACCCTGCTAAGCTCCGTCGTAGTATGACAAAATAAACTCTAACATGCTGCTTCCTATTCACATCGATATCGACAACAGCTCAATATCCCGATCGCACCGTCCACCCTTGAAGCTGACCCAAAATCTGATAAGCAACAACTTCAATGCATCGGAAGCCTGGACTAGCGAATGGTACTCCTGCTCTGCGAATGACATGTTCCGCATAAAAGATCCTATCATCATGCCTGCTGGCTACGACCTTCTAAGAAAAACGTGGGTTAATCTCAACTGACTGCGCACAAACCATGGAAGATGTGCGGGATTTTAATATTCACCACCACTTAGAACTTATGTTCTTTGAAATTTGTAAAACCCAGTGCTAGAGTAAAAGAGAAGGGTTTATGGTGCGCTAATTTTAAACTTTTGCAAATTATAGATTTCTGGAAATTCTGAGGAAATTTTGTGCAGTGGTTTGAAACTTAGATGGTATTAAGTTTCTGTAAACTCCAAGGGTAGCGTCCAGATAACTGGGGAGCTTGTTTGTTTTCCTTTTGTCGTTGCTCATGATTCACAGTATTTTATTCCGTCCTCCTGATGTCATCATCATGATCAAGTTGCATTTTCAGCCATATGACCACTGTCTTCTGCCAGTGTTATGCCTTCGCAGTAGAGTTGACTTAACTTTCGTTTGTGGAGCAGTAGCGTGGACTTTATCTTTAACATAGCCCCAAAAAAAAGTCTAATAGTGTCACACTCTTAGCTACACGATCTCGGCGGCCAATTGAAATTTCTATTTCGAGAAATCACACGTCCAGGAAATTTTGCTGGCCGTTTTGTAATTTTGAGAGTGGTCGTGGTGTAATGGTAACATCATCGCTTGTCACGCTGCAGGTTCACGGTTCAAATCCTGATGTCAAGAATCATCTATTTATTTCACATGAAATTAATAAAAAAGTCAATCAATTGCGAAGCTCATGCCAAATCTACTTCGAAGGCATAACACTGGCAGTGGGGTGGTCATATGGCTGAAAATGCAACTTGACTGTGATGATGAGATCAGGAGAACTGAAAAAAAATTCTGTGAATCATAAGCAACGACAATCAAAAATGCTCCCCAGTTATTTGGACGCCACCCTTGGAGTTTACTGAAAGTTAGTACCACCAGAGTTTCAAACCCACTACACCAATCTTTTTTTTCTCTTTCTCACTTCTATAAACGCCCGTGCCCTGAAATAATTTAAGGGTATTCATATTCCCTTTGGCGCTCGCACATTATAAAAAAAAAATTGTCACGCAATAGAGCCATTGTTTCACCAACTGTGTATCGTCCACGTCCGTTAGCATCAATTTCAGGCAAAAAATAGTCTGTGAACATCGTTCGGTAACGCAATTCATTCTCTGAAACAGTCGCATAAATATGGCCCAATGACACCGCCAGCCCAATACCCGCACCAAACTGTCACTCGTTATAGATGGAGAGGTTGTTCCTCTATTTCTCTTGGGTTTTTGGAGCCCCAGATGCGACAGTTTTATTTGTTTACGTACCCAGACAAATGGAAAAGAGCCTTATCACTCAGAATAATTTCATGTAAAAAATCATGATCTTGTTCATTCATTTCCAGAACCCAATCAGCGAAACTACGGCGTTATGCGTGGTCTGCTGGCTTCAATTTTTGTTTCAACTGGACCTTATAAGCATGTAAGCCAAGATCTTTATGCAAAGTGTGGTGCAAAGTGGTTGCAGATAGGCCTGTGATCGTCTCGAAATGGACACACCTGGGATTTCAGTCACACTCTTAGCTACAGCGGCAATATTTCAGCTGACTTTGCCGGACGAACACAAATTGGAGTCTTCACATCACTAACCTGTCCGAGATGTTCAAATTTATCGATTAAATTTACTATTGCTGCGCGAGAAGGCGCTTGATGATGGCCAAAAGCAGTGCGAATTTTACGAAACGTTTCCGCGATATTTTCACCGTTTTTGTAGTGAATTTTCACTATTTCAACACGTTGTTCGAGATAGATTCATATTTAATAATCTCCTAGTTTTTTCTTATCAAAAGTCATCACAATGATAGTTGAACGTTGACAGTTTAACAATGGCGTGTAATTTAGAATGACACTTCTTGTTGGATGACCCTATAGATGCATTTGTAGAGAGGGCTACACGTGTACTACGATTAAACAGACCGACAGGCGGGACATGACTATATATTTCATCCAAACAGTTGTGATGAAAATACCGGTATAGGACTGTACGAAGTATCCATCATTTCAGCAATGTTCGAGCGAAGTGGTTTTGGCTGCATATAGACTGGTCACCGATCAGTCTACAAGCTTGTCGCTGAACACGATCAAGTAAACTCAAGCATGTGACTGGGGCTCGCGCCCAAATATGTGAGTTATATTCAAGTTTCGAACTGACACAAGCTTCATAGATTGTGGCCAAGTTCGCAGGAGTGAAAAACCATTTACACCTTCTAAGGAATCCTGGGCACCTAGCACCATCTTTTGCAGCATCAGTAAACTTCCTGTTAAGCATTGACAAGCCATTAGATTCCTCAAGATTAACTCCACCTATTCTTAGTTTGACGACGTTCATACTCCGCTTCATAGACAGGAGACAGCTTTGGGTATTTGACGCGTTGAATACAAATGAGACTCAACGATTTGGGGCCCTTGCCGCGAAATCCAGAGTGCTGTCATCTGCGAAGAAATGAATCAGATTACGAGTGACGGAAAGGAGGAAATTGATGTAAATCAGAAAAAGGGATAGAGAAACCCTGAACCCTGAGGAACACCGGCATTAGTCGAGAATGGTGTAAAAGTATATCCACCTAATACCACCTACATTGATCGATCACTTAAAAATCTCGTGGTCAACTTTACGAAAATGTTACCGACGACATAAGGTTGTCAAAGAGGGCACTATGCCACACTTTTAACAGCGTTTTAGAGCTCGATCACTGTGCGGTGTGATGCAAAATTCGAATCGCAGAAAACACAAAACAAAAAGAAAGGTTTTTCACACTCCCAATTCTTGCGAACGCCTGGCAGAAATCCGAGAGTAAAATTGTCATGAGAAGCTTCTGTCCATCGAAAAAAAAATCTGCCCTTCGGAAACAGCATTTAACGGCAGGTCCCAACCATTCGTGCGGTTCACAGCACAAGTGACTGCAAGAAGCTAGGCCTGGCCATGTAAGGTGAAAATATAACGCCAAGTCCCCTGTGGAAGGAGATGATTTCTTTCAACATAACTTTAACACAGCACTGACGTTAAAGCTATTGGTTGGTAGTTAGAAGAGGGGTTTTATTGCCTATTTTTGGAATTGGAAAGATTCCATCTATCCGGAGCTTACGCAGGCCTTCGGTCAGAGTAGAAAAACACTTCTTTTAAACAAGGGGAGAAACCCCACCTGACTCCGTTACTGGGCGGGTTCGAAAAAATAATGGTTCCAAAGAATATTGAACCGAATATGATAATCTTATTATTGTTAACAAGAGCAAGGTTGGTGGATGAAACAGAACCTTTTATTCTTTTCACAGAATCAACAAACGGATCGTCCCGCTTACGGAAGTTTCCGGCCAAAACACCAACGCTGGCATCCAATATTAGGAAAGGCGACGGTACGTGGGCAGAGTCACACGAGGAAACGCTGGATATACTATTGAGCACTCATTGTCCCGGATGTACATCGATCTCTAAAGATGATCTACTCCCTCCAGAGATGACATCGGGAATAAGCGCGAAAGAGGTGAGAAATATAATAGATAACGATAAGATAGCCAGGATACGGGAAAAGAAATCAGGAATGGATAACATTCCACCCGTGATGTTGCAAGAGTCAGTGGATATTGCTATTCAATGGTTCAAGCTCATTTTCATAAGATGCCTTAAGCTAGGATATGTTCGTAAAGCATGGCGGGAGGTGTGTATCGTATTTATTCCCAAACCAGGGAAAGCGAGCCACACAAACGCAAAAGACCTGAGTCTGTCGTCTTTTATGCTAAAAACACTGGAACATAAGAAACGTGATCGGTGATAATTACCTATCTAGCAGCATGCATCTGCGGCAGATCGGTAGATACTGCGCTATACAGGGTCATATCAAGCATAGAAATATTCCTCCACTTTAAAGAGTTCACTCTCGGGGCGTTCCTAGACATTGAAGGGGCTTTCAACAAACACTGACGCGATCCTGGATAGCCTACACAGAGCTCATTTGAACACGGGCCTCTGCAATTGAATTGCGCAGATGCTTCAATCGAGGGTTATATTTTCAACGCAAGGAGTTGTAACCAACCGGAGAAGGGTCTCCCCAAGGCGGAGTTCTGTTTCCTTTAATATGGCTCCTCGTAGTGGATGAGATCTTAGTAATGCTGAAGGAAAACGGCTTCAAGACAACGGCCTATGCCGACGATGTGGTCATCCTGGTTTCGAGAAAATTCCCTCCAGTTCTAAGCGAAAGACTTAATCTCGCACTACAACTAGTGGATAATTGGGTCAGCAGCAAAGGGCTGGGAGTGAACCCCTCAAAGACGGAGGTAGCTCTTTTCACTAAGAAGAGATCAATTCCTACCTTCAGACCCCTAAATATCGGTGGTATTGAACTAAGTATCTCAAGTTCTGCTCGATACCTGGGCGTAATTTTAGATTCCAAACTGAACTGGAAGGATAACACTGCGGAACGCATCAAAAAAGCTAGCGTAGCTTTCTATTCCTGCAAAAAAGGCATTCAGCAACACGTAGGGCTACAAACTAGCTGTGGTGTAATGGATATATACAGCGGTCGTATGACCCATTCTCATATATGGTTAACTAGTTTGGTGGATGGTTCTTGAGAAGCAGCTTTGAAACCTCACCAAAATTCAGTGGGCAGCGTGTATCAGAGTCATGGGATCAATAAGAACAACACCAACAGTGGCAATAACCATGCTCAGTTGCATGCCGCTGTTAGCAGTTTGGCGGTTAAAACCGCTGTAAGAATGAGAGAGGGCCGATGGTGGTCATCGAGCCTTCCCACTGGGGGACTACCAGCAGATCGGCGGAAACTGATTTCATGACTCCTACGCTAGCATTTGAAAGGAGATTCAACATAAGAATTCCTGACAGAGCCAACTGGAGGAACCTGAGAACCATGAAGAAAAAGGAACTGGCATTTTTTTCATTTCATTTTTAGTGCATTTTTATTAATTCATTTATTAACTTACATGCTAGACAAAACGCTTAAAACTAGCTTAACTAACTTAACTATTCTTATTCTAACTTACTGGCCCTATGCGAGCGCTCTAAGTTAAACCTAATACTTAAAACTATGTCTTTCGACGTAACGAACTTTTTATTTACTTGTTTATTTTTTAATTTTAATTGTTACTAAGAAAATTACACAAAAAAACTTAGTACATGAACTTTTTTTTTTTTTACTTGATCTTATATATAAAACTTAACTTAACTAAACTCTACCTTAAAATAAATCTTAAAATATCTTATTCTACCTTAATTTATCTTACTCTAGCTTACGTAATTATATACGTACTTTTTTTTTTTGTTTTTTAATTTTTTTTTTTTTTTTTTTTTTATCAAGTGCTGTTTTTATTTTTATTTTTTTTTTTTATTTTTTTTTTTTTTTTCTATCCAAGTGCTGATTGGTTTTTTTTTTTTTTTTTTAAAACCTATATACAATATACCTTAACTACCTAAACCTTAAACTATGTAAGTCGGCCATGGACAACAAACAGCCAACTTCAAACATGCAACAGGCTACCCTGGATCAGGAGGAAACGACGAAGGAGTTTCCTCTCTTTCGGCTAGCCACCAGAAGCGACCGTACTGACGTTGTACGTCCTCAACATAGCGACCCGATACCGCCCTACTAAACCGGAGACGCTCCACACTGCCGTGTGCAACGTCTCTGTCGTAGTTGAGTCGCCTATCCACAACTGTCCGAGCAACGTGGAAGATTAGCGGCACCGCCAATCTGTCCTGGATCAGACCCTCCTTATCAAAATGGAGGAACGCCTCTGGGGGAACAAAGCCGTTAAGGCGCACTCTCTCGTGATACTCGTAATTGGGGTAATAAGCCCCGGAGATCAGGTTGTTCGTCGAGCTCATTGCTCTTGCAATGTGCCTTCGAATCAGCTTGATAACGAAATTATCCACTCTTATTAGGTTAGCCCTGTTGTATAGGACCTCATTGGGATAGAATTTTATGTACTGGGACTCTGGTGTTCTGTACAAATGAAGGCAAGCCCGAAGGCATGCCCTCTCAAACACCCGAATCTTTTCCAACAAGCTTGCTCCCACGTTGAACCACACGGGGCATCCATATACGAGCATGGGCCTAATGAGGGCCATGTAGCAGATTACCTTTACCCTTGCATCGAGTTGCTTGCTATAAAAAAGTCTCTTTGTAAGGGCAAAAGCACTTTTGGCTCTGGCCAGAGCAGCATCTATATGTTTGTTAAAATATAGATATTGGTCTAACCAGAGCCCCAGGTATCTGACTACACTTCGACTCGCAAGTGGCTGTCCATGCGGTCCAACTACTGAGAACTTTCGCCAATTCTTTCTGGTATCCCTAGAGGCACCAGACAACGGCGTTCTAAAAAGAATGGTTTCCGATTTCTGGAAGTTGATCTTCAACTTCCAGTCATCGCAATATCGCTGAATCTTATCGAAGTCTCTTGCAAGAGAATTGCAATGACCTCGATTTTTGGTCCTGATCTGTACGCGATCAAGTCGTCTGCATACGCTATGGCATGGTGTAGTGATCCTATCAGATCGCTCGTGTTAATGTTGAAAAGGATCGGTGAATTAACCGCACCTTGTTGCAGACCATTTTTAATTAGAAATGTTCCAGTAGAAGTCACATTGCCATTTTTGACGATGAACTGCCTACTGGTGAGCATGTTATGAAGTATGTACAGCAGTGGTTTGCTTATGCCCAGCCTGCTCAGCTTGTAGAAGAGTCCCTCTAACCATACGGTATCGAAGGCCTTCTCCAAGTCAATCAGGCAGGCACCCGTGCATTGGTTCTTGCTTTTGTTCCATTGGATATCCGATACCAGTTAAGACGCGGCATGTATTGTATCATGCCCCGCCTTAAAACCGAATTGGTTATCCGGAATTATATTACTGTTCTCAGTCCACTTAAGCAGGGATCTATTGATCACTTTCTCGAATACCTTGCTGATGTTCGGAAGGAGACTTATCGACCGGAGATTTGCCGGATTGGAAGTGTCCTTACCCCGTTTGGGGATGGGTTGTATCACTGCTGTTTTCCAATGCGCTGGATAACGTGCATTATTCAGCGCATTGTTAAACAGAGTGGTGTAAATGTCCACCGCTTCTAGAGGGAGATGTCGAAGCACAATGTTCGACACTCCATCGATTCCCGCAGATTTCTTCCTCCTCAATGAGTCGAAGATCGCTTGGAGCTCCACCTTCGATATGTACGGGGGATGTACCCTTTCATCGGCGATGACATTATTTGCCATGTTATCGTAAAACTTATGTTCTCGGATCGCCAGTGCTCTATATCATTTCGAAGGTAGAAGTTGTGCACAAGGACGCGATTTTCCAGGTCGTGGTTCGGGGAAATGGTATCATTCACCTTGTACACTTCCTGGAAAGTCGCTCCTATAGCCTCTACCTTCTCCTGCGGATCTTCGATCACAAAGAAGTTGTCATCCTCTACTGCGTTATCTGGATCTATACCTGCTGTTATAAGTATTCGTCCATTGTTCGTCGTTCGGGGGAACTTAAGACACGGAAGGTCGTTTTGATTATTCCTCCGAAATATTTTATTTATTTGCGGGAACATACTCGGGTTGTTGGATTTTACAGCCCGAATTTTGTTGTTCCAATGCAAATTTGCCGAAAGTCTGTAATTTTCTCTAATTAACTTCTGGAGGTTTTTAATCAACGACTTCAGTGTCCTAACCTCCGAGTTTTGTCTGTCAGTAAACTGTCTGTACAAGGTTTTTAGTCTCGACAGCAGTCTACTTTTGTGTTGGTGTAGTGCGTCAATTGTTGCATTACGGAATATGTCTGCGTTGTCAGTATGTTGATACCGAGGTATCGTATTGTCCATAGTTCGTTTAATTGTCTCGTCCATTTGTTTTAGGTACCAGTCAATCTCCTCGTTTGACAGATTCCTATTGGACGGTGGGTAGAGCGAATTCGAGGAGAGTGCTCTTGTCAAGGTTCTTGAGAAGCGAGACCAACGCGTCCTACTATAATTGTAGGAGTACGTTTGGACAAACTCCTCTAACTCCGCAATTTCGTTGGGAATCGTTATTACGGCACTGAGTCCGCAATGGTCACTGTCATACACAAATGTGTGCAGACAGTTTATAGTTTGTCGGTCCATGTCGGTCAGTCGTAACCGTACGTCGAACAGCATAAGATCCAGATAGGAGCCGCTTCTAGGAAACGACGGACTATCTGTAGCTTTCAAATCGAGTTTATACTCGACACTGTGCCGACCCCACCAGTTGAATAGTAGGTTCCCTCTAGGATTAGGTGTGTTGTTTCCCCAATCTCTATGTTTGGCGTTTAGATCTCCGGCCATGATGAAATAATTCTCCTCCGACTCCAGCCTTAGGCATCGAAAAAGTGTCTCGAGCTCTGAAATAAATAAAGTAGATTGAGTAGCTTCAGGTGCATAGAGTGCGACCAAGTACATCCTCTTTCCACTACGGAGAGGGATGCACACGATACACGCTGCCAGCTCCTGGAACCTTCGCACTTCACCGCTGTACATAACTTTAAACTGCAGTTGTTTGCGTATGAAGATCGCAACACCTCCTCCTTGTGTGGAGTTGGGTCGGTCTCTTCTGACAATATTGTATTTATTGTGCCCCAATTTGTGCTTCTGGGATAGCTTTGTTTCGCTAACCATAAGCACATCAGGGGTTTGGTCTTCAAGCAACTTAAACAATACGGCTCTTCGCTCGATCCTAATCAGTGAATTCACATTCACCGCAAGGATCTTCAAGGATTGCTCCTCCATGTTCGTACCCATTACGACTGAAGGTGCGTTAAGCCCGGCAGAAGTGCGTAGATCTGGTCCACCCGCTTCGCCTGCTCCTGTACCTGACGTTGAAGCTGCTCCATCTGCCCTTGGATAGAGAGCAAGATGGCCAGCAAATCAGTTTGAGCCTCCGGTGCTCTAGGCGCTGGGGCCTGAGTAGCAACCTTCGGTCTTTTCTGTTCCGCGTTTCCCCGACCTGCCGCCATTTGGGCGTAGGTCACTTGGGGAGTCACGGATGGTGTTTGAATTGGAGCAGGTGGACGTTTCACTACAACCTTCTCCTGACGAACCAGATTTACTTTCTTAATATACTGGAACTTAGGACAACCCCGATAGTTTGCGGTGTGTCCCGAGTTCCTGCATAAAGCACACGAGAGCTGGCTCTTATCTGCCACTCCATCCTTACCCAGAGTGCATTCCTCTGCTTTGTGGTTCTTTCCACACTTGACACATCGAGGCTGCATTTCGCAGTTCGACGCGGCGTGACCGAACCTTTGGCAGCGAACACATTGTAAAATGTTTTCGCTCCTTCTTAATTTTTCCCAGGCGACAACCTGGTAGTCTAGGACTTTAATACTCCTTAGACCATCCAGCTTGCTATTGGGTGAAAGCTGAACTAGGAAGAACGGCAGCTTCCGCTTCTCCCTTTTTGCCTTAGCTGTGGTGAATGGCTTGACCCCTACGAATTCGAGCTCGTTGCACTCTTTCTCTTTAAGCAGCGCAAGGATCGTCTCCGGATCAGTAGACGGGTCTATCCCCCTCAGCAGCATTCTTTGCCGCTTTTCCCCCTTCGGGGTGAAGGAGAAGAACTCCGTCGTCGTATCCTTTAACAAATCTTTAATTTTTTTATACTGTTCCACTGTATTGCAGTGGATAGCGTGCCTGTCTTCATTTAAACGTTTAATAGAAATATTGTTGCCTATGGCCGACTTACATAGTTTAATGGTGTCCATAAGCTCAATCTTGTACGTATTTATTGGCGGTACCCTCGCTTTTGTCGTCGTCTTCGATTGTTGTTGCTTCTGCTGCGGTTGCTGTTGTTTCTGCTGCTGCTGCTGTTGCTGCTGTTTCTGCTGCTGTTGTGTCTGCTGCTGCTGTTTCTGCTGCTGCTGCTGCGGTTGTTGCTGCTTTTTCTGCTGCTGCAGCGGTTTTTGCAGCGTTTTCTGCTGCTGTTGTTGTTGCTGCTTATTCTGCTGCTCTTGTTCTTGCTGCTGCTGCATTAGTTGTTGTTGCAGCTGGCCTTCTGGCTGCTTCTGTAGTTGTTGAGCGCGCTGAAGCTCTAGCTGCCGCTCCTTCGCTCTTCTCGCCATTTGTTTGGCTTTAATGGCAAGCACCCTCTCTTCTAGCTGTCTGATGCTGCTAGTCAGACTTTGAACTTCTTCATCTTCATCATCTGATTCGGAGGACGCCAGTACTCCGAAGCTATTCTTCTCATCTCCAACGTAGTGGCCTTCCCCACCGTCGGAGATGTACGCTAATTCGACAGAGTCATCGGACCTCTGTCGCTTTTTTTCTGCTGCTACTCTTGTTGTTGTGCTCGGCGCCCCTTAACTCACTCCACCGGGCAGCTGTTCAGTTGGAGCTGATGTGGAGGGACGCTTTACAAGGTTGGGAGAAGGTTTTAACTTCCTTCTCCTTTTCCCTTTACTTGCGGTTGCCACTGTTGCTGAGTGGCCTGCCTGCACTGCATCGGATGATGCTGTCACCCCACCAGCTGGTCCCGCTATTGGGAGCGCGGACCGCTCACTATCCATCACCTGATTCTTCTTGTCTACACACTTTTATTTAATTATTAAAAAAAAAGAAAAAGTTCAAATTTTTCCTGGCTGGGAATTGAACCCAGGACCTTGTGTTGACGGTTCACTACCACTGCCACTAGGCTAACTCGTCACTTGAAGAAATACTGTCTAACCTTGTACTTTAGAACACTATTATTTTAAATTAAAAGCCGAAACACGTGTGTACTCTAAGAAAGTCTGTGAACGACGAGGAACTGGCATTCTATACCGACGGTGGCACGGGAGTCGGAGTTTATTGTGAGGCCCTAGGAATAAACAACTTTCAGGCCGAAATCACAGCCATCATACAGGCTGCGAAAATTATACGAGAGAGTAATATCGTTGGTAAAACGATAACTGTCTATATAGACAGCCAGGCAGCCATTAAGGCTCTGGACTATGCTGTAATTTTTTTTTTTTTTATAATTTGCACGTGTGAAAGGGGTTATGAATACCCTTATACTAATTTTAGGACACGGGCGTTTTGTGGAAAGGGGAGAGATAGAGAGAAAGACAGATTGGTGTAGTTGGTTTGAAACTCAGCTGGTAATAAGTTTCAGTTGAACTCCAAGGGTGGCTGTCCAGATAACTGGGGAGTATTTTTTTTTGTTTCGCTGTTATTGTCGTTGCTTATGATTCACAGTAATTTTTTTTTCCGTCCTCCTGATGTCATCATCACGATCCAGTTGCATTTTAGCCATATGACCACCCTACTGCTAGTGTTATGCCTTCGCAGTAGAGTTGACATAAGCTTTCGCAACTGATCGACTTTTTTATGATGAATCATGCGAAATAAATAGATGATTATTGACATCAGGATTCGAACCGTGAACATGCAGCGGTGACAAGAGATGATGTTACCACTACACTTAAGGCTTGTGAGAACCTGCAAAACAGTCTTAAATGGAATATCCAGAGCCAATGCGGTGACCCTCTGCTGGGTACCAGGGCATATGCATATCGAAGGAAACGAAAGGGCTGACGAGCTTGCTAGGAAAGGGTAGGCGCTGCATTTATCGCGGGCCCCACCTTTTGTAGTAACCCCAATCAGTTCCCTACGAAAGAATAGAATAGAAAACGAAACCACCGATCGAGCAAACAAACGGTGGGTCCATCAACGGCCAGGGCACAATGGACCCGAATTGTTGGGCTAAGTGGTGACTCTATTTGTCACAGGGCACCCATCTACCTAACCTAACCCATACCTTTCACGAAACACTAACAAGATTTATTGAGAAAATCATCAAATCCATTTGAAATAAAAGTGTTTTTGGAACACATTTGAACAGATTTGACCTTTGATATATTCTGGGGGCATTTACACAGACGATGGCTATTTTGGAGAGAGGTACATTTTGGCACTAAAAGATTATTTTATTGCACGTAGAGCAAATATAATTTTAAAGTTCTTTAGATACCAAAACATCTCCATCTCTTAACCCACTAACCACTTATCTATTTCGTACATGAAGTACCACTATAAAAAACTCTCAGTTCGTTTAACTATCGAAACAGAACGACATGTCCCCAACCTCGTGCCCTAACACATTTTCCAAATTAGATAACACGCATGGTGACATTTGAGGGCGCTTCATAGAGATAAGGCATACACGCAGTGGCGAATACATAAATGTGTACACCCCTGCCCCTTGGGGCGATGCTGCTGGGTCGAGTAGCGAAAAAAAAATATATTTCTATGTGTAAACTCATACATTTCCAAAATATTGCGAAATTTAACAAAAAATACATTACTGCCACCTAATAAAATTTTAATGGCCACTTTGAAGGCATCGTCCTCGTGCTTGTAATCGAATTTACCAAAACCATATCCCCCTTTCGCTTACACGCACACATACCCACACACACACACACACACACACGCGCTCACACTCATGGTATCCACAGAGCTATCTTTGTTATTACACACATATAGCCGAATGTGTGGAGCTAGGCGGGGGAGTGCTATTCGGGTGAATTGTTGGATACATTTGCTGTCAAAGCAGTGTAAGGGTGAGCCACTGCTCGCACAAAGGGCATCGGGTATTTCGCCTCACTACCCTGTCAGGATATTAACGATATGGAAATGGAAGCGCTTTTCTCTTCATAGTGATGTGGGCATGAACACATTCTGTGTACTCGTGCTACAACAAAATGGCCGTCGTCATTCGCCATTTATAAGCCTTCGTTATCGTGTGTGTACCTCTGGATGGAATCACCCCCTCATGCAGGAATGTGATTATATCGTTGTTTATATTGTAAAATCACCCATTTGCCACCCTTGTGTCCTTTGCTGCTGGCGATGGATTTTTTTTTTATTTTTTTTTTTTTTTACTGTGGAACGCTTTTAATGCCTCTCATATGTGGGCCATGCAAACCGATGTTTGTACTGCATTTCCATTAATACCACATATATTATGTATATTTACAATCTGGGGAGGATTGTTGAGTGGGTGACAATTCGCCGATAGACATACATACAAGGGTAAGTATCGATTATGGCTGTGGAACGGACTTAGTATGTAACAAGGATCAAAATATGGCTACTTTGGTATAAATCACAAGTAAATTAGAAAATGAAGAGTAACCCCTCGGCGTTCGCAAGGATGCATACTTAATCTTTGATCCAATTTTTTTAAATAAATTTAAGGATGGATATTTGCAAAGGCATTTCTTTTAAATATTAGAGACTGCCTACATAAAGTGTGTGGACTTAATGATGTTTGTTTTAACGATCGTTACATATGTACGTACAAGAGGATTTAACTAATACAATACGATTCTCTAAACAAAACTATAACGAATGCATTACAGACTTTAAGGGTACTGAAGGAAAGTCTCTACAGTCTGTTCGGGTGTCTATCTGTCTTCTTGTTTTATGGTTGCGCTAAGGGATGTGTAATCTTTATGCATGCACGATTCGCAAATCTGACTGATAGCCTACGTACTGAACTACATCCTTGCACACTTTAACCACTCTCCTCGTGGAGCTACTGTTAGGTACTATTTCGCGGGGCTGGTTAACCATTTACGCTGTGCCCTGCTCTATTCTTAGGGGTACGATTCTCTTGAGTTCGAGCTGGACACTGGTTACAAATCCATTCACAGGTTTCCACGGACCGGATCATATCTCCAACGTGCTGTCTGGGGTGTGCAAGGTTGCTATCCCTTGTTCTGGAGCATGGACAATGGAACATTACATGCTCTGCATCTTCTTCCTCGTTGTCGGCAGCATGGATAAAGTGACGAATGTAGTGTCCGAATCTGTGCAGATACTTTCTGTGTCCGCCGTGACCAGTTAGCAACTGTCTGATATTATACTATCTACTACATTCCTTTTCACCCAGATTTCTATATGTATGTTCGAATCCCAGAAAACACATAAAAACAAGGTTTCTCATGATCCCACTTCTCGCGAACGTCTGACAAACATCCGAGAGTAAAATTGTCATGAAAAGTTTCTCTCAGTCGAAAAAAAATGACTTAGGGCGCAAAACTGTAGGTTCTAACCATTAGTGGGGCGCACAGCACGAGTGGCTTTGAGAAGGTAGGTAGGCGTAGTACTCCTTTGTCGCCAAACGTAGTTTTTCCTTCGATGACGGCAGCAGCGTTTGCTTTGAGGAGCGGCATCAGATTCTGGAATTTCCAATGATCTGGAAATATACCTTCTTCTAGACAGCTTTGAATGGCTTCTAAAAAATACATCGGGTCTTGCGCTAATAGCTGCTTACAGGACTTTATTCGGAATTCCATCCGGACCTGGTTCTTTGTTATCACCAATGCTTTGTTATTGTAATTCCTCTGGTGTTACTGATGGGACTCTTCGTTGGGCACTTCTATGGTCTCACGAGAAGTGCTCGTTGTTTGTCGCGGAAACAGTGTTGTAATGATGCTTTCCAGCAAAAATGGGAACGTTAGTTGTAGTGCACTGTGCCCTTTGAACTTTATCATGGCGACAATGTAGGTAATTCCCCACAGTTGAACCCTGTGCCTTGCTTGCAGGCAGTTTGCTCTGAGAGATTTGATTTCATCATTTGGAACATTTTTCCACACCTAAGTGCGTGCCTGGATATAGCCCTAAACACAAAACAAATGGGTGTGCCGTGAGCAATTAATGCTGGCATTGATCCACAAATTTACCTCACCTTAGGCCTCGCAAGCCTCTGCGATAGAGAAAAAACCTTAACGAAACATAAAACAGCCACGGATAAGATTGATTTTACCGTTGATGACACATGCAAACGAATTAAGGATAAAGACATTCGGATATGTACGTGGAATGTTAGGCCCCTTAACAGGTCGTGTGCTGCCGAACAACTAATGGAGACATTGGAGGCCTATAACAGCTATCTAAAAAATACGATGGGATGGAACGGGCAAGAGGAGTATAAAAAACTGTGATATCTACTATGGCGACTGCTACCGAGAACAGAAGCAGAGTCTATTTGGATGCGGAATTGTCATTGGAAGTAGACTTGAACTTCAGATATGCGAGCGAACTCCTAGTGACAATCTGCATTAAGGCTAAATCCTTCAGTATCAATCTTATATGCACGCACCCTCTACGGAGGAGAAGGATGATGACCTTCTGGAGAGGACCTATGAGCACTGTCCTAAGTACTACATTAAAATCGTGCTTGGCGATTTTAACGCCAAAATAGGGAAGGAGGGCATCTTTGGTAATAACGTCGGAATGCATAGCCTACACGATAACACATCCAGAAAAGGACACATTCTAATGGTCTTCGCGACGGGACGAAACATCGTGTAGCAAGTATGCGTTTCCCATATCTCAACATTCACAAGACCACATGGCGGTCCCCTGATCAAAACACGAATCACATTGCGATCGATGGAAGACGCGCATCCAGTATTTTTGACGTCGATCCAACATCAACTCCGACCATTTTCTTGTTGTTGCCAAGGCACGTATGCGGCTATCCCGAACAGTCCAGCGCCAAGAAAGTACTGTAAGAAAGTTCAACGTCGAAAAATTCCAATCAAGACTGCCAGACCCTTTGCCTACTGCGTTTCACTCAACCATCAGCATCAAGTGCAGAAAACCAGTGGCAACGCTACCATGAAGCCATCAGTAGTGCCGCCTCTGATGTGCTAGGTTACACCAGGCAACAACAAAAAGAAACCGATCTTGCGACGCTGTATGCAAGGACGAAAACTGAAAGGAGCATGCTTATGACACCTATGAGCAGAGAAGAAAACAAGAGTTCAAACTTATCCGAAGGAAAAAGAGGCCGAAGCTATTTAAGGATGCTACTGCCAAGATGAGGTGCGAAAATTTTACCAAAAGGTAAAAAGAACATGTCAAGATTATAAAGCACGAATCGAAGCCTGCAAGAATGAACAAGGGAATTTAGTAGATGAACCGCAGTCGGTGCTGACATTTTTGAGGAACCACTTCTGCAGTCAGGGATGATGAGCCATTCAGTATTCACGTTGACAGACAAGAATCCCATCAACCTGATCAGCATGAGATAGGCATATATAAGCTTAAGTCCAACAAAACTGCGGAAGCCGACGTCGAACTTTTGACAGCTGGAGAAGATGACTTGGTAAGGAGCATACATCAACCCATAGAATCTTAGTATCGTTTTTCCGATCCTGCAAAAAGGAAACCCTCTGAACTGCGCCAACTGCAGAGGAATACGTCTCCTCAGCGTTGCATACAAGATTTTGTCTGCACTTTAAAGCCGATAGTCAACAGCCTGATAGGTCCTTATCAGTGTGGTTTTAGGCCGGGAAAGTCTACCATGGACCCAATATTTACATTACGGTAGATTTTACAAAAAACCTAGGAATCCCAAATTAATACCCACCTGAAAAGGTCTTGGATTTCAAAGTTACCTATGATAGCGTGTATAGAGACGAACTGTAGAGAGCCATGCCTGGCATAATAAGATAAGTTTCGTAAATGATTCAGACTAATTAAGTTCAGAGATAGAGAGGGAGATATCTGGAAGAAGGCTAATGTCTAACGACCTATTACAAATAGCTATGCTTTGTGGGATAGCTGGATTTAAATTAAGTCATTCTAAATTAAGTCCATTCCCTAGCATAATTGAAAGCCTGTAGGCAGTAACGTATTATATATAATGCAGAATAATATGGGCCCAAGAATTGAACCCTGGGATACGCCATGCATAACAGGTTTATATGCCGAAAAGTTATTAGCTACTACGACTCTTTCCGTATGCAATGCAAGCCACTCTTCTATCTATGTTTTCCAGTTTAGCTCTGGATCACGGTTATTGCCGATATACTTAGCACTCGACGATAGCGTCAGTGTCCATTCAGACGTGGTAAGGTGAAATCTGGTGTTCTAGTCTCCGTGATAAAAGGTATCAGTTCTATTTTATTGCGGTTGATACTTATTCGACAACTAGTGGTCCAGGTGCTCACCATTTTCAGTGTCCCCTCAATGATCTCACTGAACATATAAGGATCCTCACGTCATCCGCGTCTCTACGAGTATATAGTCTATCCAATATTTTATTGATGATCATCAGCCACAACAGTAGTGAGATTACTCCCCCTGAGGAGTTCCTCTGTTCACGAATTTGAATTGATGG
This sequence comes from Pocota personata, assembly GCA_963082735.1. Lineage (NCBI taxonomy): Eukaryota > Metazoa > Arthropoda > Insecta > Diptera > Syrphidae > Pocota > Pocota personata. The sequence goes on from OY720430.1 coordinate 59,221,137, forward strand.
CTGTTGCTTAATGTAAATAAAAATTATCTACTGATCTAGGTTTTCTTCCACACCCAGCTCGGTGAGGGATTCTTGAATGATTTTGGTGTGTACATTGTTGAAGGCAACTTCTATATCTAGCAAGGTTGCTAGAATGTGCTGGTTATAGTGGATTGTCTTTTCAATTATGCGCACTACCTCATGAAGAGTTATCTCAATAGATCTTCCTCTGAGGTAAGCGTGCTGAGATTTGGATAATGGCATTCTATCCGAACTGGTTAATACCAAACAAAATACTAACAAAGAAAACTAGGCATTTCACAAAAGCCCTGTATAAGGACTTGAAATGATAGTAGGCGTTATATAGGATACATAACAAGCAAGCTACCTCTTCTTTTATCCCAACACTGGACTTTTGATTGAGTTCTTTTTGCAGATAACAGAATTAAGTGCAAAAAAATAGAGAGTAGGGAGTGAGGGGAGGAAAAAATGAATAAAATTTGATATCGAATCCCTAATCCAATATAGAAAATTGAAAAACTTCTCGCATAACTTTTTATATGAAATTTCACTCCCGAATAGAAAAAGTGTACATAAATATTACTTCGGCCAGAGTTACACCTTTTTTTTCTTCTTCTTCGCAGAGTACATACACGGTGCGTGTAATAAGCGATAAGCCCCCTCCTTCAGCCATCCATCCATACGTCCTCTCCATCACACTTAAATCTACAGAGCACTTGCCAAGGGAAAACCAAAAAGGATAACGAAAAACGAAAAGAAATGATCGTAGAAGACACATCATTTATTCCCTTCAATTCTGACGGATACAGAGATGCACGTGTGTTAACCGAAGCCCAATCCAGTTACCATGACAATAAAACACCTTCACAGTACCGAAATTCTATTACCACCCTCGGAGCCACATGTAACCATTGAAATAGAAGCGCAAAAAAAAAAAAAAAAGAAAAAAAAAACGAAAGGAAAATGTTTATCTTAGGCTTTTGCACATCCTCGGAATCGCGAAAGGGGATGCCGAAAGCTGAAAGCCGGTCGCCCGCGTCTAAACTCCGGCACATAAAGAATCTAGAACATTATGGCCGTACAGAGGGGGTGGGCGAAAAAAAACCAATTGGCAAATACTTTGCATATATAATATATTCAAATGTACGTAAACCACCCAATTCTGCCCGACCACCTTCTGGGTTTACGAACACCGGAGCGCGGAGATAAAAGATTCGTTTTTTTGCAAACCATCCGAGGAGGCTGGGAGTAGATTGTTTATATCTTCAGCGTCAGGCGAGTGAGTGCTGCTGGTACATACACAACGTTGGTACTACTCCCGTCCACCCGCTTCCGAGAGGCACTAAAATAAAAAATGATTATCCGGCTGTAGACGTCAGTGCGGTAATGTGGGATGCGCAGGAGGAGGAAACGTTTTTTCTTCTTCTCCGGTTTCACTGCTTACGATGGAGGTTCATCCCGTTCGGAACTGTTATGTACGGTAATCGGGCATATGGAGCACAGATATGACAAAAATGTCCTCTAGTGCGAATGGTTGCTAAGCTTAATCAAAATGGCACCCTATGGCTATGTGGGCTGTGATGTGTATTGGATATCCTGGATGTACTCTTTCCCAAATGTGTTTTTCTGTTTCGGGAGGAAATTCATAATCTATAAAATCCCGGTGGATTGAGATATGCCATCAAGCGCGAGCGTTCTTACGCAATCTTTGCCCGAGGCAATATAATTTTATCGGCATATATAAGAATATTATTCAAGAGCGGTATTCTGGTGCTGCTCTAGGGCCTACACGTCGAACAAAAGAAGGGCAATAGTGTAGTTATACATTATAGTAGAGGCATAAAAATGAGCAAATAAAAAAAATAGGACGAGTTTATTATGACAAAGAATTTGCAAATATGAAAACAGTAGTCAGTTTTGTTAATGATCCTACGAATCTGGATTCATTTTACATTCAGCCTTTATTGCAGGTAAGGCCACTTTGCACACTAGAGCTTGCACATCAGTTTTGCTGCTCGTTGGCACAAACTCAAGAATCTATGAAAATTTTGCACTTTGGGGAAAGTTCTAAAATTTTGTGTGTAGCTAGAAAATAGGAAACACTGCATGCCTTGAATGCGCCTTAGTAGGGGTTGGACAACTTTGACTATCACCTCTGCATACTATCGTAATGCATACGTAGTGGTATAAGCTATAGCGTTGCCACTTTACCACGATCGTAGTAGATTCACTCCGCTTTGACTATCACAAAGCAAAACTTTGACTATCGCCTCTGCTCCCTTAAAATAATGCATACATACGTAGTGGTACAAGCTACTGCGTTGCTACATTACCACGATCGTAGTAGATCCACTCTGCTTTTTGTTAAATCCAAAGGTGCTAGAAAGTAACGCAATTTAAGCCCGCTTTTATGATTTTACGTTATCATGGTAGATTGACAGTTGTCAACGTGAATGTGTCAAATTTCAAATAATCGACAATCTTTTCGCGGTTTTAAACAAATTAGTGAAGTATATATCAAATACAATTTTTTTTTTTCTTTTGCTCACATTACACGTGAGCAAAAGTCATTACCCTATCGGAAGATTCTCTCATTTTTGCAAATGTCGTCTTATGTCATCGTAACTTTGATATTTCTGAAGTAAACAGAAGCAGAATACACGTAGACAAACCATGAATTGCTATACTCTTCAAGAACGCGAAATAATTGTGTCAATGTTTTTGACAATTAATCGGTCGGGGGTTTCGGACCCTCAAACATAAACCAGACGACGGGTTATGCAATTGGGGATCAATAGAAGGTCTTTGCAGCTAATTTTGGTGAAAGGCTTGAAGATGTATTAAAACAAGGTACAGACGGTGCATCAGCTTTTGTCTGATGCACTGTTACACGCCAATCGCGTGTAAATTACAGCTAAACCCTCCTAATCCTCGACAGCGTTGAGTATGATTTTCCATTGAAAATCATCATGAGCGACCAGACTCATGATGATTCACGTATCCACCTAGTATGTGGATACGTGAATAAGGAAAATTATCGATTCTGAAGCACTGAAAATGGGCGGGCAAGGAGAGCCATTACAACTCTCAAAGTGGCGTGCGGGGTTTGGTGATTGGTCCATATTTTCTTCGAGGACGGCGTTGGCAACACTGTTACTGTGACTGGTGAGCGTTCGAAACCAAGACCAACGACTGTTTACTGGCGTTAATAAAACTGACGAATTGGGTTTGGAGAACATGTGGTTCCAGCAGAACGATTCAACCACACACCCAGTACGAGCGACAGTGGACCTTCTGCAGCAAGCTTAATCTGTCGTTTTAGCAATTTGCATTCTCCCGCATGATTGCCCGATTTGACCATTCCAGACTTATTTCTTTGGGGTTTTTCGTAGTCATGGGTCTATTCGAACAAGCCCTCCTTGGCGGCCCTAAAGGAGAACATCCGACAAGAAGTGGAGAATTTGAGAACTCATGAAAAATGCTTTGGAACAGGATCTAATGTGGATCAATATTTTTTAGGGTGAGAGGCGCATTTTCTTCTCGGCGCAAAACTGCCATATTTGGAGCTCGGAAAACTCACACGTAGTTGTAGAGAAGCGAATGCATTCTCAGGGTGTGACTGTGGTTGGTGTGATTTGTGGAATGCCGGAGTTATTGCCCCAATTTTCTTGGAAGATGAAGATGGCAACAACGTTTCGGTCAACGGGGTGCTACAGATGCATGATAATTGTTTTTTTTTGGCCAACTGAGAAAATTCACTTGGACGATCTCTGGTTCCAGCAAGACAAGCTGTTCAACAATCGATCTTATGCTGACGATATTATGCTGACAATCCAAAAACGATTCAGGCACGTAAGCGCAACATTTATTCTTCTACGCGTGTTCAAAAATTCACGAAAGTGTTGCCAACAAAAAAAAAAAAAAAAAGACTGCTTGACAACTGACAGTTTTCATTGTTGAGCAATATTTTAAAAATATTGAAGGTTTGGCAGCTGTACTCGTAGTTCACAATTTTCGTACAAAATATGGTCAGAATAGTGATTTAACTTCATTAACTGTGAAGAAATTTATTCAAAAATTCAGAGAGACTGGATCAATTAGTGATCTTAGACACTCTGGCCGTCCTTCAACAAGCCGTTCAACACAAAATATTAAAGTAGTTCGTGAGAGTGTTGTTGAAAGTCCAGGAATATTAATTCGGCACCGTGGTCAAGGATTGGACATTTCGAGAAAAACTCTACAGCGTATTCTCACGAAAGATTACCATCTTCATGCATACAAAGTGCAATTGGCTCAAGAACTGAAGCCTACTGACCACGCACGGCAAAGAGAGTTCGTTGAACAACAACAAGTGGATGCTGATTTTTCAAACAAAATCATCGATAGCTTTGATAATCGTCAAAATTGTTGAATTTGGGGTTCAGAAAAACCACGAGTGATTGTTGAGAAACAAATGCATCCACAACGTATCACTGTTTGGTGTGAATTTTGGGCTGGAGGCATCATCGGACCATTCTTCTTTAAAAATGCGGCTGGTCAGGCGATAACAGTTAATAGTGCTCGCTATCGCGACATGATAGCCCAGTTCCTTGTGCATAAATTGCAAGATATGGATGTGGACGACATATGGTTTCAACAAGACGGTGCCACATGCCATACAGACCGAGAAAGAATTAAATTACTGCATGAGTCATCATTTCCTGGGCGTGTAATTTCAAGCTTTTTTCTTTGCGGATTTTTGAAGTCTAAGGTTTATGCCAACGAGCCCACGGGAACTGGGGCAGGTGTATACGGGTCCAGAACCAAGTATTCGGAAGCCATGGGAACTTCCGCCAGTATTTTCCAAGCAAAGGTATATGTAATTGAAAGATGCGAGGACAGGAAGTATCGCAGACAAGACATCGCAATACTGTCGGACAGTCAGGCCACCATAAAAGTACTGATTAAAAAAAAAAAATCTGGTCAAAACTGCAATGGGATCAAGTTAAATAGATTTGGTCAAAACAATAGAATCACTCTCTATTGGATACCAGGTCACGTGGAAGTAGAGGGTATTGAAGCAGCTGATGAACTAGCAAGAGAGGGATCTGAGACTGCCTTCGTTGGGCTAGAACCATTCTACGGGCTCGAACTGCATAAAATATTTGAAGACTAAGAAGAGAAGAAAATCACAAGAGAGCCGTTTTTTGGGAGGTACTCCCGAAGCTAACACATTTCAAAGAACTTCTAGGGAACTACAATCGGAAAAGTACGAGTAGTAAGGTCTGTATCAATATCAATAAAAACTGCTTAAAGAATGTGGAGCATTAATTCACAATAGAAGAAACCACCTGAAGATCTACCATTGTTGGATCCACTCAAGATGCTCCGGCTCATCAATCCAATTGGACTAAAGGAGGTGGAAGTCGAGTATATCATATAGTTGAGCTCCAAGTCGGGGGAGCACAATCGATTTATAGATGTCGCAGTGCTCGTACACCCATATAACAATCAACATTTAAATGCTTTAGGAAAAACAGTCACTAGCTCTCCGGCTGTATGTAGTTCTTACACTTAGAAGATGGCCTGCACTTTATTTATGTATTTTTTATTATTATTTTGCGGATCAAGGCATATTTTGATTAAAAAAAAAAGTTGAATAGCCCGTAAAGTGTATTCTACAAAAAATTGCCGATTTGAATGACCTTTTTTGCATATTTTTTTTTTTTTTTTTATAATTTGAGCGTGTGAAAGGGGTTATGAATACCCTTATACTAATTTTAGGACACGGGCGTTTTGAGGAAAGGGGAAGAGACAGAGAGAATGGTGTAGTTGGTTTGAAACTCAGCTGGTATTAAGTTTCAGTGAACTCCAAGGGTGGCTGTCCAGATAACTGGGGAGCTTGTTTGTTTTTGCTTTTGTCGTTGCTCATGATTCACAGTATTTTTTTCCGTCCTCCTGATGTCACCATCACGATCAAGTTGCATTTTAGCCATATGACGGCCCTACTGCCAGTGATATGCCTTCGCAGTAGAGTTGACATAAGCTTTCGCAATTGATCGTCTTTTTATTTATTTCATGCGAAATAAATAGATGATTGTTGACATCAGGATTCGAACCGTGAACCTTTAGCGTAACAAGCGATGATGTTACCACTACACCACGCCCACCCTCCTTAATGACCAGCATTTGACAAGGTTCTCATACGAGGAGATATGTCAAACATTTGCGAAACTGGTATCTTAAAAAAAAACCTTCTCCGTTTTTGCTGATTCAAAAATGTACCTAAGCTCGTCGGCATGCTCAACTGTCGAACGCATTAACCACTTGAGTCGTAGTAAGGCGGATGCTCCAAAACATCAATTTAGTTTGAGTATGTCAGAATGTCAAGATTCTATGTATTTAAGGTATTGTGTGAACTTGGCATGTACTATATAGTAGGGCTATCGACCCGGTCTATCGATTGTAGACCTAGTTTTCATACAAAGGCAAATTCTAGAAAAGGCCAATGAATTTCAATTAGAAACATACCACCAACCCGTGTCAGATAACTTATGTAAGAGGGTTGGATCGTATCTTATACTGTCATAATATCTCAAAACCAAATGCAGCACATCATTTAGCAAAAATTCCTGAAAAAAAATTAAATATTAAACCAGACAAGTTCACTGTTGAAAGCGTCTCTCCCTGGTGGGGGAAAAGGATCACATATAGCTCTAATACAACACCTGATTTGGTGTGCTTGCTCTTTCGTCAATTCTGAATAATTAAAATTCCTTACAGCATATCACCTTCGGTATATTTATAGCAATACCCTAACAACCAATGAAATATTACCTCCCCTGTAATCAACTTATCAAATTATCACACTTGATAAAAACTCAAAAGACATGCGATTGCGGTACTACCTATGAGTTTATTCTAATTAATCTTAATAAACATACCCTCAACACCAACCGGTTGTGGTGTGTTTGCAGATAATTTCTGCCAATTAGCAAGCACTCATGAGCAATTTTCATTAATTACATGATTACACCTCTGCCACATTACAAGAACCCTTTTCTTTTCACATGCACGGAGTGATGGAAAATCAATTTATCGGATTCGTTAATATGATTATCTATTATAAGATAGATGTTGACGATAAAAAATTGAGTTAATGTATGTATGTACCGGGAAATACATACGCTGATTGTAGAATAAGACCGCCTTGCCCAGTGGCGTAACTAGCCAATTCAGTTCCGTAAGACACGTTCTACGATCGATGCCATCGACGAATTCGTAAAAACCATCGAAGGAAGACGATGGTAGAGCGGAAGCAAATCATAACGCTGGATGTTGAAAACGCCTTCAACACCGCAAACTGGAGTAACATTCTGCGAGCACTTACTGCCAAGAGAGTATCGGACTACTGCAGAATATAATGGCGAAGTTTTTTGCAAATAGAATACTGTACCGACGACGGAATGAGGCAGTATAACGTTACAGGCGGTGTCCCCCAAGGATTCGTACTAGGTCCACTACTGTTTAATCTAATGTACGATGACGTCCTCAGTCTACAGAACCAATGCCTTGTTAGAATGCAGCGCCTTTCGAACAGCCTCCTACGACGCGGCATGCGTAGTTGCTGGAATGGTGACCTTCTCGTTAAAGAAGCCGAACGTAAATATCGTGCCAACAGGATAATGGTTTTAACAGCGACGTATCGAAGTGACACCAAAGTACCGCCAAGAACAAGCCTCGAAGAATGGCAAGAGAGATGTAACTTTTCTGACAAAGGCAGATGGACGCAGAAATTGATTCCCAATATAGATCCTTGGATCAATAGGAAGCATGGAAAGCTGAACTTCTATCTGACGCAAATGCTTACTGGTCATGGATTTTGCAATGCCTACCTCCATAGATTTGGACACGAAGACAACCCTACTTTCCCAACGTACACGGAAGCAGTTGAGGATGCAGAACACACCATGTTCCACTGTGCACGATATCACTAAGAACGTAACTTGCTGACTAACAGACTGGGTGTGGACTTAACACCAGAGAACACCACCAGAGAAATGACGACCACGCAAGAAGCTTGGGAAGCTACCATCATGCAAGAACAACGAAGACAGGAGCGATAGCGATACGTCGCGCAGACGGCTGGCAACACGAACGAGCCGAGTATGTAAGGCTGAAGCCCCCCTCGCGATGAGCTTAAATAAAGTGTCCACGCATGTGGAAGGTCGCGGAAGTTATTATGGTATCAGAGCCGGGAAAATTACCCGATGAAGTTACCTCATATCGTACGATTTCATTGCTGCCAATACTGTTAAAACTCTTCGAAAAAATTCTTCTGAAACTACTCCATCCGATTATAGAAGAAAAGGCACTGATACCAAACCATCAATTTGGATTCAGAAATGGGTACTCCACTATAGACCATGTCCACAGAATAACTGACAAAATAGAAAAAGCCTTAGAAGAAAAACAAATATGCTCTACCATCTTCCTTGATGTAACACAGGCCTTTGATAAAGTCTGGCACAAGGGATTGGTCCATAAACTGAAAAAATATCTTCCAAAACAATACTCAGAAATACTAGAGTCATATATAAAGCAGCGATTATATAGAATTAAGCAAGAAAATGAGTACTCCGCATTAAAATATATAAGATCTGGAGTAGCGCAAGGTAGTGTGTTAGGGCCTGTGCTATTCCTCCTATACACGAACGACCTACTGTTGCCACATTTGCAGACGATACTGCTGTACTTGCTGTCGGAAAAACCGTCCAGGAAGTTACTGAAAAACTACAAAGGACATTAAATTAAATATCTTAATGGACCAAAAATTGGCAAATAAAATTAAATGAACTGAAGTCAATCCATGTTAACTGCACTAATAAAAACCTACAACACATACCTGTGTACAAAAATAACAAAGTAGTTCTGCATTCGAACTCAGCTAAGTACTTAGGCATGACTTTAGATGCGAAATTACGCTGGAAAACTCATGTCAAGAAAAAAACATGACGAACTAAACATTCGATATAAAAAACTGTATTGGCTAATTGGGAGGTATTCATGTCTCTCAATATATAATAAACTGCTTCTCTATAAGCAAGCTTTAAAGCCAATATGGACATATGGCCTTCAGCTTTGGGGGTGCACAAGTAAGACGAACCTACAAAGCATACAATGCTTTCAAAATAAAGTACTACGCAATATTGTTAATGCGCCATGGTACATACGTAACGCTGATCTACATAGGGATCTAAAAATTGAAATGGTAGAGGACGAGGTCAGGAAGGTCGCAAGAAGACATGCAGGTAGGCTTCGCAAACATTCTAATTTGGAAGTAGTCGAACTACTTAATAATAACAATCTAGTTAGAAGATTACGAAGAGTAAAACCATTCGAACTAGTTAACTAGGAGAAACAATTTTTTTTTTATCCGATGGAAACCTTCAAAAGACAATCGGTAATAATCGGTACCAAGTAGTGTGAGACTCTTACCGCACTAAAACCACCGGTGAATCAGGACCAATCTATGAAAGATCGACAAAAGATTTTTCTTTCTTAATTTATAAATCGCATTGGGGGAAGTTTAAAGTTATAACACTTTCTCATAGCTTTTAGACCATCAGCTCATGAGGCTTGGTTCTTCTTAATCTCCGAACATTGTTTCGTATATTTAAGACGGTCTCCATTTCGGAGTTGGTATGACTTTGCAGTCGCTGATTGTGTGATACAGCGTGTTTTTTAATCACTTCTGTAACCATTTCAATTTGAAGGTCACGATATAGATCCAAGGGGCATTAATTATTCCACGAAGGACTTTGCTTTGGAATTTTTGGATGGTTTCAGCATTCGTTTTCTTTGTACAGCCCCATAATTGGATACCATATGTCCAAACGGGTTTCAGTACTTGCTTATACAACATTAATTTGTTCTGGATAGATAGGTCAGAGTTCTTTCCTAGTAACCAGTACATTTTTCTGTACTTCAAGTTCTTCTCTTTTCTTTTTGATGTGCTCTTTCCATTTAAGCTTTGCATCCAAGGTCATTCCAAGGTATTTGGCGGTATTGGAGTAAGGTACTGCTGTACTGTTTATAAAAATTGGAACATTGTTTATGTTTTTGTTTGTAAAGTTTATATGCGTCGATTTTGTTTCGTTTAATTTCATACGCCATTTTCGCGTCCAATCACTACCTCTGTCGACTGCATTTTGCAATTTTTGAGTAGCTTTCGTAACGGATTTATCTGGCACCAATATTGCAGTATCATCAGCAAAGGTGGTCATGATAGCGTTGATGTCCACTGGAATATCCCATGTATATGTAGAACCTTTACCACTGCTCAAATGAAACATCTATCAAAGTCTTTGGAAAAAATGAATATTTTATTTTTTGTCAGAACAACTTAGAAATTGTGTCTTTCGGCCACGGAAACCTGAGTAAGAATGAACTGTCATACGATGCCGTGGAAGAGTCCGCCTTTTTCTACACTCTTGCATCCGTGCGAGTGAGGGAGAGGACGTACAGCGCATCGTACGATTGATGACGTTTCAACTAGTCAGAGAATCTGTTAGTGTAGTAGTGTTAGCGGAGACCGTGCGGAGTTGCCACTTAGCCATTTAGAATTTGCTAACTTAGTGGAGTCTGTGAGGAGTTGCCACATATATAACAGATACAGGATTGGTCCTAGGACACTTTCTTGTGGTACAACCGTACTCTAAAGAGTCGGTTCATAACGTAGGATTTCAGTACTTCATAGTACTGCCTGGGGAGGTCCCTATGCAGTTTGTACTCAAGTCCCAATTGCCAAAGCTTGTCAAAGGCTTGAGCAACATCTAAGAATAGAGCCGAGCAAACTTGTTTTTCTTCAAGTGCCTTTTCCACAACATCCGTAATTCGATGCACTTGGTCTATCGTGGAATGTTTATTTCTAAATCCAAACTGATGGCTCGGAATTAGTTTTCTTTCTTCTATTATTTTGCTAAGCCTTTTCAGGAGCAGTTTTTCGAAAACTTTATTGGTATAAGCGATATTGGTCTGTAAGATGTTATTTCTGTTGGTGGCTTACCTTGTTTAGGTATAACAATGACTTCTGCAATTTTCCAATGATGTTAGTTTAAGGCATGCGTTTATTATAAATTGGAGTTTCTTGAAGGCTATTGAAGGCATTTCTTTCAAAACCTGAGCAGTTATTAGATCGTACCCTGGTGATTTTTTGTTATACAACTTATGTTGACACATGCGTGTCAAAAGGTATTTCACATTCGTCGTTTCTATCAACAAACTGTAAGGGATCTGTAGCTGTATTTTCTGGGAATGGCTTAAAAATATTCGCGAGATGTTCACCGAAAAGATCAGCCTTTTGTTTCGGGTTTCCGATCCATTTACCATTTTGAGATTTTATTGGCAGGTTTTGTGTCTGAGGTCTTTTTAGGCGCTTAGCTGCTTTCCATAAGGAGTATTCGATAGAAGCATCCATCGTCAGACTTTTCAGGAAACTACTAAGTGAATCATTTTTGAACTCACAGATTCTTTTTTATAATTCGTTGTTAAGACGGTTAAAAACTGCCTTATCATCTGGGAATCTCGTAGTTTGCCATTTTCTTCGAGCTCTTCTTTTTTCCAATATCAGCTCCTTTATTGCGACAGGATATTTTATTTCTGTTTCTCTCGAGTTCGAAATAGTTGGAGTACTTTCTTCTGCAGCCTGTTGCACATCAGCAATAAATTGCTCTACTTCATGATCAATTTGTTCAATTGTTTGCATAGGGGATCTTAGGTTTATAGGACTGTCAAGTTTGTCTCTGAATTCGTTCCAATTTGTTCTCTTATTCACGAACTTAGTGATAAAATTACTGGAGTATGATCTGACGATAAATCGTAATTACCTTCGACACTTATATGATTTCGTTTAATACCTTTAACTACGAACAAGTCTGGTATTTTGTTAGTATCAGATGGCCAATATGTTGGCCATCTGGAGGAAGTCCTAACAAATTTAGGAGTTCTGCAAAGTCTTCTTCAGTTGGCGATAATTAGAAGAGTTTGTTGGAGATTTCATTCTTAGGATCCTTTTTGTGAAAGGGGATTATGTACGAGCTCTTGGGTAAGACTCCTTGTTGGGTTCGGTCAAATAGTTCAGGCAATTGATCGGTACTATTGAAGGGAGACCATAAGCACCAGGAGAGTATTCGTTTTTAAGCTTTTTTTTATCTTTTTTTTCCACGGTACAACCCGTGTAAGACATGTATTTGTCTAAACTCGGTTAAAGTTGAAAAAAAAAACCCTTTTACACTTCTTTAGAGGAAGAATGCCAGGCACGGTTCCTTTGTTATCTTTAAATTATTTACTATTGGTAAACTACACCCACAACAAATTCATATGAGATTCCTACACTTTTGATTAAAATAATATGCCGCTGGGTATAGTGTACGAATCGTAATCAAAAACGTTTTATGATACCTACCAGCCATTACAGTTATACTGCATTCCTTTGTTATCTCTTATCTACCAAAGGATTTGTATACGCCATCTCCCGAAAAGCTAACCCTTTTCTAGCAACACATGCGTGGTAAAGGCCACAATTCATTAGGTAGCAATATCGCAACTACATAAGTACTATATTCTCATGTGTTACACATGGATCCACTACTTGTATCTGTGGATTGGATTATGTAGAATCGTGCAGTTTGCATGGGGGTTTTTGCCGAAAATCACGGTCCATTTAAACATACCGTCTTGTTTTGTTGAAGAACGTTTTAGGTAAAAGTTTCTTAGAAGGGTTCCGTATGTTGCTGATGTGTGCGTGCGTGTTTGTAATTAATTGCAAACAAAGGGATTGAGTAATTAAATAAGAACACCATAGTGCGATGCCTAAGGGTGTTTTCTTATGACGTAAACATTTATTTTACCCTTTATCGCCAACATCTTAGCATATACATATTCGTACATATATTATACATTATAATACCTTAGAAAGTGTCTATTCATGAGGGGGCGGTGTGTACGTATTAGCTTATGTCCTGTATAATTTTCGACCGAACAAAAGGTAGGTATTTATATTAAATGTCGAAATTGAAAATAACTACGGGGAGGGAAACTCAACATCTTTGTAACAACAACGTTATTCTTTGCTTGCAATAACTTAGTAAAATGGGAAGAAATCACATCAAATCTATAGAGAAGTTTTGAAAACTGAAAGTACTACGAGTAGAACATTCATAAATGGCATCTGGTAGATGTTTAGATCATATTTATGGTCACTTTTTCAAACGTGTCCTGAATTTTGCGATTCGCGCTGATCATCCAATGGCTTACTGGTTAATAAATAAATAAATAAATATTTGGCGCAACAGCTCTTTAAGTGCCAGGGCCTACTCGTGTTGTGTGCGTTATATTTTTCACACGAATGGAAGGGACCTACAGTTTAGTGCCGTATCCGAACGGCAATTTGTTTTGAGAAGCTTTCTCGTGACAACAATACTTTTTTATTATTATTATTATTATTTATTTAAAACTATAAGGCTTACACGTAAGATACAAATTTAAAAATTTAATAATTAATTAACGATTTTTAGTATCCTTTTGTCAAATCAAAACAGCTTCAAAAATCAGAGAAAGAAAGAAAAATAAGAAATAAAAGTTCAATGTCTGCACATTTATATGCTTAGATGCTCGCTAAGTCGCCTTTTAAAGTCACCGTTGCTATTAGATCTCCTTAAACTGGCTGGGAGTGAATTCCATAGTCTTGCAGCGTAAATAAAGAACTGTTTCTGAGTCGTATAATATTTGAAGCGCGGAATAATAAATGCTTTACTTCTCGCGGATGAGGCAAATTGAAGAATATGAAAAAGATATGACTGAGCTTTTGATTCTTTAAGATTAAAAAGGAAAGTTAGAACATTAAAATCGAGATATTTTTTGAACTCCATCCCAAGAAATTCACGCGCATATTCCGAAATATTTTCATATCTACGGATGTTATAGACATATCGTACTGTACTATTGAAAGCAACTGTGAGTTTACGTGAGCTATTGCTATCTAGGTCGCAGTAAATTGGGTGTGCATATAGTAGTATTGGAAGGAGCAGTGTTTTGACAAGAGTTGTTTTTATTTTGCGCGGGAGACAGCTACCAGTTTGACCTAAAGCTCGCAGGGCTCCATAGACTTTGCCTATAGTATTGGTCACGTGAGATTCCCAGGTGAGATATTGATTAAATGTCACTCCGAGGTTTTTAACACTTTCTACGTAATCTAAAATGGTTCCATTGATTTCTACCTTAGGAAGAGACGACTTATCCAAGCTAGTACGACTTATCATTATCGCTTTACTTTTTTTAGAGTTAAGCACTGTAGCATCTTCAACGAGTCCCAGAGGAAAAAACTCAAATAAAGTTGTACGTCATCAGCATACATTTGTATCTTACAATGTTTGAGAATAGTGGGTATATCATTATTAAACATGGTAAACAGCAGCGGCCCTAAAATGGATCCCTGGGGAACGCCCGTATCAGTTTTTAAGAAAAGGAATAAACCGCTTGTGAACGATCCTCAAGGTAGCTTATAATAATTTTTATGGCAGAGGAATCGATGTTAAAATAGTGTTTAAGCTTAAGAATGCGAATATCGTGCGACACAGTGTCGAAAGCCTTCTAGAAATCAAGTAACACCAGAGAAGTCACATGATCATTATCCATCTCAATGCGAATATCTTCAAATAATTTCATGTTGTGGTCTGAAACCCGATTGAAATGGTGAGAGTAAGTTGAAATTATTCAAATATGCATGAAGCTGTGAGCTCATGATTTTTTCAAGTGCTTTAGACATGAACGGGAGTATCGAAATGGGCCGATACTCTCGCTCTTTACCAACAGTACTTTTCAGGACTGGTATTATCTTTGACCTTTTCCAAGATTTTGGATAAATGCAGCAAGTTAATATTCTGTTAAAGATGAATGTCAGAGGTGGTAACACATGATAAATTACAATTTTTAAAAACCTAGGATGCATTCCATCCAAACCAATAGCATCTGATTTGATTGCCAGTATATCTTTCAGTACCTCAAATTCACTTACTGCGGCAAAACCAAAACTAGCTGACGAGTCAGGTATAAGGGCTGGGTTTATATAGTCCGAGTCGTCCATTTCACATAGTTGTCTGTTGTGGTCAGTAGAAGCAGCAGCAAACTTTTTATTTAGCTGGTCAATATCTATGTCCACGCAACCACCAGGATCAATATTTTTGCCTATGCCAAACTCTTTAATTTGCCTCCAGGCTTTCTTGTTGCTCAGGCCGGGTCTAAATTTGGAAGAGAAAAACTTAGTTTTGGACTTCTTAATTTCTTGATTTACTTTATTTCTGAGCTTCTTAAAGTAATCATGAAACATTGGAAGTTTGAATTTTTTCCACCGTTTGTACGATAAATCCCTTGCTTTTATAAGTGATGCGATGTATTGATTGAACCAGCTATGTTTTTGGTTGCGCAAGACAAGTCTTTTGAGGGGAACATGATAAGTTGTTAATTATTGATGTAAAAGTTTCAACCTGCTCATTAATAGATAGCATGAAATATAGACTATGCCAATTTGCATTGAGAGAATCCCTCGCCAAGGCAATCGGATCAATTGACTTGAAATCTATGTAGCTAATAACAGTCGGCTCAGCTGTGCGATCAAAAGTTAAGTCGTAAAATAGAAGAATAAGGTCATGTTTCGAGAACCCGGGAACATCAACAAGTTGGCAATAATAATTTACTCATTCGGGTCTATTTACAATGAAAACTCTCGGATGTTTGTCAGACGTTCGCGAGAGGTGGGATCGTGAAAAAACTTGTTGGTGTTTTCTGGGATTCGAACTTGGAACCTCTTGCGTAGTGATCCGACACACTAATCACTACGCCACGACTCCCACTGCTTACTGGTTAGTACGGTCAAAAATAGTATAAATCATGTCACGATTACAAAATGAAGTCACAAAATTGATTTTTTTATTTTACATTACCAAATGCAACGGAATCTTGTGACCCTTTTATAAAATGTCTTACCAATCATATTGATCAGTAAAGGTTCAAACCTTGGATAATTTCGAATTTAGTACACTTAATTAATACGATTAATCCTACCTATCCACAAAAAGGCGGATTCAAAAGAATGCGATAACTATAGGGGGATAACGCTCCTCACGACAGCCCTTAAAGTGTACGAGACCATCCTAGAATGCAGACTCAGAGAAAGAGTAGAAAAGAAGCTACCTGATATCCAAAGTGGATTCCGACCAGACCATAGCTCGCTAAAAATAAAAAAGTCTTTACCTGCTTCATAGATATGAAAACAGCTTTTGACTCGATAAGCAGAGCGAAAATATGGGAGAGCCTTAGGAAGAAAGGGGTGGATAAAGGAATGGTTCGAGCCATCAAAAGCATCTACAAGGAAACTTATAATGTGGTAAGGACATGTAATGTGCTGTCAGAGAAATTCAAGACGTCTGAAGGAGTGAGACAAGGAAGTGTATTGAGTCCCCTCCTATTTATCTGCGCAATGGACGACGCAATCAGACATTGCCAAGAAAGGATGCAAAGATTCAGAGTCGGATATAGAGAGCTACAGCCAATATATCTCCAGGCATGTGCGTTTGCGTATGATATAGCACTGTTTGCAAATAGTGAAGAAAATATGCAAAAGAGTGTAAAAATATGGAAAGATGCGTTAGCAGCCCAGAAATTGGAGCTCAATGTTGAAAAGACAAAGGTGGTGGTGATAGGAAATGAAGCAGGAGTTGCAAGTGTAACGATAGATGGAGATGTCATCGAGCAGGTGCAAGCATACAAATACTTGGGTAGTGTAATAAACAGCAGAGGAAATTCGGAAGATGAACTGACGGCGAGGATCAAAGCGGGAAATAGACTGTATGCCGCATTAAGAAGAAAATTCTTGGACCACAAAGAAATCACACAAGAAACAAAAATATCAATCTTCAAATCGATGTACTTACCTGTGTTGCTACACGGAAGTGAAAACTGGATACTCACAGGAAGAAAAGAAAAACAAATTCAAGCCATGGAGATGAAATACCTCAGGAGAGTTATATAAGCCAGGAGAATAGACAAGAAAAGAAACGAAGAAAGAAAACAACTGCATGTCAAATCGGCTAAACTAAATCTCGAGGAAAAGAAATTAAGATGGTTTGGACACTTAGTGCGTATGGAAGAGAATCGACAAGTGAAAACAATTTGGGAAACAAAACCGGAAGGAACACATAAAAGAGGAGAGGCTACCGTTGAAAAAATCCTGATAGAAGCTGGGGAAACTTGGCACTCGGCTAAACATATAGCAAGAAATAGGACCCAGTGGAGAAATTTCACGAGATAAATGGACAGAACCACCTCGATACCTCGACACCTTAAGGTATATGAGGGCCGGATTATATATGTATGTATGTAATTAATAAGAAAAATAAACTTCGACTGAAATATATTACGAAACACAGAAATATCCGCCTGAAAAAGAAATACAAATGCCTATGTCTAGAAGTAAAGTATAAAGATCCAAAATACAGTGATACCTTCTACAAAAATTAATTTAACTTTTCTAGATGAAATCTTACAGGAGAGTGGTAATTAGTTAATAACATTTTCAATAAGCCTCCATCCTCTAAAAGACCTACAACGATTCTCTTTAATGATTGTTACTGATAAGCCTGGAGTTGCTGTGATTACTTTGCCAGGATTATCCATCCGATTTCTACTACGTCGTTCTGTCAAAATTCCAGTTCATTAATGTTCCTACTTAACTTCTTCATTGGCACTTTTCTCTTTCAAAATTTTGATCCTACTCGTATTCTTATCGAAAATAAGTTACAAAAACTTAATGATTAATTCGTACCCGTGCCAAATGGTATTCTCGCCATATTACTCAAAAAGTGTCCTTTCAACCCTTCTCTTCCCCTTTTTTATCCCTTTGTCTATCACTTTCACAAGGAGAATTCCCTCAGGTTTGGAAGACCTCTTTCATAACCCCACTACACAAAAAGGTAACTAATTACCGTCATATTGCTAAACTCACATACCTAAAATTTTCGAAAGTATTTTATACGAAGCCTTAAGCTTTCAGTGCAAGTCTTTTATCTCCCCTTGTAAACATGGCTTTCTGAAAAGTAGATCAACTACTACAACTTTGCCATCTCTGCCTTAGAGAATGGCAATGATGTCGATGTTATTGCAAACGATTTCAGTAAAACTTTTGATAAGATATTTCATCAACTAATCCTTCAAACTATCTACCATCGGCTTTGAACCCATATTGTTAATATTTCTTACCTGAAAAACGGTTCTTATACTGTTCGCTTCAGGTCCGACCTTTCAGTTCCCTTCTTGGCCACCTCTGGTGTTCCACAAGGCAGCCATCTAAGTCCCTTTCTGTTCATCCTAGGTTAGGTTAGGTTAGGTTTGATGGGTTGACGTATAGGGTGAAAGATCTACTACGCCACACTTAGATCAATGTAGGTCCATTGTGATGCACCATGAGTATAACTTCCCCACTCGTGAACTCTATGGGTTCTTAAACCAACCCCATGCCTTTATAAATTTGGTTATCTTATTTACTGATACATTTGATAGTTCTTCTAAGTCTTGGAAGAAATATTTCCCTAGTATTCTGAATCTAAGGTGGTAGAATCCTGGACATTGACACAGGAAGTGAGGTGTATCTTCGTGTACATCCTCATTGCCGCAGCGTTTACATATACGAGTATCCTCTTCGCTTATTCCCAATTTCTTTGTGTGATAACGCAACAAGTTATGTCCAGTTATCGTCCCCTCTAAACCAGATAAGATATCTATTGAAGTGTAGGATTTGCTCTGTACGATTTTTGTCGGCCAGAGTTTTCTTGTAATACAGGATTCTAATGATCTCCATCTACTATTTGCTATGGCAATCATTTTATTTCTAAATTCTAGGTTCAGGTTGCAGGGTGCTGAGGATTTAGTGCTGAGTCCTCCCTTATCAGTTCGTCAGCCTTCTCATTTCCTGAAACGCCATTATGTCCGGGTACCCAGCAGTGTTTTACATTGTGTTGCGTACCAAGAACCCGTAGCTCTTCGCGACAGTAACGCACAAGCTTTGATTTTAATTGCGTGGCGGAAATCGCTCTTATCGTTGCCTGGCTGTCAATGAAAAAGGTAGTATCATCTGGTGGTATAGCTTTCATTGCAACGTACCGAGTGGCTGTTGCCACTGCTAAGACCTCCGCTTGAAACTCACAGCTATAGTCCGGAAGTCTAATTAAGTTGTTCAAATTGAGCTTTTTAGAAAAAATTCCTGCTCCCACGTATATCTTAGATCCATCTGTGTAAATGGAGATGGAGTTATCATTAAGCGGGATATTAGTTTCCTATTCCTCCTGACTCGGAAATGAACTGGAAACGGTTTATGAAAGTCTAAATAGGGCACTATGTAGTCTGTGCTAACATCTCCGCCCATGTATTTGCGTAAAATCTGTGCATGCCCCGTCAAGCTTGGCCTCCAACCTTTTGGATTGGCTTAATCTTAGAGCACTTCTAACTGCAGATTTCTATGCAAATAGATCTAAAGGTAATAGATTGTGTATGGTCTCTAATTTTGCAGTTGGTGTGGTTTTAATAGCTCCTGTGACACCAATACACGACATTCTTTGTACTCCGGTTAGTATCTTGAGGCCTGTGCCCTTTCTTGCGGCTGGCCACCATACCAGGCTGCCGTATGTCAATATAGGTCTCACAACTGCTGTGTAGAGCCAGAAAATGACTTTTGGTTTGGGCCCACAAATTTTTCCAAATATTCTTCTACTCTCTCCCTTGTATTTAGTCCCCAATTTAGTTTTTTTCAAAAATTGCTTAGAGCTCAACATCGCCAAATGTCAATCTATTAACGTGTACCTGCAACAAGACCCTTCCCCGACTTTACTTTCTCCAAGGTCAACCTATATCAATCGTTCGATCTCTTCGCGACCTTGGCTTATTGTAAAACAGGGAGCTAAATTTCCGTTCGCATATAGATGAGATAATCCTTAAAGCTAACTGATCACTTGGCTTTGTCAAACGGTGGTCCAAAGAATTCTCCAATCCGTACGTAACCAGATCCCTTTACATTACCTTTGTTCGTCTTTCAGCTAGTTCATACATCCAGAATCGAGGATATTAAACATAATTTTCTTCGATTTGCTCTTCGAAGTCTGCCCTGGAACGACCCTGTTATCTTGTCTCCTTATCAAGACCACAGAGACGTAACAGACATTCTCTTCATTCATCGACTCCTTTTTTTCTCAATATATCAAATTAATTCTGGCTTTATTTTGAAACTACATTCATGCCATTATGTATGGAATAGCACAACATCTAAATGGCGGCCTCGGGTTCGCTGGCAGTGCTTCAAGCGGTCGGTCCAATATTTGATGATTCGGTCCAATAGGTGCCGCGTTATTCCGGCAATATCATCTCGAATTTTGGTCTCGAGCTCGTCTAAAGTGGTTGGCTTGTTAGGGTAGACTAAGGACTTTTGACGTAGCCCCAGAGAAAATAATCGAGGGGTGTCAAGTCGAATGATCTCGGCGGCCAATTGATGAACACTCGTCGTGAGATGACCCAGTCGCCAAATTTCTACTTCACCACTTCGAGCGTTGCGTCGCTTGTATGGCATGTAACACCGTCTTGTTGGAACCGCAGCTCCGATATATCGATGTTGTCGAGCTCTGACCACAGAAAGTCGATTAACATCGCTCTATATCGGGGACCATTGACGGTAACGGTGTCTCCTTCCTCATTTCTAAAGAAATAAGGTCCGATGATGCCGTCGTGCCATAAACCGCACCAAACAGTCAATCTTTGTGGATGTTATACGGATGTAGGCCCAAATCCAAGCTCAAAATAAGCCTGGTGAACTCTCTGGCGATGCTCAATTCAGCTGATCGGCGTCGAATAGACATTTCTGGATCTTCTTCGATACTGGCCGCTATTTCTATCTGGTTTGGTAGCTTAAGGTCCAAAAGAGTGTACTCATGGTCAAACTTTTCCACGTTGCGACATATTGCCTGCGCACTGAAGCCATGATGACGACCGACCTCACTACGAAATTCACGTTGCGTATTTATAACTGAGCCAGAATTTCGATAATATGTTTTAATAATTTCCACACGTTGGGGAAGCGTCAGGCGATGCATGATGAAATGGCAAACCTTACTGAATATTTTGACAGCAGGATATCATTGGTAACTCTGACAGCTGCTGAAACATAATAATTGGAAAACATTGCTATCTGGTCACCCTTTATAACCCTATTTTCTTCAACACTTATCCCTGTAATTTACGATGTGCACCTTTTATGGCTGCAATGAACCGATCTCCCGTATGCTGCTGAAGGTTAACTCAAACCTTACAGATTTCGATTTCAACCGCAGCACTCCCCGCCTAAAACTTAATCTTCTCCATCCATCTTAGTTTCTAATTTTTTTTTTTAGCTTGTTTCAAGCCGAACCAAAATTAAAATTAAAAATTAAAAATTAAATTACGAAACTGCTCAGAGCTGTGCCTTTTTCTTCCAGCCTATAGGCACTTTAAAAAATTCAAATTCTTGTGGCATAGATGTCATTTTCAATCAGCTGAAGACCATGGCATGCTTTGTTTTTTTTAATAAAAGGGTTTCATCTGGAGTCTTCTCTCAAGCTCTTAAATGTGCGGAAGTAGCTCCAGTTTTCAAAAAAAGTGCTGCTGATGATATGAATAACTACAGGCCTATTTCGCAAAGTTTTTGAAAAAGTAGTACAAAATAGTGTTTTTAACTTTCTTAAAAAAATATGTCCCTTTAGTTAATTTCAAAATCGGAGGATGCACTGTTAAAATTCTGTTCGTAGATCTTCAATAGCTTAGGTAGTAAAAAGTTCACACCAGGTCTCCTCGTCGATATTAGAAAAGTCTTTGATATGGTTAACCATATCATTATGAAGACACAAAATACTGGTTTTGGAGATTTTATGCTCAAGTGGTTCAAATCATATCCTGAAAATAGATTACAAGGAGTAAATATTGGATCAACTAGAAGTGGAACTAAGCTTAAGAATTTAGGTGTGCCTCAAGACTCTGTATTAGGTCCGATTCTCTTTCTGATTTATATTAACTCATTATTTGAGTTAGCTTTCAAAAGGATTCTCACTGTTTTTGCAGATGAGTCACAAAACTCTTTTAACGCTGACGTTTTTGTTTTAAATGCATCAGAGTACTAACTGTTTAAGCTGTTGAGCTGCTTCGGTAGCTCCAGCTCTTCCACTAAATCATTTTGTAGCAATCTTAACTGCAGCGAAAAGTGTTTTCAAATTGAGAGCGTCATTGAATTTAAATATCTGGGGCTGACTCTATTGACTCTAGAATGTGTTTTTATAATCAAATCAACAGATTGAGGCAATATTTTCGAACAACTCTTAAGAGTTTCTTTTATATATGTAGTGCCTGTTCAACAAACCTTCTTAAAATAATTTATTATAGAATTTTTCACTTCAAATTCAAATACGGTGGAGCCCATTTCAACAACATTCAACCACTTTTAGTTTTACAAAAATAAATTGTAAGAAAAATATGCGGGAAAAATCGCTTACGTCTGTGTTTTGTGATCTGAAAATTCTTCCAGTTCTCCATTTGTATTGTTTTAAAGTACTAAAGATTGGTAACTTGTATATTAAAGTTCTCGAAAATTGCATCTAGTAGCTCATCCTAGTTTTCGGACTATAGCCTATACAAATTTATATACCATTGCCTCACGTCGTCTCTTTAATAAGATTCCTTTTTGGACTCTTAGTCCAAGTTAATAGATTTATGAATCACGTAAGACATTAAAAGTCTGGAATCCGTTGTTAGTTTTTGTATATCGTCGAAAATATCGTTGCCAACAAGCACCGTCTGACAACACTATTCGTCGTTTGGTGTCGAATTTTGTTGAGCACGGGACCGTCGACATGCTGTTCATCAACGTCCAAGACGTTCCAATGAACCGGTTGAAGCGGTAAGAGAGAGTGTTGCCGAGAACCCACATGTGTCGTATCATCATCGCGCTCAGCATTTTGGCGTCAGTGGAACCACCTTGCGGCGCATTTTGAAGGATGATTTGCATTTGTTTCCGCATGAAGTGCAATTGACTCAAAGAATATTGCCGACAGACCGTCCACATCGCTTGGAATACGGCCAAACAGTCGCTCGAATGGTTGACACTAACGAACATTTTGCACTCTCTGGCGTCGTTAACAAGCAAAATAGCCGCATTTGGGGAACGGAGAATCCACACGAGATCCATGAAACACAATTGCATCATCAAAAAGTGACTGTTTGGGCAGGCAATTGCGCCAAAACTATTATTGGGCCATTTTTCTTCAGAGAAGGCGAAACAGTCGATGGGAATCGATATCGGTGGATGTTGGCTCCTTATGTCTGCCCACAAATGTGTGAAAAAAGTCTGGACGGTTACTATATTCAACAAGACGGCGCGCCATGCCACAGCGTAAATCAAACAATGCAGTTTCCGCAACCAAAATTCCCTGGACGTGTGCTGTCAAAAAATTGAGACATTGACTGACCACCCAGATCTCCAGATTTGACCCCTCCTGACTTTTTTTTTGTGGGGTTATTTGAAAAGTAAAGTGTCAGACCATTGACAAGCTCAAGGCAAACATGCGTGCTGAAATCATCGCTATACCGCCCGAGATGCTCGAAAAAGTGATGGAAAACGCAGCACAAAGGGCACATCTTGCTTTGGTCAATAGAGGCGGCCACTTGATTGATGTTGTATTCAAAAACTAGTCCAATTAAATTGGAAATCGGTTGATTTTTTGTAAAGTTATTCAATATTCACATACCGACATAAAAGATGGCGCACCCTGTATTTAACTTTAAAGGGTAGCACCAACAAGTGTAAAGTTTTATAGACAATGAATACAACCAAAACAATACATACTCGTATGTACATATCTTAAAGCAAACGCGAATAAATGGTATACTAGCACGTAATATAAGGAAAATGTGCTTTAAGCATCTGAACCAGGTATCTTTTTTTTATCTAAAGAGGATAACAAAAAAACACGATACCTGGAATCAAACAGAAAGTTCAAAGCAATATGCCTGAATAAGAAGGCAGGATTATTTTGCGACATCGTCGATAAGTAATTAGAAAATTGTGGGAATTCCAAGAACTCTGTGAACATTTTTCGAGAAATACTCGTAGCTGATTTTCAAATTGCTTCGCATGTTTATTCATTTAGACACCTTCGCAGCACATTTTGGAAGTCTTTTAAATACAGATTTTGGAGGGCTCTCTTACAATGAAAAATTAACAGCACCACCCGCAATTTTTTATCCAAGCTTCTACACTTACCAACTAGAAAGCTGTAAAGGGTTAGTCATAGTAATCAATTGGATCGAATACAGTATTCACCTCTGAAATAAAAGAAGCACTTGAAGTAGAAGGCTACAAAGTCAGATGTGTTTATAACATCAAAAATAAAGACAACATGCCTCAACCGTTCTTTTCACGTGAGTTGAATTTCAACCCCAAAACTTTTAAAAATAATGAAATTCAACCGATTTATAATCTTAGATACCTCCTGAATCACAAGATTACAGTCGAGAAGACTCACAAGCTTAGCGGAACTGTTATATGTTCCAACTGTCAAGAAATGCCGCACACTACTACTATGCAAAAATAAATCCGAACTTAGAAAAATGCAGCAACTGTGAGGTAGGACACACTGTGAACTACAGAGGTTGCCATGTTCTTACAACATTAAAAGAGAGAACAAAGCTGGCAAAACCTCTGCGTAAGCTTTTCTGTCTATCCTACTTTTCAGGGCTCTTTCCGAGTAGATGGAAAACAGCGTTTGTCCAGCCCGTCCCCAAAAAAGGCGAATCTTTCTCCCCGTCCAATTACCGACCCATTACACTACGTCCCTTCTTTCCAAGGTCATGGAAACGCTGATAAATCGTCAGCTTATGAAATATCTCGATTCACGAAAACTCCTTAATGACCGGAAGTATGGTTTCCGTAGCAACAGGTCCACTGGTGATTTGATGGCATATCTCACCGAGAAGAGGAACCAGTCTCTCCATCACTTCGGTGAAACTAAGATGGTTGCGCTTGATATTTCAAAACCATTTGACAGATTTTGGCATCAGGCTATTTGTCGAAAATGCGTGCATATGGCGTCATTGAGTCTCTTCTTCAATGGATTAGAAATTACCTTTCGGGGCGTTCAATACAAGTTGTTTTGGACGGCTTCAAGTCTGTAATTCACCATACAAATGCTGGTGTTCCTCAATGCTCTGCTTTGTCTCCGACTCTCTTTCTTATTTTTATAAATGATCTCTTGTCTGTGACTTATAATCCAATCTATGCCTTCGCTGATGACAGTACTCTCAGTTTTTCATATTTGTCCACTAATTCACGTCCTTTGTCTTCGGCCGTATGACGCGTATTAAATAAATTAAATTCCGACCTGAACAGCATAATGGAATAGGAATCAACCAACAGATTGGAATGTAATGCTTCCAAATCACAATGCTGTCTTCTTTTTCTCAAGAGAAAAGAAAACTCTCAACCATTATCCTTCGCCTAGACTTGCCATTCTCTTCAATGGAATGATCACATATTCGAGGTCACATACCCAGTCTGATCTGGCCTCAATTTATAAGGCATTCATCCGCCATATCTGGTCTGGTGCACCCAAGACCGTTCTGCACATTCTTGATAGGGTACAGATGCGCGCGTTAAAACTTATAGGTGGTAGAGACATTGTGAGCTCCATAGATTCACTCGAACATTGTAGAAATATTTCGTGTTTTTCCCTATTTTATCGCTTTTTATTATAAAAAAAATGCTCCAGCAAAATAGCCAGTTGCATTTCTCCTCTTCAAAAATACACCCGCCGGCCGTACGAGTCATGCTCCGATCCGAATGCACATCAGTTCACTCTTAAGCCCTACTCCAGCCGTACTGTCAAATATAGGGATTCGTTTATAAGCCGAACAACTCTACAATACTACAACCTTCAAACATTTAAAGCCAACGTGCACAGGCATCTCCTCTGTTCCTCTTCCCCCTTTTCTCAAACGCACGTGCCCTGAAACAGTATAAGGGTATTCATATCCCCTTTGGCGCGCGCAAATTATATAACAAAAAAAGGCCTTTAATCTCCAACAATTCAAGAGCAGAATCTACAGACATCTGCAAACATCGCGGGACCTGGCTCAGCGTTATAGGTTCGTCTTATATGAGAGAGCTCGATCACCTGGACAAAATTGTCAAGTACAAGCTAATTGGAGAGCCAAGCTAGGTATTCCACACAACACTCAGTGTTGGAAGAGATCCTTATTTATTACCTTTGACGGTAATAATCAGAGCCAAACAACAACCCTTCCTTGTCGAGATTAAGCAGATCTTTGAAAAAGAATTGCTGAAATGATTTGTTTTTTGCTTAAACTATAACAGATGGTTCTAATGGTCTCCGACCACTCTAAACTAAACATCATTTGCAAGCCCGTCTTTATTAGATACCTAAACCAACAACCATAGCAAGTTGTACAAGATACGAGTAAAACATTTTCTATCCACACACATAGCAAATCTCATACTGTTCGGCAGTACATACCGTTCGACTCGACCACTCACTGATGTTGTTTTCCGCTGTAGTTTCCTGAACATTCTACGTGGTAAATTATTAAATGAACAAAAATAAGCTAAATACAAATCTAATAACGACCTGAAAGCCAAACAAAATCCACAGGATAAGGACATAAAAATGTCGCTGCATTCTGAATACACTGTTCACAAAATAAATGCGAAATAGTACGCTACTGGCTGTACTACTTCACCAGTGGTACTTCCTTTCAGCGAAGGGAAAGGAAGGACAAATATTCAGACGAACTTCCTGCGGATTTTCTCAAATTTAATTTATTCAAACATTTCACATACACTCAGGGCAGATGGCAACCAGAATATTGATTTGTGACGTCTCGGCACCATGTGCGCTCCCCTCACAGGATGCCTCTGCATTATGCATTCAATCCAACGACATTGAATTAAAATTAAAAAATAATAATAATATCCTTTCAATTAGTATTCTGATAATAAACAATTAGAAAATGAAAAAAAACGTATCAGCAGGTGGGCTAGTCAGTGTCAAAAAAAGGGTTTTCATTGTTTTAAGGATATTTTCATGGCAATTGGTGTAAGTAATGCCCAGCGGTGTCCAACCGACATGATGTGTCAATCAAACTGCTTATTGTTTTAAAAGTCAGGTTCGGTTAGGTGATGGATTGAATGACTTGTATTCGTGCTCTGAGAAATAAAGCAACCCCTAAATCCTTTGCAGTCATGTCAAACGTCTCAGACGAATTCTTTTGAATTTCTTGTTAAGGGCTCATAAAGTTGAAGTACACTGTTGACACCACTTTCTCCGAATGGGCATGAAAAAAGAGGGTTTGATGTGATTTGTTATATTTTTATGATAATTTTCAACTCAAAATTAATTCAGCTACCGGATTTTGGTATAATTAGAGTTGATCTTCTTTTAAAGTGATCGCACGAACAAAGACTAGGCAAAGGTATGGACACCGGTTATGGCACATGTCATAGATTCGCTCTAACAAAATCAACTCCTGTTAAGGTAATTTAAGATTCCGATAGGTAGGTAATAGTTCGCAAAATGATGAGAAAAAGCCGAACTTCCTATAACTAAATTAGTAAGTCCTTCTCTACGTGGAGCCACCAGGGAATTCCTTCAAAAATTGCGAACAGAACAAGGTGAATAGCATCCCTACGCTTAATAGCAGGGTGCGAAATTTTCAATTACGATTATATTAAGCAGTTTGATGTGTTTTTGTTATTTGAAACACACGTTTTGGAAGGCGAAGAAAGTAGGTTTTCAAGTTCATTCGTTAGTTATGAAGTGAAGTGGATACAGGCAGTAAAGAAACGTACACATGGGTCACTGAAATGTGTAGATGCAAAATTCGAGAAGACTGAAGATATGAATAACATGATTACACATATGATTAACAACAAATCCTTATTCATAATCCACATTTATATTAACAGCAACAACTGTGTCCCAAAATACACGCAAGATTTGAATTTTGCGCAATTTGTGCGGTAAAGTGTTGCCAACAAAAAAAAAAAAAAGACAACGTGACAGCTGACAGTTCAGAGTTATTAAAAATGGAGTGCTACACGAAAGAACAACGCGTTTTCATACAGTTCGCAATTTTCTTACAAATTGTGGTCGAAATAGTGATTTAACTTCATCAACTGTGAAGACATTAATTCAAAAATTCAGGGAGACTGTATCAATTAGTGATCTTAGAAACTCTGGCCGTCCATAAAAGCAGTTCGCGAGAGTGTTGTTGAAAGTCCAGGAACATCAATTCGGTACCGTGGTCAAGAATTGGACATTTCGAGAAACTCTCTACAGCGTATTCGCACGAAATATTACCATCTTCATGCATACAAAGTGCAATTGACTCAAGAACTGATGCCTACTGACCACGCACAGCAAAGAGAGTTCATTGAACAACAACAAGTGGATGCTGATTTTTCAAACAAAATCATCTTCAGCGATGAGGCTAATTTTCATCTTTATGGCTTTATTAATCGTCAAAATTGTTGAATTTGGGGTTCAGAAAATCCACGAGTGATTGTTGAGAAACAAATGCATCCACAAAGTGTCACTGTTTGGTTTGGATTTTGGGCTGGAGGCATCATCGGACCATTTGAAAATGCGGCTGGTCATGATAATCCAGTTTTGGTTACCTAAATTGCAAGATATGGATGTGGACGACATATGGTTTCAACAAGACGGTGTCACATGCCATACATGAGGCATTTCCTGATCGTGCAATTTCCCGTTTTGGTAATCAGAATTGGCCGCCCAGATCATGCGATTGAATGCTGTTGGACTTTTTTCTTTGAGGTTTTTTGAAGTCTAAGATTTATGCCAATAAGCCCATGACCACCCACGCCTTGAAGGAGCAAATTTAGTGCTCTATTAACAAAATTCAACCACATTTATACAAAACGGTTATGGATAATTTCGACAAAAGAGTGCGTATGCGCCAGCAAAGTTGTTGAGGCCATTTACCCGATATGCTATTCCATACATAATCCTATACTGCATACTTTATGAATCAACAAAACATTTACAATTTTTAATTAAAAGCCTGTGTTTCTATCAAAATTACTTCTTGCGTGAATGTTGGGACACCCAACTTGGTTCAACTGACATTATGTTTGCTGGAAATTTTAGTGGAAGAATTGGACTCTCACAAAACAACTTGGTAAGAGGATCAACAGCTCCATTTTTGAGTACAATGCGAATGCATTCGATTGTCGAATTTTAAACGGTTTAAACGTTGTGAAGGAGACTTCAAGAGGAGAATACACTTTTATTCGAGGATCAGCTTGCTATTTAATCGATTATTGTTTTCTTTCTGGTGATTGAAATCATTTGTTATCTGACTTTTCAGATCACATGCCACTTCAAATGACATGCAAGGTGCAGGTATTAAGTACAAAATCAGTTGAGGAAAATATAAAATCACTTACTCTGTTGCCAAAACTGATTTGGAAAGACAGCTCAATTCCACTGCTTCAGAACAATCTAAACGAAGCACTTAAGAGTTTAAAAGTATCAAATGATCTAATAAATATTGCTAACCTGATAGAAATAATCAAGCAGGCTACATCGAATGTGTTAATAAGGAGAAATGTTCTATGTAAACAAAAGTAGTTTCATTTTGAATGTCTGAAGGCAGTAGAAAGGTCTTTTGCAACTCTTGGGCTTCTACGGAAACACAACAAAATGTGTTCAAATCCTTCTATAGCGAATAGATTAAGGACTTCAAGCGCATCAGTTATAGGAATAAATTGGCTTTCGAAGAACAGACAATTGAGGTAATTAACAGTTCGAGATTCTCAGCAGAATTTTGGTAGGCTGTAAAATATGTCAACGGTAACATCATTGGAGGCACCAAAGTTGAAGGAGCATTTCATCAGACTCTTAAATCCCGACCAAATTTTAATTAAAATTGAATCGCCACCATTTCAATATGCGGCCCCGCTGGTTGACGTTGACTTTCTACAAGGCATCAAAGCTCCGAGAGACGACCGCATCCCCTTCGGATTCTATAAAAACTGCACGAACGAATTCATTTCATCACTTACTACGGAATTTAACTAAATTTTCGAAACAGCAGAAAGTTTCAAGTAACTTCAAAAAAGCAATTATTTTCCCCTTTCTTTTTTTGTCCAACAGGAGTACAAAGATGTGTTGAAATCCATCCAGTCACACAAAATGAAATCGAAATTCAACTATTGGGCAGGTTCATAGAATAACCAACGTTATTGAGAAAGCTATGGAAGATAAAATGGTATGTTCAGCCATATTCTTAGACGTTGCTCAAGCGTTCGATAAAGTATGGCATACAGGTTTGCTATACAAACTTAGATTACTCCTTCCCAAAGAATATACGACACTACTGGAGTCTTATCTCTCCAAAAGATACTTTCGTATCAAGCAAAAAGATGCTTATTCATGCCTTACCGAAATTGAAGCTGGACTACCGCAAGGAAGTATATTAGGTCCAATATTATATCTATTCCTTAAGAGTGACCTACCAGTCCCTGCAAGCAGTACAAAAGCAGCATTCGCCAATGACACAGTAATACTTGCAATAGAGAAAAGCGAAGTAGACTCACCCAGGATCCTTCAAAACGCTGTAGATACTGTAGTCAACTAGACCAAGAAGTGGCGCATAAACCTCAACAGCACTAAGTCAGTACATGTCAATTTCACCAATAAAAGATTCAATGGCTTCCGATTACAATCTCTGCAATGCAAATCCCTTACTGCAACACAGCCAAGTATCTAGGAATGTCCCTAGATGCCAAACTTAAATGGAAAGAGCACATGAAAAAGAAAAGAGAAGATTGTATTAACAAATACTAAGACCCATATGGACATACGGATTTCAGTTATGGGGATGTACGACTCAAAATAATATCGATATAATTCAACGTTTTCAAAATAAAGTATTGAGATGCATAGTAAATGCCCCATGGTATATTAGGAACGTAGACCTTCATCGCGATCTTAAAATGAAGACTGTAGCAGAAATCATTGTAGATTACGCAGGATTCCATGACCAAAGGCTGTTACGAGGGCCTGTACCCCGTCCAATAACAAAAAAAACAAAAAAAAAAAAAAAAAGGAAAAGAAAAATTCAACGTTCCAGGAGGTGCTCCGTGGGACACCAGTGAAAGTGAAAGAATCTAAAGTAGAATTGAAATTTTTCTAAAGTGTTAGATACCACTCCTTCTGAGTGACAGTGAACTCTTTGAGGCTGCATATTTTTTTTTGATTTTTAATTTCATTCAGATTTTGCTTTGTGTGAATTCAAATTTTGAGTTAAAATTCTTGAATATTAAGGTAAATTAAGATTAGAATTAGTTTTTGTGAATTCTGCTGAGAATTTATAGTGTCGAACGTCGCGTTGAACTCCATAATAGAATAAAGTGTACATCCTTCATCGTGCTGCCGGCAGGACACCGGGGGACCAGAAAGCCGTATATAAGAAAAAAAAAAAAACCGTGAGTACCTTTTGAGTCAATTGTGTCAAAAAAAATATATATATATTCTTAGCAGAAAGGATAGGATTGAATAGTATATTTAAGGCAAAAAGAAAATTTATAATAAAGTGAATAGGGCGATGAGCCAACCAAAGAATTTTTAAAAGGACATGGGGTATTTCTACTCTAATATGAGTGAATAATTTTTTTATTTGGTGTGTGGATGGCCGGTCGGGCCGTCCTTCTATAGATGAACGGTGACAGGACAGGACGACTACGAACGATGACGACACAACGTAACGACTGACTAACCTCCACTACAACAGACTTAGGTCGTGACTGGGAAGCGCGTTCAGGTGCCATCTCTCGCAATCATTGGCCAGAGAGATGGCAATTGGTTGTGTCACTAGACACACAGGGTGGGCAGGCCAGCTTCTGCTACTTCCACCAGGCATTCCTCGGGTGCCGGACGAACCCGTTTGGCAGGGAGAGAAAATGGGAAGGACAATTGACGCAGTAGGGAGTAGAGTTAGGTTAGGTTAAGATAGTTAGGGTTAGTTCTAGGATTTAGCTTAAGTCGCTAGGTTAGTCTAGGTTTAGTTTAGGATAGTTAGGGTAAGTTCGCGGAGTCCTTCCCAATCTTTCTCCTGGCCATGGGCACAAGCCCTTGGATTTTCCTTCTTCTTTCTTTTCTAATTTTTTTATTCCGTCCGATGTCTAAAGTAGAGTAGCTTTCTTCTTTCTTTTTTTTTCAAAATGGCACGAGATTTTGTGTGCTGAGCAGGTGGTGTGAAGTAAGGTGGACAAGAACCACCCCGTCCGACGAGCTGAGCCGAGCAACCGCGAGCGTGCCGCCGTCCTCCTTACTCGCACCGAAGACGCCTCCGTGGCCAACCCTAGCTCACAACAATGGCGCCCAACGGTATTTTTACCAACACCGGCTATTAGAGGCACGATTGCGACTCCAAGGGGACGATTTTCCTTTTTGAAGGTCGTCACCTTGGACTCATATCAATCAGCCTCATTCGCGATTAGATTTTTTTTCATTTTTAAATAATTTTTTTACTTTCCTATCTTTTACATTCAAGGGCTGTAAATGCTCCTTGCTTAGTCACAGACTGAAGACAGCACTCCTATCCTCAGGCTATAAGCTAGTGGATCCTGTGAGGTAATTGGAGGTCTGTGAATAAGCAAAGAGCGGGACAAGGTGGAAAGGCCGAATGCTAGCCGCTGTCCTAGAATGGTGACGTGTAGTCATATTCTTCGTGAGGCGCAAGCATAAGCCGCGAAGCTTTGTCCGTGTTGGAGTTGATCTGGGAAATCCTGGCCAGCCTTCTATTGGGTATTACCTGATAGCAAGTAGTGGTAAGGAAGGAAAGGATCGGCTTTAACACCTCGTCAAGTATCCGAGGCACCAGTCACTACCCGACGATACTGACTTTACCCTGACGAGAACAGACAGACTCACATCTATAGAACGGTTACTGGAGAACCTGAACAAAAATCCACACACCAAAGCACATAATACACCCATTTTAATAATATTTCTTAGCATTTTGATTTTTTTTTAGCATTTCGTTTTTCACCCGTTTATTATTTTTTTTATATGCCTTTTTTTTGATTTCTTTTACTATTTTTACGATTCTACGATTTTATTTCTTTTACTACAATTTTTTTTCCTGTTTTTGAATTTTTTTTTATTATTTATTTTTCTATTCCATATTTTTTTACCTTTTCTTTGAATTTTTTTTTACTATTTTTTTATTTATTTTATTAGGGTTTCGCGTTTTTTTTACTTCTACTACTACTTATCTTATTTATTTTCTGAATTTTTTTTTTGAATTTCGCATAATTTGAATTGAGCATAGTAGGGAATTTATTGAATTTTTATCATGGAGGGAGACAATAGGAGTTTAGGGGCAGTACCGAAGAACACTGGGTCCCAAGGAGCACTTCCGTCAGGAATGCGGGTAACGCGTTTAAGAGCTAGATTGGAACGCGAACAGGGAACTGACGGATATGACTTGCCACCTGCTACAGGGACTGACGGCAATTACGCAAGACAAGGAACGAACGACGACTATCTGTTCTTTGGCCAAGACGACGGAAACTACCCTACGAACTTCAACATTTCAGACCATACTGCGACGACCAGACAGAAGGTAACTCGGTCCACGGTAGAGCTCCGTGAGGACTTAGAGAGAAGATCCCTTCCAAATGAACATGACCTACTTGACTTGTACGACGTACAAAACGGACTAAATACAACAGACACAAGACTACAAGCCAGAGAACTTGTAGGACAACGCAACCAACGGCTAAGTCTGTCGCTAGGCAACCAAGCGACAGCAACTGTAGCAGCGACCAGGGTCGGACAACAAACTTCTGACGGCGAAGACGACCTAACTGACCTGCGAAGTAAGACTGTGGAGGACACAAAACGAATAACACAAGAAATACAAAAGGTGGTCTCTCAAGCAGTAAAGAAGAACCAGGTTGAGATCATGTCGGTGTTCGCCGAAAGTATGAAAGATATGATGACTACTTTCCAGGAAAACATCAAAGCGATCAACGACAAGATCTGCAAGTTGGAGCTCTCCGCAGCTGCGCAGAGGGAACCACCGACAACGAACGACCGACGAAAAGACAACACCCGACAAGGACAGTCCACTCCTTCGCACCCACTTAACTGGACGGAACTGTTACACCAACCAACGCCGACACTAAACAGACAGACTTTAAACCCGCCACCACACGAACGGCAAATACCTCTAAATGACCCACTACATGAACAAGCTCCACGCTTCACCGAACCTTTTCCACGGTTTTCGGAAAGGAAGGTGGACATTCATAAATGGGGCATTAAGTTTGACGGGACACCAAAGACGATGTCCGTAGAAAGTTTCCTGTTTCGCGTGGAGACTTTGCAACGCCAAAACGGTATTAGCGACCACCAGCTGTTCACCCACTTCCACCACCTTGTAAGCGGTCCTGCAGAGAGGTGGTTCTGGCAATTCCTGCAGGAAAATGAAAGCGATAGGTGCCTGAGCTACCAGCGACTCAAAAGAGAACTGCTGAAACAGTTTAAAAATAATATTAGGGACCATGAAATTTTGAGGGCCATAATGGATAGGAGGCAGCAACCCCAGGAGTCATTTGACGACCTATACAGCGACGTACGGACGATGGTACTACAGATGACGAGTCGACCGAACGAACTTGACCTAGTGGACATCCTCCGAAGCAACATTAAGGACAGAGTTGCGACGCTAATCTTCGGGTGCTCTATTACGAGCATCCAAGAATTAAGGGATGAATGCAGGCGCGCGGAGAAGTACCTGACGACTAGGGAGACGAAATTTAGAAGACATGTTAACGAACTAGGAGACGAAGAATTTTTTAGAAATAGGGAAACATTTAGGGACTTAGAGGACGAAGAAGTGGCAATTGCTGCGCTTCAACGAAACAGGACTGACAGACAACCAACTTACATGAAGACAGACAGAACAAACAATACGAACTCGACCAACAGAACAGACCTGACTAGGAGTCCTGCTTCAACTCCGTCGGCGTGTCAGTCTACTTTCCATAGTCTGACGTGCTTTAGTTGTGGTCAAAGAAACATAAACTTTAGTTGCACACAGTGCCAGAGAAACCTGAGAGTCGGCAGTGCGACCGGGACGAACCAGCCGACCAAGACCACACTCCCGGAAAGCGAGGAGAAGACTTCCAAATTTTGAAGAGGATTCTAGAAGGTGATGATACCTCCACGAAGAAGGAAATCCCTCAAAGGAAGAGTCTTCACCAACGCCTGCAGGAGTATAAAGCCGCCAGAAAGCGTATCTTTGGAGAGGAATTGACTACGCCGGTGGAGAAGAGTAGGAATTATTTGAAAATTAGGAGGCTAAGGGAAATATGTGCAATAAACAGACGACGAAAGAGAGATATAGTAGCGACTGTGATAAATATTTCGGACGACAATAGGCCTTACGCTAAGGTTAGGATAGACGGTGAGGAGCTCATGGGCCTATTGGATAGTGGAGCTTCAATTAGTTGTTTAGGGAAGGGAGCGACTGACTTTTTAGACAAACATAACATAGTAATGACTAGGATGAGTACGGACATACGAACAGCAGACGGAAACCACCAACGAATACTAGGACGATTTAAGACAGTAGTCTCCTGGGGTGGCAAGTCTCATGAGTTAGAAATTTTCGTTGTGCCAAACTTACAGCAGGTCCTTTATCTGGGGGTTAACTTCTGGAGAACATTTAAGGTCGCTCCGAACATAATCAACGAACTCGACATCCCATCGCCGACGGAAGAACGGTCTCCGGTCCAGGCACTCTCACCAGCACAAGCCCAAGAACTGGAGAGAATCAAGCTACTGTTTCCCTCTTGCGCGATGTTGGGACTGGGTAGAACTAGCCTCTAAGAACATATAATCGAGGTGGATGACGAGAAGATTCCCATCAAGCAGAGGCACTACCCAGTTTCACCTGCGATCCAGAAGCTCTTATATGACGAGTTGGATAGGATGATCTCCCTAGGAGTGATAGAAGAGAGTAACAGTGCTTGGAGCTCCCCAGTGGTGCTGGTGAGAAAACCCGGCAAAAACAGACTGTGCCTGGACTCGAGAAAAGTGAATGAAGTAACGAAGAAGGATGCTTACCCGCTTCCTCATATCGAAGGACTGCTAAGCAGGTTGCAGGACACCAGATTTATTTCAGGTATCGATCTGAAGGACGCATTATGGCAGATTCCTTTGGAGCGCAAGTCAAGGGAGAAGACAGCGTTCACAGTCCCTGGAAGGCCATTATATCAGTATACGGTTATGCCGTTCGGACTGTGTAATGCCGCCCAGAGAATGTGTAGGCTTATGGACAAGGTCATACCCTCTCGTCTGAAAGAGTACGTCTTTGTCTATCTCGATGACCTCTTGGTTTGCTCTCCAAATTTCGAGTCCCATGCCAGATTGCTGCAGGAAGTGGCCAAGTGTCTGAGGGAAGCGGGTCTGACTATAAATGTAGAGAAAAGCAAATTCTGTTACAAGGAGATCAAATACTTGGGATACATCGTCGGCGATGGTTGCCTACGAACTGACCCTGGCAAGGTTTCGGCGGTCGAGAACTTCCCAGTTCCAAAGACTCCCAAGCAACTCCGTCGATTTCTAGGGATGACGGGCTGGTATAGGCGCTTTATTCCAAATTTTGCGTCTATGGCAGCCCCAATGACCGACTGTCTGAAGAAAGGCAAGACATTCGACATGACAGACGAAGCACTGACAGCCTTTCAAAAACTTAAGACGACTCTAGTGACAGCACCGATACTAACGAACCCGGACTTCACAAGACGATTTTATATACAATGCGACGCATCAACATCTGGTGTAGGGAGTGTGCTTTTCCAGATGGACACGGAGAACAACGAACGACCGATAGCATTTATGTCCCAGAAGCTCAATTCTGCTCAGCGGAATTATAGTGTAACGGAACTTGAATGCTATGCGGCCGTTCTGTCAGTGAAGAAGTTCAGAGCCTATGTGGAAGGATTACCTTTCACTATTATAACCGATCATGCGAGTCTGAAGTGGCTAATGACCCAAAAGGATCTATCTGGCCGTCTGGCTAGATGGAGCCTAAAACTTCAAGGGTTTGACTTCCAGATCGAACATAGGAAAGGTAGCCAAAATGTAGTCCCTGATACTCTCTCACCTGTTCACATGGATGAGCTCAATCCTGAGAGTGTAATGCTGGAGGTTGACCTTAATTCACCATACTTTTCTTCGGAGGAGTACGACGAATTAAGGAAGACAATAAATGAAAACAAAGACCGACTTCCAGATGTTTGCGTCTCCGATGGATTCGTATACAAAAGAACAGACATACGAACTGGCGACGCGATACAAGAAGACAGAGCGTGGAAACTCTGGATTCCGAAGGAGTTGCGTGGTAGTCTAGTGGAGACTGCACACAATTCACCATCTGCAGGTCACGGGGGTATCCAAAAGACTCTGTCGAAATTGAGACAGATGTTCTTTTGGCCAGGCATGGCTACAGACGTGCAGACTTTGGTCAAAGCCTGCGAAATCTGCAAGTGCAGCAAACCCCTCAACATCGTTTCTCGACCGCCGATGGGACAACAGACTATTACGGAGCGGCCTTTCCAAAGACTGTATATTGACTTCCTAGGACCATACCCACGTACTAAGAACGGACACACGCACATTTTTATAGTCCTAGATCATTTTTCTAAGTTTGTGTTTTTAAAACCTATTAAGAAGGCAACGGCTGCTGAGGTAGTGAAATACCTACAAGAAAGCGTGTTCCATATCTTTGGCGTACCGGAGTTTATCCATTCGGACAATGGGAAACAGTTCATCTCAGAACTGTTTGCCAGCTTTCTGGGAAAATACGGGGTCAAGCATATTCGCACCGCGATCTACTCTCCTCAAGCCAATGCTTCAGAACGGGTTAACCGCTCCGTGCTGACGAAGATAAGATCGTACCTAAGCGGTGATCAGAAAACTTGGGACATCCACGTCAGCAACGCGGCTTTCTCACTGAGGAGTGTAGTTCACGATGCGACTACGTTGGAACCCTATTACGCTGTGTTTGGTACCCACATGGTACAACACGCGGGAGCGTATGATGTCCTCCGCAAACTAGGTACGGTCAAAGATATGGACATGGAAATTACCGACAATAAGGACAAATTAGAGCTAATAAGAAGTAAAATATTTGACAATCTAAGGCTAGCACATCAAAAAGCAACCAAAACATACAACACGCGAAGCAGAGAAGTCAAGTATAGAGTAGGACAGATCGTATATAGACGAAATTTCAAGCAAAGCAGTTTACCTGACAATTACAATGCTAAGCTAGGACACAAGTTTTTAAAATCAATTATTTTGAGAGCAAAGGGTAATTCCCTATATGAAGTAAGTAACCTAAGAGGCGAAAAGGTGGGCGTATACCACGCCAAAGATTTGCACACCTAGAGGCAAGTGTTAGAAAACACTGTTGACACACTCAGGCAGGCCGTTGCCGGAATAGCTGTGATATATATGTATGTATGTATTTAGTTATGTCCTATAGATAGAGTATTAATTTATTTATTTATTTACTTATTTATTATAGAGTATATTTATTTACAGAGTTTATTTATTTATAGAGATTATTTATTTATATATAGAGCCTACTTATTTACTATATAGTTTATTTACATATAGAGTTTATTTATTATTGTATATTTATTTTATAGTTTATTTATTAGTGTTAGGTGGGGCGACCTGGATGTATCCAAATGCACCCCTATAATGATTTGTAGGTAGCATACGGGTACATCCACATACACCCCTGTGATATAGTAGCTGTGATACAAAGATCTGTGATATAGGACGTGCTTGCTAGCGAAAATATAAAGAAGTGCCCAGCTAGCCTCAACGGTTGGAGTAGAGGATCTCAGGGCGTAGGCCCTTGCCACACATTGGGCAATAACAACAACCAGAGATAGCCTAAAGCACTTGAACAAGCCAACATAAAGACGACGAACCAGGCCCCCTTTTTTTTACGAGGCCGGTTGGCTCACGACCACTCGCCAACCGTCGTCGAGCCTGTTACGAGGGCCTGTACCCCGTCCAATAACAAAAAAAACAAAAAAAAAAAAAAAAGGAAAAGAAAAATTCAACGTTCCAGGAGGTGCTCCGTGGGACACCAGTGAAAGTGAAAGAATCTAAAGTAGAATTGAAATTTTTCTAAAGTGTTAGATACCACTCCTTCTGAGTGACAGTGAACTCTTTGAGGCTGCATATTTTTTTTTGATTTTTAATTTCATTCAGATTTTGCTTTGTGTGAATTCAAATTTTGAGTTAAAATTCTTGAATATTAAGGTAAATTAAGATTAGAATTAGTTTTTGTGAATTCTGCTGAGAATTTATAGTGTCGAACGTCGCGTTGAACTCCATAATAGAATAAAGTGTACATCCTTCATCGTGCTGCCGGCAGGACACCGGGGGACCAGAAAGCCGTATATAAGAAAAAAAAAAAAACCGTGAGTACCTTTTGAGTCAATTGTGTCAAAAAAAATATATATATATTCTTAGCAGAAAGGATAGGATTGAATAGTATATTTAAGGCAAAAAGAAAATTTATAATAAAGTGAATAGGGCGATGAGCCAACCAAAGAATTTTTAAAAGGACATGGGGTATTTCTACTCTAATATGAGTGAATAATTTTTTTATTTGGTGTGTGGATGGCCGGTCGGGCCGTCCTTCTATAGATGAACGGTGACAGGACAGGACGACTACGAACGATGACGACACAACGTAACGACTGACTAACCTCCACTACAACAGACTTAGGTCGTGACTGGGAAGCGCGTTCAGGTGCCATCTCTCGCAATCATTGGCCAGAGAGATGGCAATTGGTTGTGTCACTAGACACACAGGGTGGGCAGGCCAGCTTCTGCTACTTCCACCAGGCATTCCTCGGGTGCCGGACGAACCCGTTTGGCAGGGAGAGAAAATGGGAAGGACAATTGACGCAGTAGGGAGTAGAGTTAGGTTAGGTTAAGATAGTTAGGGTTAGTTCTAGGATTTAGCTTAAGTCGCTAGGTTAGTCTAGGTTTAGTTTAGGATAGTTAGGGTAAGTTCGCGGAGTCCTTCCCAATCTTTCTCCTGGCCATGGGCACAAGCCCTTGGATTTTCCTTCTTCTTTCTTTTCTAATTTTTTTATTCCGTCCGATGTCTAAAGTAGAGTAGCTTTCTTCTTTCTTTTTTTTTCAAAATGGCACGAGATTTTGTGTGCTGAGCAGGTGGTGTGAAGTAAGGTGGACAAGAACCACCCCGTCCGACGAGCTGAGCCGAGCAACCGCGAGCGTGCCGCCGTCCTCCTTACTCGCACCGAAGACGCCTCCGTGGCCAACCCTAGCTCACAACAAGGCTGAGACAACATTTGAATCCAGAAGCAGTGAAACTCACCGATACAAGCGGACTTACTAGAAGACTGAAGCGTGTCGAACCACATGACCTAATTGTCGGCAATTTTGCATATATTGAAATACTATGTTTTAAAATGTATCTATGTATCAAATATGAACTGCTCGTTAGTGTAAACTAGTTGTAGTATTATAAAATGGGAACATTTTTATAAAGTTTCAATAAAAAAAAATTTCCCCTCGCACAAAAAACTATGACTTTGGTGAATACGTCGGCTAACCTGTTCGGAATTTTATTGTTTAAAAGGCTCATTCAGTGGGTTTTATAAAGAAATACTCAATCATAGAAACAAAAGCCAGCACAAGAGGTTGTATGCCTTCTTTGTCGCTTTCCGTTCAGCATTTGATTTAATACGATATATTATTTTATAAACTCCAAGTAATCAGAATGTCTAGTAAAATCATCAAGGGATGGCGAATTTATTTCTGATAAATTCAAGACATCAATGTGTGTGAAGCAACTGTGCATAGTGAGTGCGATCCTATTTATCCTATTCGTCAATGAACCTGTGCTTATGTATGCAGACAACATCGTCTTCCTTTCTGGTACAATTCATGTGATGCAGTTAATGGTAAACAGACTAGCAAGCTATGGAACCTAAGTGTTAATTTTGGCAAGTCTAAGATGATATCATAATATTTAGAGATGAAAACAATAGGTATTCGCGCAAAGAAAAGTGGAGTCTTCAAGGTGAACGTATTGAACTAGTAAGAGAATACAAGTACCGAGGAGTTCTGGTCACCGCAAATATTAATATGAAAGAACATCTTAATGCAAAGCTATCGGAAGCAAAACGTATAATATCTTCAGTTTGGAGTAGTTGTATTGTTAACAAAAGCATAACTCCAGCTCAAAATAGAAATTATTTTGCGCAACAGAGACATCGATTCCTTTATGAAAGTGGAAGTGGAAGTGGAAAGGTTTCTTCGATATTTCTTAAAACGAATTTTTCGACTAACAAATTGCACCCCTAATTATAGTATGTTGTATTTGAAGACTGGGGTACATCCTCTTCTCCTGGACGCT
The DNA here is from genome assembly GCA_963082735.1 of Pocota personata. Taxonomy (NCBI): domain Eukaryota; kingdom Metazoa; phylum Arthropoda; class Insecta; order Diptera; family Syrphidae; genus Pocota; species Pocota personata. Next base: position 59,262,768 of record OY720430.1, read on the forward strand.
CAACGTCTGTACTTTGAATATATAGTTAAAGTTACTTAGATGGAAAAAAGACAGGCTGCCTAAGCTGATGCTCAATCACATTATTTCAAGAAGAGGTCATCTTTATAAAAATTGGGAACTTTTGGTATCTGAATGCGGTTTCAACGGTGGATCAAACTACATCTCTAAGATGTAAATTCAACGTGCTATTGTTATCAATAGGACGAGATATGTAGATACGAGAGATACATAAATGATGCTCGGAGTTTCCAACATAGAATGTACTACTTGCAACTAAGTTATGATCTACAAGATGAAACATACATTTTAAACAGCAACTCAACCGACACAATATGCCTACTATTGAAAAAAGAGGTGAGCTAATCGCACTAAACTATGAATATCCAGAGTTGCCGATCCTTTGCTATTCCATTTTATAGCGATATGCTCTATTTCGATAGAATACCGCCTGAGATACTTTGCGCCTTCTCGCACAGCTATAGTGAATTTAATCGATAAAACTGAACATCTCGGACAGGTTTGTGATGTGAAGACTCCAACTTGTGTTCGTCCGGCAAGGTCTGCTGAAATATTGCCGCTGTACCTGAGAGTGTGACTGAAAACCCAGGTGAATTAGGCCTATCCGCAACCACTTTGCACCGCATTTTGCATAAAGATCTTGGCTTACATGCTTGTAAGATCCAGGTGACACAAAAATTGAAGCCAGCAGACCACGCATAACGCCGTAGTTTCGCTGATTGGGTGCTGGAAATGAATGAACAAGATCATGATTTTTTACACACAATTATTCTGAGTGATGAGGCTCATTTCCATTTGTCTGGGTACGTAAACAAATAAAATTGTCGCATCTGGGGCTCCGAAAACCCAAGGGAAATAGTGGAACAATCTCTCCATCCATAACGAGTGACAGTTTGGTGCGGGTATTGGGCTGGCGGTGTCATTGGGCCATATTTATGCGACCGTTTCAGTGAATGGATTGCATTACCGAACGATGTTGACTGACATTTTTTTTTGCTTGAAATTAATGCTAATGGACGTGGACGACGTTTATTTTCAGCAGGACTGTGCCACATGCCACACAGGTGATGAAACAATGGCTCTATTGCGTGACAAATTTCCCGGACGTGTGATTTCTCAAAATGGAGACTTCAATTAGCCGCCGAGATCGAGATCGATTTAACACCATTAGACATTTTCCTTTGGAGCTATGTTAAAGATAAAATCTACGCCAATGTTCCACCAACGATTCATGCACTGAAAGAAAATATCAGAGCTCTTTTTCGCTAAATACAGCCACAGTTATGCGACGCCTAGGCAGAGCCGAGGCGGACATTTGGCAGATATTATATTTCATTACTAACCTCAAAGTTTGTACTTTAGATTAAAATAAAAATATCACCACTTTTCATAAAAATGTTGATTTAAAATGACACCTCTTGTTGCGTGAAGTATACACATATTTTATGAAGGAAGCCTAAATGTCAACCTGGTATACGGCCAATAATGGCCAAACCTAAATAGACTTGGAAACTACTCGTATGTATTACAATGCATCATTTTATGAAATAAAAGTAACTAACTACTTTGTTGACAACCTTTGAGATAGGATTCTGTAAAGTTAGTTCTCGATTTTGGAAGTTAAGGCCTCCAAAACGCCAGATTCCTCCAAATAGAGCATGGTTTTATGCAGTAGTTCGTGACAGAACCAAATTGTGTTTTGCTCTACTTTGGAAAACCTGCCGAAAATACTCGTAAGTCCGACTTGAGATTGCTGCTAATACGGCACAGAAAAGCCTCATACTGTGGAAACCGTTTATTAACTGAATATTGACTGCCAGATGTCAATCTCGGAATTTCAAGGTCCTGATCGATTTGCTGATTTAAGGCCAGGGAGGAACTCTGGAGAAATCTATAGAGTAACTCTGGCTAAGATTATTTGTGGAATTGAACTGAAAAGGGACCCAACAACGTGGTGTGGTTCTATCATAATTCAACGTTTAATAGCGACGTCGTCATTGTAATATACGCCCTGGTGGACAACAATAACACCGCGCTGAAGCATGTAATGGACGGCCTGATATCAGACGAAGATCAACCCCTAACGTGGAAGGAATATTTCGCCGGGCTACTGTTTAAGTGACGGTGTCATGGCGATGGCCCCAAAACTAAAATGAACTATCCGAAGCCGTTAATACCGAGATTTTTACCGGGACTCACAGTAACATAAAGATTTTAACAGCGATCTAAGCACTCAAAATGGAAATCTTTAAAGTACAAAACGAGGTGCCGCAAGGTTGCGTACTGTCATCACTGTTATTCTTGGCCGTTATTAGAGATATTCTGCGTGCAGTCCTTACAAGGAAATACAATGGACAATGACATATAGACTACATTCGTTTGCTTTCGCAGAGAATAAAGGATCTACAAAAGCTAGCACTTAGTAGTTCAGAAGCCGAAGCAAGTAAAGTGGGGCTTAAAAAGAATTATACGCCTCCATCGAACTGGAAGTGGGCTGCAGTATCGGAAAAGTAATAGATGCGTTCGCTCCAATATAGATTCAGTACTAATGTACGGGTGTAGAACTTGTAAGGCGACTACCAATCTCACACGTAAACTGCAGTAAACTGATTTTTATACACAATTTTCGTATCTTAGATAGTATTTCAAAAGAACTGGTTGGTTCCAGACTAATTGTGCACAATTCGACGGAGAAAGTAGCTATAGATATACGGTCACACCATACGGTGCGATCTACTTACTCAATCCGCTAGATAAGATGGTTGTCCAAAGTAATCACAGCGCATAACTGTTAAGGGATCTCGAAAATTAGGAATGAGTTGGAGTAGTTCGAACACTATATCGAACCGGCGTTATTAAAGCCCCATGATCTACGAGGAGGGTCATAAACCAAAGCAACAATGGATCAATGTAGCTCAAAAAATTCAACATATACAGGCGGTGTTTTCTGTTTCGACAAACTATTGGGAGCATGCGCAAATGTGCTAGTCAAGATTCTGAAGCCCCCATTGAAACATTATGTCGGCATGGGCAAGAGAATCCTCAAATATAGGAGTGCGGACAGCACCTTCTTCCAAAATTAGTCGCTCTCCCAAGCAGAACGCAATTATTATTACACAAGTGAGTCAGTTAGTTTTGAAAAAAATAACATCGCAATAAATTACCCACCAAACAGGCAAGTTCACTGATCTGTTAAATAAATTTATGAAGCAGAAAAGATTGCTTTAAGGAAATTCCATGCCAAATAAAAAAAAAGCACCCCTGCCACGCGATTTCAACGTGTGCGCAATGACCAGTGGTCAAGAGTCGATGCTAACCTGATGAGAAAATGTCTTATATGCTACACTCCTTGCTACGCCGCATTATCAAATAAACATTACCAACCAACGAACTAAGGGTCAATTGAGTCCGAACAGTTCGCACACTGACCTTTCATCCCTCAAAATAGATCCCTTCTGTCTTGCGCCGTCATCCAGCTGCGCGCCAGCAACCCTGTTCAATATTTGCCTGTGTACACCGCTCACTCGTCAACACAGTTACATCCCAGATCCTTGTTTATAACTTATGTCCAGATTTTACAGAAACAGGATCTGTAGTGGAACGGGGCCAAGCCAAACATTAACCCCTCTGCGTGAATGTGACCAATGGTCAGTGCGTTCAATTAGTGTGTGCATTTCGTGAAGCGTGCCATGGGAGTGAGGTTTAATGGTCAAGCCATCGGAGTCGTCTCCATTAAAGAGCTATAAATCAAAGATTTATGAGAAGTCCGGTCCCTGTAGAACAATTTGTACAAGTGCCCGCTGAAAAATATTCTGTTTTGGGCTCTTGGTCAAAACATGGTCAGATCATGGTATGAATTATTAGTCCTGCACATCACCCTTTGTTTTTCGGGCTTTCGGGTGGATTAAGGTTTTTTTGTTTTCATTGGGCGGTACCATATGATGCTGTATAGTGTTTCGCTGATTTTTGTTTTGCTTTCCAAAACATCACCATAAGGGATGGAGAATTGGCGACCCAGACGATGCTCTACATCGAGGCGGTATCTGTTTGCATAGACACACACTCGTTTGTACTCCAAATTATCTTATTCTGTCTAATTACCATTTGAGATGCGAGTTAGTCAACAATAATGTCAAGTACATATATAGATAAAGACCAGGATTAGCATATCAAAGCGGACTAGTGCATAGAGCGCCGGAGCCTGCTTAGTTTATTTGCCAACTCGCATACAACCGTGGGGCATTATGATTGTGCACCAGAAGAGAAGGCACAAAAGTATAACAAAAGACAAGTAGCATATCCAGCCAACGACAACGACGACAACTATGCACTACACCACCACCGCAGTCGCCCGCCGGGACCACAAAGGATGTGCTTGTGCATTCTATGTACTTATAACGTTTCAGAAGCTCTGGCGGTACTCGAAAATGTGCATATTTAGATTCAAAACAGATACTTGGGTAGCATTGAGATGCATGAGTGTGGGCATACGCATCACAGGATGTCGATTATATTATGACGAAGGTAATTCGGACTGAGAAATGAAATAGTAGGTACTCGTACATTCAGGGCATACTTGGTTAGAGGATAAAGAAAATTATTTCTATTTATGGATGTAGGCACCAGCTTTCCAATCTAGAATGGGGTGGGTTGTTCAATTTTATTTTAATTTTATTGGCAGTACCAGGAGAGAGTGGGGAATTTGTACTGATTGTCGCTAAACATCAACTTAACAACAGCAAGACAACAACCAGTGAGCTATTTTTTCGGGCAGCTGTAGAAACTTTAAGTTGGAAATTTGCAAGTGTACTAAATAATAATATACTAAAAGCCCTTAACTTCCAATGAGGGCGTCATTCTGTAGAAGTCTCAGGAAAGTTGAATCTGAAGACACTTATAGTAGGTACTAGCAAATTTATGTCAAAAAGCCATCAGGCACTCTTCCGTGGCCTTTCTTGGTTGGTTGGTGGATTTGAAGTGGTCCTCGGTGAGGTATACTTAGACCAAGTTGGGTCCATTGTACTGGCACTAGGTAGGTGGGTCACACTATCCGCTCCTGGAATCAACTGGAAAACTTTTCCTGATGAAGCTGCATGTGTTAGCCGTAGAGGCAGTATTGAGATCATTGTGATCATTGGAAAGGTAATGAGTTAGTGAAGTCTTCCTAATGTTGCCGAGTGCAGGTCGTTGTGGGGGATGCCCAACCTCTGAACATGCCTACCTATCGTACAGTTTCCGGTTATTACATTGGTCAAGTTAGGTTAGGTTAGGTAGATGGTTGCTTTGTGACCAACAGTTCGGCTCCATTGTGCCCAATCATTTAATCCAGATAGTGATATAAATCTCATGAGGTCCGTAAGCTCTACATTATCTAAGTCCTCCAATTCCGAGAAAAAGTAACCTCCGAGAGTCCTCATTCTTGTAACGGATAGGGCAGGACAATCACACAGCAGGTGACGAACTGATTCAATTTCTTCTTCGTCCCTGTAACTTCTACAATAGTCGGTATGTAGCACACCGAGTCGCTCCGCGTGAACGCCAATGGCACAATGACCAGTAATTATTCCAGAAACGACCCGTGCATTATAACGACTAAGTTTCATCTCTTCTTGCTGAAGGCCGGATATGGCGCCCTGGCCTTTGCGCATGTTTCGGTGGTTTCATCTTCTATTTTCTTCCGTAGGGAGCTGATTGGGGTTACTACAAAAGGGAGGGCCCGCGATAAGAGCAGCGTCGACCCTTTTCTAGCAAGCTCGTCAACCCTATCATTTCCTTCGATATCCATATGCCCTGATACCCAGCAGAGGATCACCGCATTGGCTCTGGATATTCCATTTAAGACTGATTTGCAGGTTCTTACAAGCCTTGATCTAATTACAGCAGAGTCCAGAACCTTAATGGATGCCTGGCTATCTATATAGACAGTCATCGTTTTGACAACGATATTACTCTCTCGTATAATTTCCGCAGCCTGTATGATGGCTGAGATTTCGGCCTGAAAGACGCTGCAGTCGTCGCTTATTCTAAAGGAGTTGTTTATTCCTAGGGCTTCACAATAAACTCCGGCTCCCGTGCCAACGTCCATCCTAGAACCATCTGTGTAGAACGCCAGTTCCTTTCTCTTCATGGTTCTTTACTATTACATTGGTTTGTATAGAGAAGGTTCCTCTTTTATGCTTTAGAAGTCCATTCAATTTTATTTAGTCTAGTTTTGCACATAGAAGCCTAACGGTGTGGCATTGGCCAAGTTGGTTCTATCTATGGTTTGGTTTGTTTAGCGCATCCGCGTGGATGGTGCGTTAATGTTGACTATAATTATGCTATTAGTACCGGAAGAATCTCGTCTGGTCAATTTGTCAGCCTCGCAATTCCACGGGACGTCACAGTGACCTGCAACCCAGCAAGGGTGAGGTTGCCTGACTGTCTATATGTATAACGATATCTTTCCGTGATATAGTATGTACTGGCAGTCAGTCAGCGGTTTGTTCAATACTGGTGACTCCGGCCTGAAAGACGCAATGGTTCGTAAGGTTGAAGGAGAGGCGGATGCCCAAGTCCTCCGAGAAGACTCCAGCGCCGGCTCCGTCCTGGGTTTTGGACAAATCCGTAGAAGTTGAAAGCAATCCGTTGTAAGGACATCTCGTTGCGTCCACTCAGAACTGTCCGGTATCGAGTGTTTGAAGCCTAATTTGAAATCAGTTTCGGGAGGCAAGCTGCCGGTGACCTTGGGGAGATGACGATGCATCGTAATTGGAATGGTCAGTGTTTTTCTCTTTCCACTGTCGAGAGTATCTCTGTCATAGTGCTAAGCTGTTAGAAATTTATTTACCGACGATGTCTATCGGGAGGAGGTAAAGCATGGTCTGATGCACCGAGTAATCGACCACCCCATTATGAAGTACAAGAGAATCGGCCTTTCTACTGACGTGTACAGCCCGTTCATTATGTATGGTTGTAGGCCCCACGTTGAGCCTACCGTCCTTATACATGAGTACAGGGCAACCATTGCTTTTTTTACACTCTCGTTCCTCTCCAGTGAAGCTTCCGGTCTAACTTTAATCCGAAATAGCTAGCGCTGTTTGAGAGACTGAGAGTGGAACCTCCCAGTATGGGAAGCGAGAAGCAGGGAATTTTATATTTCCTAGTAAAAAGGTCCAGCTCAATCTTGGTCGGATTAACACTGAGACTGCAGCTATTTATCCAGTTGTCTAACTTATTTAAGGCGAATTGTTGGAGTCGTCAATGAAAGGATCATCACCATCTTAGACACGGCCTCATAAGACCGTAAGGCTTATACTCATACCCACTCTTCTATGCCATTTGTTTTTAACATATTCGGTCTTATATCGAAACGCACGGTATTCTGTTATAGATACGAGTATTCCTTGAATGGCAAAGAATGCGGTATATGTACTCAAAAATTGGAAATAATTTAGAGTACACACTTTAACGTAATACGTGTAGGTATATCAGAGAACTAATATCCCACCAGTGAAATGTTGGCAGTCAAATAATTCTATGAAACTCTTCAAATAGTTTTTTCCAAGGATCTGATGTACTACAAGAGAAACCTTCGATACATACCCATACCTATGAACATAAGCAACTAAGTATACCGTCTTACATGTGATAAGCCCTGGGCCAAACAATTTATTTAAGGAATGAGGGGTTGCAAAAGGATGGGGATAAGTCTCATCCCACTACTAGAAGGGATTTGGATTTTCTAAAAGCAACCAGCATATTTCCACCACCACCATCATCATCAGTACGAGTACCATCACCACCATCCAAAGCCAACAATAACGAAAGAAAACTGTTACAGCTATTCATGTAGGTACGATTGACAAAACCCCAAAACCAAAGCTTGTACAAGGATACCAACTTTTAATAGCTTCCCTGCCATGCAGCCATCCTTGATACGGCAGATAAAGATGCTACCATTTAAACTTAAGATAGGATTATTTCTGTATTCAAATGAAATGGAAAATTAGAAAAGATGTATAGGACCAAATTACAAAAAAAAAATAAAAAAATAAAAAAGAAGGTATTTACCTTGATTCGTGGAATCCAGCCAGGACTGCTCTCTGTTGGCGTATTAAGCTCTCGATGTAGCTAGGTATTTATGTACGGATAGGGGTGTAGCGTCGGCGAACGGAATGACATGTGGAATGAAAAAGGATAATTAAACCATCCCATGTCGATGCCAGATGGGTGCGGTTGAATGTGACACATAAGTAGTGGAGAAGGAATTTGAAAGATTTAGAGGTCCTCCAGAGTAAGCACACACACGAGCAGCATGCATATGTGCATGTTATATCAACGCGTACGTATATTTTGTTATCCTGGTTCATGTAGTTCTTACTTTGAAGTTTCTCTTATCTCCTGGGAAACATGCTGGATAGGATAATTTTATAATAAATGCCGAATGAGATACGCTAAGCACACTCACCGAAAACGGAGGGAGCACCGCCACGTCGCTGCTGGGTCTGGGTCTGGGTCTGTCATGTTGATGTACATATACGAGTATGTAGAGTGGATGATGTGTTCTTGTGTAGGAACCCACCCGCCTGCTATTTTCTGATTTTCGTATTTCGGTTCCTTCTGATGCTGGAAGGACAACACAATGTCTTTAGAAAAGCTGCTGCACATGTGGTTCGCATATGTATGTATTTTGTGGTTTAATTTTCAAAAGTATAATAAAAGCACATACATACGATGTACCTAGCATGGAAGAGCGAGAGAACTGAGTTCCGAGGAGGACATGTAAACTAAGTTGATTATTGCATACATTTTGTTGGACTTTTTAGTACATGGCTCAGTTAGAAAAATTACGATAGATCGATCAATAAAGAGAGAATGTTGAACACAACGTTTTATGAATAGTCCTTGAAAGGATTAAGTGACATATGTATCGAAAGAAACAATTGAATCTATTTTTTAAACATCAAATTTGGCATACGAATTACTAGGGGAAAAAATTGGAACAGGGAAAACTTAGAACTTATTCGTACTTCAATTTATGAACACATCATTCAAATTTCATTAAAATTCTTTTAATGGTTCTTAAGTTAGACCTGCAACGGTGACGAAGGCTGTTGAAAGTTTCTGTAAACCCACACCGCATATCTTGACGCCACTACATCCAATTTCAATAATATTCAGGCGGGACCGTCTATGCACTAGACCAAACAAAAATCTCAAATTTCATAGAAATCTATTAAGTGGTTCTTGAGTTAGCCGAGTTATATGCAGTATTTTCGAAAATTTTTGAAACTCCACCACCAAAATCCTATTTTCAAACAGGACTATATATCTGCATAGAAATTAAACTAACAAGCCGAATATCATCAAATGGTACTTAAGATAGGCGTCCGAGAAAGAATTATTCGACAATCAGAATATTTGATGACTTCTAGCACTTATCCCCCTGTATCTAACCCCGTCCAAGTCTGACTTAAATGGCTTTCAGATAAGCCCGTCTACATACCACACCGAACATAGAAACTAAATTTCATTAAAATCTATTTAGCTGTTCTTGAAGTAGGAGTGTGAGAAAGACGAAGAGAACATACAGGCCGTCATACCAATAGACAGACCGACATACCAACAGACAGACCGACATACCAAAATACAGACAGACACGAAACAAAAAGTATTTGTTTTTACTTGAAATCGAATGATCAAATGGGAATTTTGAAATTGGAGATCAAAAATTGTTCGGCTTTCAGATACAATCAAATATGTACCGTAAAAACCAGTCGCTAACGTCCAGAACATAACAGTGTGGGCGATGGTCAATTCCTGTAAAGCTGGATTTTCGAACGGTAGCCTTCTTGGGTATTGTCGTGCTCAACAGAGGTGGCCGCAGCTTTCCTCGTCGCTTAAACAATATTAGCCAAGTTAATGACTTATGTATTTCTTTCCAAAAATGATTGCCATGAGCCTTCTAGTGCTTTGGGTGAACTTTACTTTTTTTTGGAGCTGATTCCCTCTTTCGATGTCACTTCATTGAATCCCTTTTTGGATGATAGTAAAGGATCATAGTTTCTTTGCCAGTTTTTTTTCCCCCGAGGTTAGGTAATAATCTTCCACAGACACTATGAGGATAGCAAGCGCGTACTCATAGTAAAACTCTTACTTGAAAAAACACCTCCCTTCTATATAAATTTGTTTGTTACTGCAACCAAGTTAAGACTTAACAAGAAATTTTTTTATCACGAAATAAAGACATTCGCAGGTGTCTTTCCCAATGAAAGTTCCTGCTTGTTCCACTACTTAGAAGCGGTTAGTCTTTAGCTAAGACGATGCTTTCCTTCTGATATGTAGAAGATACAGAAGCGGACCAAGAACGCTTCCTTGAGGAACGCCATCTGTTTTGGACATTCATTTCATGTTCTCATTGTGTTCCGGCACTCATTTTCGATCTTAACTAACCTCTCGAAAATAAGTTTTTTTATTTTACTTTACTCCTCAAGTTTCGCAAGAATAATGAAGAAAACGTGAGATCTGTGATCCGCTGAACTTTTGGTTCTTCGAGTGGAGGGACCATGAGACAAATTCTACTTGGATACGAACCTTGAACCTCCCGTTCAGTGATTGCACACTTAACCGTTGATCCACGCTGCCTACATGAAAATGTTAAGCATCCCAGGAAAAAAAATCATCGAAATCGGTTCATAAAAAAAAACCCTGCAGCATTGCCTCCTGTGTCTTTAAAAAAAAATGTGACCGGCCTAAATGGTGCACCATACAATAACTCTACGAGGGTGTAAAGGTCGTTTGTTCGTTTCTCCTATAGCAGATATTTATTTATTAACTCAAAATGAGCATCGTCACTCATGATGATTTTTTGTCAAAAATTGGGGTCGTCAATATGAAGCTTCAAAACCAGGCTTATCCACGCTGAGGTGGGTGCTGTTTAACAAGAAGGTCGGTATATAGTGGTAATGGAGTGTTATCACAGCTACTAAGGCGTTTAGTAGTAAATGGAATGTCATCCTAGAAAAAGAATGTAATAGCGTGTCCGGATGACATTGCGATAGCTATGTCGGGAAAATTTCCTCTGTACGTACGGCTCCTTTAAAAACAACTCCTACCACTGCGCTAGAAACAATGCTCCACTTGCTTCCTGTTTATATCTTTGGGAAGCAAATGGCGACTAAAGCAGCAATTAGGCTAAGGGAGGCCTCACAGTTAGTTAACACTAATAAGGGCCACTCGGATCCTGATCGGCAAGAATACTATTCTTAGTAAGAAGTACAGACACAAGACCACAATTCCTAGCAGAAGCGCTTGGGAATCTAGAGAAATCTTGAACGACTCTGCGATAGAGATATACACAGATGGATCTAAGAGAGCGTATGGTACAGGTGATTGAGTCTTCTCCAGTGCACCTTATGAAAACATTACCAGACGACTACTAGACCACTGTAGTGTATTTCAAGCGGAAATTACGGCAATCCATGAAGTTGCAGCTTGGCTTTCAATTAACGCGGTAGATGGTAGCGCTATTGTGCTATATACAGATAGTCAGGCGGCGATAAGAGCCTTAGAATCGTCGACAATACGATTCAAGTAGACCGCAGTTCTCTTAACTAATGCGACATTTCTCTGTGCTGGATTCCAGGACACAATGACTTTCAAAGACTGTGCTGGTCGGAAGTTCACTGAAAATAGAGAGGAACCGTCTGCCGTCCCTTAGAATCGATAAAGTTCCGCATTGATACTGAAGTCAGACAACTGTCAAACAGCAGGTGGAATAATATCAGTACTTGTCTTTCTTCGAAACAGATCTAGCCTAACCTGGATTTGAAGAGAACGAAAAGACTTCTGTCCATAAACAGGAAACGCGTTAATATAATAATAGGAGCCCTCAAGGGTCACTGCTTGATAAGTAGACATACTATTAAAATAGATGTCCCCTCCAACGATTTCTGTAGAAGTTATAGAGATGAGGAGGGAGAAGAAACTGGTGCTCACCTTTTGTGCACCTGTCCCACACCTGGAGAAGGAAAACTCTAGGGGAATACTTCTATGAAGATATTAACGACTTGTCCAGGCTTGATATTTACGAAATAGAGAGATTTAGATGGTTTTGCACATACATACATATATGCGAAGCAGGAAGGGGTTAACACCGCAATGGTTACTCATTCTTATCTTCCTTTAGGAGGAAACTAGTCATGTAGGGTTCCTGATGCCGGAAATCCGGTTCTTCTTTTGGTATCACAAGTTGGGCTAAGTGTGTCCCTGCCTGAGCGGGGCCAGTCACACAACCAAACCTAACCTAATCTAGCAAGCTGTGTCACATGTGATAAATTGCTAACAAAAACAGATTGAGTGTGTGAAAGGCATAAGTCGCATAAGTCCACCCTTTCAAACCTTAGAAGTCTTAAAACCCACTCACAGTTAACCCTTACCGAAGGCAGTTTTGAATCGTTCTTTCGCAAATTTTAGGTCGTACCTGAGCGCGTTTCAAACTTTTGGAGAGTTTAATTAGCTGACGTAGAATTATAATGCAATCTTCAAACCACTTTTAAACTACTTTTCTTTCTAAATCTACTCAATTTGATGCTTCTCAAGTCAAAATACATATGTATGTAGGTACCGACATAGGTACATATGTATGTAATAAATATTTTGCTGTCAAAACTTTCTGCAACTGCATCGCCATTTGTTTTATGCAATGCCACGAACGACAACATCATTCAAATTATCGCTTTCCAAAGGATACGTACCTATGTATTTATATAAATCACATAAAACACATACACACATTTATTTGCATGTAATGGCGACTCTTCCACTTCCAACAGCTTGACTATATTTCTACCCTCCACCACATAACAGCACATAAATTCACAACGTGACCAGTCCATTTCGCTGGCAATGTAAGAGCACCCTGCATCCTTTTACCACGCACGGACAATTTATGTAGAAACCAGGCACACATATGTATGTATGTATAGTGGCCCAGCATCGCTATCCACAGGACATGAATTTATATACATCCATATGTATGTAAAGAATATATGCGCTGTACGAATATATGTATATATATGGCTTCGATCGAAGGCAACATAGTACAGCATACCTTCCTAACCAACACATAACTGGCGACTGCCCACCACCGAACTCAATAAAGGACACATACAACATTATTGAACCGAATCCCGAGCATTCGGCACACAACACATTCACAGGGGTGGTGGATTTGATGGATATTACCATTCGCCCTTCCTGTCGCATAGAGAGAACACCACCTTCAACCACCAGAAACCACCACCACTGCCACCACCACCACCAACAATGCCATTTGCGAAATCGACATCAGCCATGGAAGGCCAATAACAACAAACTGCTGCTGCTGCTATACAGAAAAACAGAGCACAGAAAGGACGAAGAACTGGCAGGCAGGGAATACAAATCGAAGCGCAGAGCAAAAGGACACAGACGTAGGAGGTTTTTGCACGAACCTCACGATTGTAGATTGGATATCGAGGGCGATTCGATGTATTTATGTATGTTTCCTGACTTATATAGCTCTGTGAGTTACATGTGTTGGGCCATTCGTGTATGGCACTGTACCGAGGTCCTTTCGCTTTACGATGGTGGCGGCGCGGTATATGACTTTCGAGGCAAATGGAAAACATCATCCCCGGATACAAGGCGAAAATGTAAATGGGGGAAGAACGTCCAAACGGTAGGGTTGGGGACTTTGATGCTGCTGCTGCTGCTGCTGCGACCGCTGTGCTGAACGTAAACATTCCGAAAATCCGCAAGTAAAGCTTTCCAATCGATAGAAAGACCACTCGACCCTTTGGAGTGTGCTTTACAGACAATCTATTCCCTATGGTATTCCCAATTTACTTGGACTCGGTTTGTTGGTGTGGTTAGCGCGCGTCCATTGAGTAGCCAAGCTCTTCTAAAGCAGGACCGTGATTGCCAAAGGGGGGATTTGGCATTAGGAGTTTACACTTTATTGCTGAGAAACAAAATGGGATGTAGTTAGAGAATGTAACATTGATGTACTTATACCTATAGTTGTGTATACCTTAGGTATACGATGCTTTCGCCAGCGATATACTCGTATTGACCACACCCTGTGATGGTGTGTGATAGTGATAGACAAACCATATACTTTGTAATTTACTTGCTTTCTCTAAATTTTGTTTCCACAGGATACTAGCATTAGGGGGGTTTTAAACTTACACGTACCTAGGTATCTAGTTTTCACTTATTATGGCGTCGTTTCCATGGATACATTCGGTAGCTGGTATCCATATCATAAAAATTGACCAGTTTGTAAATGAAAGTCAAAGAGAAGTACCCTCTTTCTTGTGGACTACCTAGAAGACTGTTTTTGCTTTACATTAAGGAAGCACTTAAAAATATAATAGAGTTACAGTCTGTGGAGTATGAAAGTTGAATGAGAAGAGGTTAATTTAGTAGCTAACTGCGACTGTAGCAAAATGTGCGGTTAGACAATTTCATAATAGAAGACAATTATTGCTATTGCAAGTCATAAAATATAGTTGTACACATTGCGGGCTTTTTGAAGTACTTGCATCTCAGAATAGACCCAATCAAACGTTGTATTCTTTAACACTTCAAGTAAGTAGCTATTATTTTGCCCAGGTAGAGGCGAATTTGGACTGAAATTTTCCAGAATTTGTCACGTAGCAGTTTGAGAATAATAAAACAAAAGAATACTCGTAGTCACTTATCGGACTCCCGAACCGTAAAGAGTCTCTGCTTGGGGCACCGCGGAACGAGCCATGTAAAAGAAGACATACAGGCAGACATGGAACAAAAAGTATTTGTTTAACCTGACCTTTTTAAATGCAATAATAGCACCCTTCTTTCTCGGGAAATTTTGTTAAAGGGACAAAAATGTGTTCTTTTTTAGCCTGTAAATTATATTCTACCCACCAAATACGAAAATGCACAAGCACACATTAGTAAATCGTATTAAAGTCATTTTTAAAGTGTTCCTGTCAACACCCTATGTTTGGAAAATCGAAAATCCGTCTATGGATGTTGTAATCTTCTAAAGACACAAAAGCCCGGGCTACCAGCATGTACGAATCGCCTACGTACTAATCCACACCCTGCATACTTCTACCACACTCCCTGTTGGGTATTACTTCGCGGGGCTGGTTAGCAACTTATGCTATATCGTCTGCATTTGCCGTTTCCGGTCTTCTTAGTTCATTCTGTACGCTCGTTATGAAGTAACAGGTCTCGAGTCAGTCGTCCCCTAACCTCGTCATATGACTTATTAGAAACTGTGAGCTTGACAGGTTCTTTCTTCCCTCTGCAACGCGCCTGCAGTGAAACACTGGGCATTCTGGGCAGAATCGTGTCCAAATCTGTGGAGATATTTTCGATAGCCGCCGTGCCAGAACAGGAACTGCGTAAGGTGGTAGACGAGAATATCGATGGGATCATACTGGCAGTAACACAGGCTGCTTCGTCCGAAATTCTTTGGAAACCGCTTATAGTTATGATTGCGCATAGCCTGTATGCAAACGAGACCTTCCTTCTTGTTTCCTTGTTTTATAGAAGGATTCTGGATAGCAGGATCCTCGTGGTGTATTCAGGCCCACCGATGTTTGGCAGCATACGGGGAAGCGCTGCCTGCATCTGTGACACCTTTTTACTTGAATACTCGACGTGGGTTTTAAAGTTCAGCCTGTTATAGATCATTACTCCTAAGTATTTTAATGCCCCTTTAGACCTAATTGACAAGTTCCCAAGCCGGAAATTTGCGTATTCCACAGTCTTTCGACTGGTTATTAGGGGGTGGCCGTGGTGTAGTGGTAACATCAACGCTCGTCACGCTCTTGGTTCACGGTTCAAATCCTGATCTCAACAATCATCTATTTATTTCGTTTGAAATAAATAAAAAAGTCGATCAATTGCGAAAGCTTAGTCAACTCTACTGCGAAGGCATAACACTGGCAGTAGAGTGGTCATATGGCTTAAATGCAACTTGATCGTGATGATGACATCAGGTGGAGGGAAAAAAATACTGTGAATCATGAGCAACGACAAAAAGCAAAACAAACAAGCTCCCCAGTTATCTGGATGCCACCCTTGGAGTTTACTGAAACTTAATACCACCTAAGTTTCAAACCCACTACACCAATCTTCCTTTCTCTCTCTCTCAATTTCTGCAAAACCCCGTGCCCTGAAATAATTTAATGGTATTCATATCCCATTTGGCGCGCGCAAATTATAAAAAAAAAAAAAAAAAAAAAAATAGCCTCGGTCTTGTGGTCAGCTAGCCAGCATACTCTAGCCAATTTTTGATCTTTCTTCATCCATGGCAGACTCTATCTCATGGATGTGTTTGGCCAGAGTAACCACGGGGATATCATAAGCAAAACAGATCACCTTAACTTCTTGTGGCATTGTTAGTCGTAGGACTCCGTCATACATTATGTTCCACAGGAGAGGTCCAAAAACTGACACCTGTGGAACTCCCGCGGAAACGTTTTAGTACTTAACGCCATCGTCGGTCTGGTACCTCAACTTCCTGTTGGTGACTATCTTCAGCAGGTATAGTATTATGGGGTACCTATTCTGGAGTTGTTCTGTACCCTGCTGTCTGTACTATAAAATTGTGCAAAATTGCGTGTTTGTGTGTAATCCGTTGGCAAATCATATTTAAGAGTTTCGAAAAACATTCTTTGAAACACCCTATATTTCGAAAATCACAAAATCAGCTACTGCCCAAGTTGAGGTCCCTTTTGGGTTAAAGTTGTGATTGATTAGAGTTCGGAACCGTTCATCGTCATAGTACTCCAACGCTGCTGTCATTAAATATCTGCTTCACTGTTCGAACTTTTATTCTACCATCTACGCTGTTTCAGTAATTTTGACGCGATGTGTGTATCTGTTGCATCTCCTCACGCTAGTATGCCGTATCTCAATCTTGACTCGACAAGAGCGTGGTACATTTGTTTTTGCACACAGCTTAAAAACTTACACTTCAGTATTTCGTTGGTGTATAATATAAACAGTAGGGGACCAAGTTTAGAATCTTGTGGGACTCTATACTACACTGTGTGGGCTTTGTTGAAGTAGCTTTTGAGTCAGACGCGAAATGTCCTCGTTTTGAAATAGTCTCTCAACCAATCTACCAGTTTTTCTCTAATTCTTATTCTTTGCATTGCTTCGATGGGTTTGTTTTGGTCGAGAGTATCGAATGCTTTGTTGAAATTTAAGAAAAGCACTAAAACGTGGTGACTTTTGTTAAGGCTTGTGTTAATTAAGTTTGCTAAATCCACTAGAAGTTGGTTGGTGCTTTTTCCCTTCTAGAACCCGTACTGATTCTTGCTTATTAGCTTATGCTTATCAATAAATTTCCATATTCGATCTATAATGATTTGCTCCAAGTTCTTTTCTATCGCCGGCCGGCAATATTGCAATGGGCCGATAGTTTGCTATCTCATGCTTGGCTCCACCCTTGTAGATAGGTCTAACAAGTGCCTCTTTGCGCTTTTTTCTGGCACCGTGGACGTACTCTAGTGCTGTGCTGTGGGTATTATGCTTTAAGAGGGGATTTAGGTATTGGGATAATGGGGGAGTATCAACGGGAAACTATATCGTATAGTGATCGGCGAATCGTACTGTTCATCTGGCGAACTCCAATATATCCCCGATTCCTTTCTTACTAAGGTGTGTAATATCCGGATTCCTTGGAGATCCCAGAATTTTCAGTCTTAACCTCGCTGTAGCAGGGCAGTGGCAGAGGAAGTGTATCATATCTTCCTCCTCCTCCTCACAGTTGGCAGAGATTGTTTTATCAGCTATCTCGAGTCTAAACGATTGTTAGTTAAGATTGATGTGCCCTGTTAAAAGTCCCATCATCAATCTCAATTGTGTTCTGCTTGAGTTAAGAGCTCTTTTTGCTGTGTTGTTACTCGGTTTTGTTATTACAGATCTAGCCACTTTGCACGTGTCTAGATTCGTCCAGTAGTTATTGAACTCCTGTCGTATCTTTTCATTGATTATTGTTTTAATAGTTGTCAGAGGGACCCCATTGTATTATTCGGGTTCAGTTCTGTGTTACCCGCTCCTTTCCTTGCTAGTTTGTCTGCCTTTTCGTTACCCGATACACCTTCATGCCCCGGTACCCGTGTAAGGACTCTATTGCGCCTGGCAAGTAAGTTCAATTTAGTTTTGCACTCCCTTACTAGTCGTGATTTCGACATGGGGTTTGTAATCGCACTAA
The DNA here is from genome assembly GCA_963082735.1 of Pocota personata. Taxonomy (NCBI): domain Eukaryota; kingdom Metazoa; phylum Arthropoda; class Insecta; order Diptera; family Syrphidae; genus Pocota; species Pocota personata. Next base: position 59,281,027 of record OY720430.1, read on the forward strand.
TTGCTGCTTTGCTGTCCGAGCAGATGTCGATTTGCTTCTCTTCGCTGGTGTCTTCTGCGAGTATTTCAGTTGCCTTCATAATTGCATAGACAATAGCAAGTTCAATCGGTGGGTTAGCACTAAAGATGCAGGCCCCTGATTCCCCTGATATGTTAGAGCCGTCTGTATATACAATCGGTATAGTTCGTGGTTGTATCGTCTCCACCATCACTCGAAGAATTTTTCTTTCAGAACAACCAGTTAGTTATCCGTGAGAGAGCTTTGCCCAAAGTCTTTTTGGCCAAAGAAAGAGCGGTTGACAAGGCTTGCTCTCTGTGCTAGTGTCTTTGTTCGAATTCATAGCGGATAATAAGTAAACAAAGTCCTTAACTACCTTGTAGCTGTTTATTGTGACGTTCTGTCCAAGTCGCCTATGTTGACTATCCTTTTTTCGATGACAGCATATACTTTGTTTTGCCCTCGTTAATCGCTAAACCCATTTTCTGTCCTCCTGTTTTAATAATCCCGAGAGTATCAGCGATAGCCCGTTGCGTTCTTCCAATTATGTCTCCGTAGTCGGTAAGAAGTTCGGAGATTCGAGGAAGCCTTCATGTAAAAGAACCCATCACAAACAAGATAGAGCACGACCGGCTCAGTTGGTATTGCCATGTTCAAAGGAGAGAAAAGCAATATCAATCAACGTTCCTACACAATCGCGCAAAAAAGGCAGACCAAAAATCAACTGGATCACACAAATGCAAAAACACCAGCATTTGATTGGCCTCAGAGACGAAGTGATCCGAAACCGGGAAGTCTGTCGGTTCTTCCTGAGGTCAAACCGGCAAACCCAATCCTTCTACTTCGGATCATAACCTCGCCGTAAGGAAAAGAAGAAGAAGTATCCCTGATGTACAATCCTTTCAAGTACAGTGGCTTTACATACTATATAGCTTGTCTCTATAGACGCTATGATAGGCCAATTTAAAACTGATGAAAAGGTGGTGAGTATCATTTCGTAGTTCCTGGGTTGTTTTCGAATATCTGCCGCAGTCTGAATATCTGATCTATGATGGACTTTTTGGCCTAAAACCACACTGATATGGACTAACCAGATTGTTGACAAAAAGGTTTAAGGCGTTCATATAATATGGCGATGTTGAGGAAGTTTAAAAGTTACAAACGTGTGATAGACACAGATACAGATGAACAGATAGACATCGTGCTGATTGCATTTGTATTCCGTTTACACCATTCTGGAATGGAACACTAAAAAACACACAAAAAAAATACAAAATTAAACAAAAAAGCAAGCAAATTTATGAGGAGGTAAGGATAAAATTGTAACAACTCTTCTGGCATAAACAATTCTTGAAAAACATTACAATACATGGGCTGATGGTGAGGTGGGGAAAATTTCCAAACAAATGTATCTACATATCTGATCTATGTTCTTCTTCGTTCCCCATTTGCTACTAGACGTCTGGTAGCCTCGGGATATCCATCCATTCCATTGAACTCGGTCCCGGCATTCTCGTCTTAACTCTACGAAGGTTTTGACACTTTTTAACCCCACTTTCGTGGTGCTCTGCTTTCTTCTTTCATTTTAGATACTCGCTTAGCTGTTCTTGATTCGTCCATTCGTTATAGGTGACCGAACCATTTTAGCTGTCGGTCTTGAGTTTTTTCTATAATGGACTTATTTTGACCTACGTTCAACCGTAGTCTTTTATTTCTCATTTTTTGTTTGTTTTTCCTGCGATTCTTCGAACGTACTTCGTTCTCGTGGCTTGGAATTTACTCAGATGTTTGTCCAATAGTGGTAGGCTCTCAGAACCGACTTGTCCTCTTTGGAAATCCACATCATTTTACTTTTGTTTGCATTCAAGTTATTTCCTTCATTTTCAAACCATTGAACCATTCATCGACCATTTGTTGTAAATTAACCATGTCATCTGCCTACAGTTGAAATTGTATGTAGATAGGGCGAAGTCTCCACATTTCAATTCTGATTCTAAGGGTTTGTCTTTTGCTTGCTTTTTGCTTATTTCATCTAGAAATACGTTGAACAGGAGGGTGCACAAACTATGTCCTTTGCCTACTATGAAAGCTGTTGATCTCTCCCCGTCTAGCCTTATTTTACTATCTCCGCTATCGTAGGCACTTTTAATAGCGTTTATCAGTCTCTCAGGGACATTCTTTATTTTTAGGACCTCCCAGACATGTTGCCTTGGCACACAGTCATACGCCGCTTTAATGTGAACTAACGCCAAGAAAAGGTCTTTTCCCTTAGCGATCCACGTTTCCATGATGGCTCTTGATGTGTATACATTGTCTCACTGGTCTAAACCGCCGCCTTCTCCTCTTCCAAATCATCTTCCACCACTCTCTTGACCCGCTTTTCTAAAATTTGTGTGTGCAATTTATACACCATAGATGTACATAGTTGTTACATCATCATCATTTCATCAAAATCCGTTGGGTGGTTCTTGAGTAGGTTAGATTAGGCTGTCTGTACCTGTGCTCAGACACACTTAGACCAAAGGAGGTCCATTGTGATACCACGGGATCTATTGCTATTCTAATTATAAGGTTTTGAATTCACTTGGAAAGCGTCTTAATGTTTTTTTAGGCCGAGCTTTACGCTATAGAGACCTGAGCTAGATTTGCACTCAGGCTAAATTTGCACTCAGGCATAAAAGGTGCCGCTATCCACATACTCACCGAGAGCCAAGCGGCGCTTAAGGTACTGATCTCCCACCTAATCAGTTCAAAATCAGTACTAAGCTGCCTCGATAGTTACAAAACTTGACCCGATACAATAAAAAAAAACAAGCGTCTCCAGCCAGCTCGATATTAAGCTAGCTGCCTCCAGTTTCGCTCGCTAAGTTTGTTGAGGTCACATGCCCCACCTGGGTCGATCTCCCACCCAATCAGTTCAAAATCAGTACTAAGCTGCCTCGACAGTTTACAAAACTTGACCCGATACAATAAAGAAAAATTGTGGTGGATACCGAGTGGCATCGAAACTGCAGATCTGCTAGCCAGAAAGAGTTCCCCTGAGTTGTTCATTGGACCTGAACCCTTTTGCGGAATATCTGATTCCGCCTTTAAACTGACAGAGCTTTTCTTGAAAATGCTGCCAAATGTTCTCGTTCTTAAGAAACTTATCCTGAGAAATGTGTAAAAGCTCCCTTACTTGTAAGCAGCTACTTTCATCGATAGGTGACAGTGCTGCCACTTATCGTTCTTCATAGCAAAAAGTAACACAAACGTTGTGTTTATAACGGGTGGGCCACCTGCTGGTTTTTCTTCTTTTTTTTTAAATTACAAGTTATTATGACACTGACAGCTCTTTCACCCTCAAAAATTGACAAAAACACAGTATCATATCTCCGCAGTACGAAACGGTCAACGGAGAGCGGTACAGAGGTATGATAACCATTTTTGTTTGACCAGAAGCTAGAGAAATGAACTTGGACGATCTGTGGTTCCAGCAAGATTCCGCTACGTGCCATACAAGCTGTCAAACAATCGATCTTCCAAGAGGGTTTCAAAAAAAATTATTCAACGTTCGATAATAGCGTCTCATTAAAGAGTATCACTGGGTCCTACCTGGAGAAAGGAACAAAACTTTACGCGTTCTTCGTGGACTTTAAGGCATCCTTTGTCAGCATTGACAGTAATAGTCTTCTCTAGAAGCTGAGTAATGTACGACTATCAACGAAAATGCTCAGATTCGAAAAATTCGAAACCTTTATGAAGAAAATATGACTTTGATGTGTGATGGAAACAAAATGTCCAATGGGTCACATAAGGGAGTTAAACAGGGTTGCGTAATGAGTCCATTTCTCCTTTCTATATACTTAGATGACCTTACAACATTTTTATCAGGAGAAATAGTATTTGATGAACTTTGTGTAAAGCTCCTTCTCTACGCGGACGACATTGTTATCTTAGCAGAATCCCCAACAACTATGCAAATGATGATAAACAGGGTTCATAAAAACTGCGTGGTGTGGAACGTCAAAGTCAATACAACTCACTTACTTAAGGTGGCGCTACATTCCGGGGTGGACCTGTGCCTCAACCAACAAGCGTCTCCAGCCAGCTCGATCTTAAGCTAGCTGCCTCCAGTTTCGCACGCTAAGTATGTTGAGGTCACCTGCCCCACATTGGTCGCGGTCTTCCTCTACGGCACCATCCCTCGGAAATGGATTCGAAAAATTTCCGGGCCGGAGCATTGGTCTTCATGCGCTCTACATGACCAGTCACCTCACTCGTTGGACCTTCACTCTCCTGGTTAAGTCGATGTTGCTTAACAGCCCATACAGTTCGTTGTTGTATCTCCTCCTCCACTTATTATCTATGTAGACGGAACCAAAAATCACCCAAAGAATTTCCTTCTCAAAACAGCCAAGAGCAACCTCATCCACTTTTGATAAAGTCCATGCCCCTGCGCCATAGAGTACAACTGGGATGAAGAGTCACTTTTGTTGTTCGCGAGAGGACTTTGCTATTCATTTACCTTCTTAGCCCAAAGAAGCAGCGGTTGGCAAGAGTTATTCTTCGTTTGATCTCAGCGCTCGTGTCGATGAATTTATAGCGGCTCCTAGGTAGACCCTAACTACCTCGTGACATTCTGCCCGAGACGCCGATGTTGGTTGTCCCTTCTTGTTGACAGTCATATACCTGGTCTTGCCCTCATTGTCTGTTAAACCCATCTTCGCCATTTCCGCCTCAATACTCACGAAAACGCCACTGACATCATGTTCCGTTCTTCCGATTATGTCAATATCGTCGGCATATGCGAGTAATTATATAGACTTTTGCAAGATTGAGCGAGTGAGTTTTCCACTATTCTTTCAAGAACGATGTTAAAGAAATCGCATGACAGTGCCGTCGCCTTGATTGACTCCTTTTTTGACATCAACGGTCTCGTTGAGGTCTTTACCGACCTTAATGGAGCAGAGTGCATTCTCCATCGTCATCCTGTACAAACGGACTAATTTGGCAGGAATGCCGAAACTAGACATTGCTCTATATAGCTCGTCTCTATAAATGCTGTCGTACGTGGCCTTAAAATCGATGAAAATGTGATGGGTATCGATTTGAAGCTCCTGGGTTTTTTCCAAGATATGCCAAAGGGTCGATGGTGGACTTTCATGGCCTAAAGCCACGCTGATATGGACCGATCAGATTGTTGACGAACGGCTTCAGGCAATCACACAAGACGGCAGATAAGATCTTATAAGCGATATTAAGGAGATTGATGCCTCTGTAATTGTTCAGAGGATCTCCTTTTTTGAGGATCGAGCAAACAATACTGAGGTTAAAGTCAACACAAGGTTTGGGCGGTACTCGAGGGAGGAAAAATTAACTTATGAAGGAGTATAAATACTTAGGGGGTAATTATAACATCTCGATTATAATTTCAAAATTATATTGGCTAAAAACTCAAGGAAGGTAAAAGGGCAATAAAACGTCGATCCAAGCGACAAGTTCAAAATTTTTGAAGCTACATGTGTTACGCAGCTCAAGTCTGTGGTGTCGCGCAGTATGAAGAGGTGGAGAAACTGCTTAGATACTTTTTTAAAGAAAATGTTTCGTTTACCGGAAAACACGGCGAACTGTTACAGTTAGAAACTGAACTGCCTCTTTTGTACAGCTTAGACTACACTTTCTTTATATCTTGAAGCGCTACGCAGTTATCGCCTCCCATGTATTGTTGTAAAGCACTTAATATACCGAAAATAGTTATTATTCAATGAATGGTCCAGATAAAGCAATTTAGAAAAATATACCACAAGAGCTATTGATTACTATCGAGTAAATGCATCTACGTGTGATCCATTTAGAATGAAAGCCGTGGTGTAGCGGTTACATCATCGCTTGTCACGCTGCAGGTTCACGGTACGAATCCTGATGTCAATAATCATCTATTTATTTTGCATGAAATAAATAAAAAAAAGTCGATCGGTTGTGATAGCTTATGTCAACTCTACTGCGAAGGCATAACACTGGCAGTAGGGTGGTCATATAGCTAAAATGCAACTTGATCGTGATGATGACATCAAGTGGACGGAAAAAAATACTGTGAATCATAAGCAACGACAATAACAGCGAAAAAAAAAATACTCCCTAGTTATCTGGACAGCCACCCTTCACTGAAACTTAATACCAGCAGAGTTTCAAAACCTACTACACCAAACTGTCTTTCTCTGTCTCTTCCCCTTTCCTCAAAAAAAAAAAAAAAAACGCCCATGTCCTAAAATTAGTATAGAGGTATTCATAACCCCTTTCACACGTGCAAATTATAAAAAAAAAAAATCAAAGTGGAGCTAGGATTACATATCGAATGCTAGACTATGACCTTGTGAATAAAAACTACTTTCACGACCATAATAGCTTGGATGAAATTCCAACGATTTTCAAGGCCAGATGTGAACTACTGCATATAAATTTTTTGCCGTATAGAGTTGTGAAGAATACAGGGTGTACTCTATGTAACCTGCGCTTGAAATATGATGTAATTCACTTCATCGGAATCTGTCCAATTTTAAAGACAATTAGACGAGCTCACTGGAGAAAATATACGCTCTCGGAAAATTAAGTCATTCTAATCCTGAATGGTCAAGATTGGAATGTCCTGCATAGCTACCTGAAAACCGCCTGGAAATACAGTCACCAAATAAATAATGAAAGCTTCATTCATTATTTGTTGCCAGTATTTCAGAGCAGATTTCAAGTACGAGTAATTATATAGAACAGTCCAATTATATAGAAACGTAAACGATTTCTTCCGACATAAGAGTGTTTTTCCCCCAACTAGATCTTTTGATTTCGCAAAGTATAGGGCAGGTTCAAATAAAGTGGTGGGCGTCTTCTTTATTTCTTTGGTTGCACAAAGTTCATTCAACACTTCATTCTGTTTATAACTGAATGAAAGTATCAAACAAAAAAAACTGTGAAATATGAACGACCTAAGGGTAGAGAAATCCAGGAACGCACCGAAAATCGTTCAAAAAGACAAGTAGATATGTATCTACTCTCATCTCCAAGTCGAAAACCATTATAAAACAGTCCTTTCCTGCAGATTATGTGCTAAAAATTTCCAGTAAGTGGATATCTATTCGAAATATCCATTCCAAACCGTTCAAATAAAGTATTTCAAGCATTTTTTCTTTTTTGTTTCTTTCATATACGAGTATGTTTCCTTTTCGCGACCAAGAACTGTTTGTTGTTGTCTCACATAGCTAGTAACTCACCAGTCCAAGTCCCATTTATTATACAGCGTAAGGAGAGGTTTTTCATGTAAATAAAAGGCTAGAAGTTGTGTATTGGTTTTGACATTCCCTCTTCCCACACATAACTCATGTGTTGTAGGTAAACTTTTATATACACTCCCATACATTGTTGTTGTGTTGTCATCATATATGTACATACTCCGCAACCGTTCGTATACAGTTTTATAAGGATTCCTCGAACTTTTTCCATACCATACGTGAACGTGACATGGCCAAAAGGAGACTCAGGCAAAGAGAGTAAGGGAAGCGACCACTTTAAAAGATACCCGCTGTTCGATACTCCTACGCATATATAGAGCAGCTCCCCTTTGATGGATACATATCGACATTAAAGAAGGCGAGACACACAGTACACGTTGTGAGAAAACATATATTTCACATCCTTGCATACGCGAGGGAGGACATCTTTACAACTGCTTTTGTAATTTTTATTTTTTTTTCTCTCTTCAAGTAAAATAGAATGACGATCATTCACACATGCATGCATGTTGTCTGCAAATCAGATGGGATATGAAGAAATAGGAGATTCATTTGCAGAGTGAGATACTTTACATTGAATCCTTTTCGGTGTAGCCCAATGGTTTTTAACTGCGCAAAAGTTAATAAAGTGCACGACTGGGTCGAGCGTACTTGCACCTATGTCTATGTTGTTTAATTGAAAATCATTCAGATTTGAAATTTAAGCAAAATAGTTAGTACGACATAATCTTGTGTATGTCAAATATTGTTCAAATGTTGATTTTGAACAAAATCGATGGAATTATCGCCGAGAAATAGCAATTTTTCAAAAACCACACATTTTTACGCATTTTTTGGTAAACAAAAACCTTGTATGCCATCTATTGGCATATGTCCTCAGCTCAAATATTAAATTTTTACAAAATCGTAGAGCCGTTTTCGAGAAAATCGATTTTTTTTACAAAATCTTTCTTAAGTAAAGTACCGCTAATTTTGGGGTTGGAATGGAAATTGTGACCCCAGAAACCCTAGATATGAAGTTTGAAGAAAATCCGTCCAGGCGTTTAGGCATACACACGCGGACTACAGACAGACAGGCAGACAATACCCTCCTACCTTCCACCGTACTGTACATAGAATATAAAGAATAAAAATCTCTGGTGGGAGTATTTGGCTAACGCCATCCATTGGTTTGTTTTGATATTAAATACAAATTTTCCGGCAGAATTTCTTTTTTTTATTTTTCCCATATTATTTCAACCCATAGCAACGACCCTTGCAAGTTTCATTAAGTTCTAAAAAAAACAGGTATTGGTAGGCAAGAGGGTATAGTGGTCAGGAAGAGAACGCATTCTCGAATGATCCCACAGTGGAAACACCATAAATCCGAGAGGTCACCACAGAGGAAATACTTAAGATCTGCAATAAAAGACGGCATCCCAAATAAAGCACTCAAGACAGCAATAAAAGCAAGCCCAGATATGTTCATTATATCTACAACTCGTGCCTGAAGGAAGGAGTTTTCCTGGATCATTGGAAACGACAAAACCTAGTGCTTCTTCCCAACAACAGACGCAATTAACGTAGTCGTTAAAACGACATAAGAGGCAATACAATGAAGAAGATGAAGAGGCTGTTCCAAAATGTACTGCAATACGGCAAACTGGTTTCACATCTTACAGGCTCTCAGAACGATGCGAGTACTAAAATATCTCATAGACGTTGTTGTAGAATACTTTAGGCGAAGAATTTTAGTATGCAATACCCACTGCGGCCTCAAGGAACACAAGATTACCGGCGCAGTACCACAGGGCTCAGTTCTTGGTCCACTGCTCTGGAATGTTATGTCTGCGATTCCCTATACCAGGCTAAACAAAAATAGTGGAATTTGTCGACGACATTGTCATTATTGTCACTGCTAAACTGTTGGAGGTAGTGGAGCAGATAAACAATGCAACTATAAGGATAATATGGAAATGGCTTATCTGAGTTGGTCTAACACTGGCGGAGCATAAAACTGAAGCGGTCATGATAAGCAGTAGAAAAAAAGGTAGAAACTGTCACAATTGCAGTCGGGAGCCATGAAATCACATCTAAACCGCATATAAAATGATAGGTACGAGGCTCTCATTTAAAGATCACCTTAAGTATGTAAGCGGAAGAGGTGAAATAGCAAGTTCATGTCGAACATAGAAGGGCCACGACATAGCTGCAGGTTGGCCAGAGTGGTTACGTCGATAATCCTATACGCCGCCCGATTTCGCCAGGGGCCATGACATACAAATCGCCTGCATGGTAGCAACATTGCTCCCAATAGATATTCTGGCAGTACAATAGCAGCATTAGTAATGTGCAAAAAGAGAAAGAAATGAGGCTAGTGCAAACCGGCTACACAAATCAGAAAGCTTAAGGGAGTGGCAAGAATGCTGGAATGCAGGTGAACTCATAGGACCATATGAGTACACCATGGTGAACTTGATTTTTACTTAATGCAGTTCCTAACGGGGCATGAAAGTTTGCGTACGTACTTACAATAGCCCCTACTGCACTGACTGCATAGAAAGTACAGAACACGTCTTTTGTCAATGTCCAAGATTCCTTAATGAAATGAATGCACTCAGTGCATCCCACGCTTTTACTCAGTACCTGCTGAGACTCTACCTTAGAAGATTACTCCAACGGAAAACAAAGACGGACAGACAGACTTGAGAGATCCAATTATTGAGTTTCTCTATCATAGTAGTGTCAAGTTTGATCAAAATCTCGAGGTCGAATTTTTTCAGGAAACCAATACTTGCCCTTATAGGTGCAAGTAAAAAGGAAACGTTTTTAAAGGATTTTATTGAAAATAATGAGAATCATGATAAATGTAATCGTCAAAGTCAGTTAAAAGATAATCTCAACTTTTACGAGATATAGATTTGAGTTTCTACTTTCAATTTAAAAAAAAAAAAAATAAATAAATATACTCGTATTTTGAAATATATTTTTGAAGTAGCAGGGGAAAAACTCAGGATAAGTAACATTTTCCATGTTTTACAGGAGAGCAGTTTGAAAGTTGCATAGGCACTACAAACTACGAGTTTTAGGCCTCTTTGTGTACAGGCAACGGGTTGCTTCTGAGAAGTAGACTTAAGTAGATGATTACTGTTTTAAATGGTATTCACTTATTTTTATTACAAAAAGACTTAAATTAGTAACAAGTCTTCCAATAGAGAACCCTGCTGCATGTATGCGTTTTGCGATCCTTTGAATGAGACTTTTGGTCTTCTGCTAAGGGATACCCTTCCACGAGGAAAGTATTGCAGTTTTCACTTTGTGAAGAGTGATACTCAAGGTCAAGACCCAAACACGTTCTCTCTCACTCCTCACGGCTCTCTTCCAAATATACATCCCACAAGGAGTCTTCTCCAAGCTTTGGAAGAGCTCTTACATAATTCTCTTTCACAAAAAGGGTCACAAAAATGAAATCTCCAACTGCCGGCCCATTGCTAAATACTCCTGCGTTCCTAAGCTCTTTGAAAGCATTGTTTATGATACAATGTTCTTCCATTGTAAGTCTATCTTTTCCCCTAACCAGCACGGATTTCTTAAGGGAAGGTCAACAACTACTAATTTAACGGAGTTCGTATCTAGCACTCTGTGTGCATTAGAGGATGGCAAAGAAGTTGATGTAATTGCCACAGATTTTAGTAAGGCCTTCGATAAAATCTCGCACAGAATCATTCTTTTTAAACTCAAATCGCTTGGCTTCCAACTGAGTTTCATTGGGTGGATTAAATCCTACCTTGAGGAACGCCAATACAAAATACTATTTAGATCGGCTGTATCCGACTCCACTAAATCCACTTCCGGGTTCCCTCAAGGTAGCCATCTTGGTCCCCTGATTTTCATTTTGTCAATTAACGACGTTGACTTCATCATCAAAGACTATCCATCTACGCTAATGACATGAAAATCTTCTAAATCTATTACATATTCCCGAAAGCGTCTTCCAGCCCCTAGATCCTATTTCATATCTGACGAGCCAGTCCCTTCTGTAACTTTATTACGCGGTTTGGGTGTTATCTGCGACAGAGAACTAAATTTCCGCTGCCATATTGAGCCAACTCTGCACTCGGTTTCGTAAAACGCTGGTCTAAAGAATTCTCGAACCCCTACGTCACGAAATTTCTCTACTTCACATTTGTCCGGCCAATCCTCGAATATGCTAGCTAAGTATGGTCCCCCTATCATGATACCCATTCCCTTCGAATAGAGGCTGTTCAACGCTGGTTCATCTGTTTTGCTCTTCGCGGTCTTCCTTGGTCTGACAGGCATAACTTATCCCCCTATGAGAATCGTTTGAAATTATTTTACGTACAGCCACTTGAAATACGTCGAGAAATTGCTGACATACTCTTTGTACATCAGCTGTTAGCAGGAAACATCAACTGCCCTAATCTGCTCCAAATGATCTCCCTTAACACTAACCCACGCCTCCTGAGGTCTGTACCCATCTTCCGTCTTAATTTTCATCGCACCAATTATGGCTGTAACCAGCCAATGTCTAGAATGCTACGTTTGGCCAACGGCGCGCACAGCTCTTTTGATTTTCATTGCAGCAGATTTGCACTTAGAAACGCCCTCCAGAATTCCACTTCCACTCCTCCGCCCTAATCCCTTTAGTTTTAGTTTTAAGTTTAGTTTTTAAGTATTGTACTTAGCCTTAGTATTAAGTTGTGTTTAGTAATAGTCTAGTTTTAGTGTAGTTTTTAAGTTCTGCTTGAATTAAGCTTAGCTAAATAAATAATATATCTGGACTTCCACTTGGACTAACTGGGAGAAATACTAATTGGAAATGCTACAAGAAAGAAATTGAAGAGAATATTGAACTGAACGTACCACTTAAGACGCCCTAAGTCGAAGATGATCGCCTCCTTGAAATCGTGCAGTACGCCTCATGGAATAATACTCTCTATCAAAGAAAAAAGCTCACAAATTGCGGCCTAAAATATCCACCAGATATGCGTTTGTGTTCCATAGCATAGAGCACACTTGAAACACTTGTGTAACCTACTGCAACAGGCTATTAGGAATTTTAAAAACCGTGCATAGGTACTTACCTCGAAAGCTTGACAGCGGAAAAAGTAGTGAAAGCTGTAAAGGGCCCTAAAAGACTTAAAATCTCTGAGCCCCCAATCAAGAAAAATCACGACGAATGGTCGAATGGAAATAAAAAGAAAGCGGACAAGATGGATAAGCGCTTATTCATAATATTAACGCATCGGAAATATCGCCTGACAATAACAAGTGCAACACTAACGGGACTCATAAAAAAAATAAAGAAATTGAAACCTAGAGACCTAAGTACTTAACATGTTGCCTCAAAAAGTACTAATTAAGCTCATCAATATTGTAAACGCTGCGCTTAAATTAGACTACGTCCCGAGTCAATGGAAAGTTGAGAAAGTCATAATGGTACTAACACCAGGAAAACCGGCGAGCGACAAGAAGTCATATAGACCCTTCGCTTTTCCCAATTATATTCAACATTTTCGAGAGGATATTACTCAAGCGCTTACAGCCAGTTTGGGTTCAGAAGCAAGCATTCAACCATTACCAAGGTATATAGAATCACTGACGTAATTCAGAAAGCTCTTGAAGAAAACAAGATTTAGACAAGCGTATTTCTTGATGTCTCGCAAGCTTTTGATAAGGCTTGAAGTTCAAATTACAACAGGTTCTGCCTGTACGCTTATATAACATACGAGTACTAAGAATATATCTCGGGAATAGATTCTTCCGTAATAGATACGGAAGTGAATACTTGCAATTCAGCTGGGGTACCTCAAGGAAGCGTTCTCGGTCCGCTTCTGTATCTTTTATACATCCGTGTTATACCACAAAAAGAAAGCATCGTCTTAGCCACGTTTGCTATCCTAGGTAAAACGATCGAAAAAACAACTGTGAAACTCCAAAGCGCTCTGAACGGTGTAAATTAATGGGCAAAGGCCTGGCTGATCTCGGACACAAATACAGAGAAATATATAGTTTACTTGGAAAATATTCCAAGCTTAACACTGAGAAATATGCTGCTCCATTTGGAGGGGAAAAGTACTATTTGAGACTCCAAATATATTCCTCCTCAGGCTAAAAAAAAAGACTTTTGGCGGATAGTTCTGGGAAAGAATCTAATCCAACTCGTTTCGAATCTCCATTCTGCTCTCGTCCATGAGCAAAACTTTGCTCTGGGTGGTACATTTGGACCAGACTTAGCCGAGCTCTTCGTCGATTTGTAAGCAATTTTGGTCTTCGAGCCACGCTCAGAGAACCTTCAGTCTCTCTCCTTTATTCGTCCTACATACCGTATATGGGAAGCAGCCGTATTTGAAAAGCAATGAGAAATCGATCATACAACACTTCCAGTTTTCGAAAATAGCTATAAAGAGCTGTGTTGGCTTCCATTCTATTCGCTTGATGTCTGCATTGACTCATTTTTATTGAATTTACAGAGGGAGCCTGGGTAGGTAAAGTTTTTAACTAATTCATAATTGCAGCTATCCGTGTTGAAATTCTGTCCGAGTCGTAGATTTTTAGTGTCCTTTCTTTGAAATCAGCTTATAGGTCCGTTTTAAGATTTTCAAGGCCTTATGGAGTTTTATTTCCTGAAACCCCTCTCTTATATTTCCACATATTTATTATTAACATAAATTTATTTGTTTGACGAGAGATTAATAGCATTTAGTTAGCTCTAAGTAAACGCAAGTATATGATCGTGTTTGCTCAAAGTGTAAAGGAGTGGTTTCGTTTCGTTCACAATAACTTCTACGAATATGCACCTATTTTAATGATTTTCGAACTTTCAAACTTTATAGGCTCCCTTCCACCAAAGTTGCAGCTTCCTAAGTCCTCTGGGATTCGAGATTTTCTATACAGGGTGTACTACATTTATCCAATTAAAATTTGAGGGTTTGTAGGTTGAGGTAAGACACGAAGAGGTTTCAACTGTAGATAGGGCAACAGTCCGAGTCATGGTATTTTAATAGTTTAATACGTAGCTATTACTACTATAAAAGCTATCATAGGCGAATTCAAAGATTTGCTCTGCACCAAATTAATCATCCCTGCTTAATCATTCTATACGCTGAACTGTGCCTACTGCAGGTGTATCACGAGTATCTGCCATGTTATGTATGTAATTGCCTTAAACCTTTGCCAATAAAATAACTGGTTTATGTCAGTCTGGTTTTAGGCCAGTGAAGTCCACCATAGATATTGCGGCAGGTCTTGGAGAAAGGGCAGGAGCTCCAAATCGATGCACAACCTTTACATCAACTTTAAGGTCGCCTTTGACAGCATGGATAAAGACAAGCTATTCAGAGGGATGTCTAGTTCTGGTATCCCTACCAAACTCGGCCATCCCTGCAGGATGAGCATCACAATAGGCAGCTACAATTTTTAGGTAGTTAAGGATATTGTCTGCCTAGGCTCGGCTTCGAATAATGACAGCAGCGCAGAGATCCAGCTATGAATGAGTATTGCAAACAGCTGGCTGTTTCTCTGGACTAAGAAGTCAGTTGAGTAGCATACTCTTCTCAACGGACAACTATCCCAGTCCTGCTGTATGGCGCGGATGCAAGAATTTTATCAAAGACAGATGAAAACACCATTAGTTGCTTTGAGAGACAAATCTTTCGGGTGATTTTGGTCCCGTTTATATCCAGGGTGTATGGAGGAGAAGATACAACAATGAACTACGTCGGTTGTACAGCAAAATCGATCTAGATTAGAATTCTTATATTTTATAATGTTTTTACAGTTTTGGTCAAAATCGTCTAAGCCATATCTGGCGTATATGTACCAATATAGGTATTTTAGCTCACAATTTTGTCCATCTATTGGTCCACCAGCTAATGTTCTGTATCCATTTTTGGGTTCTAGAACCTACATTCCACTGTTTCTGGAAATGTGTCTTAGCTTTCCTCAATTACCGTGCCTCCTTCTCGACTGTTCTGCGCCTTGTCGTTCTCGGATCGCCACTTATTCTGCCAACCTGAAAGGGTTCCGTAAAGGGTTCCATTCCATAGTATGGCTAGCTATGTAACTGTCACCTTTCGGAACATACGAGTATGACCAATCCACTACCACTTTCGTCGTTGGTTGGTTGTGCCTATTGGTTTCAAGCCTGTTCTCTGGTAGAAGTATTCGGTAGAGATATGGTTGGGCCAGAAAACCTTCAGATGTTGCGCAGGCACTTTACATCTTTCTAGTGATAGTAATAGTCACTCTCCACGTTGGAACGGAACAGTCTTACCTTGGTGTTCAAACCATGCTTCGCCATATTTTGGACAACATTCCAAACACGGACTTTGCTGTGATGATCCTGTTGGCTATATTCAGTTCGGTTACACCATCTGTCGAGATAATACTCTGAAGATACTGGAAATCCTCCACTCTCTCTACTGGTTGTCCATATTTGAGCTGATGAGTTTGTTCCAAGGCTGATAAGTTTAGATTTTTCCATATCATTCAGTCCGATGACGCTTGCCTCCCTCTCCACATCTGCTGCCATTTGGTGGAGATCCATAATTCTGTGAGAGAGTAAGCATGCATCGTCAGCGTAGTCAAGATGTTTCAGTTGGGATGTAAGAGTCCATCGAATTCCTTGGTTTCCCATCGATAAAGCGGATGTTCAACGCACTGCACTGTTCAACGCACCGCAGGGTGGTGATGTGGTCGGCACATTAGGCTCCAGATGAGAAACCTGCTGGATCGGCATCGAGTGTACCGTCGAGATGTTGTTTAATTTTAGTTATTATCTTAGCTTGTAGTCTTTCCTTGGGCATCTCAGTCTGATTTGGGAGCACATCGTTAGCGAAAACACGGTTCTAAACCTTAACAAAATGCTCTTTCCATCTCTTGAGTTGGTCCTCATCCGAAATGAGAAAAGAACCGCCTAGGCTTTTCACTGGGTGTTGACTGGAGCTATGACTACCTATCAGCTCTTTGGTGATTTTGTAGACGGTCCTGCTGTCGCACCTGCTTGCAGCTCCTTCTGCTTATGTAGCTAGCGCGTTGATGTAGTTCCGCTTGTCACGTCGCACGCTACGCTGAACTTTCCTTTATCTTCATTCGATATAGGGAATCCAGCTCGCGATGTAGTAGCTGCGATGTGAGCTTTCAGCTGTTGTCGTTCGTTAATCCGTCTCCAGGTATCCTCGTAAAGCCACACCCTATGACTTCCCTGCGATCGACCGACAATTCTTTCAGAGAAAGGTGGTCCCTTAATTGTTGGCGCACTATGAGATCACTTACCATGTCTATGTTAAACCTGGGCATTCTTGTGTTGTCGTGGGATCTTTGAACTGCAGCAGTGCGTAATGCAAAATGCTCATCGGTCCCTCACCCAAATATTGACATCCTATCAAGGTTAGTTTTTTCCAAGTTTTTATTTTTTAGAATTTTTTATTTCATAGCAACATTGAGTACAACATTTAAGGTATTCATCTGGGTAGATCCGAACGTATTCAACAGTATAGTCATCCTTATCCGATGCTTGTAGTTGACTTGCAAAAGTAAATAGTAGGGCAGCTACCCCGACGCACAACCCACATCCTGGAGGGGCAAGGTCCTAATAGAAAGGGTCGGTTAAACCAATGTCAGGAACCGTTGGCCAATTAAGAGCTCATCCGCTACCATCCCGTTCGATTCTTACAGATTGGATTTCAAATATGTAATATGTCGGAGTACAACATTTAATGTATTCACTGAGCAGTTCAACTTGAATGGAAGAATTTATTCGCTGGCGCCTGGTTCTAAACTTTTTCTACCTTAAAAGTGTAAAAACTCTAACAGCTTCTTTTTAATTAATCAACACATAAGCTAGAGGTGGATAATCCTTATTCTATTTCCTCATGTAGAATTTACAAAATACATAATGGTCAGTGCAAAACACATTTTTCGTGTATCTAGATACACATAACAAAACAGGTGTCTTAAGCCGTAAATCCCCCATAAGACAACAAAATTACCCATAAAAACTGACTAATAAATTTCTTTCACATTCCACATTTCATTATCATATTTACAGACACGTCTGATTTTAGAGCCAAAATTTGTGCTATAAAAATACTTTGGCAGTAAAAATAGATTGATGTCACCAGTCACACTATCAGTTCTTAAATTCATAGCTCACATGACCCGAAACAAATTTTATTCATTTTGCGAATAACCTGGAAATTATTTTATAAAAAAAGGGATCTCTATTCGATTGAGTGCTTTATATGAGAACACAATACAAGGGTTGAACAGAAAGGAAACCGTGTTTTATATTTCCACATTGTGTCGCACGCAGCAAATGCTATTACTCCAACTATCCCGTTCGAGGGGAATGAATCCGTATCCTGTCCCAAATGAGAAAATGCAATATGCAAATGCAAAGTAGGTCAGAAATTTGGCAATGTGCGTAATTTGAATATTCAAATTAAATTCCTAACAAAGGCGAGAATGCAAGAAAAGGATTCGATGCAATTCTATTTGCACATTGATTTCGGCTGGGAAAAAAGGGTCGTCAGGTAACATTGTGTAATGGGAAATAATGATTGGGTCTGTGTCATTACGATTTCCGGCATTTTTTTTTTTTTTTTTTTTTTCTTTGCTGAATAAGAGTAATCCCTATCAATTTGAATGCACACGTATAATTTGAAATATTTTCGATTCTGTTGCAAAATAAATGTGTCCCTCCACTATAGATACGAGTATTTTAATTCGATGTTATTTGCAAGGTGTGATGGAAGTTTGCATAAGTTCATTGACAATTGAAAATCGGAATCCTATTATGCAAATTGGTTTGTAAGAAAATGAGAAAAAAAGGAACCGGGCGGGCCCATATACTCGTACCAAAACCATACAGATGTGCTCCTTTCAATTAATAAATGAATCTGTCTCACACCAGGTGACAACCGCGGTATCAACCGAATGTATTATGAAGCATACACGATATAAATAGAAGGTTTCCAAAGAGAATGTCGTTCATTGTACTCTTTGCTTTGGATGGCTAGAGGTGTGCGATTAGATTCAAAAATTGTTTCGTTTAAATTAAATCGGGCTGCTTATTTGGGGAATATTCCTCTAAAATCGCCGATAATACTATTAGGGACGAGTTCCACTAATGGTCTTCGGTAATAAATTTGCCCGGTCAGTCATATAGAGGTGATGTTAATAACGATCCGAAATAGTACGAACACAAATCTTCTTGGAATCAAGAATGAAAAGAGAGAACAATTTTCTGCAAGGGACAGTGATCTTTGACATCGAATGTTGAACAGCACTGGAAATTATTCGAAGCAGGGAGCATTGCTGGGAGATTGCAAATATATACCTAGTCCCGTGGAGGTGCCACGATGTAGTGGGTAGCGTGCTCGCTTATGACACGAACTATGCAGGTTCAAGGCCGGCTGGGAAACATCAACAACAGCCACCCGAGCATTAAAAGAGAAATGAATAAAATCCAAGTTTCTCCAACCACTACACCACCACTGCCTGGTAGTACAATAGACTTAAGTCTGAGTGTACCGGGATGTAGAAATTTCCAGTGCAAACTGTATGAAGATGTAGGAATAGTACCTTTTAACTATTTTATCCGAACACATACTACAAAACGCAATAAATATCATCCAGTTTGGTTTCAGCTGCATACTGATTCGTTATCATGGAGTGGAGTATGAAAGAAAATCGTGTTGCTGCCCAAAGCGTTGCATAAGTGCGGAAAAAATGCTAATCAAATTTTTGAATTACTGAAACCGCTCGGGATATCAAAAATGTTTTTGTACCGTGCGAACCACAGACCCAAAAGTGGCTATCCGCGCGTTGCCCCTACGAGCGCGATTGTAAAAGCTGGGTACATATGTATATCCATCAGATCCATGTCAAGACTCATTCGGGATAATCAGCAACATGAAAACCTTTCGTGGGTCATTTTACAGCAAATTCGGTTTGAAAGATGTTAGCCACTCTTGCACTGGTACGCGGACAATGACCACGAAAATACCCTTTTTACGGACGAAAAGATTTTTACCGTCGAGGAAGTTTTTAATAAACAAACTAGGACATCATAAGAAGCAAAAAATACAGTTCCTAGGGTTCAGTGCGGCCATCATTCCATCAAGAAGTTACTGCTCTCCATTTTTGTAAAAAAAGGAGTCAAGATGTCCTAGAAGGCGTCGTTAAAGATTTGATGAATACCCTTTTAAGTTGGAGCAAGATGGATTTTCCAACAAGACTCTGCCCCGGCACATAAAGCTAAAACAACTCAGCAGTGGCTTAGAATCAATATTTCTGTTTTATTGCATCCTAAGATTGGCCTTCAGTAAGCCCAGATTTGAATCCTTTGGATTATTGTTTGTGCTCAGTGTTGGAGAGTATAGCCAGCAAAAGACCCCGCCGAAATTTGGAGAGCCTTAAAAGTGTTTAGCCCCGTTGTCCATACCCCTGGAAACCATGCATACCGCTCCAGCCACACCGTTTAAGGGTCTGCGTTAAAAAAGCTTACTATTTAAACAAATAAATTTTATAAATACTAATCCAAAATGTTTTGTTGTTTAATTTTTATATCGTATTGCACTTGTAAAAGGCAAACCCCACAGGCGGACCAGTAGGAATGCAGTAAAGTGGGAGGGTTGTGATCCTTCTACTGCGGATCATAACTTCGTCGTAAGAAGAAGAAGAATTGCACTTGTAAAAGAAAAAGGACTTTCAAGGCTTGGTCAAAGTGCTCTTCTACTAATAGAGATGAAAAAGCTCGCCTTGAAGTGATATATAGATGTTGCAAAGGTTTCGCGAATAAGAAGTGCTTCCCTTGAATAAGGGAACAACTATCTTCAAAATAGCCGCCCAGAGAGGAAGAAATGCTCAGGAGATTCGTTCCCCAAAGTTCATTAACAATGCTTAAGGCTAGTGACAGTATTGTGAAAGACTTCTGAACGAACAGTTTCCCGGGGATACTTTCAAAGAACCGCTCCTAACAATGACGAAGTATCCGACATTACTGTCGAAGAAGTTAGGAATGCGGTCAAATACTCCAAAAGAAGAAAAGCGGTTGGGCCAGACGAGATACCCTCTGAGTTCTGGAAAAAGATGGGAGACATCGGGTCCAGATGGCTCGCGATTCTTATTTCAAACTTATGAGCCTAATCAGTGGAGGAAAAGATATCTTCTTCCTTTGTTCTGCCAAACTGATGCCACACACTATGAAGATCGTTGAGCGGGTATTAGATGGCCGACCGTGGAAAATAATACGGCTATCTGATGACAAGTGCGGGATTGTCTCGGGTAAATCATTAACAGATGCAATCCAAAGTATAAGGATCATAATGCAAAAATCATCGTGATTCTTTGAAGGACTTGCATACGGTGTTGGTTGATTTTTTGGTGAATAATTTTCGCTTAAACATTTTTTATGTAGAGTGCATGGTTTTCGAGAAAATAGCTAAAAAGAGTATTTTCCAAGATTGCGGCCGGAGCACATCTTTTCGAAGATCAAACTCATTTCGAAAACTATGAGCTTACTGCGGAAGTAGGTGAATGTTCCTAATCAAAAATTTAACTGTTTATACATTGCTCTAGTTAAGGACTCTCTGTCTCTTTGTAGGCATAGCTGAAAATCTCTATCATCTTAAACTGTGTAGTAGTAGTAGTTGTGTTGTATATTTTCCCATTCAACTATATTATCTTCGCTTAAGTGTATTGGAACATTACTAGCGTTGTTTAACTTATACGAGGTCAATAAGTATAAAAACATTTTATTTTTCAACATAGTCTCCTTCTAGCTCTATACACTTCCAACGTTTCTTCAATTTTTGTATGCCCTCCAAATAATACGATTTCTCGAGCCCCTCAAAATAAGCGTTTGTTTCAGCGATAACCTCTTCATTCGACCAAAATCTCTTACCTCCGAGCATTTCTTCATGTTTTGAAACAAGAAATAGTCACAGGGGGCTAAATCTGGGGAACATGCTGGATGAGGGAGGAGTTCGTAGCCTAACTCATGCAATTTTGCCATTGCGACTGCTTGTGCGCCGGTGCGTTGTCCTGGTGAAAAATAACTTTTTTCTTCGCCAAATGCGGCCGTTTTTACTTCAAATAGTCTTGAAATCGATCCAGCAGCTCTGCGTAATATGCGCCCAAAAAACTGTCGCCATGACCTTTTTTGCTAACAAACCCCCCTTGGCATTCTTCGGCTTCGATTCACCAGGAGAAGTCCATTGTTTTGACTGTTCCTTGGTTTCTGGTGTGTTGTGGTGAATCCAGGTTTCATCCAAGGTAACGAAACGGTGCAAAAACTCAGCCGACTTTTTCTGGAACATCGCCAAATACACCTTTGAAGTTATCAAACGAATGCGTTTGTTGCAAACGCGGCACCCATCTTGCGGAAAGCTTTTTCATGTCCAAATATTTATGTAAAATCGAAATCACTGAGCCATGTGATAAGCCTGTGGCCTCTTCAAGCTCGCGCACTTTCACTCGCCGATCGTCCATTATCAAACCATGGATTTTGTCGACCATTTCCAGTGTGGTGACCTCAATTGGGCGACCAGAACGTTCGGCGTCACTTCTGCTTGAAAGACCGCACCGAAATTGAGTAAACCAGTGGTGAATGGTTCCAATCGATGGTGAAGAGTCCCCATAATATTTGTCAAGCTTTTGTTTGGTTTGCGTGATAGTTTTTTCTCGCAAAAAATAGTGTTTAATGAGCACTCGAAATTCACTTTTTTCCATTTTAACGAATGTGCTAGTAGGCATCTATATAAAATGGCTACCACAACAAAACTATTTGACAGATCTCTCTGACAATTTGGGTGCGTTCTTTTGAAAGATGATTCTTGACAAAAAAAAAATAAATTTAAGGTGACGACACAATTTGTGTTAATTTTCAGGGACTTATTGACCCACCCTCGTACTATACCTTGAACGGTATATACCCACAATATAGGGCAGAATTTTGTTTTGCGGGTTATTGTTTGGTCTGTATTAACCTTTAAATCTTTAATGCAAATATGAGCAAATAAGTTTCCACCTGCATAGCATAGTTTTGCGTAGTTTTACATAACAGCCAAATTCACTGATTTTACCTAATATCTGTTAATCCATGCCTGTACACTGCCATCCATAAGTTTCCGAACAAATAATTTTTCTTCCCCAATTATATGTTTATCTAGCTGTGCAGGACCCAAGTGAACAAAATTCTTAAAACGTTAGGGTCGATGGTAGACATTATTATATCTCAAAACAGGTGAAAGGTTTTAAGAAAAACGAGCAGAATTAATACATAAACCGATGTAGGGAGTAATAGAACAAAACTGCAAACCTCACTGACTTATCATAAAACCCACAATAAAATGGAAATAATTTGGTTTTTTGTACAAAATTTTTCCAAAAAATTGCAATTCATATATTTTTAAAAGCAGGTTGCGTATCCTTCCGCGGCCAGTTAGTCTTGAAACTTAAATATCAAGCGGCTAGACTGGGGAAGAGCGCACAGGATTGGGGTCATCAACCCATTTGTAGACAATTTGCTGGACAGACCAGTCCAAATTTAAAGTAATTAGACAAAAAAGGAGAGTTTATGTTCGGCTGTCTGTTGAAGAAAAGATGCTTCCTAGCTGTGTACTCCCAACAATAAAGCATGGAGGGGTTTTACCTTACCATTGGGTTTGCGATTAATAGGCCCTGGATTCACTTTAATACAAGACAATGATCCGAAACAAGAAAAACAAGTAGGAACTCTGAAATCACCCGATCTTAACCCAATAGATCTGCTTGGGAACGAACTTGACAGAGGGGTTCGAAGACAGTGTCCAATATCGAAAGACCAGCTTTGTGAGATCCTTCAAGTAGCCTGGAGTTCAATAACATTGGAAAGTATTAAGAAGCTGGTCCATAGAATGAGTAGATTTTTTACGAAAACGAAGTCTAACTCTATTTTATTACCCAAGACTTTTTATTTATTAGGTTCAATTAATTTATTCATTTGACGAGACGGCTGTAATATTGCTGAAGCTATTTATAATAAATTTTGATTATTAAAATGAACAGATCAAGAGATTTATATAAATTTCTCTGACAGAAAGTATTGTCCAGAAACTTATGGACGGCAGTGTAGGTATCTAAATACCTGTATTCTTAAATTTCAAAGTAAAACAGGGACGGTTAACTTTTAAATAATTGAACGTCTGAGGGATGTTGTTGCTGGACCCGCAGTAGTGAAGTACTTACTTATTTCAAATACATCGGATTAAATATATTAATTCAACAAATCCTGCTATTACCCGGATCCATTCAGAAAACGATTAACTCATGCTGCATCGTCAATAAATCAACCTAAATGTAATTATTCTTTATATTATCAGAATGTCGGAGGAATGAGAACTAAAATGCAAACATTTTTTTTATCTTCATCGGCATTATACACTCATTTCACTTCAGAATTTTTAAATTGTTCTCTCTATAATGTTTTCCGTAAAGATCGCTGCGTGAACATTACAGGAAAGTATAGGGGGCGGGGGAGTATTGATTGCAGTTCGTAGCATATATCCATGTACACAACTTGAATTGCCATCAATTAGTCTTACCCCTCCCGTTAATTTGGACATGGATCAGTTAATTGTAAAAATTTCATTTGTAACTGACTTCGAGTTATTTTTAATTGTCAACTACCTACCACCACATAGCTCTCTTGATCTTTACAACTTGCATTTAAACAATTGTCGTTTCATATTTGATAATCTTAGCCCTTCTCAACATGTTGTGTTCATTTCTACGGAACGTAAGTTAAAGTCTAATAGTAATTATTTCTGGAGTTTCACAAACTCTAAAAGAAATACAAATGGATTACCTAGTCTTATGTATTTTTTAGATTCATCATCTGATGATACTGAAACTATCTGCAATTTCTTTGTTGATTATTTTAAATCAGTATATTGTCTTGATACTGTCCACTCTGTTAGTTCATACTCGCATATTTATCAGCCCATAATTGATCTTGGCGATTTACCTTTTGATAAGTTAGATGTTGAAAATGCTCTAAATGGGATGAAAAGCATTCATAGTGAATGCCCGGATGGTATTGCTTCAATATTATTAAAAAACTGTGCAAAGTCGCTATCAACTCCACTTCATCTTATCTTTAGCAAGTCGATCGAATGTGGGTTCTTTTTATATATTTGGAAAACATCTCACATTATTCCGATTCACAAGTCTGGATCTAAACAAAATGTTTGCAATTATCGACCTATTTGTCGATGATTGTTTGTCAAAGTCGATAAAAGTAACGTCAGGTGTCCCGCAGGGTAGTCACCTCGGCCCCTTGCTGTTTTTGCTTTTCATCAATGATCTTCCGCTAGCCATCAAGCACTCTGAAAGTCTTCTGTTTGCAGATGACCTCAAGTTATTTCGTCCAATTAAATCGGAACATGATTGCAACCTTCTTCAAGATGATATAGTTGCCGTAGATGAATGGTGTGATCGAAATAACTTGATCTTAAATATCTCCAAATGCCAATGCTTTACCTTAACTAGGTCTGTTACCCTTATTTTGTATAGATATTCCATTAAATTAAAGTTCCACGATAGAGTAACCTCGAAAAATACTTGATCCTTGTCTCACTTTCAAAGACCATTTTGATTACATTGTTTGTAAAGCCATCTCGATGCTAGGTTTCATTAAAAGAAATTCGAAAGACTTTACTGATCCCTATACGTTAAAAACGCTTCTTATATCCCTAGTTAGACCCCATCTAGAATATTGCTGTATCATTTGGAATCCGTCTTTTGTCTTACATTCAGATAGAATTGAAAGAATACAAAAAAGTTTCACTAGATTTATGGTTTTCCAATTGAATTGGGAAATTGAGATGCCTTTCTATAAAACCAGATGCTCTTTAATAAATATAAATACTCTTGAATTTCGTCGTAAGTACTTTTCTATTATATTTGTAAGAGATTTAATTCACAGTCAAATTCAATGTCCTATGTTGCTTTCCATGCTCGATTTTTACTCAAGTTCGCGACATCTTCGTAGTCATTTTCACTTCCGTGAACATATTCATAGAACTATGCCGGAAATGAGCCAATTGCTTGTTGCATCAAAGAGGTGAACTCTGTTATAACACAAATTGATTTATTTATTACTTGTTCTAGGCATTGCATCAAAAATCTACTTATTGTAATTTTAAATCAGCCTCGTGGTGTGTAATGTTAATTATTTACATATATAAGGAACGCAAACGGCCTGCTTAACCACAAAGAGGAGCTACAAGCCGTACTTGAAATAGAAAAAATTGATATATGCTTAGTTACTGAATCACATCTAACAGACCAAACTTACTTCAAAATTAAAAATTACGAAACATATTATACAAACCACCCGTTCAACAATGCAAGAGGAGGAAGTGCAATACTTATAAAAAAAATCCATTGAACATTTCGAAGAAGATAAGATACGTACGGTAGAGTTTCAAGCAACAACTGTAGCTGTCATAACTAAATATCAACAACTATCTCTTACGTCAGTTTACAGCCCATCAAAGATTAAAATTATCTGTGAACAGTACAAGGATCTAATACTAAAACACAAAAACAGATTTATAATGGATGGTGATTTTAATGCTAAGCATACATATTGGGGTTCCCGGTTAACCACAACCAAAGGACGTGACCTACTAAAAGCAATTCAAAAAGAGGGATGTGATTTTATATCCACTGGTAAGCCAACATATTGGCCCACTGATAGAGACAAAATACCAGACTTAATTGACTTCTTCATAATAAAGCAAGTTTCAAAAAACTTTCTTCTAATAGAAGAGGGAAGAGATTTGAATTCTGATCACTCCCCAATATACTTGTTTCATAGTGAATGCGTTATTATGGCAAATCCGAATATACACCTCACAAACAAACATACGGATTGGCAATATTTTAAAGCTCTGTTAGATAAAAACTTAAAATTTAACAAACTGCTAACTACCAAAACTGAATTAGAGAGCGAAGTACTTAACTTTACTCAACAAATACAAAATGCTGCTTATGAAAGTACCCCTCTTGTCAACAAAAAGTCATCTGAAATTAAATACCCAAGACTAATAATGAATCTTATAGCTAAAAAGAGAAAGATTAAGAAAAAATGGCAACAAACAAGATATCCGCTCTACAAGTCACAGCTCAATAGGTTAACTGAACTGATAATACACCAACTAAAAGAGTTCAAAAACGAATCATTCCACCGATTTGCGAGTGAACTGACTGCCGAGAAGCAAACAGAATACTCTCTTTGGAAGTCAATCAAACACCTAAAACGTTCCCTACAGCAGATCCCACCTATAAGATCAAGGAACACTTGGGCCAAAACAAACACCGAAAAGGCTGACGGTTTTGCTGAGTATGAATGGATATCATTCAACCTACCGAATCTTAAACTGATGAAATATGGCCAGAAGTGTAGCATCCAAATGAAAGAATTCCTTTTGTTACACCTTTTGAAGTCAACTTAATTATTAAGAATAATTTGAAACGGAAAAAATCACCTGGTTACGATTTAATAACCACCGAAGTCCTGCAGAAGCTACCACGAAGAGCTTTACTTAAACTGGCAATTTTAATAAACGCGTGTTTTAACTTGAATCATGTTCCTTATCACTGGAAAGTAGCAGACGTGATTATGATCCCTAAGCAACGAAAAGATCTTCACGAACCGTCATCATACAGGCCCATCTCTCTCTTACCCATCTTGTCAAAAGTACTGGAAAAAAGTTTTTCTAAAGAGGTTAAGCCCTTTTATAGCAGGCTGAAACATGATTCCAATACATCAATTTGGTTTCAGAGAAAGACATTCTACCATAGAACAGGTACACCGAATTACCGACATCACCAAAAAAGCTCTAGAAGATAAAATGATATGCTCAGCTGTATTTTTTGATGCCGCAAAGACATTTGATAAAGTTTGGCACGAGGGGCTTCTTGAAAAACTTAAATTACTTTTTTCCCAAGGAATATACAGAGATTCTAAAATCGTATCTTTCAAATAGATACTTTGGAATTAAACAAGGTAGTTCCTACTCTCAACTAAAACAGATCAATGCCGAGATCCCACAAGGGAGTCTTCTAGGTCCAGTGTTATACCTTTTATTTACTAAAGACTTACCAACACCACCAAATTGCACAATAGCTACATTTGCAGATGACACAGCTATACTCACCGTTGCAAAAAAACGAGAACGATTCAACTGCATTTCTTCAAACTGCTGTAGATGATTAGACATATGCCAATATTTATTTCTGATCTTCAAGTTCCCTACTCTAATTATCTAGGAATGAATTTAGATGCCAAGCTACGATGGAAGGAACATCTAAACAGAAAAAAATATCAAATTAAGAAAATCACATCTATAAGTACATAATAAACTTTTAGTATACAAACAGATATTGAAACCAGTATGGACGTACGGTATTCAGCTATGGGGGTGTACTTTCCAAACAAATATTGACATAATTCAAAGGTTCCAAAACAAAGTCGTTAGATGCATTTTCAGAGCACCATGATATGTGAGGAATACGGACTTACAACGCAACCTTAATATAGACACCGTGAAGGTGAAAATTTCCAAGTATAGCTAGAATGCACTTCATGAAGCTGAAAAACCACATCAACCAGGAAGCAGCAAGGCTAAGTGACACCAATGCGCAGACCCGAAGGCTCAAGCGTATTAAACCACACGAGTATCTAAAAAAAAACAAAAATTTTAAATTACGTTTGTACATACATATATACATGTAAACATAAAACAGTGGAAAGAGGATGTACTTGGTCGCACTCTATGCACCTGAAGCTACTCAATCTACTTTATTTATTTCAGAGCTCGAGACACTTTTTCGATTTATAAGGCTGGAGTCGGAGGAGAATTATTTCATCATGGCCGGAGATATTAACGCCAAACATAGAGATTGGGGAAATAACACACCAAATCCTAGAGGGAACCTACTATTCAATTGGTGGGGTCGGCATAGTGTCGAGTATAAACTCGATTTGAAAGCTACAGGTAGTCCGTTATGCTGTTCGACGTACGGTTACAACTGACCGACATGGACCGACAAACTATAAACTGCCTGCACACATTTGTGTATGACAGTGACCATTGCGGACTCAGTGCCATAATAACGATTCCCAACGAAATTGCGCAATTGGAGGAGTTTGTCCAAACGTACTCGCTTCAATTATAGTAGGACGCGTTGGACTCGCTTCTCCAGAGTTTTGACAAGAGCACTATCCTCGAACTCGCTCTACCCACCGACCAATAGGAATCTGTCAAACGAGAATATTGACTGGTTCCTACTCGTAAAACAAATGGATGAGACAATTAAACGAACTATGGACAGTAAGATACCTTGGTATCAATATTCGGGCTGTAATAGCCAACAACCCGAGTATGTTCCCGCAAATAAATAAAATATTTCGGAGGAACAATCAAAATGACCTTCCGCGTCTTAAGTTCCCCCGAATGACGAACAATGGACGAATACTGTTAACAGCAGGTATAGATCCAAATAACGCAGTAGAGGATGACAACTTCTTTGTGATTGAAGATCCGCAGGAGAAGGTAGAGGCTATAGGAGCGACTTTCCAGGAAGTGTACAAGGTGAATGATACGAGTACCTTTTGCCCAAACAACGAGCTGGAAAATCGCGTCCTTGTGCACAACTTTTACCTTCGAAATGATATAGAGCACTGGCGATCCGAGAACATAGGTTTTACCGAGTTCAATGACAATATCATGGCAAATAATGTCATCGCCGATGAAAGGGTACATCCCCCGTACATATCGAAGGTGGAGCTGCAAGTGATATTCGACTCATTGAGGAGGAAGAAATCTGTAGGAATCGATGGAGTGTCGAACATGGTGCTTCGACATCTCCCTCTAGAAGCGGTGGACATTTACACCACTCTGTTTAACAATGCACGGAATAATGCACAGTGATACAACCCATCCCCAAAAGGGTAATGACACCTCCAATCCGGCAAATCTCCGGTCGATAAATTGGTATCGGATATCCAATGGTACAAAAGCAAGAAACAATGCACGGGTGCCTGCCTGATTGACTTGGAGAAAGCCTTCGACACCGTATGGTTAGAGGGACTCTTCTACAAGCTGAACAGGCTGGGCATAAGCAAACCACTGCTGTACATACTTTATAACATGCTCACCAGTAGACAGTTCATCGTCAAAAATTGCAATGTGACTTCTGCTGGAACATTTCTAATTAAAAACGGTCTGCAACAAGGTGCAGTTAATTCACCGATCATTTTCAATATTTACACGAGCGATCTGATAGGATCTCTTCACCATGCCATAGCGTACGCAGACGACTTGATCGCGTACAGATCAGGACCAAAAATCGAGGTCATTGCAATTCTCTTGCAACGTGACATCGATAAGATTCAGCGATATTGCGATGACTGGAAGTTGAAGATCCGCAGAAATCGGAAACCATTCTTTTTAGGACGCCGTTGTCTGGGGCCTCTAGGGATACCAGAAAGAATTGACGAAAGTTCTCAATCGTGGGACCACACGGACAGCCACTTGCGAGTCGAAGTGTAGTCAGATACCTGGGGCTCTGGTTAGACCAATATCTATATTTTAACAAACATATAGATGCTGCTCTGGCCAGAGAAAAATGTGCTTTACAAAGAGACTTTTTTATAGCAAGCAACTCGATGCAAGGGTAAGGGTTATCTGCTACATGGCCCTCATTAGGCCCATGCTCGTATATGGATTCCCCCTGTGGTTTGAGAGGGCTTGCCTTCGGGCTTGCCTTCATTTGTACAGAACACCAGAGTCCCAGTACATAAATTTCTATCCCAATGAGGTCCTATACAACAGGGCTAACCTAATAAGAGTGGATAATTTCGTTATCAAGCTGATTCGAAGGCACATTGCAAGAGCAATGAGCTCGACGAACAACCTGATCTCCGGGGCTTATTACCCCAATTACGAGTATCACGAGAGAGTGCGCCTTAATGGCTTTGTTCCCCCAGAGGCGTTCCTCTATTTTGATAAGAAGGGTCTGATCCAAGACAGATTGGCAGTGCCGCTAATCTTCCACGTTGCTCGGACAGCTGTGGATAGGCGACTCAACTATGACAGAGACGTTGCACACGGCAGTGTGGAGCGTCTCCGATTTAGTAGGGCAGTATCGGGTCGCGATGTTCAGTACGGTCATTTCTGGTGGCTAGCCGAAAGAGAGGAAACTCCTTCGTCGATTCCCCCTAATCCAGGGTAGCTTGTTTGAGATTTA
This sequence comes from Pocota personata, assembly GCA_963082735.1. Classification (NCBI taxonomy): domain Eukaryota; kingdom Metazoa; phylum Arthropoda; class Insecta; order Diptera; family Syrphidae; genus Pocota; species Pocota personata. Next base: position 59,311,593 of record OY720430.1, read on the forward strand.
AAGTTGGCTGTTCTTGCCCATGGCCGACTTACATAGTTTTAGGTTTAGGTATTTTATATATAGTTTATAGGTAAAAAAAAAAAATATATATAAGTTCATCATCACAGCACTTCGATGAAAAAAAAAATAAACAGCACTTGATAAAATAAAAAAAAAAATATATAAAAAAAAGTACGTATATAATTACGTAAGGTAGAATAAGATAGTTTAAGATTTATTTTAAGCTAGTTTGTTAAGTTATTTATATAAGAATAAAAAAAAAAGTTAATTTACTAAATTTTTTGTATAATAACTTTCTTAGTAAAAATTAAAATTAAATTATTAAAATTAAAAAGAAAAACTAAATAAACAACCAATTTTCAAGTTCGTTACGTCGACAGACATAGTTTTAAGTGTTAGGTTTAGCTTAGAGCGCCCGCATAGGGCTAGTAAGTTAGAATAAGATTAGTTAAGTTAGTTAAGCTAGTTTTAAGGGTTTTTTTTTTGTCTAGCAATTAAGTTATAATGAATTTAAAAATAAAAATGCATTAAAAATTAAATGAAAAAATGTAAACATAGTACTTTCATTCAACTAAATAAAAATTGCTCGTTAGTTTATACTAGTTGCAGTGTAATGAAATGTATACCAATTATAACGTTTCAATAAAAAAAAAAAAAAAATTATACAAGTATTACAAAATTACCCGACATTTTCACAATATCCCAGACCCTTTTTTTCCATATCTACACGAGTATATCTGTCCGAATCGTTCTTCAATGCAACTACCCTTAAGTACGCAGTACTGAAATGACCACACCCCTGCACACATAATGTGACCCTTGTGTTACATACGGGCATCAGCTCATCTTAATGGACCAACCAGATTCATGAAAAAATGGGTATTTTTCCCAACAAAAATTTACCTTTTTTCTTAAAAATGGACGATCATATTATTTATTCCCATAGATCTAGATACCTACTGGTTATAGGTTTGAGGAAACGATCACAGACATTTCATATGATAGGTACCTACCCCATAATCAAAATTACAAAGTTGCTTACAAGGAAACTCTTAAGATGATATTTGCATTTCCCATTGCACCCTTTCGCAAATTATCCTTTCACAGATGCAAACAGGGGATTAATTTTCTTTTCTTAATTCGAAAGGAAATTGGCATATGCAGACGTGATCCTTTTTGCATAACAAAAATTTAAATGATCAACTTTCTATCGTGGGAAAAGAACCCTACCTAAGATGCAGAGTTTTTTTTTTTTTTTTTATTATTATTATTAATCTACACTAATCAATTGTGATAACGGAAAAAATTTTTCAATTTTTTAAAAGGGTTCCATGTATCTAGCAGCCGCGCCAAAAATTATTACCCATGCAAATTGTGACATTTGCAGTGCATGTATTTTTGCTGTCTAACCCTTGTTTATTATCGGAATTGCTTTGTTTGTATCTATTATCCACGGATTGCATAAATGGGAAATGGTGCTTATTTCACACAGATGCGTTTTCATTAAAATGGAAATTTACAAGTTGTTTTAAGAAGGCTATTACTTTCGTATCAAATGCAAGTGCGGAGGAAAGAAATTCTTTAAGGGATGATTTTCATCTGTAGATACATAAGGGGAATATAAAAGGAATTGTACTTGCATCTCTGATTCTTAAAGGTCGTAATCGGACTGAAGCTACTTTTAAGATATTTTTTTTTTTACAATGCCTAGCAGAATTTCGGTTTTGGAAAAGTCCTTCCTATTTAATTTTGAGTTAACAGCTTATTTAGGTATTCATACTCCAAACACCTTTCATTCCATTCACACATAGAAATATTAAAACTTATTCGTATAGAAATAGAGACTCTCAAAGTGATTTTTTTTTTTTTTTATTCAAAATTAAATATTCAAAAATTGCTTTGTAAAATTCGTAAGGATGCTTCACACACTAGGAGGTTTGATGCGTGATACCGATTTAGTGCGTACAGCCCTTTCATCGGTCAAACGGGGTGAATACCAATTACATAGTTCACCATTACTGAGATTCAGATGCTTATCAATATTTCTGGAAGGCGATGAGCCGAAAGAATTAAGAGTACTTGGTGTTTCTGGTATCGAGGTCCTTTATCAGCACTTGAAATAGTTTGATGGTGGTAAAAGATTGCTTACTATGTTTATGTAGTGCCCGTAGGTATACAGTACAAAAAATGGGCGCGAAAAATGTTTCGTTACGTACATAGGTATGTAAATACATGTAATTGAAGAATTGGTTAATTTATATAAATTGAAATCGCGTGTAGATTCGTACATAAGTGGGGACGCCGTACACCGTGGAGAATAAGAACAAATTGTGTTTGTTGGAAAATGCTGCATGGTTAGCGGAAGAAATGTATATATGTACCTACTCTGACGACGAGTCTCACATATGATAACGTATATATTTTTGGACAACATTATCTCTTATGACTTACAGCAAATTATCCGCATCCGCAAATGCTCATTGGAGTTAGCCGTGGTGTAGTGGTAACGTCATCGCTTGTCACGCTGCAAGCTCACGGTTCATATCTTGATGCCAAGAATAATTTTAGTTTATTATGTTCGAAATAAAAATGAAGATCAACTGCGAAAGCTTATGCAACTCTACTACGAAGGCATAATACTTGCAGTAGGGTGGTCCTATGGCTCAAAATGACAATTTGAATGGCAATTTGATCGTGATGACAACATCAGGAGGATAGAAAAAAAAGGACTATAACAGCAAAACAAAATGCTCCCCAGATCTGGATGCGCTACCGAAGTTAAACAAACGTTCTCGATGACAAAAAAACAATTTGTTTCAAGCAATTAAATTTCTTTGATAATAGGTAAAAGGTAACACTTAGGTGTTACTTATTCTGACCAGCAAGAAGAAGCGACAGACGCTGTTGGAATCGTCTTTTCAGATAGAGCCTCATGTCATCAGGCATTGAACTCGAGAACTGTCCGCCACAAGATAACTAACCATCTGTTAGTTTGATTTTAAATTCCATATTATTTTGACACAGTATCATATCTCCGCGGTACGAAATGAATAGATTTACGCTTTAACAGCCTTGGGAAATATTGATAACTTATTTCCAAAGTGAGAGTTGTATGGCCGAAACAATGGAAATTTTGAAAAGAAATTTCGGTCGAAAGAATACACCAACCGTGCCTGCTGTATGCAAGTTTGTGAAGAATGTTATTGAGATTGGCATGCTAATTGATGACACATTTTATCTTCCTGTCGTAGTCGGTTACAAGCAAATGCAGCCTAAGCGTGTGACTTTTTGGTGTGATTTGTGGAATGATGCCGTCAATTGGCACATTTTTCTTCGAAGATGAAGATGGCAACAAGGTCACGGTGGTCAACGGAAAGCGTTACAGAGGCATGATAACCGATTTTTTTTTCTGGCCAGAAACTAAGGAAATGAACTTGGAAGATTTTTGATTCCAGCAAGACAGCACTATGTGCCATACAAACCATCCAACAACCGATCTTTTGCGCACTAACTTCAATAATCGTGTAATCAACCCTTTTGGTGATGTTGCTTGACCTTTGCGGAGCTGCAATTTGACTCCGTTGGACTGTTTTTTGTCTATGTTATGCTGATAATCCAGAAACGATTAAGGCACTTAAGCACAATATTGATTGAGCTCTTCATGAAATAGAACCCCGAACTATCGAAAATATACTGTAAATTTGGGTTGACGGGCTGGGCTACTGCCAAGCCAACCGCAGCAGTCATTTAAATGAAACTATTTCCCATGAACAATCGGAAAGTGTAGCCTCTTCAATAAAGTAAATGAACTTTGAAAAATATTGAATACATTTTTTTTTATTGCAGTTTTAAAAAGAAACCAATAGATCGAGTAATAAATATGTAATAAATAAATACCCCTGGATTTCGAGCCAGTTTGAACATCACTAATTAACTATCTATTCTTTGTCAATTTTTTTAGTAAAAAAAAAGTCTATTTTGCAATTGTTGAAGTACGAGTATTTTTGACTTGTTGATAATTAACGCAGATTGGAAATTGGTTTCAATATCGATAGTAATCGCATCTGATGAATATAGATTTGTATGCATTAAATAGGATGGACTAAGTATCGACCCTTCCGGCATCCTTGCGTAAATGGAAATATCATCTGAAAACCACTTATTTACAGAAATCTTAAAGGTTCGCCCGTGCAAAAATGAATGCTAATTTCGTAGTTAAATATAGTTTGATGAACATTTACCCATCGTTGTCCATAGGGAGGGTCTTCGGGGGCTTTGGACGAGCTCAATTTTAGGAACTCCTCTATATATATTTTTTTAAAGTAGGAGAAAACAAAAATACTTAAAAATAGATTTAACAATATTGTAATATTATTATGACAAGAAAGCTGCACTAATTTAGGAGAGGTATTTAGTGATAAAGCTATCTTAAGAATTACGATGCAAGGCGTCTCTCACTGCGAGCTTGTTACTACTAAAGTTGAAAATGCTAGATACGTACATTATTTGTGTTACGTACCATTCCAGTCAGATCTTCGAACTGGTCATAGTCAGTACATTAGTGGATAAGGCGGAATATTGATACCCTACCTTAAATGACGAGGATTAATAATGAATGAGATCTGATTAAGCAGCGTAGGGTCATCAATATTTCCTGCCAACAATTGGTATATAAAGAGTATGTCTGTTCGTTTAACAATTTCAGTCAGTCTTAATAGAAAGGTAGGTTCTAAAAATCATCCCAGCATATGAATCATGAACAGCTACAATTCGCTGAATTAAATATAATGACCAAACCGGACAAGGAGTGTTCTATCGTAGCACATACAAAGGTATGGGTTTGAGAATTTCAAGGCCTATATTTATATGGAATCAATATGAAAACGGAAACTGTGTAAGTTCCGTGTCGCAGATAGTAACCAAGGTCAAGAATTGGGGTTACAGCATCAACATCAAACACGCGTCAAAGGAGACTCGGGCGTTTGTAGATAGACAGAGAGAGAGAGAAAGAAAGAAAGATTAATACAGTGGTTTGAAATTCAGGTGGTATTAAGTTTCTGTAAATTTCAATGGTGTCGTCCATTGTAGGGAGCATTTTCTTTTGCTGTTATTGTCTTTGCTTATAATTCACAGTATTTTTTGTTCGTCCTCCTGATGTCATCATCACGATTAAGTTGCATTTTCAGCCACATGACCCACCCTACTGCCAGTGTTATGCCTTAACATAAGCTTTCACAATTGATCGACTTCTTTAATTATTTCATGCGAAATGAATAGATGATTCTTGACATCGGGATTTGAACCATGAACTTGCAGCGTGACAAGCGATGGCATTACCACTACTCTGCAGTGAGAGAGAGTCAGCAGGATACGAAATGTGACCAGTCATCTGCGTTAGACCATAGATCCGTTTCTTTAATAACTGATTCAATATCATTATAGGTACATCCCCGAGCTTGCACTAATTTGGTTAGATAAGTATGATCTGAAAAGGACTTTGTGCTGACGAGCTTCCAAGTAGGACTCAATTCACAATATAAAACCCGGCTGAAAACCAAGCGCTTTTAGTTTGAGAAGAATGATTTCATGAGAAATTTTATCAATAGCTGTGCTCAAATTTGTAGCCAATATGTCAACTTATTTTCCGTTCTCCAAAGCACTTAATGTACTTGAAATAAATTCAGTTCGGTTAGCCTTCGAAAAACCCGTTTAAAAACCATACGAACTAGTTATGTGAATTTTTTTTTATTGGTTCTCACGGCTTTAACTCGAAGAGGCTTTATTTTACAGATAAATGGTATAAGGACCTTTTTAATGAAGTTTTTTTTTTTTCAAAGTACTCGTGTTAGGAATCACCCTTTTTCCATTCAAGTATTAACTAAATATTCGTACATCGGTGGGTGCCCTACTGTGGCTCAGTGATTAGGAGTGTGGACCACTGAGCGGGGTTCGAGTCTCAGAAACTGCAAACAGTTTTCTCACTGTAGATGGTATCGCAAACGTCTGAGACAGATTTCCGAGAAAAAATCGGTCATGAAAAAGCTTGTCAATTATGTCTTATGGAAGCGGTTATAAACTGTACTACCATTCGTGTATATAACATACACAGCACAAATGTCTGTCTGTAAGTAGCTAGTCCAGTTCCCGTATGGTAAACTTATCTGTTTGGCGTCTGTTTTTCAGGATAGCTCCTAATGTTATTCATTTTGTTATACAGAGTTTGAACTGACAGCCGATTGTGGTTATGTTGTATGAAAATCTGTGACAATTGTGTCCTGTCATACTTGTAGCTGCCATTTAATCATGGAAAACTATATGCTTCAATAACTCGTTGAAATTTTGAGAATTTATTATAAAAATTCGAAGTCTTTTCGTCAAACGAAAATCATATTAAGCTGAATGCCTTCGAAAATAATCAAAATTATCGGATCTTTGTATGAATAAGCCAATCCGCAGCAGTACCAGGAGCTTTCTTTGCATACTCAGTTTGGTGTGGGTTTTGGCCAGATAGCATCATGGGGTCATATGTCTGCCAAAATGAGAGAGACAAGGCGGTGAATGTCAACAACTTTCGATTTGAGAGATGATAACCTACGAGTATTTTCTTTTTAGGTCCGAATTGGATGATATGAACATAGACATGTGGTTCAAGCAAACTGGACGCCACAATCGTGCAATTTAATGCTCTTAGACTTTTTTCTTCGGGGCTACATTAAAACTCTGGCCTTTAACCGGCCAATAAACCGGCAACAATTTGTACAAAATTGGGTTTTTCGGATCACCTCATGCAACTGAGCTATGGAGTTTATTTGAATGATATTATTTTTAAAACAATTTTAAAATTTTAACCCGCAATAAAGATTAAGCTCATGCCTCACATACAACATATAAGAGTATCTGTAGCTCTTTTTATTCAATTTTAAAAATCTAGGGCCCTTATTGAAGGTCCCTTTATTCATTGAAATTATTTCAGACCCTTGATCCATTAAATAATTTTCTTTTTTCCCCAATAACATAGATATGTACATAGTATACTTATGGTATATTGCAAAAGCACTATTTTCACATAGGGTCCTATGAGACAATTCCTTGTTAAGGGGTCTCATATATAGTAGGTTGAAAACTACTGCTCAAACACTAGATGTTCTTCTTAAGGAAGCTAAAACGGCAAAGACGTAGTTCAGTTATGAGTTTCTCTGGGTGCGACGCAGACAAATTACGATGAGACGTTCAAATGGGACTGAGATCAAATATACTCGTATCAGGAGTCTAGAAGATCTTAGACAATTATAAACCTTTTATATATTTGAATAACCTCTGTGATCCAATTTGTGTGAATGACTATAATGAAACTTGTGTTGGTTCTAGTTTTTGTAGTTGAAGCTTAGACATGACAATTGTGCATCAAAATATAAAAAGTATTCGAATGAATTTTGATATCTTTTGTGCTCACTTAGTAATGAAACTTATCCATCGGGAGGCACAGTTGTGTTTGTTAAAAGTGAACTTGAAGTAGGAGATGCCAGATATTGAAATTAAAACTGGGTTAGAATCTGTCTGTGACTTTTGTTTGTGTATATATCGACTGCAGTTTGCGCAAAGTAATAGTTTTCTTAATGATCTTGCAGGTTTATTTGATTTGATTTATTTACCTACGACTTTAACAATCAACAGGCTTCGAAAAATTCATAACAAATTCAGTAATAAATTTACATTCATGATTTAACTTAAGACTAACAATAGTGATGACTTAAATTGAGATCTGGTCACAGAAACATCTAACTTGGTATATACTAAGTTAAAGAGCTTACAACACTGGGAAATAGACTCATCCAGACCATAAACGGTAGAATGTGATACTTCAAATAAAATAGCCCCTGTCAGAGAGCTCTAGAAGGAGCATATAAATTTATACAATTAAGCATTAAGCATACAAATCACGAATAAACATACAACTGAATGTTTTTCTTCTCGTTTTATTGCGTTCCCAATAAAAGGCATGGGACGATCAATACTACAAAATAAAGATTTCAGGGTGCAAGGATCCTTAAAATCAGAAGAATTTCTCTTAAGAAATCTCAGGTTTGCATTGGCTTTAGAAATCATAGAGCTTATGTGCAGATCAAATGTAACTTTGCTATCAAAAATTACGCCAAGATCCTTAATATCAGTATAAAGGAACAATATGGTGCAGTGTTTTATTACAGCACATGGAAGCACACTTATTTATATTTAATTGTAAGTCATTCAATTTACACCAAACTATGACTATCACGAACTGTTGAGATTATTGAATAAATCTTAACATCATCAGCATACAGTGATAGTGTCTCAGTATGCCAGGTAGATCATTGATGAACAGCAAGAAAAGAGACGGGCCTAGATGACTGCCCTCGGGTACTCCGGAAGTCACATTAATCAGTTTTGAATACTGATCACCAATAACGACAAATTGCTTTCGCCCATGTAACTAGGATCTAAACCAGCTAGGATCTAAACCAGCTGAGAAATGATCCATATATGCCATAAGCTTCGAATTTTCTGACAAGAATAAGCAAGTTAACTCTACTGAGGGTCTTAATAAAAATCGGTATAAATGACATGGACCTGTTGGTGCTTTTCTAGGGCAGTAATACATAAATTCGTAAATTCTAAAAGATTTGTGGTAGTAGACGTTCCTTTCCAAAAACCAACTTGCAACTTACTTTGCATTTCTCTAAGAAAATGCCGCTGGATAAAGATAGATTGAACAATAGAGTTAGCGGACAACTAAGAGATCTGGAACAATGGTGAAGAATAATTGCATAAATTCCCAATAAATCAGGCTTACGTTTGGGTTCCAACTAATCGTAGGAGCAATTGCACTTCATCAACATTAAATTAAATATGAGAGCAGTCAACTATGGATGGAAGGGACTTGAATTATTTTTCATCAGTATGGGCCACGTTGGTAAATACTTTGAAAGTACTCAGCAAACACGTCCGCAACTTCTTTAGGTTCACTGGCTTGTTTCGTATAAACGTGGGAAAGCCAACACTTTTGCGTTTAGAATTGATAAAGCTCCAAAAAAGTTATTATATATTGTTTGCTCAGTGGGGGACATAAATATCAACACGTATCTATCTTCATTAGATTTTCGGTCGCTTATAAATCTGCCAACAAATATAGGTGATAAATCAAAATTATGCATCGACCACCACTTTCTCAAGTCCAGAGATTTGCAACTTGTATAACTGACCACTATTATATTGGCATTGCTTTCAAAATTGATTTAAAAAAGCTTCTGTTGGCAATAATTCAAACCAATCTTCTATTTATTTTAAAAATAGAAATATAGCAAACCAATTTTTAAAAACTGTCTTTAGAGAGTCTGTCCTTCTAGTGGCTTTTTAGCCTTTTTAGAAAATCTGAAAGGATATACATATAAGTGACTGTAAAAGTGCTAAGCAAACGATTAGTTTCAGTAAAATTAAACTTTGCATCAGTAATGAAATTTGTGCAAAAAAAAATAATTTGATGCAAAAAATAAGAGCAGAATGAACCAGTTCTGTCCAAATAGTGGTGTCCCACAGGGGTCTGTTCTACGACCAATGCTTTTCCTTGTTTACATTAATTCAATATTTAGCCATTTAATTGGTTATGCAACAATTCTTTACGAACATAGTAATTGAAGGCATTATCTTTTATCAGTTGCGACGAGGGAAACTGCACAAACAACAAAGGCTTTGCTTTTGAGTTCGTAAAGGAGTTTAAGTATCTATGAGTTATAATAGATAACAAATTAAAGTGGAAGTCACACATAAAATTTATCACTTGGGTAAGCTTTATTTAAATCAAATACACATTTTATAACAATATTAATTTCTTAAAGTAACATACGATTAAAGATGGCGTAGCGAACTACGTGTCATCCACCTTTTGTCACCTCTATTTGTTATAATTTTTCCATACATTTATCAACATGAAATTCTGAGAATCGATCGTATGATCGTTGCAGTCTTTAGGTCAGCACAATTGTATTTCACATGAAATTACCTGAATTAATAAAATTGCTCTCTTAGCTGATGTTGTTATACCTTTAATGAACTCATCGTATTTGTCAGGAGGTGGGTGATAAGTATCTTACGCGTGACTGCTGATCTTGGCATTTTGCCATGGCTACCAAAAGTATGTTTAATCCAATGCCAAGGCAATTCTAATCATTACAAAGAGTCAAAACCTTCACAAGACGCTAGTATAAGTCAAATCACTTTTTTTTTTTTTTATATATAATTTGCACGTGTGAAATGGGTTATGAATACCCTTATACTAATTTTAGGACACGGGCGTTTTGAGGAAAGGGGAAGACACAGAGAGAAAGACAGATTGGTGTAGTTGGTTTGAAACTCTGGTATTAAGTTTCAGTGAACTCCAAGGGTGGCTGTCCAGATAACTGGGGAGCTTGTTTGTTTTTGCTTTTGTCGTTGCTCATGATTCACAGTATTTTTTCCCGTCCTCCTGATATCATCACGATCAAGTTGCATTTTAGCCATATGGCGGCCATACTGCCAGTGTTATGCCTTCGCAATAGAGTTGACATAAGCTTTCGCAATTGATTGACTTTTTATTTATTTCATGCGAAATAAATAGATAATTGTTGACATCAGGATTCGAACCGTGAACCTGTAGCGTGACAAGCGATGATGTTACCACTACACCATGGCCACCCTCATTGAATTGAATAAGTGAGAATCAAAAGTCATCTCATCCAAAAAACTTTTGGCAGTATTGCCACTCGTAGTCGTTAAAATAACGCACAAAGAGTGCAAATGATAATCGTTAAATAATCGCAATGAAAATCGTCGTTTACGACTAATTGTAATTGTAATTGTTTCATAAAAATAAAGCGCTCTTCCTAATTTCAAAACATCTTTGCTTCTTTCCAATCAACAAATCTTCTTTGTGCATTTTTCCCAAACAGGAATCATGATCCCCATTTTGTGGTGATGAGACGATGAAATATTGTCTTCTACCAACAACATAGTGGTCTGGTACAATGTCAAGATTTATGCAGTATTAAGAGCTGATTAGTTCTAAACGTAACCCTATTCAGTTTACATTAAGCTACGTCGAATTAAAATATTTTGCTTTTACAGGACTATTCTTATGTTTACTTGTTCTTCAGTTTTTCACTTTTAACAGCGAAATATTTTTTTCGCAGAATAACCAGCGCATTTAACATAATTTGGTAGGAAGTCATAAATCTTTTTAAATCGAATGAAGTACAATTATATGTAGGTTTTTTTTTTTGTATGCAGCACTTTCCATTTCAGGACTTTACACCATTTCGCAACCCCAAATCAAGTGTACGGATATTTTTGTGTTTTTTTTTTTTGCTCTTCTAGGCTTTATGGTATACCGAAGAATTTTCTGCAAAAGACATTTATTGCCAAAGCATGAAGTATCCCTGCGAAAGATTTTCCATTTTGAATTTCGGCTTTCAATATTTCGACTCCCATTTGCATAGTGAGTACACACATATACACTCTGATCCGGGGAATGCCACCCTAAATACCCTTCGGTACGCATTCCCATCCATTGCAACAAGAAACAAAGGTACACGATAGCAGAGAAGCAGCCGAGCGAGTGGCAGCAGGAGACCCAGTGGTTGAAGATTTATGTACGTTAACGGAAAACCAATGGAGGTGGTATTGGAACCACTATATGGCCGGTCCTGTTTTCGTCCCTCACCCACTGCGATTATTCGCCAAAGCATGCTTGCGAAAATAACGCGAATATCCTCTCTACGAGTACACAGCGGATGGGATTGAATCGTCGTCGCCGTCGCAACCCTCACGCTGGGATGTTTTATTTGCATTTTATGTGTATACATACATACATATGTACATATATACAGTATACACATGACAGGGAGAGTATATATCTATGCCCATTAGGCAGAAGTGGCAGCGAAACGTAACAAACATGGACAGGACGCGCGGGGGAAATCGAATCAGCAGCAATGGCGGGCGGCGGTGGTGGTGGTGGCGATGGTAGATATGGTGACGGGCGGTGGTGGTGATTCAATCCTTCGTCCTTTTTTCTCTTGCGATACTTGAAAAACTCCAAATTCCTCGCATACACCAGTATCGCTCGTCGCTCGTATGTGGCTGTGGGTTTATTATGGCCGATAACGTCCTCGATTTTATCCGTCCTCCTCCATCCACCCTTGTAGTCCTGTTGGTATTTCTCACCCCCGGGAGAATTCCCGCTTATGGGGTGTATATGTACAGTTAATATACACCAGTGTATCGCACACAAGAGAGCACATATCTCTCTGTCGTTATATGTAAGTAAACTTCATTTTGAAACTGCTCGCAATGTCGCAGCTTCCATCAATCTCACGTAAAAGCATTCGTTGAAGTCCCCATCCTCATTACCGCTCCCCTTCGCCTCGTAGCCGATTCCACTACACAGAAGTATGTGGAAATTGTGCAAATGGAGTTCATCCACTCTACGTTTGTGGACAGACTTTTTAACTGTCGCATTCAAAACTCAGTCCCTTGATGTCATCAATCAGTTTGAAAAATTTCATGGCTTTACAGGCAGAATGTGTGCGAGTGAATGTTTCCTTTTCTTCATCGCAATCCTGGTATACCTTACTTACTTACTTTTTTTGTTTAAATCTAAAAAAAAACACAAGCGATTTATAAAAAATGGAATGGGGAATGGATTCGAATTTCGATTGAATTGAGAAATGGAATTTGAATTGTGAATCGAGGAGTAATCTTATACACAAACCATAAAAACGATGTTCGAGAAAAGATTAATATCGTGAGTTACGATTTGCAATTTAAATTCGAATTAATACGATCTTGGTTTCGAAAATCGAGTGAATGCCGAACTTCGAAAAATGTAATTTTCTAGCAAATTCTTAAACCAACAGATCAAATGTCAATTATACGATCTTAGCGTTAGAGTAAAATGTTCTAATATCACAACCATGATATGTATTAACTCCGCTGCCACCTAGATGTGATCGTAAATGATGATAAGTACTCGATTGCAAGCTCAAGCAGTGCCGTAACTAGGGTGGTACCGTCGGTGCCACTGCAAGACAGTATTCAGGGGGCGCAAGTACGCAGAATGGTATAACTGAACAATATGATTCGATCGAATCTTAATACTAGAAATGAATACACTTTATTACGAAACAAAATTATAAAAATTTACGAAACTAAAAACATTTTACTACGAAGTGTCGATGGTCTCCAATCCTTTTCCTTTGTATCTTTTGTGGAACTCCCATTTCTTCATCTTTCACACTTTTAGGTAGTACTTCAGAGGAGTTGGTATCACTGGCGACACTTCACTGACGACGGATTTCTATCTTAAACACTTTTGGGTAGTATTATATCGTTTGCGACAGATACACGCCACAATGGCTTAATGAATTGTTTAGCTTACGGTAGTCCTTGAGTTGAGTTCCGTTTTGAGAGCTTTTCTTGGAGTTCCCAGGTGTTTAGCTCTAGCTTTAAGTAGCTGATGGCTAAGCCACACAAAGGTTCAGGGCCGATAAAGGGAGATTGTGAACTTTGCCTTGCAAGTTTATCTGCAAAATGAGGGAACTTTTTTATGAGCAGCAAGCAAGGTGTTCAGACGATTTTAGAGTCTGGAATTCAAAAGGAATTTAGAGCTTATTACAATCTGAAAGGATTTTGATTTTTAATCTTCGGAGTTCTCTGGCACACGGATCAATTATGCACGTCGGAAGATGGAGTTGAAAAGCCCAGCGGGACTGCTAATTTGGAGTTTTGATAATATATGCCTGCGTCCATTATACTGAGATGCAGCGGTAGTAGTTAGATAGGTTCACTAGAGCATTTTTGTACACTTACTCTATGTATGTTACCGAGCATACGTGGAAGTCGGGCCTTGACTGTTTGGACTACATCTATACCTTAATATAGCTTATAAAGCTCGTGGTTGAATCTTGTGTAGAACAATGGCATTGAATGTACTTTAACACGTAATAAAAATTTCTGTCATGAACTCCTTAACTTCTTCGCATTTGGAGTTATCAACAGTAACGTTTGTCCTACTTAGATGGTGATTATTCTTAACTTGTTGACAGTATTTATTTGATTTTCTACTCATTTACTTTAAGACCCGCCCGTTTCTCCATGACCGATAATGGTAATATAGTCTGCGTATTGCGGCAGCTCTATGGACTTATTGTAGATGACGTTTAGAAGCTCGGAAGACTTGTTTTTACATAATACATACACCGCTTGTTACTCAGCGTTACGCGGCACAACTGAATAATTCTGAAATTGGACATCGCTTTAAAGAGTTTTAGACGATGAATACGCAGACATACTTATTTCCTGCCACCTTTCGTTCCAATAAACAAAAAAAAAAAGGTTTCTCACGGTCCCACCTTTCGTGAACATGAGTCTTAAAACGCTTTTGCATGATTTTCTCAGTCGATATTAGGATCTTGGGGGCTAGATCACCCCTTTTACGCCACTGCATGGACTGCTTTCACTCAGTGACATAATAGTGAAGCCAAGTTTCATCTCCAGTAACAATTGTGTTGAAAACTTTTGCTAGATTGTCACCACATAGCTCCGAGAACTGCTTACAATATTCCACGCGGTATATTCTGGGCACTCACATTCAGCTGATTTTTGACATCCGAAGATGATCGTGTAGAATTTAGAAACTTTCGGCAATTTCTTTTAGTTTTAGTCGACCATGTTCCATGAGATTCGACTTTTTGAACCGATTCATGTGTTGTGACGTCACTTCGTCTTCCAGGGCGATCATCATTTTCTAATGACTCTCTACGTTGTTTGAATAAGCCTAACCACTTGTAAGTCATGGTTTAGAATTTTCGTAAACTGTTTGCATTTCTCTTAGTATCAAGTACAAGTGGAACAACATTTAAAAATGATTTCAAGAAACTTTTTTCTAGAAATGAGCATTATAGTAGGTGCGCAACTAAGTTCTCGCTGTTTGTCAATAGATGGCTCCAGCAGTAAGTGCTGGTCGATTTGTACATACCCAATACGTCATGAACCGAGCTTAGATATATGGTAAGCAAACTGTTTTGACACATTAGTGATTTTGTTTTGGCGTCATACACTTTTGGTTGTGTGAAAATGTCTGATTTTGTGCCAAATAATCGTCATTTGCGGGATGTGTTGATTTTGTTCTTTCATTCGAAGAAAACGGTCCAAAAAGTATACGGAAATGCTGCTCTAAATGAAACAACGTGCCGTGATTGGTTTGGTCACTTCAAAGACGGTGATTTCGATGTTGACGACCGTCCGCGTGAAGGAAGGCCAAAATCCTTCAAAGACGCTGAATTGGAGGCATTGCTCGATGAGGATCCGTGCCAAACGTAAGAACAGCTTGCTTCAGCATTAGAAATTACCCGTCAAGCCATTTCTAAGGAATGATTCAAAAACAAGGAACTTGGGTTACTTATGATTTGAAGCCAAGGGACGTTGAGCGTCGTTTTTTCGCCTGTGAACAACTCCTCCAGCGGCAAAAAAGGAAGGGTTTTCTTCGTCGCATCGTGACGGGTGGTAAAAAATGGATTCATTACAGCAACCCAAAGAAAATAGACTTATGGAGACTGCCCGGTCATGGTTCTACGTCGTCGGCTCGGCCGAATATTCACGTTGCGAAGATTATGCTGTGTATTTGGTGGGACCAGGTCGGTTTTATTTATTATGAACTATTGAAACCCAACGAAACCATCACTGGGGAATGGTATCGACTTCAATTGATGCGATTGAGCCGAGCACTACGCGAAAAAAGGCCACAATACGAGCAGAGGCACGAAAAAGTGATTCTACAGCTTGACAATGCTCGGCCTCACGTTGCCAAACCCGTTAAAACCTACCTGGAAACCCTCAAATGGGAAGTCCTACCCCACCTATATTCCCCAGATATTGCGTGTTGTAGCTAGCGATGGGCAATACTTTGAATGATTCATTTGTAACCATTTTTCACAATAAAGTTGCATTTTCAACAAAAAACTTAGAGAAGTCGTGGGTCGTAGTTCCCACCAAGTAGAAAGAGTTTTCTTGTTCCGTTTGTATCCTATGTGTCCCACCTTAGTGGGACACATCTCTAGATGGAGTCAACGATGGCGTCAGCATTTCTAGTTAGCACGAACTATTAATGCTCAACTTATTTGGGCTACTTCGACATATTCGAAGCTCAGTTCAATAAGGATTTTGAAGACTTCGTTAGGGTGTTGAAAAAGAGATGGTGGTGGTTGCATCCTTAATTGGACAACGTCAGCGCTCATATCCCCATAGTGGGTTACTGGCATCGAAATATCCAACACATTGTCATAGGGGATAACTGCCCTACAAAAAAAAAAAAAGCTGGTTACGAAGCAACCACAAGCCTCGCAAACGAAATAATTACAGAGACATCTGCACGGGAAATATTCGGACCACGTGCAGCCAAACAATTAGTGGAGATCCCAGACTGCTATAAAGCAAATATCATCGCAATTCAAGAAGTGCGATGGGTCGGGTAAAAGCGGATGAAAAACTGTGACATATGCAAGAGACTGGCACAGCTTTTGCCGATTGAGTGTCTCTGAAGCTCTCAAGAAGTCCAATATCGTCAACGTTAAGCGCTGATGAACAATAGCATCATTGGCAGCAAGCCATTAAGAATACCGCCTCTGGTGTGCTGGGTTTCTTGCATCCACCACAAACCAAACAAATCTGTTTTGATAAAAAGTGCCGCCAAGAGCACGCAGCAAAGCAACAGGCTTGTAATGCGTGGGTGACGAAGGGAGTTTATGACATCTACAAGCAGAAGAGAAGGGTCTTCCCTGCTTCTATGAAAGAATATGAAAAACGCGAGATCGAGACAATGGAGAGGGGTTATAGCAGGAATGATGTTCGAAAGTTTTACCCGAAAGTAAAACGAGCATGACAGGGCTACATAGCCGAAACAGGAGTCTGTAGGGATGAAGATAAAAATCAAGTAGTAGAGTCGCAGTCGGTTCTGAGACATTGGAAAGATCACTTCTGCAAACTGTTGAACGGCGGTGACGAGGGGGGGTTTGGCAGTGCGTCTCAAAGAGATCATACACGGGGGCCTATTGGTCCATTGTGATACCCCATCTAATACTCTTCCTAGTTGACTGGTTCTTACTTGAACCAACGTCCTTATGAATCTCGTTAAATCCATCAACGAAACATGTGCCACCTCA
Source organism: Pocota personata (assembly GCA_963082735.1). NCBI lineage: Eukaryota > Metazoa > Arthropoda > Insecta > Diptera > Syrphidae > Pocota > Pocota personata. Next base: position 59,328,821 of record OY720430.1, read on the forward strand.
CCCAGTTCTCCGAAGAGTCTATTTCCCATATGGAGAAGGCGATGTTAGGTGTCTGATAGTTTCTATTTCATCCTCATCTTGACAGCTTCTGCTGCAGTCCAGGCAGTTTATGTCCAGCATTTTGGCCATAATGCCGATTTCAAAATGTTCCGTCAGTTCACCTATCTAGATGCGGATTTTCCCCATAAATAGCAAGCACTTGGTTCTCCCCTCATTTAATTGTGGCCATAAGCTATAACACAATCCGCTCTTGATAACCAAGAATTGTCGGTTCGTTCCCTGGTTCTAAGGTTTATATTCTCTTTCATTACATCAATAGGGATGTCTAGAGCTGGCCCTGAAGTAAACGAGGACAAAACCAAGTATACAGTAATGGACATAGAAATCCGGACAGGGTAAACAAATTCTTTAACTTTAATTATCTTGAGAACTAGCAGGTAGTTTTTTTTTGGATTTTGTAATAGTATGTATGTTGCCAACAAACAAAGCATAATCTGCCCACCGCCAAGGACAAAACGTCACTGTTGACAACAGTGACTTCGAAGTGATTAAGGAGTTTCCTACCTCGGAGTGAACATCAACTCCACAAATGACACCTTAGTGTTTCGAAAGTATTCAATATAGTGGATGTAGTCCGAAAAGCCAAAACACACCGACTACACAGGCTCGGCCACATCGAGTGAATGGACAATAATGGTCCAGAGGATCTTAGAATCGTAGTCCCCAGGTTTGAGAAGACAAGGAAGACCGAACATTCATTTTATGGACATGCTATTGCGAATGCTAAGCGTTTGGCCTGGAAAACTGGAAGCAGCATGCTGCCGTGTCTCGGGCAGGGACCCTTAATGGGTTGGCAGCCGGTTAAGTAAGTAAGTAAAGGTAGAGCATTACTTTGAGCTTTAAAATTGCCGCAAAATGTGTGCAGTTGTGAAATATCAAAGAAATGGCTGCCCATTAAATATTAATACCAAGTTAGTGAACGAAGCTGATCAGAAACAAGAGATCAATGTGGGTGGATTAGGTTATGTGTTGTGTCCCAGGTGCATCTTGCGCTATACCGCCATCTAAGTAAGTATAGAAGATAGGCTTTTCATACCTTGCTTGGTTGCAAAATTATTGACTCCTCCACACATATTTGTTCATACCACACAGTAAGCGTAAAGAAATAAACTCCACTAAATGAAATCTTTTACAAATACCTCCCAGCAAGTACCTAATAATCTTAAGCTCCACAAACAATTATAATTGAAAAAGTAATTCACCTCAGTAGCTACAATCATTTATAACCACTTGCCGAGCTCAATAAAAACACAGGCATTATGCCGGCAATGTTTGTAAATAAGAATTGGAAATAAAACTCTCATTAAAAACCGCCACAAAGTCATTAGACCGGAAGACCATCTTTTGAATTACATCAATGCTTCGCGTTTTTTTTTTTTCCTTCCTTTCCTCTTCTAATTACACGAACAAATTGAACACGATTCGAGGGTGGTAAATACACTTTTACGCGGAAAAAAAGTACAATGAATAAATTAGGATCAAAATTAACTCAAACTCAGGGGTAGATTTGGAAGTTTTTTTTTTTTTTTTTTTCATTCGTTTTATTCAACTTTTAACGGGAGGGAAGAAAAAATTAAAAGAAAAGCAATCGACGACGTCGCGACTTGCTGCAGGTCAGGAATTTCACGTGACGCGTTATATAATTTGAGTCTCCTTTTTGATATTATTTTCCTAAAAAAAAAAAAAATATAAGACCAAGGGGGTGGTTGGTGCATAAAAATTAAAAATTCAAGGGCACTTTTTTTTGTATTTATGTTTAACTTGCAGAAATGTTCTCATTCCACACCTCTCGCGCCAGAAGGAAGAAGTTGAACAAGTAAAAAGCAAAAGAAAAAAGTTTGGATATTTAAATTTCATTAAGAAAAAAAAGGACTTTCACTTGTTTACGTAGAGCAAGTGAAGTCAACAGGTTAGTGCGGCACCTGCCGGATTACGAGTAAGTAACTATTCAAAGATTTTTATTTTGGTGTGCTATTTTGTCAGAGTTATGATTCTTTTACTCTTTTACTATGGAGTTTTGAGATTTTATAAATAAAAATGTTTACCGGGAATTGCATGCATGGATAATATGCCAATAAGTACGAATGGTGAGGAAGCAGTGGTGAGCAGCTGTTGATCCCATAGCTCATATATATCAGCTACCTACCTATATGTCAATTGTACAGAAGTACGAGGGGTGGCTGATAGGTTTCCGGCCTGAGATACTCAACAACGAGTCATCTTCTCATTAGTGATGGCTCGATAGTGCACTCTGTAGTACTGTACATATTACCTCGTTTCAATAATAATTTCATTTTCTTATTATCTGTGGTAGGATAAACATCACCCCAAGGTGGCCACGGTGTAGTGGGTAGTGTGTTCGCTTGTGACCCGAACTGTGCAGGTTCGAGCCCGGACGGGGAACAGCAATCACAGCCACTCGAACATATAAGAGAAACAGTTGTGATTTTCATTCGACAGGTAAACCGACCTACTGGCCAACTAATACTTCGAAAATACCTGACCTGATCGACTTTTTCGTCGTGAAAGGAATTTCTACCAACCACATTAAAGTTGAAGAGAGCTTTGATCTGTCGTCTGACCATTCCCCAGTTGTTTTGACATTGAGCGAAAAACTAGTCTATACCCTAGAGCCAGAGAGATTAACCGGTAGAATAACTAACTGGGAAGGCTTTAGGAACGAAATTGAAGATAATGTTGAATTGAGTGTTCCACTTACGACACCCTATGAACTTGAGGTTGAAGTTGATCGCTTCGTTGAGATCGTACAGCTCGCCTCTTGGAATAATACTCCCAATCCAAGGAAAACTCCGGACAAATACGGTCTACGATATCCTACGGAAATAAAAGAATTGGTCAAGGAAAAAAGAAAAGCGCGTAAGAAATGGCAACGGAATAGTGCTCCGCAACATAAAGCACACTTGAATCACTTGTGCAATTCGTTGAAGAAGACTATAAAGGATTTTAAGAATCGTGCGATAGGCTCTTATCTTGAAAGTTTAACAGCGAAAAAAGATTCCAATTATTCACTTTGGAAAGCTGTAAAAGGCACCAAAAGGCCCAATGTCCCCGCGCTGCCAATTAAATTAAATCACAATGAATGGTCAAGGGAAGATAAAGAAAAAGCGGACGTTTTTGCGGCCCATCTGGAAGACACCTTTAAACCGTACGATGGTCAAGTGTCTTACGACAATATCAATAGGCCGGATTTACCATCTGACGATTTAGCACTTACAAGTGCAACGCTAGGGGAACTCAAACATGAGATCGGGAATCTAAAACCTAAGAAAGCTCCTGGTTATGACTTGATCACCGGAGAAATTCTCAAAGCTTTACCTAGAAAAGCATTGATTAAGATTCTTCATATTTTAAATGCTGCGCTCAGATTAAAACACGTGCCTAACCAATGGAAAGTTGAGGAAGTTATAATGGTTTTAAAACCAGGAAAGCCGCCAAATGAGGTAAAATCTTATCCATATCTTTATCCTCGAGAGGATATTACTAAGGCATCTCCAACCGGTTGTAGAAGGAAATAATCTTATCCCTGACCACCAGTTTGGGTTCAGAAGTAAGCATTCGACAATTGACCAGGTGCATAGAATTACTGACGTAATCGAGAAGGCACTTGAAGAGAAAAAGATATGCTCAAGCGTATTTCTTGACGTCTCGCAAGCCTTTGATAAGGTGTGGCATGATGGCTTGAATTGCAAATTAAGACAAGTTCTCCCTGTATGCCTATACGACATTCTAGGATCATATCTCGGGAATAGACTCTTCCGTGTTAGACATGGAAATGAATACTCGGAGCTCAAAGAAATTTCGGCCGGTGTACCGCAAGGAAGCGTTCTTGGGCCACTTCTCTATCTGCTATATACTCGAGATATACCGAAAGAAGATGGCACTATCCTGGCTACGTTTGCCGATGACACCGCTATCCTAGCCGTAGGTAAAACAATCGAAGAAACGACTGCAAAACTGCAAAACGCACTGAATAAAATAAATGAATGGACGAGGGACTGGCGGATCGCCCTCAACGAATCTAAATCTGTTCACGTGAATTTCACTTATAAGAAAACTAATGTCTTGCCAATTTTCCTAAACTTGACCCGAATACCTTTTGCAAACGAGGCCAAATACTTTGAAATGACACTCGACGCAAAACTGAAATGGAATTCGCACCTGAAAATGAAACGTAAAGAACTCGAAATCAAATATAGAGAAATGAACTGGTTGCTCGGAAAAAACTCCCAGCTCAGTACTGAGAACAAACTGCTTTTATACAAGCAACTGCTAAAGCCGGTGTGGACTTACGGTATACAACTTTGGGGCTGTACCAAGAAAACAAACGCCAATATTTTACAAACTTTTCAAAATAAATTGCTAAGAGAAATTATCCACGCACCGTGGTATACTAGAAACGATGATATCCACAGGGATCTCGGAATTCCGACAATCGAAGCTGAAATTAGAAGCTTCGCGAGAAAGCATAGAAACCGACTAATCGGACATGTCAACAATACAAACCTACAAATTCTGGATGAAAGCAATTTATTGCGCCGACTACAAAGGACGAAACCTTTCGACTTGGCGAGATAGGAATCAACCGCGCCTAGATTGCGGAACATGAAGGATCTTTCAGTGGAAAGTAACCTGCCAAAGGAGTTTTTTTTTTTCATGATAGAAAAATTGCTTGATAAGGTCCTTCTTAGTTGCAATATATAACAAATTAAATCGCAGGGTGGTGTTTTTTTTAGTCAGTAAGAACCTGACACTACTATGAGCACGCGCTTGCTATCCTCATAGTGTCTATGGAAGATTTTTCACCAACCCTCGGGAAAAAAATAAAAATATATATATATAAGAGAAATGAATAAAAACTAAGTTTCTCCAACCACTACACCAAAGAGGAGTTTCTGCCTGGTTGTACAATGGACACAGCAAAATGGAGTCTGAGTGCTCCGGGATTTGGAGATTTCCTTTCCTTAAAAAAAAAAAAAAAAACATCACCCCGCAATTTTGAGCACCGCGCCGTGATACAAAGGACGAAGCTCCTAAACACGTTAAATCAACTACGTTTTGCCAGTTTATGGTGGGACTTTCCATAAACTAGTCAGGGGTACTCGGTAAACGCCCTCCTAGATACGGGGAGCGAAATCACACTTCCCCGCTCAGACGAATTCATCCAGCTAGGTTCACCAACATCAACGGGGCTAAAAACACCGTTGAGAGGTTTTGCTGAAAGCGGGGTGGAGAAATTAGGAAGCTTTTTAGCAAGGATCTCTTTCGATGAAAATATTTTCTAGGAAGTAGTTCACGTTATATCGGACTATTTTCACTCAATGACAATGATTTTAGGGCAAAATATCTTCGCAAATACCCAAATCTTGGTAACTCCTGAGGTAGTTAAGGTCAATAGACTTGATAATCTGCCAGGGTGTTTTACGATCAACCCAGAGACAGAAGTTGAGTTAGATGAGTTAGACGTGGGAAATGATGCTTACAAAGAATAGGTGAAGCAAGTCGTAGATGGTTACAGGTCAGTAGAAGAACCACAAAACGATTTCGATATGAAAATTATACTGAAGAACGAAAGTTCAATTTTCCAATACCCTCGTCGACTTTCACCTTTAGAAAAGGAAGTAGTGGAAGCTCAAATTGAGGAATTTGCCAGTCCCATAGTCCTGGCCTCGGTAAAAGATGGATCCAAACACCCTTCCGTCGATTATCGAAAACTGAACAAGTAAGTCATTAGAGATTATTTTCCGCTTCCACTCATAGATGATCAGGTTAATCCACTGTGTGTGGCTCAACCGGGATTTCAACTAAATTAATCGGATTTCTAATTGCCTCCCTCGTGAAAAAATGAAAATCTCCCGAAGAAATTTTTGAAGACATACGAGTATCATCGACTCTTCAGGATTATGGGCCTACGTATATACCATGGTCAAAAAATAGGCTCGCTTATTTCAACAAGGGCGAGAGGGCTGTGAAGACCACCACCGCCCTGGCCGTCCTGTGTCAGTGATCACTGAAGGAAACTTAGGAAAAGTTGAAAAATTAGAACCGACCGAAGAATAAAAATGTGGCAAAGAATGGATTGGAGAAATTTTGTACGAGCATTTAAACACGAACAAAAATTTTGTGCATGCTGGGTACCGAAAATGCTCATCCCGTTCGACAAGCAACGACGAATCGGGTGCTGCGAAGAATTTTTTAAGTTAGCCGGGGACAATCTCAACAAAATTTGCAACCGAATCGTAACTGTACATGAGATTTGGGTTTGCAAATACGAAGGGGAGAGGCCGCCGAAGAAATTCAAAGTGAACAAGTCGGCTTCGAAGCTTATAACGACTGTTTTTTTTTTTGGACAGCGAAGGTGTTTTGCTGATTGATTACCTGCCAAATACAATGGTCAATATTACGCAGATTTATTGACTCAGACACGTGAAGCGGTCGTACGGAAGCGATGTGGAAAACTCAGGCAGGGAGTGTAGCTTTTGCAGGATAACGCGCCTGTTCACACGGTGCGAGTTTCGAGACTGGTCTTAAAAGACACAGATTTTTAAACGATAGACCACCCACTCTACAACCCAGACTTGGCCTCGGATTTACGAGTCCGGTGGTATTAATTCACTGTATGCCCGATGTGAGAAATGCATTTCACTCGATATATTGAGAAATACAATTTTTTTTAATCGGATCTCTTCTTTCACTTAATGCCTTAGGCCGCGAACTTATCAGTCGCCTCTTGTATATAGGTACATGCAGCAGTTACCCCAAACATTTTGGTATTTCTTTGGCATAACTATAGGGAAAATTAAACTGCTTTCCTATTGCATTGTAGCGCCATGGCTCAGTGGATAGTACTCGTAAGTTGGACTATTCAGTGGAAGGTTTCAGTTTCAAATTACAGCAAAAAGTTGATCACGACTTTTCGCTGCCAGGGAAATGTGTCCAGTGTCCAGTGGTTTCCTCCCTATTGGTGGTCCAATGGCCGTCTGATTTAATCTGGTAGCTAGGACTAGTTGGAGGCCTATATTGTCACAGAAGAGTCCTTATGTTGTCATAGAAGAGTCTCCAGGATAAGCGCGGCCGTGGTGTAGTGGTAACATCATCGCTTGTCACGCTGTTGATTCACGGTTCGAATCCTGATGTCAAGAATCATCTATTTATTTCGCATGAAATAAATAAAAAAGTCGATCAATTGCGAAGCTCATGTCAACTCTACTGCGAAGGCAGTAGGCTAAAACGCAACTTGATCGTGATGATGACTTCAGGAGGACGGAAAAAATACTGTGAATCATAAGCAACGACAATAATAGCGAAAACAAACAAAATACTCCCCAGTTATCTGGACAGCCATCCTTGGAGTTTACAGAAACTTAATACCACCTGAGTTGCAAACTACACCACTCTGTCTTTCTCTCTATCTCTTCTTCTTTCCACAAAACGCACGTGTTCTAAAAAAAATTAGTATAAGGGTATTCATATCTACACGTGCAAATTATAAAAAAAGCGCTGCTCTTTCCTCAATGACCTCTTGTACAAGGTGGCGCAAGAGTCATCACCCTGTCGGAAGATTATTTTCACTTTCGTTGGCGCTACAAAGAGTGGTGATCCTGATTCTCAAGTAATAGCCAGTAAGTTAGAATAAATAGTTAAGTTAGTTAAGCTAGTTTTAAGCGTTTTTGTCTAGTATAAATGAATTGAACTGCTGGTGGTACTGCAAACAAGAAGAAAACTTAATTTCTATTCGATGTAAAATCATTGAATGATTAGTTTAAGAAGAGAAAAAAATGGGGAAACACCATTTTTCTTTGAAATGCAATGCCATACTGCAATAGTGCTGCCAAATCACAGAATGCAAAATAGGACATCATTTTTTTTTTTTTGTGAAACTTAATTGAACTTTATAAAGGGTGATTCAATTGGAGGCAACAATTTGAATTTGAAGTAAAAAAAAAGCATTGGTTTTTGATAAACTGCTGATATTTGTCAATGTAATGTTGATACATTGACATTACACATAAAAAATTGTATCGGCCAAATGGGCGCCACGGCTGGCCTTGCAGACTTTTGACGAAATATTCCATCACTTTTCGACAAAAATATTGCAGAAGTTCATAAATCACGCTTTGAATATCGTCCTTTAGCTCTGAAACCACCATTGACTGTTAAAGCAGCACTACGCTGCCGGCTCAAAATCCGCATCAAATAGTGACATTTCGTGGTTGCATTGGTTGTTTGTGAATGGTCCGTAGCTTTTCATAACCCCAAATGCTTGATGCTTGAAGATGATTTTGTTCGAAAAATACCAATCAACCAATCAACGAAGTCACCACTCTGAGTTAGTTGGATCTTGTATGCATGGAGACACAGATCTTTTGTTAAAATGCGCTGCGTGGAGCTGTTGGAAACGATAGCGAACGGATTTTGACAGATTGCCACGAACAATACAAGGACACACTGGACATTGCACATCCAACACTGACCCGGTTCGATCGAATTTTCCGATTAATTTCTTAACGGCGGCACGAGATGGAAGGTTATGTACACTGACATTATTTTGCAATGCGCGAATCGTGTTTTTCCTCATTTCGGAGATGGGTCTTAACAATTACAAATATCAATGCTTCGTATGACAGATGTCAAATATCGGTTGTTTATTTTTGACAGAACCACAGTAGTGCCAGATTTCAATTGTAACCTCCAATTGAATCACGCTTTATATTGTTATACTGAAGTTTTTACGAATCCTACGACTCAGAACTAACTTGAGCTCGACCCTATCTTTTTTAAGAGCTGTTGCGCCAGCTTTTTACTGTTTTTATTAGTACATCACTTTTTTGCAATCGTTTTTCGGGATGTATACCTGTTGAAAATTGTTTACTCGAAAATATTTACTGCCTGAGAGTTAGTACATACTTTCCAAAAACAAAGCCAACAAATTAAAGAGGTAATTTAGAAAATTCATCGGAAATTCTATTAAAGAACTGCTAACAAAGTTCATTGCGCATATTGTTTTGCAGGAGATTATATCCTGGATTTTTTTAAACAAAAGCTTAAAATACAGGGTGGCGCACCAATTGTGCTACAATAAGAAATTCAAATAACTTTTTTTTTAATCAATGTAATTCATTTTTTTTTATTGTATAGAAAATTCAATTTTATTTTATATAACTAATTGTTTTTGAAGATGATATACCGTAAATGACCTCCACGCTCATCCACGCATAAGCGACACCTGATCAGAAAATTATTCATTGCGGCCTGAAGGGTTGAAGTCGGGAACGCCTCAATTATTGTTTTAATGGACTGCTTCAATTCAGTCAAATTCCTTGGTTTCGTTTTGTACACCTCTTACTTGACATAACCCTATAAAAAAAAAGTCTGGTGCAGTCAGGTCAGGTGACCTTGGAGGCCAGCGGAAAGTGAAGTTTCTGGATATTAATTTGTTTGGGAATTTTCGCTGGAGCTCCGCCATAACCGGTCTGGCTATGTGGGCAGTTGCTCCATTTTGCTGGAACCAAATGCTGTTGAAACGGATACTACTTCGGCGCAGTTCTGGGTAAAAAAAACTCCTTCAAATTCTTTAAATAACGGTCCCCATTAACAGTTACTGTTACACCGTTTTCTTCAAAGAAGTATGGCCCCACAATGCACCTTGATGAAACTGCGCACCACACAGTGACTCGTTCTGGGTGCTGTTCCATCTCGTGGAGTATTTCTGGATTAGATTCACTCTATATACGGCAATTTTGCTTGTTTACATTGCCGTTTAGATCAAAATGGGCCTCATCAGAGTCTTCTTCGGCCATTTCAATAATTTTTTGGCAAAATTCCATGCGAATGCGCAAATCCAGAGGGTTTAACTTGCTTGTAATTTGGACTTTGTACGGAAAGAAGTTTAAGTCATCATGAATTATCCGTTGTAATGAACGTCTGCTAACTCCAATTTGCGCCGATAAGTTTTGAGTCGAAACGCTTGGATTTGCCTGAATAGACGATGCTACAGCCGCGATTGTGTCTTGAACCCGAACATAGGGATCTCGATGGTACGGTCTTCGTGCAATGCTTCCATATTCGGCAAACATGTTTACCAGCCTCATAATTGTCCATCTAGTCGGGGGAGTGCCGCCAAACTCCCGCCTAAATACCCTTTGGACGGAAATGAAGGACTACAGTATGGTACCGCTGCACTATCCAAATCCTCTATTCGGTACCCCAAGCATTTATTTTAATAAATTTAAATAGTAACCTGCAAAATAAAAAAAATAAGCAGATTACTCACACAGAAAAAAAGTTATTACGTTTTGTTTTTGTAGCAAGATTCGTGCGCCACCCTGTATTTAAGAAAGGGTTGAAAACTAATATATTTTTTTTTTTTAATTTTAAATGCAAATGGTGTCTGGAAACACATTGACATGGACTCTCAGGCCGAGAAATAGCAAGGAGACTGAATAGAAGTTAGACCGTTGTAAACAACTATCTGCAGATTACGAAAACTATAAAAAGAAAAGGACGCACAGCCGAAGCAACAACATCTATCAATGCCTAAAATTAGGTCAAAAAGTTGGGTATCAGTCAGCGGTACGATGGTCGGAAGGATAATTAAAACCAGTGATAACATCCAGCGTGAAGGAATTAAAAAGAAACCAATTGTAAGGCAAGTACATAAGGAGCTTCGAATAAATTTCGCCAGAGAGCATGTCACTTGGAGCAAGAATGGAAATGTGTTGTCTTTTCGGATGAAAAAAAATATAGTCTTGACGAACACGATGGTTCCAACATTTTTCCACGATTTAAGAAGAGAAGAATTTATTGTGTCAAGACATCAAACCTACTATGGCACAATCGAATCGGAGTTTCTAACTACTACGATGAGTGGGCATTTCCAAAGCTGAAGAACATTTTTGAACATGCATATGTCAAAACCAAAAAAAAAAAACGCTTAAACCCTAGCATTATGGAAAAGTACGCTAAAAAGAAAAGCACTACCCCGCCAGGCACTATCAATGCTACGCATGGCTGTGATCCTGGGACGAGCAGAAATGCTCGGATCAAAGCTATTCGGTTTCCGGGGGATAGCAAAATTATGCAACAGCTTAGGCGTAACCTATGAGTCGCGAGTTGGAACCTTAAAAGTATGAGCGGTCGCAGCTACGAGCTTCAAGAAACACCGGGAATCGGGCGCGTTTCTTGGACGTTAAGACAAAAGCTTACAAGCTTACTATGGATCGGAACAAGGTAAAAACGGAATTGCTATCATCCTCGCGGCAGAGCTACTTGGCAACATCTTGACCATTTCAAAGTCCAGTGACCGTTTGATGTCTCTCAAATTGGTGATACAGGGTAAGGTGTGGAATATTGTAGGCGCATATGCTCCCCAAGTCGGATGCGAACAGAGAGAAAAAGATGCATTCTGGGTGGATTTTCACAACCTCATCAAAAACATCCTAAAGGAAGAGCTTTTGTTTGTTAGAGGAGATTTGAACGAACATGTAGGAAAGACAAACGAAGACTATGGAGACTGCCATGGAGGACTGGGATACGGCACAAGGAATTCTCCAGGCGAAGACATCCTAAGCATGTGTTCGTCAAACGAAGCCGGCACCTGATCACTTACGGCAGTGGCGGAAATGAAACCCAAATTGACTACCTTTTGGTAGCCAGTTTCTTGAAGCCCAGGGTTAAAGATTACAAGGTTATCATGGGAGAGGCGATCGCCCAGCAACACCGTCTCCTCCTGACAGAAATTTTTTTTAGAGACGGGGAAGAAAACAAATAAGCAAACAAAGATGGCTGAGAAAAACAATTGGTCAAAGGAAAAGGCCAAGCTTATATAACCAGCATGACAAATTACCTCTTTACCATCATCGATGAGATCGGTGATGAGGAGTGCAGAGCACAAGATATGTGGGATTCCCTACAGCGATCTTGCTTGGAGAGAGCCGAATCACTGCTTGGAACGTCGAAAGGCCCCTGCCCACACGCCAAAGAACCATGGGAGTGGTCAGATGAAGCTAAAGCTGCGATACGGGAAAAGTAAAAACGGCTTTCAAGGCTTGGTCAAAGTGGTCTTCTACTAATAGAGATGCAAAGCTCGTCTTGAACTGATGTATAGATGTTGCAAAGGTCTCGCGAAGAAGAAGTGAAGGAAATATCGTCTTCGGCGTCTGATAGGCTATCCAGGAGCTTCGACAAAACAACTTGAATAAGGGAACAACTATCTTCAAAGTAGCCGCCCAGAGAAGAAGAAATGCTCAGGAGATTCGTTCCCCAAAGTTCATTAACAATGCTCAAGGCCAGCTTCTTGTGGAAGACGACAAAATTCTCCACAGATTGGGACAGTACTGTCAAAGACTTCTGAACGAACAGTTTCCCCGGGTATACTTTCCAACAGCTCCTAATCATGACGAAATATCCGACATTACTGTCGAAGAAGTTAGGAATGCGGTCAAATTCTCCAAAAAAAGAAAAGCGGTTGGGCCAGGTGAGATACCCTCTGAGTTCTGGAAAAAGACATTGTGAATGAAGTGGCGGGAAAGCTCCGCAATCTTCTGCAACCGAAAAATGTCCGAAATGATAAGTTGAAAGGAAGGCTCTACACCGCAGTTGTACGTCCGGCGCTCACATGCTGGACAGTGTACAAAATGTATGAAGGCAAATTAACGGCAGCTGAGATGAAGTTGCTTTGCATAACAGCAGGAGTAAGAAAGCTTGATAGAATAAGAAGTTCGAAAATTCCAGGAAGCCTTAATGTAAAAGAACCCATCACAAGCAAGATAGAGTACGACCGGCTCAGTTGAGAGACTCTTCGAACCCCGTCAAAAAACCAATATCAATCAACGTTCCTACACAATCGCGTACAAAAGGCAGACCAAAAATCAACTGGATCACACAAATGCAAAAACACCAGCATTTGATTGGCCTCAGTGACGAAGTGATCCGAAACCGGGAAGTCTGCAGGTACTTCCTGAGGTCAAACCAGCAAACCCCACAGGCGGACCAGTAGGGATACAGTAAAGTGGGAGGGTTGTGATCCTTCTACTACGGATTATAACTTCGCTGTAAGAAGAAGAAGAAGAAGAAGTATCTTTAATAGAATTTGAGAAATTCCGATGGATTTTCCTAATTACCTCTTTAATTTTATGACACTGTTTTTTGCAAAATATGTACTTACTCACAGGTAGTATTATATTTCCGGGAAAAAATTTCCAACAGGGGGTACATCGCGAAAAACGGTTGCAAAAAAGTGACCTCAATGAAGTCATTCGCAGTGTACAATACATCACATGCAGATATGCTATTTTTTACTCCCTAATTTTTCAAGGCTTATTTACTTGCTTGTAGGACAAGTATTGTTTTCGTGAACATTTTCGGTATCGAGATTTTGATCAATGTTGGTATTACTACGAGTATTAAATAGAAACTCGAAAAAGTGTGTTTCGCTACTCTGTCTGTCCATCTGTCTGTACCTCGGACTGTGGCCTAAACAGCTGGATGGATTTTCTTTAGCTAAGGAGCTTACATACTCCTAAGTCAACGCATAACATTAACATTTTTCACATATGCTCAAATAATTTTGTTTAGCTTTTAACACATTTTCCGAAACATCCACCATTATCGCTTCTTATCGATTTTACCCATATAAATTCGAACTTAATTCTGATGTTCCGGCATGTCGGTTCTACGAGCCGTTGCTGCTATTTACTGGCCTAGCTTGAGTACGCAAAATTTCTTCGCGTTTTGGTCTCTTAAATAAAGCAAATATACTCGTCTAAATCATGTTCGTCAACAATCTTAAATGAATCATTGGATTAAATATTCCACACATCCCGACTAATTGGCCAAGCTGACAATTATTAACAATTACATACATGCTGTGAAATATATTTACAAATTCATTCAGTCAGTTACTTACTTACTTACATATGTCCTGTGGGTCCTAGGGCCTTTACTACTCCTAGGCGTCATCGTGTATGGTTTCTGGCAATGTATTTCAGCTCTCCACAACTTTTGTCCAACTGCCGTGCTTTCCTATTCTACGCCATGTTCTCCTCGGACCGCCAGGGTATCATTGCATAACATAGGTTAGCTATGGAACTGTCACTCTTCTGCCACTTACGTCGTTGAATGGTTGTGCCTGTTGGTTCCTAACCCGTTCTCTGGTAGAATTGTTCTTTAGAGATACATTTGGGCCAGAAAATCCTTAAGATGTTGCGCAGGTACCTGTTAACAAACGTTTGTAGCTTTCTCGTGATAGCAATGGTCACTATCCACGTGCTGCATATGTATATGGTAACAGCACGGATACAACGTTGGAGCAACAGTCTTAGCTTGGTGTTGAAACTAATTGCATTTTGGACAACATCCCGAATGCACACTTTGCTTTGGCGATCTTGTTGGCTATATCCAGTTTCGTTGCATCATCGGCCAAGACAATAATCCCAAGATACTGGAAATCCTCTACTATCTCTACCGGTAGTCCAGCAATGCATATTTGAGCTGATGAATTTGTTCCAAGGCTGATCATTTTAGTTTTTGTCGTATTAATTTTCAGCCCGATGACGCCTGTCTCCCTTTCTACATCCGCTGTTATTTGGTGGAGCTACACAATTCTGTGAACGTAGTCAAGATGTTTCAGTTGGGATGTAAGAGTCCACTGTATTCCTTGGTTTCCCGTCAATAAAGCTGCATGAAGCACATCGCTAATCACCAATAGGAACAGTATTGGTGAAAGAATGCAGCCTTTCCTTACACCACTTTGGATCTCGAATTCTTCAGGCAACCTTCCTGTGTGCAGAACGTGACATTTGTACCCATAGTAGCTTTGTACATGTAGAGCTTTCTTAATAGCAATTTATTTATCGGGAATACCTACCCCAAATAAACTTCAGTCAGTTGATAAAGCATAAATCTAATGCGGGAGAAACATACGAGTATGTACATATATTCATTGAAAAAAAATCATAGTCGCTTGAATACTATTGAAAAACTGAATTAATTGTCAAATGATGTACTTGACATCCTTTCTGTTGTCTCAACCAAGAAAGGTAATGAAACATCGCATACCATGCGATTTAACGATACGAACAAACTATAACCACCCTTCACACATTCAGTACATGTCCTCTACTTTAGTCGTTTGTTCTTTTCTTTCATTGCACACGCACATATGTATGCATGCACGTATGTATCACAATATAGCTATTAATTCAAAATTAATCTTGTTTAATTTGAAAAACACCTCATTAGCGCCATCTATATTTAAATAGCATGTCAGGGTTCACCCGAAAACCACTAGATGTCCTTGTGCGGCCGTTTTTTCCCCTCCTATGTCCTTGATCCAATAAGAACGTTTAGCAAAATCAATTATCTTACTGGAAAGTAGCAAAGTGTGTATGTGACACAAACCCGAAACTTATCCCATATGAAAGTGAACATGCGTGCTTTGATGTACCCACCCCTTCAGTGGCCATAAGGGTGAGTAGAGGAATATGTGCCAACAAACCACCACGTATCCACACGTACATATCCACATATCTATCTTCCATTTTGGCTTTGTTGTTGGTCGATGTGAAACTCGTAAAATTTGAAGACTTTTATATGTTATGTAGATACACCTATGTAAGGATTCTTACTGCCCTTTGTAAGAGCATTTGCAAGGATTTCGACTTTCCGGAGGCGATTTCTTTTAATAAACAGAAAAGTCTATCGCACGAGATGTCCGATTTTATAGTAAAAATTTAAAAGCCAATATTATTTGTTTATAAATTAACTCTCTACCAGCGTGATTCAAGGTCAAATATTTTTATTTTTTTTTTGTAGAATTCCTGACTTTTTGACTATGAAATCTTCCAAAGCTTTTATTCGTATAACCTCTGATCAGTTTTGAAATACTTTCTGCCGGAAAAATGATTCCAGACTGCTGTTAGTCCGTTGGGGAACCATCAGGAGAGTATGATGGTTGGGAAAGGATTTCAATTCCCAATTGTAACATTTTTTGCACCATTACGCGTGAGGTATGGGGTCTAGAATTGTCATGCAACGGTCTCGGGCCATGCTATTGACCAATGCAGGCTGTTTTACAGTCAATACTGCATGTACTATGTCGATTTGATCACAATATTTGACGACGTTTATCGTTTTCCATTGTTGAAGAAATGAAAAGTGGATTGGATGTCCACCAGATTGTCACTTTATCGTGGTGAAGGCAGGGTTTGGGGATTTGTTTTGGTTTTTCGTCGTAGGAGTGCCCAGGTCTCTGCGGTTGTCATACAGAATTCACCATATAGAAGAATATTTAACCGTACTTATTGTTCTTATGGTACAAACCATCCTGTGGATTTAAAATGACACTAAGCTATCCTGCTCTTCGATACAGATGATGGAGTAAAGCAGTACCACATATCTGATATATCTGGCGGAGTTCCACAAGGGTTGGTACTAGGACCTATCCTGTGGAACATTATGTATGATACGTTTCTAAGGCTTGGGATTCCAAATGAGGCAAAAATCATAGGTTTGCCGATGATATTGCAAGGCGGCGAAACTTCTGGAAAAAATAGAGGACACTTGTAATGAATGTTTCCGAAAAGTATCCGAGGCGATGGATGGCAGCAGTTGGGTTAGAACTCGAAGAACACAAAACAGAAGCTGTACTAGTTCGCATGAAGAGAAAAACAATCACCATCAGGGTAGGCGATCATAATATAACGTCAAAACTGGTTATTAGATACTTGTGTGTGAATCTTCGACGATAAGCTCGCTTATAAGGAACATCTTGAAAAAAAAAGTGCGACAAAGGTACTCGGGTGAGTGCAGCCTTATCCAGAATAATGACGAACATTGGAAGACCCAAACAACAAAGGAGACTAGTTCTGTGAAGGGTGCTGCAGTCCATCATAATGTATGCAGCACTAATATGGGCTAAAGCAGTGACAATTAAGGATGGACTGGCAGCATGGAGAAGTAGATTTCTACCTCAGGCAGCTCCTGTGGAGAGACCAGAGAAGATGCGCGGTAGGTATTTTTTCAGTGCCCACGTTTTGATATAGAGCGCAGAGAACTATAGTAGAGGAAAGAATTGGAGAAACACGAACTCCACAGAGAACCTCATTATAGCATCAAGCACAATATGGGATGCGGTGAAACAGGTTACAGCAAAAATCATGAAGCAACTTCGGTGGTTGGAAAGAGTCAGGAAAAGCAACAGTGATAATGAAGCCCCGACAACATCTCTCATGGAGCAAAGAACCAGCCCCGCGGAGTAATACCTAACGGTAATCCCGCGGGGAGAGTGGTTGAAGTGTGAAGGGTGTGGTTTAGTACGTAGGCGTACTCCTGGCATCGACTAGTAGGTTTGCGAATCGTGCACACCAGTAGCCCGGGCTACTGGTACCTTTAGAAGATTACACATCCCTTGTCGCAACCAAAAAATATCCTGTGAATTTGGTGGAACTCACGATTTCATTCACCGGTTTGTCAGATTGTTCTTCTAGATCCTGGAGGAAGTGTTATTCGGGGAATTTATTTCTTTGATGATTGAGGCCTGGGCTATGGCAAAGAAGCAGAAGTGGGTTTTATCCTTGTAAACTTCCTCGTCGAGCTTTAGTGTGCAAGGCGGGATGTTCATCTAGGGGTGAGTTTGGTCAGAGAGCTGCTTATTTCGGACTGCGTTAAAATCGAATAATGCTTAGGTGTCGATTTTCAACAAAATCATTTCAACCGTATCTGAGAAACTAGCTGATGTCCGCGGAGTCACTCATGCAGATTTTGAATTTGCCGTTTATAAACGCTTTCGGGGTGGAGAAAAACGTGTTTCATTATTAGTGTTGTAGCTAAGTTTCAACTAAATCAGACCGAAAAAAATTGTTTTTCTACACAAACTTTTATACCTCCATTTACCCCCTTAGGGGTTGAATTTCGAGAAAACCTTTTTTAGCGGATGCCTGCTGTCCAACTTTCATAGTTCTGTCTTCAGCGGTATCAGCTCGGCGGCGACGAGTCAGTTTCATTATAAATTTAGACTAGATAATCAGATTTCAAAATATGGTAAATTCGTAAAGTACAGTTATACGAATTATTGCCAAAAACCTGGTACGCCATCTGTTAGCACATATATCAATCATAACTCAAATATCAAATTTAAAAAAAATCGTGACAGTCGTTGTCCAGAAAATCAATTTTTTTGGTCGTTAGGAAATTACCTTCACTTTTAGGGTTAAAATGAAAATTCCGATTCCACCTCGAATTGTGCAGAAATATCTTTTCAAATGGTATTTTCTTTTCTAGAAAATACCATTTGCACTGTTTGAATTCTTATAAAATTTGGCGTTTTGCTTTAGCTTGGCGTGTTTTCAAAGTCAATTTAGGAAAGTGAGGGTAAGTTATGATGTGTGGAGTTTGAAAATGGTCTTTGACACACGTTTATTTCACAAACTAATGAACCATATCTGTACATAAAAACATACATACTCATATGAATGTACGTATATATATACATTCATTGTTATGAGCTAGGGGCAGGCCACGGAGGCATCTTCAGTGTGGGTGAAGGGGACGGTGGCACGCACGCGGTTGCACGGTTTAACTCGTCGGACGGGGCTGGTTCTTGTCTCCCATCACTCTCACACCACCTGCTCAAACACAAAAAAAATCGTGCCATATGTGTATTAAAAAAGAACCTAATAGAGAAGAGAAAAGCTAACCTAATTAGACCACGGACGGACTAAAAAAAAAGATTGGAAAGAATACAGGAGAAGAAGAAGAAGAAGCTCAAGGGCTTATGCCCATATCCCGGAGAAAGAAGGGTATGTCAGATCTAACTTAACTATTCTAATCTAAACCTAATCTACCCTAAAACTTACGATAAGTCCTCACCTATACCTAAACTAACTTATGTGAAGACACAACCTTCGCCATTTCCTTGGCCAATATTCACTGGAGATGGCTCCTAATGCCTCAATCCAGCCACTATTGTCTCATGTCCTCTACGTTACGGGCGTATGGTCATCATGTATGGTCTTTGTCCAGTCAGTATAGTCGTCCTGTCAAGACATTGTCACACCTGGTCAGCGAAAGGACGGCCTTCCCATTACCCCACACACCATCGTTGCACAAAAAAAAATTTCACCGGCACATCATTAATATGATATTATGAACACTAAACTTTCATCATCATACATTTAGCTTTATTCGTATAATATCTTCGGATCTCAAAATTATGCACGTAATTCTATCAAAGAAATTCCATTAAACTAAATTTAAATTAACCTAACCTATAATACGTATCAAACAAAAATTCTGTTCTTAACACTAAAATAAAACTAAAAAAACTATTCATAAAAAATCAACAAAATTTACTCACGGTTTCTTCGTCCCCCGTTGTCCTGCCGGCAGCACAAGAAGAGATGTAGATGCTGATGCTCCAGATATATTCTCGCGAACCAAATATAAGAGTGTTAAGCACAGAACTTTTGTTATCCCTAACCTTACTTTACACTCGATTGGCAAAAGAAAATCTTCAGAAAAAAATACTGCGTGTGGCCGTGGTGTAGTGGTAACATCATCGCTTGTCACGCTGTTGATTCACGGTTCGAATCCTGATGTCAAGAATCATCTATTTATTTCGGATGAAATAAATAAAAAAGTCGATCACTTGCGAAAGCTAAGACAACTCTACTGTGAAGGCATAACACTGGCAGTAGGGTGGTCATATGGCCAAAATGCAACTTGATCGTGATGATGATGAAATCAGGAGGACGGAAAAAAATACAGTGAATCATAAGCAACGACAATAATAGCGAAAAACAAAAAAACAAAATACTCCCCAGTTATCTGGACAGCCACCCTTGGAATTTACAGAAACTTAATACCACCTGAGTTTCAAACCACACCACCCTGTCTTTCTCTCTGTCTCTTCCTTTTAACAAAAAAAAAAACGCACGTGTTCTGCGCAAACGTCCTCATTCGATTTCTTAAGGAAGTAACTTTGTTTGTAAATAAAAATAATTGGTTTCCTTTATTGATTATGTTTATTTAGACCTTTAAATTTGTTCCACTAAGACGCGGAGATAATATCGGTCAGTTATCTCTTTAAAAAATCATCGACTCTTAAGATCCGGAAGACAAGTGGAAGACCCAAATTAACATCAGAACAGGAGGACAAGACTATAAAATTAATAAGCAAGAGGGATCGATGGCTTACACCTCAAGAAATCTGTGCAGGGTTCAACCGTTCGGACTCAAATCAGATATCAGTAATAAAGACAAGAAGGCGTTTAGCTGTACGAAAGCCTTTGCTACGACATTAAAACAAAGTCTAGCGGCTAGATAGGGGAAGAAAGACCAGAATTGGATATCAACCGACTGGTCGAAAGTTTGTTGAAAAAAAGATGTTCCCTAGCTGTGTTGTCCCAACAATCAAACATGGAGGTGGTTCAATAGTAGTCTGGGGATGTTTCATTTCCGCCGGTGTTGGAGACCTCATCCGTATCGATGGACTCATGAATAAGAAGAAGTGCAGACAAATATTAGAAGAACACATCTTACCATCGGGTTTGCGATTAATAGACCTTGGATTCACATTAATCCAAGACAAAGACCCGAAACATAGCTTTGCCGACGACACGTTGACCAAGAAGAACAAAACATCATATCAAAACTTCTTCGTATTTCACTCCAATATCTCTATATATGTTAAGCAACATCAAGCCATTTAACCGATCCTCACCAGTCTTGCTACGCAGATAAGTTTTCAATCTGCGAAGACAAGAAAAAGACCGTTCACTTGATGCCACAGATATGGGAAGTGTTGCACCGATCTGCATAAAGCGATGTATTGATTGGTACAACGTCGAAACGCAGCAATTGAGAGCGTCTATACAATTTTTTGGCCATTTATCAATTGGAATATTTAAACAATGTCTGCAACCATAGTTAATTTAACATTCAAACAAAAATGAAAGAAAGACATTTTTACCTGCACCACATCCTCATTTCGCCTATAAAATCATCAGCACATATTTTGATGTCATTTGGCCATTCTTTTGCAAATACGTTGATAGTGCTACGTATTTCTTCTGTTTCCAGCTTAGAACACTTTTCCGGTAGAATATTTTGAATTTTAGAAAGTAGTTCTCGGTGGTCAAGAAATCTTGTCTTTAGTTGCACCGATAGATGATCCAAAAAAGGAACAAAGATGGACCGACGGAAATATTCTTCAGGACCTCCTTCAGTTGTCACGGTTCTTTTGAGTTACAACTTGCCGCGGGACTACTAACTGAATATCCATTTTGTCTGCCATTTCTTTAGATCCAGCAAATATGTAACTGAATCTAACTTCGGAATTTTGACGCATTTCATTTACTTCCTCATGTAAATGGTTCGCATATTCCATACAGCAGCTGAGGCCACATTATTTTTTTTTGTAAAAATTCACTTACATTTGTCATTAGGCTGAAAATTGGCTTAATCACTGTTAAGGATATTATAAATTGGGAAGTTTGTATAGCAGCAAGTAGGACATGAGCTTTGTATCCTTCGGTTTTCAAATTTTGTCCATCCAGATATTCTAACGAGCAATAGCCATATTCATAGACATCATAGAACAAATTGAATGAATTCAAATGTTCAATCCAACGCGTTTCGCAAAATTTTAAAAGACGCGTTTGTTTTACTTTTGAGCAAGATGCCTGAATTTTGTCTTTTAAAACTAGAGCTGCTTTATTGCTCTTTAATGGTTCCTATGCAATTTTGTATGGACGATATGTTACAAGGGTGTGTAATGGCCAAATTCAAATTATGATTAGCATGATTATGGACGTAAATAGCTTCTGGATACAATGCTCTAACTTTGGCAGCACAGCCATTGAATTTTCCGCTCATTGACCGGGCCCCATCATACCCTAAACAAGTAATGTAATTTATTACCAATCGGCCTAACTGACAGTTTTATTTACTTAGATAGTGTGAAATATTGGCACTTACCTTGCCCTCTCATATTAGCCAAATTTATGCCAATATCCTTCATCGTGGTCGGCAACGTATTTGCAAGCCCTTTTCCAGTAATGACATCAACAGGAACAGGGGTTGAACCCCAAAAACCCCCCCCCCCCCCCCTTGCGTTCTCGCCTGATGAAGCTATTTGCAATAAATTTTGATTATTAAAATGAAAAAGACAAGAGTTTTATATCAATTTCTCTGACAGAACATATTGTCCGAAAACTCATGGACAGCAGTGTATATGCCTTCGACTTACGAAGTTTAAAGGTACATTAAATTGATAGGAATGTCCTGAAATAAGCTGAAGGACATTATCTATACCTATGCTTTTATGTTCCATTACTCTACCATATTTTATTGGTTAAAGCAAACGCGTAACCCAGTAGTGGAAAATAAACTACAATGCGTAGCTACTTAACATATCAAGTTCACCCGACACTGTTTAAATTTACCCCAGAAATAGAATAATTTTGTATGTGCATCTTGAAAAAAAAAATCATCCTAAATTATGAGGTAAAAAAACGGCACACCACATAAAATCACTCCATCCTCAACTCAAGAAGTATCCGACGATCGTGTGCAGTTGTTTATTTACTCCTTTTAGGGGTAGAACGTGTTTTCATTTTTTTTAAATAAATAAATACAAAAAAACTGTAACATATTTCAACATAAAAAAAGG
The DNA here is from genome assembly GCA_963082735.1 of Pocota personata. Taxonomy (NCBI): domain Eukaryota; kingdom Metazoa; phylum Arthropoda; class Insecta; order Diptera; family Syrphidae; genus Pocota; species Pocota personata. The sequence continues at coordinate 59,351,568 of OY720430.1, forward strand.
ATAATACGATCTTAAAACTTTTTCGTATTCAAATGCTCCTTCCATACATCCTGCGGAACATGTGTACTCGCTGATTGACATCTACGAGTACGACCCCCAAAAGATGTCACACAAGAGGAAAAAAAAAAAAATAGAATTCAAAACTAAACTATGCCCAGTGTTGGAAGAAATGTTTATAATTATCTATCAACGGTCCCTGTATATCCCTGGCTAGTCACAAATCTGGGTTAGAAAAAAAAAAATGCTCTGTGAAATATGTTTGTGTCATTATGCCGCTGAAAATTCCACTGCCGATGGTAAACATCCTGTCCCATTTTGGGGGAGATCTCAAGTAGTAATTACGTAAAATCGAAAAATTCGACGGATGTGGAAAATGGTACAGCGATATACGAGTATGTATGAAGGTACCAATGTCGTTTAGTGCTGTCAACGTTACAAGTCCTTTCTTCTGGAGTTGGAAATTCGATAAGGAATGTGTTTCTTTCATAGAATAGGGTGTACGCGTATATAAGCCATTCACACATGTGACCGTCAAGCTGAAAATATTTATTTAACTCTCCTGCAAAAGGATGCATTGTGATCTCAAATCCTAGATTCCGTAAGATTTAATCAAACGCCTTATCCTCGCAAAAAACCTACACAATAGAAATGGGTTAACAAAAGATTTATAGGAGATCTTTTATTATTATTTTTTTTTTCTGTTCGATTATCCTTTTGCAAAAAAATAAAGGATCTTAAATTTTCTCTGATGCAGTTGCATAGAATTGCAGTCCATCTTGCATCGAATGCACAAATGGAAAAAAGATATAAAAGAAGGAATCAATTTACGAGCAGGTACGCGATGCAGACATTTTTAAAGGAGGTCAATGCGCCTGTAGGTAAAATGAAAACATTTTTTTAAAAGTCGCACACTATGACGGTTTTGGAACCTTAGAGAGAATTTCGGAGAATTCTTCTAATCTTAGCCAGAGCAGCCACTGTAAAAAGTGTAAAACAGTGAGTGTAGATGACATCTGTGTCAACACCTCCTACATGAGTAGGTGTACCCTAAAGCTTTGATTTCATAAGTTGGCCTAATATAGTGGCTGTTTCAAATATGTAATTCGCTTATAATTGGTGTTTACTGCTAGGCGTCGGGACAGCCTGGGAATTCCTAACTCCTCCACTGGATTCAGTAACGGCTGTCTCGTCGCGTTTTCACAAGGGTCTAGCCCTTTTCCTCCACAACCTGGGTACGGTCTACGGGTCTACCTCCCCACCTGTAGTGCCTTACACTTTCATTTCAGATACTTGTTCAGATGTTCTTGATTAATTCATCTGTAGTCTGTGACCAAACCATTTTAGCTGTCTCTCTTCAATTTATTCTACGAGTGTAATGGAATTCTTCTGACCCACTTTTATTCGTATATTCATTCATTTCTTATTCTATCCTTTCTGATTGTCCTTGCGACTCTTTTTGCTTATTTTGATTATGTGCCTCTAGGTTAGGTTAGGTTAGGAAGGCTGTGTGCAGCATCTGCTATTTCACTCGAATGCCAGTTGTGCCCTTAAAGTACATGGACGACATGTGACTAATAAAACCAATTGGATCTGTTAATAAAGTTCTTAAAGTCAGTTAGGGGTAACTTTTCCAGGTCGTCCAGACTATCCTAGAATCTTATGCCTAAGCATCTTAGGCGACGTTCCTGTAGAGCCGGACAGTGACATAGGAGGTGTTCTAGTGATTCTTTCTCTTTTTCGTCCCTACAGTTTCTACAGAAGTCATTAGTGAAGATACCTGGTCGTCTGGCTATGTTTCCAATGATACACTATACAGTGTCCGGTTATTATACCGACAAGTTTCCGGATTAGGCTTCTACCGGGAATGAATAAGGACTTTGTTCCATTTGCGTCGATTGAGGGGCGTAGGCTGTAGGTTATCGCACAGACACCAGTATGGTGCAATTGTTTCACAATCGTATTTATGGTGACGATGTCCAAAAGTTCTTACCTGCATTGAAGGCTGATAGAATCTGCCTATCTGCAAGCAGTGTATCCATGACAGAGCCATCTCTGGCTAGTTTGTCTGCCGTGTTGCTCCCTTCTATTCCTGTGTGTCCATGGACCCAGAAGAGTGAGACTGTATGGTGATTGATAGCTCCAAGTACTTTACATATTTTGAGTTTACGAGATTGGAGTTTAGCACTTTTAGTGCTGCTTGGCTGTCCACACAGATGGTTATATCCATGGCTTGTAGTTCCATTGCTAGGACAGTTTGTGTCGCTATTTTAACAGCATAGATCTCAGCTTGAAAAACACTGCAGTAGTCGGTTAGTCTGTATGACTTGTTAATACTCAGTGCCTCAGAAAAAACTCCTGCTCCAGTTAATATCTCCATCTTCGAGCCGTCTGTGAAGATGGCATTACCTTTAATGATAGTGTAAGACTTATTCCAGTCCTGTTTATCAGGAAAAGAAACCGTGAGGCTCTAATTGAAGTCATATTGGGATTTCTCGTAATCTGTGTAGAACACAAGACCTGCTTGATTAAAGATGTTCAGTTTTTGCTCGTGTCCGAATGTATGAGGCTCCCAAATGTTGCTCTCTCTCAGTCCGAGAGCCCCTTTGACTGCAACGTTCTTTGTGTAAAACCCTGGAGATTGGAAGTGCAGTAGTGTTTCCATACCGGATTGTGGTTTGGATTTTAGTACACCTGTTATGCCTAGGCAGGCTATGCAACTGGTTCAGATTTGTTAGGTATGACTTTGTGTTCGCCGCCTTCCACCATACAACTGAACCGTAGGTTATAATGGGTCTCACAACCGCTGTGTACAACCAGTGTACGATTTATGGTTGCAAGCCTCATTTTATTTCCAAAGACTTTTCTGCATGCCTAAAATTCATTGAGACCTTTTTTCATCCTTTCCGCTTTCAAGAGAATGCTTTCGGTACTTTATATTTTCTTCTGAACAGGACCAGTTCTGTCTTCCCTGGGTTTATGATAAGCCGATGAGTCTCTGCTCATTCTGACAATTCTGTTAGCACAGTTTCGATAATCTCGCAAATTGTATTTACCTGTAACTAGTAGAACTACTCGTCCTAATGGCTTAGTTGAAGAGGGACTTAAGATGTTCCATAGATAAAACACCTCCTTGTTCCTCGCTTAACAGATTTCTTAACCGCACAGTCCTCAAACTGTAGTTGATGATTCTGCTGTTAAGCATTACCTGTACCAAGTTCGTCAAAAAGGAGGCCGAATCGTGTTCCTTTAAAGAGGAGATCATGGTATTCGTGTTCAAGTTGTTGAAGGCGCCTTCTATGTCGAGGAATGTCCCCAGGGTAAATTAATTTTGGTTGAGGGATTTCTCGATCATTACCTCATGTAGTGCTGTTTCAACGGATTTACCTTTGACATACGCGTGTTGTGTGCTACATAAGCCTATGTATCTATTGAGATTGTTACTTACATGGAGGTCCAACAGTCTATCCAAAGTTTTAAGGAGAAACGATGAGAGGCTTATTGCCTTGTAGTCTTAGTTTAAAAACCAAATTGACCACTTCATGGTGCAACAGCGATGGAGGAAGTCACTATGTGATGTTCGTAATGAAACAAACGCGGACGTAGGAAGTGCAGCTGTGCTCAGAGGATGCAGCAAGGATAACCAAATTCAACACGTATGCTCTTAATGACTCCAACATAGGTATATTGTATTTTTACCACCATCCTTAATGAAAGAGTATCGTATTTAAACGATATTGAAGATCTATGCATTGTCGCGATGTGCATATTTATGAAAGCTGGATCCTAAATTGTGCCCAGACAATCTTGAGCTAGAGACTCCTGGATATCCCAAGACAACTGGGACAAAATCGAGCATCATATGATAGATCGTTAAAGATAAAAATAATCGCCGAGACAGACGCTCAACGAAAAGTGGAATTACGCTGTGTGAGACGTGGCAGGAGGACGCAGTTCGACGGTCTTGCAGAAAATGCTTAAAAGGCTGCAAAAAGGGGAGATATCATAGGACTGTTCAGAATACCCAAAGAAGTTGTCGGCCAAAAAAGCAACACCAACTATCTTGTACTCCATTGGTATCAATTGAAGATCTACGTTGATAAAAGGAATATTTTTGTGTCCTGTGTTCCAGTTGCTCGACATCCGCAGATCTTATAGGGGTATTGACACCGGACCAGGTGTATCTGAGAGACATGGCATTCAATGGAGAATGGAGAGATGATGTCTATTTCCTGGCAAGTACTATTCTGAAGCTGGCGCCAATTGAGGAAGTTGAACAGTTTAACTACCTGAGAAGTTTTGTATTATCTGGTAGCTGAACGGTCCTAGACGTTAAAAGTGGAACAAATAAAGCTAGGGCTGAAATCCTGTCAAATCTCCCTACGCACTATGTTGCGACTCTTCAAATCCAACATTAAATCTATTGTGTGCCTGTGAACCCTGGGCAGTCTCTGCAAACATCACGAGAATGTTACAGGCTTTCGTTAATCACTGTCAAAGATTTGCTGGCCACAAATTATATCCAACCAGGAATTGTGGCATAAAATGAGTCAGAAGCTGTTGGATGTCAAGATAAGGCGGCGCAAATGGTTCTCGATTGGTCACACACAGAGAAGGCCAATTGACAACATCGCGAAGCAGTCCTTCGAATGGAATTCTCAGTATACACGGCAGGTTGGAAGGTCAAGAACAAAGTGGAGATCAACGGTATTGGCAGAAGCAGCGATCCAGAATAAAACGTGACCACAGCTGAAATATCTAGCTGCAGACTGAGAAGGAAGAGATTTGTTACCGCCTTATGTCCCATGTTAAAGGAAATATGATAATGATGCTCCGGTGTCAAGTCTTACATTGGAACTCCTTCGCCCCTTTATCTATAGTCGTTTGGATTTTTCATCTTTTCACTCAGTTGGTCATCTGGTGCGGTTCGGAGCATCGCGGTTTGTTGAAGTTGCTAGCCACTTTTTGCAAATTGCAGTTCGCCGAATGTTTTTTTCTTCTGCGATTGCATTATTTCTATCCCTATTGTCGAATGCTGATCAAATTTTAAGGTAGGTCAGAGTTGTAGCCAGTATACACCCATTCTTCCAATTTGACGGGTGGAAAACGTCGGAAAGATGGTATCATCTTTGTTAAGAGACGTACATGTATCTGTTCCTACAGTAAGATAACGTGGCTCCGAAAGTTCCTTTATTTCTTTATGCTAAATCATATAATGAATAGTTTTGCAAGAAGGCATCAAGTTGAATCACTTAAGTCAGGTATACTTCCTCAAATCTATCCACTAATGCCATACCTTGACCTTTTTAGCTTCGCCTACTTCGTCATTCCCCTTTCATCGATCTAACTAATTTAAAAGGTGCATGTATCTAAATGGAAATGGTCACAATCTATTTTCATATTGTTTGGATGATTATTGATAAAACAACCAAGAGATAGTGTAACAGAGACCACCCACCTGGTGGCGCTCCATGACCACTCCTGGAATTTCGTCGCATGGCAGAGAGGACACCAGGAAAACTTCTCCGGCAACCTAAATAACACAATTTTTGCTAATCGATGTTACTACGCTTGGCGGAGGTGAATTCGTTGACTTACTAACAAAATGATGAGAGTAACGAAAACTAGATATTTTGGAACGTGCCAGGACGTGGCGATACTCATGCATATAGAACGAGTGGTTGATTCGTGTCCATGGAGCCGCATGGCGACTGGTACGTTGGGCTATAATAATTTGTCGAGTATACCGGTACATTCATTTTGTTTCACGCTAAAGCCAAACTCCAATAATTGTCAGTTACCAATAGTAACTCTGATCAACTGGAGTGTAGTCAGTGAGAGGGTATTTTTTTTTGTTTGTCTTGTTAACAGTAAAATAACAAGTCCTTTGTTCTAGGACGTTAAAGGAGGACAAATGGATGGTTGTCTTGGAGAGGACACTGATGTGTTAGATGTAATTAATGGGCAGTCAGATTCGTTTATTTATTTTTTCAAACTACTCGTAGCTACCTATTTTTATTTTAAGAATTTATCGTCTTCTTAAATAGACATTGTTAGTCTACCTACTATGGTATATTTGTATACAGATACAAGATGAAAATTGTAAAGCACGGCACTTTTGTAAAGAAGATTTAACAACACTTTATGAACTCAGAGACACGCAACGGTAGCAAATGCTGAGCGGATTCGTACTCGTAAAAACCAAAGAATGAGCAAGCACTTTAAACATACCAACATACCCGAGTATTTTTTTTTTTTCTTTATTTCATTTCGAAAACTTATAGCTAACAATATTTTTTTTAAATTCATACGTTACTAAGAGATACTATAAGATTTAAAAAAAAAATAGTTAAGAACATCAGATTGCCCGCAGGACAAAATTAAACATTAAATTAGAAGCAAAAATGATTTACTATTGATGGGGATCAATTATTAATGCATAACGAATTGAAATTTAAGTGTAAGCAAAAAATTAAAGAATTACAATGATATGCAATTATTAATAATTAATTACAAACCAATTAATTCAATCAATGACATTCAACAACATATTTATTTCATCATGGTTACACGAACAGAGAAAAAGTTTTACCTTACTTAAGAAAACTGTTTTGACTCTTTTGCATCTTCGACTTTCTGGCAGGCTATTAAACAAACGAGCTACAGAAACATTACAAGAGTGAGAAAAGTGCGATTTATTTATGCTAGGTACAGTTATTAGATTCCTATTGTTGATGCGTAAATTATAAGATCCATATAATCTTGCAGTTGTGTATCCCGAACTTTCAAAAAATATTTTTAATACTTTATAAAAATATAAGTGCTTTAGTAGAAGAATATTTAAGTTTTTGAATAAATCAAAGCTGCGAGTTCTACGGCTAACTCTACAAAGAATCCAAATTGCATGTTTTTGCTTGATAAGCAAATGTTTAATTTTATTGTTATGAGTACCACCCCAACATGATAGATGAACCGTTGTAAACTAACTTTAAAATTGGTTGACTACAGTAAAGACTGAGATGGTAGATTTGCTTTACAACCTTGTTAAGGTATTCCTTAAGGTCAGAATTGTGTTCTTTCCAGCTATATAAACCTATAATCTAACATAATAGACGCAGTGGCGTGGGGTGAAATTTCAAGAGAGGGAAGCCGAAAAAAGTTGAAGTAAAATGTTTTATTCAAGACTTAATATTTTGGTGCTTATTAGAAACACAGACTTAAGATATGCAATCCAAGCCACCTTTGTTATACTTTAAGTCACTGAAATTTACGTAGACAATGAGCTCATCGCATAAAAAAAGTGGCTTCGAAAGAAGCCGTTCTGGGCAAAGTAATCTATATAAGTTATTGATAACTCGGAGCATTGTTAAATGTAAAAAATTTAGCAATTACAATTATGTACTACCTGTTTGTACTCTAAAGCTATCCTACGATTCTTTTTTACGAATTCTGCTAAAACTCTTTCATAAAAATTTGAGTTATTTTTAATTTCTAAAGGAAGGTGCTTTTCGATAGATAAAAGTGCCAGGTCTGAGAGTCTTTCTTCTTTTTGGGAATTTCTTAAGTGTTGACTATTTTTAAAGTCGAAAAAGATCTTTCGACAGAGGCCACAGTCAAAGGCAGCGTTAATAAGATTTCACACAATGTTAGAGCTTGAGAAAAAGTATCTCTAAGCATTTCCGTATTAAAATGCTTATAAAGTTGAAAAACCTCAAGCTTTTTAAGTGAAGGAGTAGTGTATAAAACTTTGAGTTCCTTTTTTTGAAGTAGTAAAATTAAAAATTCCATGAGATAGGGTAATTAAAGAAGATATTTTGTAATCCGGCATTGAATTAGAAAAAATATTCATATTTTGATTTGTTTACTAAATCAAAGAAAATATATGAACTAAATGAACTATACCTATTCTTAATCTGACTTGTAACATTATCTATAATTGCTACAAAAATTCAGCTATAATTTGTATTTGAATCTTTACATTAAGTAGTCGGCGTTTGCGTGGAGATTCTGAGCAGTTACTTACGCTCTCATAGATTGAGTCAAATGAGTTTAAAAATTCAGAATGAATCCATGACTCAAAACCCTCGATCTCTTGCTTCGCAAGCTCTATGTCTTCTCTGCAATTGAATAAGACGTTCACTATACGCCATCTAGTCTCTGATACCCCGGAATGCCAGCTCTTGTTTTCCTAGAAGAACTACAGTGTCTATGAAACGCTTCATTAAATCGCGATTGCGATCAACTATTATGAGCCTCGTAAGAATTTCCTAAAGAAGTCTCTATGCGATATTCGTCACATTCGTGCAATTGCAAGCAGCTGCGTATATGCTTTTCCGTTTGAATATGTTTTTTGGAAGAATTAATAAAATTGTTTATATCAAAGAAACCTGTGTGACTCCAAACACTAGGAGAATTAGAAAAAAAAAGACAAGGAAAACAAAACATTCTATTTAATTGCAACTGCCAGTCAGCCATGGATTCTTTTTGAAAAAAGACTCATGAAAATATTTCTGATACCCATCCTTTCGCGTATAAGCAATTTTCATTGATGGTGTCGAGCGACCTAGTTCTATAACTTTTTTTTTTTTTTTACCAAAAAGAACTTACTGAACTCGTGGGTTTCTTTTAGAAGAAAATCAGTTAAACAACACTCAAAATTAACTAGAGACATCTTGTCTAAGAATAATAAGAATGTTCAATGGGGCACCTCTTTAGTAGATTTATAATTACTTACTTGGTATATAGCTAATAACTATTCACTTAGCTCACTCACTATTTTATAATAATTTAATAATTGAAAACACTAACTTAACTACCAATATGTAATTGTTAAATTTTTAAAAATTTCTAATAATTAGCAGTCACAAAAATCACAAAAATTTGCATACAAATTTTCAATAACCTCAAACCTCAAACGCCGTTCGAACCACTACATCACCCAATAACTCGACTTTCGACGGCTTATTTTGTTGCCTACAATAAAAAAAAAAAAAAAAGTCCCTCGAACTAAAACCTTTCTCCTCCACCATTGTTCATCCACAAAAGCCGAGAAATCGCGGGTTATTTTCCTCATAAGCGAATGTATGTTAGACAAAGAAATCGCAAATAAACTTCTACTATATGCCAGAAAGGAATCGAGTTGAAAGTTTGTAATGTGAAGAAATGAATGCATAAGCTGGAAAATGAACGGCTTCTCAAAAAAATTCATTGCACGCTCTCTCGCTAGAGGAGTTCATACTTGTCTCGCCTATGTGTGCGAGTTTGTGTATGAGTAAAAATGAATAAACAACCGAAGTAGTCGCAGCATTTCATCTTCGAGCGTGTATAAAGTTATGAAAAATGGTTTGATGAACAAATAATTGAATGTGATGGTTGGCGAGTGGCAAAATAAAAATTTTTGATATTTGAAAAGGGAAGCCGGAAGGAATCGGCTTGTATGGATGCCACGCCACTGATACCTAGGTACAAAGCAACTACACTCTCGGACAAAATAAAGTGCAAAAGCAGTCGATTCATTTTCAAAGTCCTGTTAGTTAAAAGCTAAAAGCATTTATGGCTAAATTTTTTTGTGCTGACGTCACCTACACATGTGTTCACCGTTTTGTAAAAATTAACCGTTAATTACTTTTGTCTATTTACTATCAGTTGAGGTGATTCTACAGCAGTTCTAGTTTAGACGCGACAAAATAAAGTGCATTTTCTATTTTGTATGCGACGCGCTAGAATATTGTAAATAGTTTTATAATTTTGCGGAACAGATATTTACTATTGATAAAAAAAATAAGAGGTAGAAGCTTTAAATCAAAATTGGAAATTTTATTTTCGATGCTAAGTTTTATTATGGCTTTTTTATATGAAAATGCTACCACCTGAGATAAAGAAACTGCTAGTTTTGGACCGTTAAAGTGGGTTGACATTTCAAAAACTGGCATAAAAATATGGATTGTCAATTTCTGGAGTAAGAAAGACCTGCCTTAACTTTGAAAAACGAGGGACAGTTGCCAGTTTCAAGTGTTCTTGCGGAAGGAAGCAGAAGACCACAGCAACCGAAGACCAACGAATCAAAACTGAGGCCAGGAAAAACTCATTTTCTTCGGTAAGGGGTATTAAAGAGGATTAACAATTAAGAATAATACCAAAAACAGTGCAACTCCAAGACTCCAAGAAAGCGGATTAAATAACTTTTTTACTAAGAAAAAGCCTATGCTTCGTACAGTCAACATCCAAAAACGCCTAGCCTTCGCAAAAAAAGTACTCGTATTTATTAAAGTCGCAAACATTCTGGCGAAGTATAATTTGGTCCGATGAGTCCAAATTTGAGCTAAAAAATCCCAAAACCAGAAATCGAGTTTGGTGCAAACCCTCTGAAAGACTTAGCCAAAGGTGCATACAGAAAATTGTAAAACACGGAGGAGGGTCACTAATGGTCTGGAGTTGTTTCTCCTTTAGCGGCGTTGGAAATCTGGTCAAAATCAATACCAAAATGACGGATCCAACTTACGTTAACATTATCAGAGAAAATTTAGCTTCTTCTGCCTGTCCTTGGGAAGTTATATTTTCCAACAAGATAACGACCCAAAGCATACGAGCAAAGCAACTAACCAGTTTTTTACACAAAAAATGTTTGATGTATTGAACTAGCCACCTCAATCCCTAGACCTTAACCCAATTGAGCCCCTCTAGTCCATTTTGGATGAGAAGATTCCGTTAGATAAGCGTCGAAAAATCTGATATTTTTTTTTCGGTTGGGTTTTGCAAATAAGCTAATACAGTTGCTTCACTTGTCCAATATATAGTAAAACAATTATAAATAACAAGATTATAAATTAAAGCAAGCTAAAAAATAAACGTAATAACTCTTTAAGTTTAGTTTTGCACTTTATTTTGTCCGACAGTGTATCTGCGCACTTTAAGTTGTCATTGTAAGTTGTGCTATTATCTATATCATGAACATAAACATTATTTAGCCGATATCTAAGACAGTTGGGTGAATGATAATAGAGTACAGATTCTTCACAGATTGTGCCCATAATTGTCACTTATAACAAATCTATGCACATAAAACCATTTCCGCAGTATTTCTAAACCATAATTCACATCAGCAAATAAAAGGAAATTATAAGCAAAGGCTGTTATTTTGCCCTTAAAGGGTTGGCTAAAAAGCGAGTTTACAAAAATTAAGAATAAGATATTGCCCAAAACGGAACCTTGTGGAACACCTTTCTGTACTTAAAATATCCTGAATTTTAAACTTTTGTTTTCTGTTCTTTAAGTAAGACGCAAACCAATCATGGACTATACCTCTGAAACCAGCTTTAAACAACTTATCAAGTAGGAAATCATGATCCACCATATTAAAAGCTTTTGTTATATTAATAAACAGAGTATCTACATACATCCCGTCTATAAATTTCCAGACAATACATTCTGTCAGCGATATTGATATTTTCATTTTATTGCAAATAGCTTCATCAATATTTCATTTATCTAGTCAAATGAACAAATTAATTGAATCTAATAAAAATAAAAAGGTAATAAAATAGAGTTAGACCTCTTTTTCGTCGAAAAATCCACCTCGTACTTGCACCACTTTGGCAGTCAATTAAGGCATTCTATCGATCAGCTTTTTTATAGTTTTAATGATCTCCAGGCTACTTGCAAGATCTCCCAAAGTTTGTCTTTCAAAGTTGGACACTGTCTGCGAACCTATCAGTCAATTTCATCCCAAAGCAGCTCTATTGGGTTGAGGACGAGTGATTGAGCAGGCCATTCCATATTTTTCAGTGTTCTGTCTTATTCTTCTTGGTCCACGTGTCGTCGGCAAAGCTATGTTTTGGGTCTTTGTCTTGGATTAATGTGAATCCAAGATTTATTAATCGCAAACCCGATGGTAAAATGTGTTCTTCTAATATTTGTCTGCACTTCTTCTTATTCATGAGTACATCGATACGGATGAGGTCTCCAACATCGGCGGAAATGAAACATCCCCCGAACTACTATTGAACCTCCTCCATGTTTGATTGTTGGGACAACACAGCTAGGGAACATCTTTTTCAGCAAACTTTCGACCAGGCGGTTGATGTCCAATCCTTGGATCTCTTCCCCAATCTAGCCGGTTGACTTTGTTTTGGGGTCGTAGCAAAGGTTTTCGTATTGCTGCTCGACCTTGAAGGCCTGCGGCAGACTCTATTTTGAGTCCGAACGGTTGAACTCTGCACAAATTTCGTGTGGTGTAAGCCATCGATCCCTCTTGCTTACTAGTTTTATAGTCTTGTCCTCCTGTTCTGATGTTAATTTGGGCCTTGCGGATCTTAAGAGTCGATGATTCTTTAAAGCGATGTGTAGTATCGTGCATTGTCGACTTCAATATTTTAAGCGTATATGCAATAGCACGCGCTATATGCCCTTCTACGAGTATATGCAAGGTTATTATGCTATAAAGTTCAACTTCACTTTTCCTTTGTTCCTTCCCATTTGAGGTTTTTTTTTATTAAAGTTTCAATGCTAACTAGCGCCGGAAGAATATGCAAGCTCCTTTTATAGTTCGAAAATGAACCAAGTTCTCCCAAAAATAATACCTGGATTGCAGTTTTTTGGGAACATTTTGTGCAGAAAACCAAATTATTTCCATTTTATGGTGGGTTTTATGATAAGTAAATGACGTTCGCAGTTTTGATTTATTACTCCCTACATCGGTTTAAGGATTAATTCCGCCCTTTTTTCTTAAAACCCTTTACCTATTTTATTAATGAACGAAAACGAAAATATAGGGGTAAGAAAAAGCAACATTGGTAGAGTTTCAGATTTGGAACCACTCAGAAACAATTGTAGGAAACTTTTCAACAATGCCAAAAACACGAGGATTCGTATAGAGAATCCTTAATAAAAACATATAAAAAAGTACTGAGGGAATCCAATAGTAATTCTTGGAGACTCTTTTGTGGCAAAATAGAAGAATTTTCTGAGACGTCCTCTCGACTAATCCATCAATGCCCAGATGTTTAGTAAAAAGAGATGGATCTTGGACAACTTTGAGTGTAGAAACTTAAACTTATTAACAGCTAACTCCCAAACTGCCAACAATATACAACCTCTTAATTACGCAGGACAAACTTATTTGAGCGTAACATAGGTGCAAACCATACAAACCCGCTGGTGACATTAGACATTATTCTGCTAGGACTAATGTTAATACCACATACTCGTAGCTGTCTTGATCTGATTCATATTCCGCAACTATGGAGAGAAGTTAACATAGTTTCCATTCCAAAAGCTGGTAAAAGTTCACATATAGACCGATAAGTCTATCATAGTTCCTTCTAAAAACACTAAAACGATTGATTGATATCCATTTACGTGACAGTATTGACACACAACTACTGGCCGCGTCTCAACATCCACACTGTAAGGGCAAATCAGCAGAAACAGCATTGCATACGTTAGTTAACAAAATCAAGTATTTCCTGTAGCATAAGGAATATACAATGGTAGCTTCTTTGGACATATAAGACGCTTTTAACAACGTCTATACATCTGCGATAACAAATGCACTGTCATACCTGAAGGTGTGTAGTTCACTTGGCGAGTTGATCAATTTACTGCTTACTAGTAGGATTATGAACTCAAAGCTGGACGGGAGATCTGTTAGAAGGTATGTTAGTAGGAGTACCCCACAAGGTGGTGTCCTATACTCACTTCTTTGGAATTTGGTTATTAATGAACTATGGATAATTCTGGAGGCTGGAGACTGGAGTGTGTGGGGTTATCACCTATGCGGATGACGTTACTATAGCAGTCATTGGCAAACACCTCATTACCTTAAAAGAACAAAATGCTTTAAATAAGCTATCTAGTTGAACAGCTCGGTGTGGTCTAGGGGTGAACCCCACAAAACTGTCCTCTTCTCAAGGAAATATAAAATTGCAGTCATTGACCCTTCATCGCTTAATGCAATAAGCTTATCATATAAACTAAGCTGGAAACCCAACATACAAGAAAGCCACCGTCGCACTTTTCTCTTGCAAAAAAAGACATTGACACCTCCTGCAGCAATGGACACTTTATTTCATCTGACACCTCTCGATATTATCGTGGATGTGTTGTAGCCAAAGAGTTGCAAAAGATAAGAGATAATAAACTTAATCATCAAACAAACGAAAACACTCAAATGCATATCCAAACAACAGAAACTGAAAGAAAATAATTCAACAGACTTGAACGATCACAGACCCCTTTTTTCGCAAACAGTCAAAACTACTTAGCGTACCAGAAAAAAACAAAGCGCAATCGAAGATACTCTAGTTAAAATACAGGATAAGCTAAACAAGCAGGAAAGTTTCAATACAACCCTCCAAGAACGTACTACTAGTCTTGAGGAAAAAAATGCCATCAGTAAATTCTAAATCTTTAAGAATCATGGCATGGAACGCGAACGGACTGTACAAACATATGAACGAACTACATGGAGTACTAGATACAGAAAAAATAGACATATATTTGATCTCTGAAACTCAACTTACAACCCAATCATATATCAAGTTGAAGAATTATAACTTTTACCATACCATCCATCCAGATAATTGTGCGAGAGGAGGCAGTGCTATTTACAAGAGTTCAATCATTGAACACTATGAAGAAGAAGGAAAAATAAGTTCCCTCGAACTTCAAACCACAACCAACTGTCAAAACTGAAAATTAGCCTCCCAGGCATTCAATTTCATCAAATGAATACAAACAGCTCATTAAAATGCACAACTCTAAGTTCTAAGATCAAGACTCACTACAACAAAAGCTCGTGAACTCGTGAACAGCTAAAAGAACAGGGTACGAATTTGTATCTACTGGTATTCTGGCCCACAGATGTTAGCAAAACTCCTGATATGATTTCTTTTTTTGTGATAAATAAATTATCAAGAAACTTTATGCAGGTACAAGAAGGTTTGGACGTCAACTCGGACCAATCACCCATATACCTGACACTTAGTGAAACTATTATAGTCAAAGAGGAAAATCCATACCTTTCAAATAAATTCACAGATTGGTTTAGTTTTAAACATATCCCACAAGATAAAGCTAATATTAGAACCCCTACTGAGACTACAGACAAGCTTGAAAGCACATGATTTCATCCAGCTATTGGATTAGCTGCGGCTTGGAGAAGTACTCCTCCATCCAAGAGAAAATCGATGGGTGGCAATTATCCAAAAGAAATAAAGGAGTATCTAGCGAATACCTTTAAGCCTAATGATGCTGTCTGTGATGAGTTTCTAAATCTCAATGAAAATTACAGTTCTATGATTCCCCCGATCACTAAAGTATGAGATAAGGCGCTCAAAAGACAAAAAAGCTCCAGGTTTTAACTTGATCACTGCTGAAGTCCTGAAGAAACTACCAAACAAAGGGTTAGTTAATCTCTTACGATTGTTGAATAAAACAATTAGCCTTGACTATGTACCAAGTGTTTGGAAAGTAGCTGATGTGATTATTGTCCTTAAATCAGATAAGAACCCTTATGAGGAGTAGGCCTTTAGAATCATTCTACAATCTTTTTAGACGTAGCACATTCTTTCGACAGAATATGACATGAAGGTCTACTTAATAAATTAGAATTGTATTTGCCGTGAAATCTGTTACTCTAAGCTAGTGCAGATCAAAGCAGGAGTTCCCCAAGGAAGTGTCCTCGGGCTTCTGGTATACCTCCTCTACACCAAAGATATACCAACAACACCCTACACCAAGACTACAATCTTTGCCGACGACACGGCACTCCCAGCAGTGCAAGATACAACACTAAATTCGACGCAAAAACTACAAGCTGCTACAGATCAAATAGTCAGGTGGACACAAAGATGACGAATAAAACTTAAATCAAGCAAACCCGCACATACTACAATAATTTCACAAATAAGTCTGTCTCGTACTCCGTTATAGCAAAATCAGCCACGGCTTTACCATATGCTTATACAGCGAAGTATTTAGGTATGACCCTAGATGCCAATCTTCGTTGGAAATAGCATATTAAAATCAAAAGAATAGAATGGCGAAAAATTGAATGGCTTTTAGGTAGGAAGTCAGGGCTATCAGTGAATAACAATTTTTTTTTTGTATAACCAGGTCCTAAAACCAGTGTGGAACTATGGCTACCAACTCTGGGGATGTTCCAGTCAAACCAATATTGCAGTTATCCAACGCTTCCGGAGTAAAGTTCTTACATCAAACTTCTTCTGTTTCTTACATCTGGACTTAAGGATTCCTACTGTTCTTGAAGAGATCAACTCTAGGGTCAAAGCAATGAGAAAAGACTCCAGGAGCATGTTAACGAGGAAACAATAAGCCTTCTTAACGTATTTGGCGTAAGACGACTGCAACGTACAAGACCGTCAGACCTTGCCAGGCAAGCGGAAATTGCAGGACTAACTACATAATCGAGACAGTAACAGAGGGACAATAACGGGCGAAAAGAGGAGCTCGGTGTGAATTTAACCTCCAATGCTTTGGATGGATTAAATTTTGACAAAAACTCCCAAGTCACCATCCTTCTCAGAGCATTCTGGGATGAAGATGGATTTACGGAGGGATTTTCACACCGACGGTTCAAAAACTAACGAGGAGGTGGGTAGTTGTGTCTTCTCTGATAGGCTTAATCCAACCCTCTTTTTCCGTCTCCCAAATTATTGTAGCCTGTTCGACGAAAATAATGGCAATAAAAAAAGTCAAACGTGATATTAACCGTTGATATCCGTATCTTTTCAGACAGATAGGCAGCAATCAAGTCCTTGGAATCGTCCTCCCTAAATTCAAAAAAACAGCTCTAGATTGCTGATTATCTACTATAGAGATGGCGGAGCAGTTCAATGGGGTACAACTTGCCAGACATGGAACAACAATACACATTCTACCATACAAAAGTTTACGAGGTATGCCGATCGCTACATGCAAACTAAAATTAAAGCAGGATGCTATTGAGAGGACACATTCTAGGTGGACAAGTGGTACAACTTGTCTAGCGACAAAACAGATTTGACCTAAGCTGGATCTGAAACACGCGGTGCATATCACCGCTCTAATTGATGATCACCGGGCACCATCTAATAGGAAAGCATGCCACAAGGCTTAGCGTATTACCGAATGATTTTTGTAGAAGCTGTATGGGCGCAGATGAGGAGACCCTGGACCTCTCTTAGTCCGATATTGCGCAATTCCTCCAACTCCTCGATGAAGCGATTGCTTAGAGTCCTCAAATGTCTGTTGGCTAGAGTGGGATATCCAAGTCCTTCCCTTTCCAGTAGCTACTACTCTCAGCTTCTATGATACTGGGATTCAACCTCTCTGCATTGGTGGCTGCAATGCAAACTTTGAGTTGTTTCCGCCCTTCAAATTCGTCACCAGGTATCTGTGGATAGTCATGTGCTCTGGCTTCTTCGGGTTCTACTAACTATACTGTTTGCACCGGAGACAAAAACATGTTTCTTTGCTGGGTGGCCCGGCGCTGCTGATTGTTCCTGTTTCCTGAGCAAGATGGTCCGTAAACAGTTGTTTCACTGTAGGATCCCTTAGTCTGTCGGTATTGTACCTGGCTCTACTAATATGGACGGCTGCAGTTCGTAGGCGCTCCTGTTTTAGACATCCAAACAACATTTTCTAAGACGGCGGCTGATCGCCTTATGATCAATTGGATTAGTACTTCGCTGCCGGTCAGTTGAAACCCATCTGACTTTGTGTCAAGTCTTGTGCTCGTACATAGTGCCGCAAATAATAACGTGATGGACATTGCAGAAATCAACAAATAGTTCCCCGTCATTACGATCAACGAGACCATGTTTGCCATTATCATGCCTGAGCTATACGGTGTCATCGCCTACTTTGGCATTGAAGTCCTCCATCACGATGACGATGTCTCCAATTGGTGTATCATTGTAGCCTGTTATAGAAATTGTCTTTCTCTTCTTCAGTGGCTTCATTTCTCGGAGAGTAACGCTGGATGATAGTGAGCCTCCTCATTCTCGTCCTTAATCTGGCCGTCGTAATCCGGTCACTAAAATGCTTCCAGGACCTTTATGTGCGTATGGTGACAGATGCAAGCCTATACCAGACTTGCTCGCAATTCCGGACGGTCTTCCTGAGAAAAGGAGGATAGTGTTATGCGACTGTGATTGGATCTCACCGGAATCCAGCCACCTTATTCCACTTAGTCTCAAGTTGGAGGAGTCTGACATTTTGAGGATCCTCCTTCCTTGAGTGAAGGAGAGTTTATATATTCCAGAAATCAATCTTTGTCCGGGTAGGATAGTCAAAAGTTGTCAACATGCTATCTGTCTTTATCTGTGGCATGGTAGCTAGTTTTATTTCGGTAACGCAGAATGCTAACTCACGTTACCTAGTCTAGAATTAAGGCATTAGACCGGATTTATACTCATGGTTACCGGGGACAACTACGAGGAGGTAAAGCAATCACTAGGTAACGAACTTGCTTGTTGCGATACTAGCCCAAAGCATGCAGTCAGGTAGTCAGTAGTTTCCCGACCAATCACCACCAGATCCCCAAACGTGCTCTAGCAGATCGAGTATCTCATCGACTAGAGTTCCAAGTATATGGAGCCCAAAACTACAAAGGTCGCAGTGCGCTTACACCTCTATAATCTGCATTCCTACATGACATTAAGTCCTTAAATGTCCCACTATTATAGTAATTTCCCACGTGCAGAACATGAAACCTTCAAATGGTGATCGCTGTTTAAAGATAGTCAACCAGTCAACTTAATTCAACTTAAATTAATCTTGCAAAACACTCCACACCGTTTGCTCCATCATAAACTAGGGATGGTCAAATTGGCATACAAAAAGCAATAACTAAAGTCGCCGAGACCTCGCCTTCAAAAAATAAAACTTCAAGACAATAAAATCGACCAGAAAAATAAATAGAAAAACAAAATCACAAACCCAAAGTGTCAACAGATTGGTGGCTCATCTAAAGCCAGTACCTACTCTTCTTTTGGACCAAATACCATTAAACGGAAAAGTTCAACACCACACGATGAGGCTTGGTCATTCCCGCCGAATTGCTGGCTCAAATCATTCGTCCCGTTCAGTGTGCTTCTATGTAGCTGCTGTTCCTCTGTCTGGGTTACTGCCGCTAGTCCATGCTGTTCAGAAGTCACGAAATACCTGAGCAGAGCTGTACGTGTGCATACTACCCAATATAACACCGTTTGCAATAAAATAACTTATTACATCATAAAGACATGCTTATGCACTCTTTTGGGCTTCGTTCGCCTTTTCCTTTTCGGATCCGCAAGCAGAAGCTGTGGTCCGACACCAAACCAAATCGCCAGGGGTACCATAGCGCTGGAACAGTCACCGCCGCTGCTTGCTTCTGCTGCACTGTTCTCCTCCGTTGGAGAGTATGTATCTACCACCATCACCACCACCACCACCACGTTAAATGCTTACATATTGTGGGCCAGAAATGTACGCTGACTCTAGCCGTGCAGAGCATTTGATCTTAACCTCTGCAGGGTGATTGTGTGAATCCGATTGTTTTTTGTGCATCGTGTCAAGAAGGTGCAACTGTTCACGTCTACCAGATTTGTTCACTTGTAATGAGCTGATTTATTTCAATTCATTCTTCGTATTATATTGAAGAAATTAGGATCCATACAGGATTCAGCCACACAAAAAAAAAGACTTACATAAATAATGTAGATATGAATGCAAAAGAGCTTCACAGAATATGAAGCGATTAATGTGTCCACGAACCATTGACACGATTGCTACAAATAACAACTTTTGGATCTCAGGTACTCCTAAGTAACCAATGGATGATTGTCCGATCAATGACTTGACATTCTCACTTATATTAAGTAGTGACGAACAAAAATTAGCTATGGGTAATTGACTGTTGAAAGAATTTGTGGTTTGAATTCGGCCTGGATACACCTTGACTGCATAACTTGGTGCTCTGTGCAGATTGACCAGCTCATGCGACTCGTGGTACCAATATTTTGGAACTAAAAATTATATTTTCAGAAAGCGGACAAACAACAATAAAATCAGGACGTGGATACTCGTGCTCTGCAAAGAAAATACTGACTGTTGACAGGATTCGTAAGTGGCGAACAGCGTCCAATTACCCAATTCCCAAACAGGCTGACTCCAACAAAAAGTTATTCGATCGATCGGCTTAATGTATCTTTTTTTTAAAAAGGGAATTTCCAAGTCCCGGAGCACTTAGACTCAAGCGAAGTCTATTGTCCTACCAGGCAGAACTCCTTTTGGTGTAATGGTTGAAGAAACTTGAATTTTATTCATTTTTTTTTTATGTTCGGGTGGCTGTGGTTGCTGGTCCCCGTCCGGACTCGAACCTGCACAGTTCGGGTCACAAGCGAACACACTACCCAATACACCGTGGCCAGCCTTTCTGTGTATCTCGGGATGTATTTAAAGTGCGGAGATTTTTTGGATAAAGTGTCCACCTCCTCGAAGAAGGCTAAAGATTTGGATAGGTGAGGCAATAGACAGATGTCGTGTGCACTAAAGCCGCAATAAATTGCAGTGGGATCTACTAGAATGAGTTAGCGGAAGAAATACATCTTCTTATCGTTTGTGGATCAATTGACTGGCATTAAGTGTCATGTCACTAGACAGATTTGGCCTCAGCTGGATTAGAAACGCTCGAAGAGGTTGGTCACACTTAGCAGGAAGTATATCAGCGCAACAATTGGGGGACTTGGTATTTTCTCTTACGACTTTTGTAGAAACTGTAGAGACGAGGAGGGAAGGAGACAACTCTCCATCTCCTCTGCACTTATCCGGCTCTCTCTGTCCGAAGAAGGCTTCACTTGGAAGCTTACTTCTACGGCAACCTCTGTGAACAGGCTAACTCGAATATTAGGATCCTCCATCGATTCATTAGAAGCTCCAATCGGTTCTAAGGTTGGTCGAAAGAAATCCCCTGATCCTGTGTTATTGCAATGGTCTAGGTGTGACTGTGCTTCGGATGCAGGTAGCTACTTGAACCTAACTTAACCTTGTGGATCGATATTTGCAACTTCTTCAGACGATGATAGCGAGAAGGAGCAGTGGAAGTGTGAAGCCATTTCTTCCTTCTCAGGATGGCCATAGCTACGGCAGAAGTCTTCCTTTCTGTCGTTTTAGGAATCCTGTGAGGATAATAACGCCCTTTCTTCTCGTTATATTAATTTCTTAGATTTTCTGTGGCCCCACATGGGCAAAAGTGCAAATACTACACTATCGCTCAGATTAAGACAATGTTTCACTACGCTGAACAGAATTCATTTCCTGGTGTGAGCATTGTTCATCAGAATTTGAGTTGCCTGGAAAGCCCCTGCCACTGAGTAGCCAGCACAATGTAATTTTGTGCTGCCGTTCAATTGCATTTCGCGATTCGCTTGTCTGTAGGTGTAAATAACGATATCAGATGGTGGAATTGGAGCACCCGCAGACCTATAGTTGAGAATTGATAAGGTAGGTATTCCTATCATGCGACTAAAATCCATCCAGATATCGTAAACTTAATGATGTAATTGCTGTAAGGGATGCTGCCTGTGGCCTCCCTATTCAGTCAAATTATAGTTGGAAATCAATACGAAGATTAAATCCAGGTGCATCCGGTTAGAGTCTGACCATATGTGGGCAGCTGTTACAAATGCAGGTGGTATACAAACCACCATTTGGACCCATCCCCTTCAACCACAGCTTTTTATAGGCTCCATGAAGTACTCGATATTTCTTTTCGAAGCTTGGCAGAATTGCCGGTATTAGAGGCATCTCTGGGCGCTGTTAAAGCACCTTATAGGTTCGTTTTCCAAAGAGAAGTTAATACAAACAAATCAACAATCATCGAACAGACTTCAGAATGGCCATGACTTCTACCTGGAAAGCCCGAAAGTCATTCTGGGACCGAAACGAGCTGCTGATCTCAGGTGAAAGCATTAATGTATAACACTTCAATGGATATTGCAAGGACCGATTGGTTATCGCAGTCTTCTCTACTAAGGATTCTTGACCCTTACGTCTTAGACGAACTAAGTTCGCAGACTACAATTACTCCTGGACATTTAGCCTGGCTCGAAAACTTTAGAAGAATAACTTTTCGAGCTTCGGACTCGTACATATACACATGTAACTCCTTCAGAAAAAATGGCCCTATTTCAAATGGTCCTCCGTGCTGCGAATTATCTTTTGGGTGTTTACGCCTCCAAAGTTGAACTAGCACGTTGAAAAGTATTCCCCTAAAGACGTCGATCCAAGCTGACTCAAGTGGACGCTCATCGAGGGCAAGTTTATGAATTGCCTTTATGGCAGGTACTTGCCTCACCCCAATCCTCCACCCACCTTCAAAGACGAGGGCCGACACCAGCCCGTTGTTAAGCACATTGCATGCGAGCAGATTATATCGAGACTGCTACCGGTTGTCTTGCCGAAATTTGGTCAGGTCCATTACCATTGATCGTTTAAAGAAACGTCTTCCAAAGAAAACTCCCATATTAGTGGAAATTAAGGAAACACATCGATCCCTTGTCATCAGCTCTATCTTGCTTAATACTTCGAACAAGTCCTGTCTTAATGAAGATTGATTATCTGCAGCCTTTGTAAATCTATTGAATTCCCCTGATTTGGAGCTGTAGTCGATAAGGTACTCGACTTAGAGCAACGATAGTAGATCTTCTTCTGATAGTTGATAGCAATCCAGGTGATCCCTTCTTTTGTGGGCTAGTGCTCACATTCCTTAAGCTGGTGTGGTGAAATTTCCTCAACATCTCCGCAAAATCACAATTTTGCTCTATAAGCATGTTCCGTAAGTCTACCGTATCTTCCTTCCTTAGCTATTCCTATATCTTATGCGGTCCTAGTTTGCAAAATAGTTCCGGTCCGACAAAGGTAGTCCTTGATCCATTTAATGTTACTCGTAGTTCTTCAGCTACTTCATTTCTCCCTACTTTCACGTAACCTGGTACCCAGTAGAGGGTGACTGTTGTTCTCACCCAGTCGATTTATCTTAACAAGACACTCCCACACCAGTTTAGACCTGATCTCATGAGAGGTCAGCACCTTGATGACTTTCGGACAAGCACGACAAAAGGGCAATGTCTTGTCCGCGATACTTCATATCGGGGTTATATTGGGACAATTTTCGATCGTGTTTATCAGTGCTTGGGAAATACTAGAATAAGTTCCCATGGCTTCCGAGTACTTGGTTCTGGATTCGTCCGTGTATCACTTTATTGTGTTTTGATTGAGTTGGTACTCCTTGGATTCACTGCTTCATTCTCTTTTGCTACTCAGCTTCGAGTTGAATCTTCTCTTGAAGTAATTACTTTTGAAATGTCCCCAACCAGTCCATCGATTCTCTACAACCGACAGATCCTTTATCACCAAAACATCTTCCCAAGAGGAGTATAATCAATAAACATCCGGGCAGTGGGCGCTACCGTCATGTATTAGATAGTAGTGGTGCTACAACTGATATAGATTAATTTCTTTACTTAACATCACCTAATCATCCGCCCTGCCAAACCCGGCGTGAGTTTACAACATCGCTCTTATTCATTCCAGTTATGGAATGAGGGATCCCAGCTTTACAAAATGTTACGACAAAGTTATTTAAATCTTTTCTCTCCAAAATAGCACGAAAACCTTGAAGTAGTTTTGCTCAAACCTCAAGACGAAAAACATCCTGCCAGCCATCGGGATATATCCAACACGATGAATAGAATACGTGGCTGTAAAGCTGGAGAAGAGGATGGAGGTCATCGTTCTCTTATGAAATACTGGCTTATGACGTTCTCAAACCGAGACAAGAAGTAGGAAAACATCCAGCACGACGTTTCGTGGAACTCAAAATTCATTGCGGCAAAGGTAGGGAGCTTTAGAGACCGAAATCAACAAGACTATCTTTGAACTGAAATTGGAAACAAATTAGTATAATAATAGAAGCCCTCACGGAGCACTGCTTAATAGGTAGACATGCTATTAGAATGGGTGTCACCTCCAAGGATTTCTGTAGAAACTGTAGAGACGAGGAGGAGCAGGAAACTATTATTCACCTTTTGTGCACCTTTTTTTTATAATTTGCACGTGTTAAAGGGGATATGAATACCCTTATACTAAATTTTAGGACACGAGCGTTTTTTTTGTGGAAAGGGGAAGACACAGAGAGAAAGACAGATTGGTGTAGTTGGTTTGAAACTCAGGTGGTAGTTAAGTTTCAGTGAACTCCAAGGGTGGTTGTCCAGATAACTGGGGAGTATTTTGTTTGTTTTCGCTATTATTTCGTTGCTTATGATTCACAGTATTTTTTTTTTCATTCTCCTGATGTCATCATCACGATCAAGTTGCATTTTAGCCATATCAATGTTGAGAAGGAAAGCCCCAGGGGAATACTTCTACGAAGATCTTAATGACTTGGCCAGGCTTGATATTTACAAAATAGAGAGATCTAGTTGGATCTAGTTGGTTCTGTACATAGATGCGGAGCAGAAAAGTGTAAACACCGCAACGGTTACCCATTTTTATCTCCCTTTAGGAAGAAACTAGTCATGTAGGGTTCCTGGTGCCAGAAATTCGGTTCCTCTTGTGGTATCACAATGGTCTTATCCTTGGTCTAGGTAGGTAGATAGGTAGGTAAGAGTCGTGGTTCTTTAAGAACTCATTTAACACTAGGTGCTGTTTTGTTACCATAACTCATATAACCTGGGTGTTATGGTGTGTTGGTGAGGAGTCTCTAGATCCAACCTGTGAAATTCTTTCATGTTTTATTCTTCTAGGAAAAAGGATTTTCCTAATGGTCTTTGTCTGGCCCTATCTAGTCCCGAATAGGCGCGTAAATAGTAAATAAGGCTTTCACTTTCAGTTGCGACATTGCAACTGCGACAGTGTATGTTATGTGAGATACCTAGATTGACTGCGTGGTCACTTATAGGCCAGTGACCCGTAGTGATCGCTGTTAATCTGGCGACGTCTTTACGCGTTCCATTTAGGAGGTCAGTTGTTTTAATCTTGTTGTAGCTTCACCACATCCTTTTGGATATGACACAGTTTGTTAGCCTAGTCCATCTGAGGTTGTTTTTTATAAGGAAAATTGAGGAAATTTCTGCTTTGACTGTTCCGACCGGAACGTGGACTGATTCCGAATGTGAGCGGTGGAGGGCTGAGCCTTACCTGGCCAGTTCATCAGCAAGTTCCTTTCCACAAACGTTACTATGCATATGCGAGGCTAGCATATTTCGGCATTCTAACACTAGTTTAGATGATATAGTGACCGAGACGATGGCATTGATAGCAACTTGGCTATCAATGAGTATGGCAATGTTTTGCCTTTGCGTTATATTTGTGTGTAATTTGATCTGGCGGCAGGCTTCGCAGATAGTGAGTAATTCCGCTTGGAAAACAGTGCCATTATCTGGAAGTCTGCCAGATTTTGAGATGTTTAAGGATTCGGAAAACACACATGCACCACAGTCCGTCCTAGAATCGTCTGTAGATTGTTACATCAAAATCCTTAATAACCTGCCCATCTTGCCATTCTGATCTTGTGGGGAATTGTACGTCGAAACGCTTGTGTGGGGGAGATAAGAGTTCTCTCGGTAGAGAGTTCAGTATATTACTATGCCCGTAGGGTGTCGCAGTCCAGCACCCAGACTCTCTGAGTCTGATCGCGCTATGTGCTGTAAGGTTTGTTATGTGTAGGTCTACAGGTAAAGATGCAGAAGGATTGTTAGAGCATCTGACGGGGTAGACCATAGAGCCCCTGTAGTGCTTATGCATGCCGTTCTTTGCACCTTGTTAAATTTGGTAATATTATAGGCCTTTTTTTAGAGCCGGCCACTATACTATTGACCCATATGTGACAATCGGTCGTGGTTGCAGGCCCCATTTTTTGCCCAATGTTTTGTTACAGGCGTAGAAGGCTATTCATTCCTTCTTAACCCGTACCTATATTTAGCTTCCAGTTGAGCTTAGGATCTAGGATAACTCCTAAATACCTAGCACTGGACGATAGGGAGAGTATTTGACCATTTAGCCGAGGAAGTGCGAAGTCAGGTATTTTGGTTTTAGTGGCGAAGAGCATCAGTTCAGTTTTGCTCGAGTTAATGCCCAGACCACATTTTTTGGCCCAGGTGCTTACCTTACTCAGAGCATTTTGCATGATCTCGTTTATCACAGAGGAGAACATTCCTGACACTAATATTACCATGCCGTCCTCATACCTTTCTCTGTCTAATGCTACAAGGATTTTATTAATGATCCTTGGCGTAAGTGTGTCTAAGCGCGGACAGCCATCTAACCTAACCTAACTTAACCATCTTTGAACTGGGAAATCTTCAACGCTAGCAAACACTCCTTAGGAAAAAGGTCCTTCAGACTGCAAAAAGTAATCTCTAAAACTTCATTAATGTCAAGTATTAGGGCAGAACTCGAAGGAGGACTGCTGCGTCTGCTAATGAATGCTAACTTCGCTGGATGAATGCTTGCTGCTAACCCACGTCTTATCTTAAAGTATGCTGGATTTTCACAAATCACTTCTGATTTAATTAGGGAGGAGGTGGCAGTTAACCGGTACAGGATGGCGCAACTTCAGAAGACCTTCCGAAAATTATGGTACACTCTGAATGGCTTGCTGGCAATAGGAACTATACCGAAAATGTGAGCCGAAGTGAGGATAGTTTGATATCAAATGCAGGGAATATCTAAAGCCCACTCCCCAAGGACCTCTGACAGATTAGTTTAAACCCTCGAGAGAGTCATAAATCTTTGTATTTAGTGCTCCGTGGACGGTAACTGTCTCGATATCCCAAGAAGGGAAAATCGGTTAAGATTGTCCGTACGTAAGTATCCATAAAGTATTCCAGGTGCAATGTTATGGTAGGCGATGTCACTTTCTTAGTGTCAGGCACCCACAGATACTGGCCAACATTCAACAATTATTCTTGTAGAGCTTACCTGTAGCCCTTTTCCTTGGCCTTTTCAGGCCAAATAAATCAACCCATGCAGCAATCAATTATCAGTGACCTAGTTCCTCTCAATTTGTAGATTAAATTTCCATCAAATTTCGTTCTCGTTGTGCCATCACAAAAATTAATAAAAAAAAAAGTAGATATGTACCGATAATACAATCGTTATATTGACTTCACTACATTTTTGGTCAAAAAATTCGTGACCAAAACAAAGAGAAACTATGCACAATTGTTCCCCCGAAATTCATATGGCAGCGTGTGTGTTCATTTGACTTTCCGCAGGTGTGGTCCATCTTGCAGATACACAAAACAAAAATCTGAAACCAAAACATTGGATTAAATTTTACGCAATCGTCCGAAAGATGTGCATCCAATCCCTCGAATAAATTCCTTGCACGTGAATCTTCCAATAATGGCTGTAGAAATCTTATTACGAATGGATCTATTCAATTGTCCATGTCTCATAAAAAAGTCGAAGGGAATGATCACGTTGAGTTTGGACGGGATTAAGGTCGTCCATGCATGTGAATCAGATGTATGCATTGTGAAAAGATTTCGTCCTTGCAGATTTTTGTTTTTACAGTCTTTCTCATTTTTTTTTTTAATATCCCTGCTATAAATGTATAAAAAGCAAATGTGTCAGAAAAACTAACCGCAATTTCTTTGCTGATGAGGATGAGTTCCAATGACGTGGGATTTTATATCAGATACGAATACTATTAAATACTTGTGAATGTTTATGATTGATACTTCTGGATGTGAATTCTGTTTACACACTTATTTAAGTTAGACGATATTCTTTTCTAGGTGCGTGGGACTATTTTGACTGCCACGAAGCAGTTGGGGGCCTTATTGAATTGCTATTGTCTTCATTCATTTGAACGAATATCAGCTAATTATGAACCATTTTTTCAATGGGAATATTGCATTCGCGTACTGGGAATTTTATCTGAACAAAGACTCGAGCCATGACTTACTGCCATTACTTATGTCCTGTATCCCCTTGTGGGTCCTAGGGCCCCTACAACGCCTACGCGCCATCGTGTGCGATTTCTGGAAATGTGCCTCAGCTCTCCACAACTCTTTCCCAGTTGTCGTGCTACCTTCTCAACTGTTCTGCGCCACGTACTCCTAGGACCGCCGCGTATCCTGCCATCCTGGGCAAGCGGGTTCCATTGCATCGCTTGGTTAGCTATGGACCTGTCACCCTTTCGGAGAGTGTGACCGATCCACTGCCACTGTCGTTGTCGTATGGTTGTGCCTATAGGTTCATGGCACGTTCTATGATAAAGCTGTTCGTTATAGGTACGGTTTGGCCAGAATATCGTTAAGATGTAGCGTAGATACGTACTGCCATTAGACTTCACTAAAAGGAGAAACAACATCCTGGATTTACCAGAGATCTGCAGGTTGATCGTGTCAAATATGTAGAGCTACCCTGTTCCAATGGACTAGTCGTCAAATCTGAGAAAAAATGTGAAGCCTGACTAAAATGTACATTATGTACATACTCCTGACCAATGTGATTTAGTAGAGAAGGCCTAATGGAATTCGTTAAATTAAGTGCATCGACGACCACTGGAACGCTGTGAAAAGAGTTTTTATGTCTGGGGTAGACACCATTGTCGTGAGAAGACGAAAAAGCCAAAGCACATGGCTAACAGCAGACACCTGGAGACGGATAGATGAACGTATTAAACTCAAAGCACGGATTGCAGAAGCCTCAGCAGTAGAGCGCCCCGAAATAGAAGTTCAGTACCGCATGAAGAAAAAGGAAGTACAGCGTAGTGTATGACGAGACAAGCGTGACTACATCAACGCACTAAAGAAGAAGCAGCAAATAGGTGCGACGGCAGAACCGTCTATAATATTACTAAGGAACTCGCTGGTGGTCAAAGTTACAAGCTACATCTAGTAAAACGACTAGACGGGTATCTGCTGACTTCGGATGAGGAACAGCTGCAGTAGTGTTTAACCACTTGGGCATACAGTGATCTGGATCCAAATTCAGGGGAGCCTTTCGCAGAAAGAAATTCTCGTATTTCCTTGTAGTAATCAGTAATGTTATATTTCAAACACCTTGACTACGCTGATGACGTTTGCCTGCTTTCACACAGGATAATGGACCTGCATCAGATGGCCCATAACTTGGAGTCAGAGGCGAACAAAGTAGAGCTCGAAATAAATACGGCAAAAACAAAGGCCCTGAGCATTTCAATTTCTCAACATAATACCAACTCAACTCAACATTGCCGGACAACAAGTCGAGAATATAAGCAGCTTTCTGTATTTAGGAAGTATGGTCTCAGAAGATGGTTATGTGATGTGGACAGCAGAATTCGTAAAGTAAAAGCTGCGTTCGGTATGCTGTCTAAAATCTGGAAAATAAATGTTGTCAGCATAAAACCAAGCTGAGGCTGGAAACAGTGCTACTTTATGGATGTAGTACTTGGAAAGTGACCAACACAAGGAAGCTGCAATCCCTTCATAAATAGATGTCTTCACAACATCCTAAGGATCTTCTGGCTGAATCGTATATCGAATAACTAACTACATGCAGTAACGGACCAGGAGCCAGTAGACATCAAAATACGGATTAGTGCCACCTTACGGCGCGAAGACAGTTTGTCGTCAGAAGATGCACTTTCGAATTTTTGTAGTCGTGTACAACATATGATAGTTTAAATAGCAAAAAATATACAGCTGAGCTATATATAAATATTACAAAGGCCTTCGATACCGTTGACCGTGAACTTCTTTAGTCAAGTTAGAAAAGGTTGGTTTCAGAGGCTTTATGCTTCTTATCTTAAGGACAGCAGGCAAATGGTCAAGATCGGCGGGACTTTCAGTGAGTGTCTTTATATTTGAATAGATGTCCCACGGGGTTCCGTATTGGGTCCTATTTTATTTCTGATCTTTATAAACTCAATATTTACCCTGGATTTAAAAAGTAAGAAAACTGGATTTGCTGATGATATAGGTTGTTCTTATTCCTGTAATTCGATTCTCGACTAAGTTGCAGACATTAACCACGATTTTGAGGTCTTAAGGCATTGGTTTTGTATTCACAAACTGGTTATCCCCACCGGATCTTCACATCCCAAATTTCTGTTTTCATAGTGCTGATTGTAAAAGTTTATATGTTAGTTCTAATACTTGTAATGCTATCAAAAACATGCACTACCCCGCCAGGCTCTACGTTGTGCTACGCATGGTTGTGCTCCTGGGACGAACAAAAATGCTCGGGTCAGAGTTATTCGGTTTCAGGGGGATATCAAAATAATGCAACGACTTAAGCGTAACCTAAGAGTCGCGAGTTGAAATCTTGGAAGTATGAGTGGTCGCAGCTAGGAGCTTCAAGAAATGATGATTAGAAGGCGAGTGGACATCTTGTATGTTCAAGAAATGAAATGGCAAAACACCGGGAATCGGGCGCGTTTCTTGGACGTTAAGACAAAAGCTTATAAGATGTTCTACTATGGATCGGAACAAGGTAAAAACGGAATTGCTATTATCCTCGCGGCAGAGCTACTTGGCAACATCTTGACCATTTGATGTCTCTCAAATTGGTGATACAGGGTGAGGTATGGAATATTGTAAGCGCATATGCTCCCCAAGTCGGATGCGAACAGAGATTTTCACAACCTCATCAAAAACATCCCAAAGGAAGAGCTTTTGTATGTTGGCGGAGATTTGAATGGACATGTCGGAAAGACAAACGAAGACTATGAAGACTGCCATGGAGGACTGGGGTACGGCACCAGGAATTCTCCAGGTGAAGACATCCTAAGCATGTGTTCGTCAAACAAAGCCGGCACCTGATCACTTACAGCACTGACGGAAATGAAACCCAAATTGACTGACTTTGAGGAGTACAGAGCACAAGATATGTGGGATTCCCTACAGCGATCTTGCTTGGAGAGAGCCGAACCACTGCTTGGAAAGTCGAAAGGCCTCTGCCAACACGACAAAGAACCATGGTGGTGGCCAGATGAAGCTAAAGTCGTGATACGGGAAAAGAGAAAACGGCTTTCAAGGCTTGGTGAAAGTGCTCTTCTCCTAATAGAGATGAAAAGCTCGTCTTGAACTGATGTATAGATGTTGCAAAGGTCTCGCGAAGAAGAAGTGTGCCCAATTTCAAGCATCGGGAGTTGAAGGAAATATCGTCCTCGGCGTCTGATAGGTTATCCAGGAGCTTCGACAAAACAACTTGAATAAGGGAATAACTATCTTCAAATAGCCGATCAGAGAAGAAGAAATGCCCCCTAAAGTTCATTAACAATGCTCAAGGCCAGCTCCTTGTGGAAGACGACAAAATTTTTCACAGATGTTCTGAATCAACAGTTTCCCCGGGTATACTTTCCAACAGTCGCTCCTAACCATGACGAAATATCAGACATTACTGTCGAAGAAGTTAGGAATGCAGTCAAAGGAAGGCTCTACACCGCAGTTGTATGTCCGGCGCTCACATATGAGTAACAAAGATTAATAGAATGAGAAGTTCGAAGATTCGAGGAAGTTCATGTAAAAGAACCCATCACAAGCAAGATTGAGTACGACCAGCTCAGTTGGTATTGTCATGTTCAAAGGAGAGATCCTTCGAACTCCGTCAAAAAGGCAATATCAATCAACATTCCTACACAATTCCGCAAAAAAGGCAGACCAAAAAACAACTGAATCACACAAATGCAAAAACACCAGCATTCGATTGGCCTCAGGGACGAAGTGATTCGAAACGGGGAAGTCTGCCGGTATCCTACAGGCGGACAAGTAGGTATGCAGTAAAGTGGGAGGGTTACACTCTTCTACTCCGGATCATAACCTCGCCGTAAGGAAAAGAAGAAGAAGAAGAAGAACTACCTTCAATCTCTTTTTATTTAATCTCAAGTTGTGCGCAACTAAGTTATCGCTGTTTGTCAATAGATGGCTCCAGCAGTAAGTGCTGGTCGATTTTGACATATCCAAAACGTCATGAACCGAGCTTAGACATATGGTAAACAAACTGTTTTGACACATTATTGATTTTGTTTTGGCGGCATATACTTTTGGTTGTGTGTCAAGCCATTTCCAAGCGATTGCATGCGTTTGAAATGATTCAAAAACAAGGAACTTGGGTTCCTTATGATTTGAAGCCAAGGGACGTTGGCGTCGTTTTTTCGCCTGTGAACAACTGCTCCAGCGGCAAAAAAGGAAGGGTTTTCTTCATCGCATCGTGACGGGTGAAAAATGGATTCATTACAGCAACCCAAAGAAAATAGAGTCATGGAGACTGCCCGGTCATGGTTCTACGTCGTCGGCTCAGCCGAATATTGACGCTGCGAAGATTATGCTGTGTATTTGGTGGGACCAGGTCGGTGTCATTTATTATGAACTGTTGAAACCCAACGAAACCATCACTGGGGAACGGTATCGACTTCAATTGATGCGATTGAGCTGAGCACTACGCGAAAAACGGCCACAATACGAGCAGAGTCACGAAAAACTGATTCTACAGCATGACAACGCTCGGCCTCACGTTGCCAAACGCGTTAAAACCTACCTGGAAACGCTCAAATGGGAAGTCCACCCGCCATATTCCTCAGATATTGCGCCATCCGATTATTACTTGTTCCGTTCGATGGCACATGGTCTGGCTGATCAGCAGTTCCGCTCATATGAAGACATAAAAAAATGGCTTAATTCGCGGATAACCTCAAAAGATGAACACTTGCCGTAATGGTATTCGAGCTCTGCTAGTAAGATGGGAAAAAGTTGTAGCTAGCAATGGGCAATACTTTGAATGATTCATTTGTAACCATTTTTTCACAATAAAGTTGCATTTTCATCAAGAACTTAGTTGCGCACCTAATACATAGTTTTTTTTTTTTGTGTATTCAACTCGATTCTGCAACTAAAAGATGTATCTTTCTATTCCTCAATGAGTATTAGTATGAATATCCTAAATGATCTATATAAATTTAGAATGAATAAATGTTGAATTAGCCCTATTCCTGCCACGCTGTGACTGTGAGTCACTATTCGATTTCGAACCAATATAAATGATTTAAAACATGTTTAAACGCGAAATCAGTTTAATGTATTATATTATTGGTCATTACGGTACTGTTATATATAATTAATTGTTTTTTTATGTTTTGATAATGTTAACTTATTACACAAAATATTCAAAAAGAACATAAACTGTTATGTAGTGACTCTAAGACACTACAACGTATTGTGAATTCACAGTTCGTTTACAGGTCAATAGTAGTAGTAGTTACTTGACTATTCCCCTTCAGAGGTAGTGTATCATTCCGCCAATATATGCCTTATAAGCCGGATAAATATGGAATGAAAATTTGGTGGATTTGCGATTCCAGCACCAGTTATCCTCTATATGGCATTCCGTACCTCGGAAAAGAAGGGACGAGCCGCGCAATCAATCTCTCTACTCCAGTTGTCGAGATGCTATGTGAACCTTTTGAAAGGACAAACAGGAACGTGACGTTCGACAATTATTTTACTAGCTTTGAGCTAGCACAAGCATTCCAGCAAACTTTCTACCTCATAGAATAAGGGAAGTTGAAAGCAACGTGTTTGGCTTTCGTCAAAGTATGACAATTGTTAGCTACGTGCCGAAGAAACGCAGAATTGTTATACTTCTGTCAACGATGCATCGTACCAATGCAATAGATGTCCAAAATAAAAACAAATCCGAAATAAATTTTATACTATAACCGTACAAAGGGAGGAGTAGACACGCTAGATCAAATGTGTCACGCTTTTACTGTAATGCGAAAAACGCGTAGATGGCCTCTTGCACAATTTTATAACATCGTTGACGTGTGTGGTATTGCGGCAAAAGTTATTTGGCTGAATTTGTACCCTTACTGGAACCAGGCGAAACAAAATTCTCGCCGAAAACTTTTTTTTTGAAAGAACTCGCCAAAGCCTTAGTCATTCCAATTATACAGCGCCGCAGTAAGCTATTTTTGTCGAAATCTAACGTTGCTGCGATAGACGAGGTATTGGGAAACTCATCATTAAATCCAGCTTCGACTGTATCAGCTGTGCAATCAAATAAGAGACAACGCTGTTACTGCTGCGCTTATGAAAAAGGACGATCTTCTAAGCAATGCTATGGTGTTTGTCAGAAACTCGAACATTCACAGAAAACTGTAGTTTGTCTAACTTGTACATATAAATAAATAGTTAAATAAGAATCGCCACATTATTTGTATTAAATTTCCTTTTGTATTTTGTATTAGTGTCTTCACGTCACACACACGTGTTTGGGCCACTGTCGTTACTGGTGAGTGTACCTATAGATATGTATATGCTCAAAATTAGATGAAAGAACAAAAAATAGCCACTGCTCTACTTGATATTGAAATGGTAGACAACATAAAGGATCTCGAAAGTCATGGCAACGTTCTATGCACACAAAGGCATTCTTAATTATTCTTATTAACATCTGCAGTTAATTTTTTACGAAATTATCTTGTATATTTGCATCTTTAAGCCAATATTATGGACCATTTACAAGAACTATAAAATTGTTTTATTCATCGACATCAATTAACTGCAGGGATACATTTTTCAAACAAACATAGTCCCCAGTCGCGACAACAACGGAAAATTGAAGAAAAACTGCCCCATACGATATCCCTTGGCAGGGATATTCTATTTTCACAGATGGGATGGACATAAATAAATTCTCCAGACAAAGTGGATGTCATGCATTTTTCCATCAACGTGCACTCGCAATGACACAAGGGGTACCCGTACCCGTACACACCATCAGCTACCGTCAGTTAGTGAGAGTTTCCTTTGGTCTTCTTCTCTGGTTGCCCCATCGTTCGGTGGCGGCGACCAGCGTTCTTTGTCAATACGCGACAACGGCAGTTGTTGGCCTAACTGTGTCCCTAAAAAACACATGGGACACTAAAAATAGCCACCCTCATGATCTAAATGATGGGAAGACAACAACGCGCCGTTCCTTAAGGTTCGACCAATATTTATCCCGCGGCCAGAAAAAAAAAAATCACATGGAACACACAAGCGACAAGAAGCTATAGCTGTCCCTGAAGACATGCTGATGGTGTTTGCTCCCATTCGTAACACAACGGATACACGCATCCACGGGTTTTTATTTATAGATCGCGCGAGAAGTCTCCGTCGTTTATGTGCCGGGTCGCTGGGTATATGTCAGACGTTTGGCACTGAGTTTCCCAATGTTTACACATGGGGTATGAGCGATCTCGCGCTACAAACATAGACACATCCCGAATCCGAAAAAGTACAGTCAAAGTCAAGTTCAATGGGAAAATTCAACCGCGACTGTCACAGGCGTCGTTTTCTAATTGCTATGGAAAAACGCACTAGAAAAATTCTTGTGTCGTCGGTGGATGCGAGTGTTGTGTTGAGCGAGATGGCATATCATCCACCAACCACAACCTGGGTGCTCAGTAAATCTGTTGTCCAAAACTATCTGCTAGCGATCGGTATGAGTGAGTGATCCGAATTCGGTGGCACATACACATGGGAATGATGGTCTATTTTCGGATGAACTGCATCTTTATAGTGACACTGTGGAGAGACCCACCAAAACATGAGAAGTGATTTCATCAGACCACATGTCAAATTCAAGTGATGTATTTTTTTTATTTATTTTTTAATTTAGTGCGTTGGGTTACAAAAATACTACATTA
The DNA here is from genome assembly GCA_963082735.1 of Pocota personata. NCBI lineage: Eukaryota > Metazoa > Arthropoda > Insecta > Diptera > Syrphidae > Pocota > Pocota personata. Next base: position 59,387,230 of record OY720430.1, read on the forward strand.
CGGCGATAGCATAGCAACACCACTTCAGGCTAACAAGTGAAGGATGAGGTAGAGATACAAGGTTTAATGGATTACATAGAGAGTTTCGAAAAAAGATACACGTATGGATACCTAAACTCTCTGTCCAAAAAAAGGATTGAAGAGCCTAGAATTTAACTTCTTGAACAGGTATTTTATTTGTTAAGATCCATCCATCGGAATGAAGAAATTTAACCAACACTATTCGCGCATTGCAAAATAATGTCGGTATACATAACCGTACATCTCATTTTTTTTTTTTTTTTTTTTTTTTTTTTCCCCGAGGGTAGGTAAAAAATCTTCATGAAGACACTATGAGGATCGGTAGCGCGTGCTCATAGTAGTGTGAGATTTTTACTCACTAAAAAAACCTCCCTTCGTGATAAATTTCTTTGATTACATACTACAACTAAGTTTTGACTTATCCAGCAGTTTTTCTTTCACGTATTGAGATCGTTTGGCAGGTCCCTTTCCATTGAAAGTTCCTGCTTGTTCCGCAAATTAGGCGCGGTTTCTTGCTATCGCGTTAAGTCGAAAGGTTTAGTCCTTTGTAGACGACGCAGTAGATTCCTCTCATCTAGAATTCGAAGGACTTCATTGTTAACGTGTCCTTGTAATCTGTCTTTATGCTTACGCGCGAAGTTTTTGATTTCATATTCGACTGTCGCAATTCCTAAATCTCTATGGATATCGCTATTTCTAATAAACCACGGTGCTTTAACTATTGATCTTAGCACTTTATTTTCAAAAGTTTGTAAAATATTGACATTACTTATTTTGGTACAACCCCAAAGTTGTATTCCATATGTCCATATCGGCTTTAGCACTTGCTTGTATAAAAGCAGTTTGTTCTCTATATTAAGCTTGGAATGTTTTCCAATTAACCAGTACATTTCTCTGTATTTGGTTTCGAGTTCTTTACGTTTTTTCTTCACGTGCGATTTCCACTTCAGCTTAGCATCAAGTGTCATTCCAAGATACTTAGCCTCGTTTGCAAACGGAATTTGAACCGAGTTTGAAAAGATGGGCAAATTATTTATTTTCTTATAAGTAAAATTGACATGAACAGATTTGTTTTCGTTTAAAGCTAGTCGCCAAATCTTTGTCCATTCATTTACTTTATTCAATGCTTCTTGCAATTTTTCAGTCGATTCTTCGATCGTTTTACCCGTTGCCAGGATGGCAGTGTCGTCGGCAAATGTAGCTAAGACGGTGCCTTCTTCTTGCGGTATATCGCGAGTATATAATAGGTACAAAAGCGGTCCAAGGACACTTCCCTGCGGCACCCCAGCCCTTATTTCTTTAAATTCCGAATATTCGTTTCCGTGTTTGACTCGGAAAAGTCGATTCGTCAAGTATTTTTCTAGAATATTATATAAGTGTTCCGGCAGAACTTGTCGTAATTTATATTTCAAGCCTTCATGCCAGACCTTGTCAAAAGCTTGAGAAACATCAAGGAATATGCTCGAGCAAATCTTTTTTTCTTCGTAAGCTTTTTCAATTAAATCAGTTATTCTATGCACTTGGTCTATTGTTGAGTGCTTGGTTCTAAACCCAAACTGGTGATTGGGAATAAGAGATCCTTCTTCTATAACCGGCTGTAATCGCTTAAGTACTATTCTTTCGAAAACTTTAGACATAATCGGCAGCAGCGAAATAGGTCTATACGATTTTTTATCATTCGGTGGTTTTCCTGGCTTCAGAATCATTATTACTTCCGCGACTTTCCATTGACACGGAACATATTCTAATCTTATCGCTGCGTTTATAATGTAAAGAAACTTAACTAACGCTTTTCTAGGTAACGATTTAAGAAGCTCTCCTGTGATTAGGTCGTATCCAGGAGCTTTATTCGGTTTCAGTTTCTTTATTTCTTGTTGAAGTTCGGTCAGCCTTGCATTTCTTACTGTGTAATTGTGAAATGCTATATCCGACGCATTATCATTTTCAGCAAGCGCTTGCCCATCAAATGGTTTAAATGTTTCTTCTAAATGGGCGGCAAAGACTTCTGCTTTGTCTTTATCATTCTTGGCCCATTCGTTGTCATTTTTCTTGATTGGGGCCGCTTGTATTTTCGGTTTTTTAATGCCTTTTATAGCTTTCCAGAGCGAATAATTGGAATCTTTGTCCGCTGTTAAGCTTTCAATGCTGGTTTGTATTGTCCGGTTTTTAAAATCAATAATGGCCTTTTTTAGCAAGTTACACAAGCGATTCAAATGCGATTTATGTTGCGGAGCACGAGTTTGTTGCCATTTTTTACGCGCTTTTCTCTTCTCCCTTACCATTTCTTTTATTTCCGGTGGATATTTTTGGGCATGATTGATTGGCGTTTTCCTTTGATAGGGAGTATTTTTCCACGCGGCGCGCTGCAGAACTTCAACAAAACGATCAATTTCGATTTCGAGTTCGGAAAACGTCCTAAGTGATACTCTCAGTTCGGTATGTTTTTCAACGTCTTTTTTAAAGCCTTCCCAATCAGTTTTTCTGCTAGTTAGTCTAGCAGGTACATCTTTTTTAATTAGGCGTTCGCTCATCGTTAGAATGATAGGGGAATGATCGGAAGAGAGATCAAAACTTTCATCAATTTTAATACATTTGTCTGGTATTCCTTTTACAACAAAGAAATCGATCAGATCGGGTATTTTGTTGTTATCAGTCGGCCAATATGTTGGTTTACCAGTCGAGTGAAAGTCGCATCTGTGTTGCATGCAGGCGTTGTAAAGTGCTCTGCCTTTTTGTGAGACACATCTTGAACCCCAGAAGGTGTGTTTTGCATTAAAATCACCGCCAATAATAAAATTCGGTCCAAGAGAGTTGAAAATATTTGTAAAATCATTTTTTTCAAGCCTGCAACGCAGTGGACAATAAATAGACGAGACATTGAAAGAGTAATGTCCATTTTTCACGCGTACAGTGCTCACTTGCATTGTTTCAAGCTCTATCATAATCTCTTCAGAGTGTTCGATGCAATCTTTTATGATTAAAGACGATCCGCCTCTGGCTCTTTCCGACGGGTGATAAGCGTGATAGGTACTGTACCCAGTAATGTTTACACGCGATAGTTTCGTCAGGTGAGTTTCACAGATCAAACATATGTCAATGTCATTTTCCCGTAGAAATATTTCTAGCTCTTCTAGTCTTTGTATGAGACCGTTGGCGTTCCATGCAACAATTTTAAGAAGTTTCGTCATGTTCGTTTTGAAATGCTCCTATTGTTAAGCTTATATTCAAGCTTCTCCAACCTGTCGACAATTAGCGTGTTTGTTTTTGTTTGCTCCTCAAGCCTCGCAAGGATAATAGAAAAGACGTGAGATACGGGGTTTTCCGAATTATCAGTGTTCGTTTTTATTGATGTTGATGCTTGAGCACGCGTCTGCATGTCAGAATCTGATGGCTTTTCTTTAGGCGCTTTTACCTTAACGCGGTGTGGAATTTGATCGGTGTTTGATGTCGCAGCTTGAGCGTACGTAAGCGCGCCAGGGTCGGCTCGGTTGTCTCTAGTCACCTTTCTTGCAGCAGTTTTCGACTTTTTCTTATTTACCGGTTTTGAGGGTGGGTTTTCCGGCTTCATAAGTCGATCTCTTCTTTTTTGTAATTCTTTGGCTACTTCACAGCCTCTGTAATTAGCCGGATGCTTACCATTGCAGTTAATACACGCTGCAGGGGTTTTTTTGTTTACACCACACTCTTGACTAAGATGTTTACCGGCGCATTTGACACATCGCGGTTCTTTTCGGCAATATGTTTGCGTATGGTTGAATCCTTGGCATCGTTTGCACTGAGGTATCAACCTTGTATTCTTGCGCATGGGTTCGATTTTGACTACGACATTCAGAATTGTTCTTATTTCGTATATCTTTTCTAAACTCTCAGCCTTATCAAAGGTTAGCATAAAAAGAGGAAGCTCGCGCTTAACCATCGTTTCCTCGCCTTCCAATTTTTGCTTTTCCCGTTTAATTAAGTTTACCGCATCGACGATTTTAAAGTTTTTGTTCTTCAAATCGTGAACAACGTCTTCCTTTCGGCATGAGGCATGAAGTCCTCTAGCTACGACTCGTATCGGTCTTTCAGATTTATTTTCATAAGTATACCACTGGATTTTTTCAGTATTCAGTTTATTAGATACTGAGCGGTAACTGTCTGAGTCCTTTACGTTTACTTTCCATTTGTTGTTGTTGAGCGATGTTACTTCAAAATCGGATAGCAACAAAGGTTTGAGAAAAGAATGCAGTTTATTATAGTCTGCAATTCCGATCACGTATATTGGTGGCGGTGGTCGTACCTTATTTCGTGGATTTTCTTCGGCACGCGTGATTATTTTGTCAGGCTGTTCTTTACCTTCTCGTTTATTTTGCGTGTTTTCTTGCCTCGTTAACATTTCGGGCGAAGAGCCAGCTTTTCGTTTTTTGACAGGCCGTTTTTTTAGAATCCAATTGGTTTCCCGACTTAGTTCTTCATCATCCGTTTTATAATCCGTGTTATCGGGGACGATTGAACTCGCAGCAGACTCATTACGAGGTTTCGATGTATCATTAAATGCTTTATTTTCTGCTTTAAGTACATTTAATTCCTTTCTTAGTTCTTCGCAGAGAAGTTCCATTTTACTTAGCCTGGTCCGGAGTTCCATATTTTCGTCCGTTAGGCTTTGAATTTTCGCTGAAGTCCGTTGTTCGTGCGCCGACACTATCGATGTCGCCGGACTTCTAGTTCCGCACGTTTTCATGGTAGATCTTGATGTTGGAGATCTAACTACCCTAGTACCTTTTTTAAAAGGGTCAGATGAACGCAATAAATGGCTCTCCCCAGAATCCGTAGAGCCGACCTCCGAAGAGGGTGGATTTTCCAGTGTACCTGGACTGCCACCTGGGGTATTAATATCTTTCGTTTTGTTCATTGCATGTTTTTGTATACGCCATACTCGGTATACGGAGGGTGGATTTTAGTCGCCTCTTACGACAGGCATGCCTACCTCGGGTATATTCTAACCCCTACCCGAAGGGGGTACATCTCATGACGCGGTTAAGAAAGTAATAGAAAAATTCGATCGAACCGAGTCAGTGTTGTATGTGCAAAGACCAGTGCGTCCTTGTAGTTTACCGGTCACGCGAAAATATCACCGCAGTGAGTGATATTCCCAGCAGTTGAACCTTTTCTACAGCTCTACGTAGCGTATTGTGTCTTCAAGATCTAATAGACTCAGGAATTGAAGCCAAAGTAAAGACTACAACATTAACCTAATAATCTAATACTCATAAGTAACCAGTGAAGAGTAGAGTAACAACACAACGAAAAGAGTTTTCAACTCAACAGGGCACATCACTCTCAACATACGAGTACATTCGTTCTGACTCGGGGTAGCTGATACAACAATCTGTGCCAACTGTGAGGAGGAGGATGCAGATATACAACACTTCCTCTGAAACTGCCTGCAACAGCGGAATTAAGACTGAAGGGACTGGGATTCCCAAGGATACTGGATCTAACACAACTCAGTAAGAAAGGAATCGGTGATATATTGGAGTTCGCTAAAGGAACAAGACGATCCCCCGATCACTATACGACTGATACTGATACTCCAATACCTACATCCAATCTCAACGCATAACTCCCACAGCACAGTACTATTCCTTACAGTTCGACAGACGAGGGGAACACAACGCGTCCAATGGAGGCCTAAGGGAAGAGCATAAGCTCACCATCTAAAACCAACCCAATAAGTAAAGTGCAAAGAACGGCCGCCATAGGCACTACAGGTGGAAGCTCTGAATGTGCATCTACATCTACCACCACTTGACGTCTATATTAAATACATTTCAGCATGTAACGCAGTCAAACTTAGAGAATTCGGGTGCGAGCCTGCTAGACCTTACGGACACAGTGCGATTCTAGATTCGTTACTAGGAGAACAGGGGAAAATTCTGACCGACTACACCATATACAAACTGAATTTCCAACACAACTTCAAAGTCAATTTTCCATCCAGAGTAGACTGGGAAAGAGGTGAAATCATAAAAACAGCGAAATCAGTCCTCTCTAGGTGCCAAGTCATAGCAACATAGAGGGGACGAACAGGCCGATGAGCTGGTGAGGACGGAGTCTGCCTTTGAAAGATTCCTTGCGAAATCTATTGACACTTTCTATCGGCAAATAAATACAATTTCTAGGTAGACAAGGGGTACATCTTGTCTAGCGACAAAACAGATTTGGCCTATGCTGGATCTGAAATGCTCTTACTTACTTACTTTAGGTGACGCTACAGTCCGGGGTGGACCTGGGCCTCAACCAATACGCCTCTCCAGTTAGCGCGATCTTTGGCTAACTGCCTTGAGGTCCCCTTCCACTTGTGCGCGCCACCTAAGACGAGGTCTTCCTCTACTGGGTTGTCCCTCCGGGTTGGAATCGAAGACTCTTCGGGCCGGAGCGTTGGTGTCCATTCGCTCTACATGTCCTAGCCATCTTAGACGACTGATGCGCACTTTTCCGACTAGGTCGATGTTAAATCTTCTCCTCTAAAGCCCGTCAACGCAAACGGGACCAAAAATCACTCGAAGAATTTTGCGTTCGAATCGACCAAGAAGATCTTCATCCGCTTTTGCCAAGGTTCATGCTTCTGCACCATAGAGCAGGACAGGGATGATAAGGGTCTTATATAGAGTCTCCTTATTGTTTCTTGACAAGGCCTTACTAATCAATTGCCGTCTTAGGCCAAAGGAACAGCGGTTGGCAAGTGTAATTCTTCGCTTGATTTCTGCTGAGGTGTCATTATCAGAGTTTACAGTGGAGCCGAGGTAGACAAAGTCCCTTACTACCTCAAAATTGTAGCTGTCTATCGTGACGTTCTGTTCGATTCGTCGATGTTGTGTGTCCCTTCTTGTTGACAGCATATATTTTGTTTTACCCTCATTCACCACCAAACCCATTCTTGCCGCTTCTGCACTAATACTTGCAAATGCACCACTGACAGCTCGCTGTGTTCTGCCAATAATGTCAATGTCATCAGCGTATGCAAGAAGTTGCAGAGACTTTTGGAAAATTATGCCCCTGGTGTTGGCTTGCGAGTTTCGCACAATTTTCTCGAGAATGATGTTGAAGAAGTCACATGACAGCGCGTCACGTTGTCTAAATCCTTTTTTGACATCAAAGGTCTCGGTGAGATTGTTTCCAACCTTTATGGAGCAGCGAGCGTTCTCCATCGTCATTCTGCACAATCTGACAAGTTTGGCAGGGATGCCAAAACTAGACATGGCTCTGTATAGCTCGTCTCTATAAATGCTGTCATATGCCGCCTTAAAATCGATAAAAAGATGATGAGTATCGATCTGGACTTCTTGGGTTTTCTCCAGGATCTGCCGTAGTGTGAGTATTTGATCGGTCGTGGACTTACCGGGCCTGAAACCGCACTGATAGGGACCTATCAGATCATTGACGAATGGTTTCAGGCGCTCACACAGTACTGCAGACATGATCTTATACACAATGTTCAGGAGACTGTTGCCTCTATAGTTGGCGCAGTTTAGAGGGTCTCCTTTCTTGTGGATCGGGCAAATGATGCTGAGGTTCCATTCATCAGGCATACTTTCTTCTGGCCAAATCTTGGAAACGAGTTGGTGTATGCTCTCCACCAGGTCATCTCCCGCCGCCTTAAACAGCTCGGCAGTTAAGCCGTCCGGTCCAGCAGCCTTGTTGGATTTAAGCTATTGCTATCCTCACTTCATTTTGTCAGGTGGACGGAAATCTTGGCTTTTATCGTCCAGGTTGAATGGTTCATTCTGCCTGACAGCGGAATTTGTGTCCTCTTCGCCGTTTAGCAGTCTGCAGAAATGGTCTTTCCATGTCCTCAGCACCGACTGTGACTCTACTACAAGGTTTCCTTGTTCGTCTCTGCAGGTCTCTGTTCGGGTCTTTTTGGCACGACACGTCCTTTTCACCTTTTGGTAAAACTTCCGAACATTATTCCTGGAGCAGCACCTCTCTATATCCCCGATCGCGCGCTTCTCATGCTCTCTCTTTTTTCTCCGGAGGAGCCGATGTTCTTCCCTCCTTTTTTGCTCGTATAGCTGACGAGCTGCTCTCATCCTTCTATGCAGTGACGCTTCGTAGGCACTTTGTTTTGCTGCATGTGCTTGCCGACACTCTTCGTCAAACCAGGGGTTTCGTGGGGGTGGACTGGTGAAACCGAGCACATCAGTTGCGGCGTTTTTGATGGCTTCTTGGCATCGATGCCACTGGTCTTCGACATTTGATGCTGGCAGCATAGGACTTCTCGAGAGGTTTAAGGATACGCGATCGGCAAAGGTTCTGGCGGTTTGTTGCATTTGTAGCCGTCCAACGTTAAATCTCCTCACAGTATTTTCTCGCTGTTTTGGAGTCCGGGCATCCGTACCTTGGCTACAACAAGGTAGTGGTCCGAGTCAATGTTGGCCGCTCGGTAAGTTCGGACATCTAGAATACTGGAGGAGTGCCTTGCGTCGATCGCAACATGATCAATTTGGTTGACGGTTTGATGATCTGGTGACTGCTATGTTCCTTTGTAGATATTAAGGTGAGGAAACCGTGAACTAGTTATGTTAACATTACGTCCCGCAGCAAAATCAATCAGCCTAAGTCTGTTTCCAGACGTGGTGTCGTGAAGGCTGTGTTTTCTGATTGTGCTACCAAAGAGGTCCTCCTTTCCTATTTTGGGTTGTTGCAAGGCGTTCACTTACGTGTCAAAAGCTCAAGACTTCTTGCCTAAGTCTGCCGCTTACAACGAATCCGCATCCAAATAGACGCTGCTTCTGTTCCCTGTAGCAATCACCGTAGTAGATATCACAGTTTTTCATCTTCTTTTTGCCCGGCCCATCCCATCGCACTTCCTGGATGGCGGTGATATCTGCTTTGTAGCAGTCTAGGGCCTCCGCTAGTTGTTCGGCTGCATGCGGTCTATTCAGGGTTCGAACATTCCACGTGCAGATCCGAACGTCTTTGTCCTTATTTCGTTTAGCCGGGTCGTCAACAGTAAATTCATCCTTATCGCTTCGTAACAAAATTTTTTTCCGCGGTAGGGTTGTTAGCCCCACGCGACCCCTTGGACAAAAGGAGCCGGAATATTCCGGAGCTGCGGGGATGTGAGAGCTGCCGTTGACCCATTAAGGGCTCTTCCGCCACCATCTCTATTTCAACACCCTGACTAGTGTTGAAAATTCTCAATGACCTCAGCTCCAAATACGTCGAAGTAGCTCATTGAGGTAACTGCCATGTTGACTGTTGACGCCACCGTTGATTCAACCATGTGAATTCATCCGCCGTACGTCCTCTTTCTGAGGGGCTCATGTTAGACTTCTGAGACTCGAACAGACAGTCAACTCCGACAGAGCATTATAGTGTTGCTTTATTTTCTGCTTTATCAACACTCGCACTTATAAGTTCAGCAAGTCAAGTCCGGATGGACATAGACCAGTACCCGGTGGTGACCACGGGGAGGTAAAATAAGCACAATTGATGAGTGTGGGATAGTTGCGACACTGGACATCGCCAGGTTGATGCCAATCAGATGCCCATCCCTATTCACAAACATCCAACCACCATCTGAAATGCTCTAAGAATTTGATTTCTCTAAATAGAAAGCATACAAGTATTAGCGCTGTTATAGGTGTCATAACTGGACACTGTCGAATAGGCAAGCATGCAACAAGGCTTGGCGTCGGAGGAGGGAGTATTCTTCACCTTCTTTGCACCTGCCCAGCTCTCTCCCAAAAAGAAGGAAACTTCAATTAGGAGCCTTCTGTTTTAACAACCTAAATGATCTGAATAAAATTGACGTTAGAGACCTTCTACGCTTCATCAGAAGCTTCAAATGGTTCAACGAGTAGGCTACAGGCGTCTTAAAACCATGTGGTATCACAATTGACCTATTATTGGTCTAAGTGTGTTGGCTTCTTTTTGCTAAAAGCCACATCAACCCAACCTAAGGTGGAACAGTTTGCAGAGTTGTGACATTTCTAGACAGATCTAGCTGAACTACAATTGAGCCAGAACACAAGAACGTAAGAAAAGGATTCAGTTGGACGCTGCAAGAATTATAGAGATAAGCACAGGTCACTGGCTAGTAGGGACGCATGCGTTTGGAGTGCCGCAATTGTAAAAATGTAAATGAGAAGGAGACTTACTCCCACTTCCCCTGGGGGTGTCTGGCTTTAAGAAAAGTCCGACGCTATGCAAACCATTTTCCAGAGGACCTTTACCGAACTTCAAGCGTAGGAGTTTCAATGAATTGTGGAACGAGGTTATCCAAAATCCATGGTGGATGGCGTTCCAGGTGATAATAAAAAAATTGAAGATCTTCTGGTCACCTGTCCAAGGCTGCTGGAAAACATTATCAGTGGGCTGTTCCCAAGACAACAGGAAACCCCATTAGAGGATCAACAATCAGAAGAAACACACTCAGCACTGCAGTTACCATATACTCGTACGTAGAAGAAATAGTCGCAGCCACTAACAACGTTCCGGTTACTTGCACAAATCAGGGATTAATATAAAAATCTTACAAAGGATTATCTCTTCAAACAAAATTGATTTAAAAAAAAAACGAAACTCATATCCACTATTCATACTCTGATGCAGTCTCAAGGGAGGCTAAAAATAAATGGTCAACAAAGCACTGAGCCCTGAGGTCAATCTCAACCTCAATGGGTCATTACCATTCTGTGCGAATATTTTCCCATTTTTCCCGGTTGTACGCATCAATTCAACAATAAAATGGACAGCTGCCTGTGCAGTGTGTATGCATGCCTGTCCCGTTGCAGGATATTGGGCAAACATTCCTAGATTGAATGATACGATTTTCTTTTTTTCCGTCATTTCGTATTTTTTTCTATTCAAATAGAACGTCGTACATTGGGGTGAGTGATGTTAGATAAACCGCATGCAAAATAGCAAGATTTAGTTGCTGATTTTTGTACTCTGGTGGTCAGAGACTATACATATCTTGGGCAGCATTAATTGCTGTGGCACACGTCATTTACATACATAAATCGACCGATAGTCCCTTACCCCTCGATGAATAATAATTAATGCGGCGGCGGTGGTGGTGGTGGTGGGCTTATTTGTGGGATTGTCAAGGATTCAACTTTGTTTTGTGTTTCTATGACATTTTTTTTTTTAAATGAAAAAGGCACGAATCGTCGAAGGATCATGGTTCCTTACGGTGCCGTTTGTTTCTTTGTTTTGTCCTTTGTCCTTGGTCCGTCGCTAATCAATGTGTCATACACATGGGAGAAATAATTATTTATCGTTGTTTTCCCAGAGTTTTTAACTCTGCAGACCTCTTGTGCGGAGGCATAACGTTTGAAGTTCGTCATCGAAATGATGGAAAGCCGTGAAAAATTTCATTGATTGATTTGAAAGTCAATGATTGGCATTAGAAGCACCGGCATCTGAAATGATAGTAAGTGCTGCAACTGCTGGTAGGTACTCGTAGATATCAGTTGGTTGTAGGCAATTTTATGCAACCTAATTGCATGGCAAAATTTAATAGATTAATCCACAAAATTATTAGGTTTCTAATGCAATTGAATTGGTTAGGCTTGGCTAAATGAAACGGTGCGGGAATAGAAGCATGTCTTGTCTATTTTCTTTCATAATAATCATTCATTAATGTAAAGTCAAGACAAACCTCCCACACAAAGCGCGTTATACTATTCGGCCATAAAAGAAGTAAAGAGTGTGAAAATGTTGTAGTAAAGCTGTTAAAGTCTTCCATGCTGGATTCATTTGTTAGTCAACCTCATCTGATTTCCTTATGAGGTCATCTCTTTTACGTATGTATCTGTACGAGTACGCATAGAGCATACTTATATGAAGCGTCCCGATCTTTAAAATTCCACCGATTCTCTTGGTTCTATTAGTATCGTAGAGCGCCACCTAGTATATTGTACCTACAATTAGAAAGAGGATGGGTGAGAACAAACAGCCTTGCCGGACACAAAGGTGAAGACAGCAAAATAGCGGATATGCCTCCACGTTTTAATGCAACAGACTACTAAAAGAAAACCAACTGGGGCGGCCCTAATAATTTCTTTAGGAGTTTTAACTGGACCCTATGTTCCCTCGATAGTGGCGTGGATGCCGCTGCTAATATGATATGACCACTGACTTTATACCTAACAGAATGAAGAGCAGTAAACCTAAGGCAAACTCGTGGTTTGACCAGAGCTGTAAAGGGACTATCAGGTTGAAAAAGGCGGTCTTACAAAGCCAACAAATCTGAGGAAAACCAAAAGAAAGTTTAAACAAGAAGAATGACTGCAATGCCCATATTCGACGTGTAAAATTCTTACATGACCAAAAATTGAGGCAACAAATTCTCAAAGGTAGTACAAATGTTTGATCATTCGTCAAAAATATAAAAAATTCTACCTCGTCTGCCATCCATAAGCTCATTTACAATGACATTCCAACTGTCGGCTTCTTAGAGAAAGCTAATCTACATGCTGCTCACTTTACAACGAACTCCGCGCTGCCAGATAGTACTCGTACTTTCTCTCCGCATGAACTTGAGAGCGTCGAATTTTCCATGGGACAAGTCCACTTTCGCACTCGTACAGTTGCAGGAGTCATCAAAGACCTTAACATGCACAAATCCGTTGATCCAGATGGTAACTCTCGCATGGTTTTGAAGAGGTGATCTTCCATGCCGGCAAAACCACTCCGTAAGCTTTTCTGTATATCTTCTGGGCTTTTTCCAAGCAAATGGAAGACAGCATTTGTTCAGCGTCCTTAAAAAAGGAGAATCTTCCTCCTCCTCCAATTACAGACCCATAGCACTTACGTCCCCTCTTCCCAAGGTCATGGAAATGCTGATAAATCGTCAGGTTTTGAAATATCTGGAATTACGAAAACTCCTCAATGACCGGCAGGATGGCTTTCGCAGCAAACCGCTGGTGATCTGACGGCATATCTCACTGAGAAGTGGAATAAGTATCTCCATCACTTCGGCGAAACTAAGATGGTTGCGCTTGATATTTCAAAAGCATTTGACAGAGTTTGGCATAAGGCCCTTTTGTCGAAAATGTGTGCTGATAATGAGTTTCTTCTTCAATGAATTAGAAATCACCTTTCGGATCGTTCAATATAAGTTGTCTTGGACTGCTTCAAGTCTGCAATTCACCATATAAATGTTCCCCAAGGTTCTGTTTTGTCTCTTACTCGCTTTCATATTTTTATAAATGATCTCTTGTCTGCAACTTATAATCCAATCCATTCCTTGGCTGATGACAGTACACTCAGTGTTTCATATTCGTTCCCTAACTCACGTCCTTGCTGTTCGTCTGTAGAAGGCAACGTATGTTAAACATATTAATTTCCGACCCAGACAGCATAATCAAATAGGGTTAATGCCTCCAAAACACAATACTGTCTTCTTTATTTCAAGCGAAACCAAAACCCTTAACCATTGTCCATGAATGATACTTTGCATCGCTGAAACCGAGAGACTTACCATTCTCTTCCATGGGATGATCATATATTCAAGGTCGTCAAAAATGCTACAAAATGTCTAGAATATCCGCCAAAGCTGGGATATAACGTCCACATCTGGTCTGGTACACCCAATACCGTTCTGCACATTCTAGACAGGGTACAGAATCGCAACTTAAAACTTATGGGTGACAAAGATATTGCGAACTCCACACATTCACTCAAACTTCGTAGAAATGTCTCGAGTCTTTCCCTATTTTATCGATTTTTTTATAAAAAAAATGCCCCAGCGAGATAGTCAGTTGCATTCCTCCCCTTTAAAATTTCACCCGCAATACGCGTCATGATTCGAATGCACATCAGTTCACCCTTAAATCCAACTTCGGTCGTACTGTCAAATATAGGAAATGTTGGCCGGAGATCTGGATTTTGACCGAAAAATCATCTTCTCGGACGAGGCCTAGCGGCTATGTCAGCAAGCAAAATTGCCGTTATTGGAGCAACCACAATCCACAAGTGTTCGACCAAGCATCAATGCATCCACAAAGATTGACTGTTTGGTGTGGGTTATGGCACGCCGGCATCATCGGACCTTATTTCTTTCGAAATGAGTAAGGAGACACCGTTACCGTCAATGGTCCTCGGTATAGAGTGAAGTTAACCGACTTTCTGTGGGCAGAGCTCGACAACATCGATATATCCGAGGTGCGGTTCCAACAAGGCGGCGCTACATGCCATACAAGCGACGCAACGCTCGAAGTGGTGAAGGAAAAATTTGGCGACTGGATCATCTCACGGCGAGCGTTCATCGATTGTCCGCCGCGATCATGCGACTTGACACCCCTCGATTATTTTCTCTGGGGCTACGTCAAGTCCTTAGTTTACGCCAAGAAGCCAATAACTTTGGATGAGCTCGAAGCCAAAATTCGAGACGCTATTGCCGGAAAAATGCCGCACATATTGGACCGAGTCATCAAAAATTGAACCGACCGCTTGAAGCACTGCCAGCGAAGCCTAGGTGGCCATTTAAATGATGTGCTCTTTCATACGATGTACTCGTATGTAGCTTTAAAATAAAGCCAGAATCAATATCTCACACCATTGTTGTTTTATTTAAATTTATTTTCCTATCGTTCTTATCTGGTCACCCTATACATCCCGAAGAGTCATGCCACCCATGACTATGTTCATAAGAAACCCAACCGTCAATGGAAATTCTAACCGAGGACGAAGGAATACCCACACAGGTTCAAGGCCTGAAGAGTCCTGCTCCGAACCTTATATAGCAAATTCATTGGAGATCTCATTTCCAGTAATCCAATGGTGACACCTGGGACCCGAAATTCAGCCTTGCGACCGAATTCAGAGAGCCCATGTGGTCTCAAACTATTTTGGAAATAATTAAAGCGCTGGGCAAGTCCTTAAGTGTTCCGTGTAATGAAAAGGCAGATGAACTGGCAAGCGAGTTGTATTGAACTACATCCTGAATAGACAACAGGGGTCCGTCTGACGGACAATAATCAATGAGAGGATACAACAGGAGTTCAGGCCAGTGATCCTAGTCGATGTTGGCCGGTCGGAAGGATCGGACATCCATAATATTGGAGTCATGCCTTGCGTCGATCGCAATGTGATCAATTTGGCTTACAGTTTCATAATCAGGGGACCGCCATGTCCCTTTGTGAATTTGAGATGAGTCAGCCTAAGTCCGTTTACAGACGTTTGTGAAATGTAGACTATGTCTACCAACTGTCCTACCAAAGATGTACTCCTTTCCTACTTTGGCATTAAAATAGCCCAACATGATTTTAAGTAGCATATTCTCATATATTTTGTCAAAGAGCTCGTAGATGGTGGCGTCTTCCTTGTCTCCTCTGTGGGACCATGAGCTCACACTAGGCTTATGTTGGTGAATTTAGCGTTGATGCGAATTACCATAAGATGCTCGCTTACATGGTAGGTAGCTTAAAACTTCTTACCTAAGGCTGCTGCTTATGACAAATCTGCATTCAAATAGGCGATGCTTCTATTCTCTAGAGCAAACACCATCCTTTTACCTTGTATTTCCTGGATGGCGGTTATGTTTGCTTTATAGCAGTCTAGGGCCTCTGCTAGTTGTGAGACTGCACGCGGTTTGTTAAATGTCCTAACCCAGGTGGTTGTTCTTATTTCATTTGCTGTGGTCGTTAGCAGTAGATCCATCAGTATACCAGACTTGTGATTGCTTTGTAACTATTAAATTTGTCTGTGGTAGGGAAGTTACCCCGACCTATAACCCCAACCTGGAGGGACAGTTTCTTGGTTCCCAGTAACCCAATACGGGGATGTGAGCACTGCCGTTGGTCCATTAAGAACTCCTCCGCCACCATATTTTCTTGGAAAAACCCTGAAGTAATTTTCAAGACCAATATAGGCCTGATCTCCAAATAAGGGGGCGGTAGTGGAAATACCCTTCCCACCTCTCTAGTTTGCTGCCACCAAGACGTCGATTCAACCCTATCTTTCGCCAAGGTAATCGGCACCTAGGGTTCACCACGTGGAGGTGAGAGTAGGAGTTGACTGGTTGGATAGTGGATAAGTTGCTGACCCTTAAGTCTTCATATATTGCTCATGTCTACCTTCAGTTAATGACTAACATTGACAAATTGTTAGTTCAATCATTAGCTTTGTTCGAGTGTTCAGATGGTTCGTATATTTGACAGATCAGGATTAAACTCCTTAAGTCCATTTCGCTCTCATTAGTACGAGTACCTATTTCAAACAAAAACCAACATTATTCAGGACACTTTACGCAATATTTTCCATTTCGTTTTCACAAAATACAAAATATGTAAAACTAAGGATCATACCCTCCAACGGGTAGTTTTAAATGATTTATAAGCCACTATTAATTATTTTTTTTAACAATCACTGACTGGAAAATATTGAATCTTTGTGTTTAAACTCAGCAAAAGTAATATCTAAGCAATTGCCCTTAAACAAACTGACAGATGCATCCGCGTTTCTGTGGCATTAAATAACCATACTCAAGTCTCACGGATGTTTCTACAGAGTTGGAAGTACTCGTATGCGAAATTAGGATACACTACAATACGTTTGCTTACCCCTATCGTGAAACTAATAAAACATCATTTTGATATGCACACATCCGTTTTTTATATTCAGATCTGTTTGTCTCTTATTTATGTATGCTGAGGGTCTTGACATGGGTCACATTTTTTTTTTTTTTTTGCCCTTTCCCATTATCTTCCTATTTTCATTGATCAGATTCTAACCCATGGTTTTTTTTTTTTTTTTTTCTTAGGGGTTGAGCATTTTTTATTAGATTGTATGTCCTGGATGCTGACACTGGGTTGCTCATGCAACAATTTATGGTAAATTTTTGAAAGGTGTTTAGCGAGTACTGTGTGTTTGCACTTTTAATTTTGCAGCGCGACAAAAGAGATGGATCGCGGGGAAATGAAATATAATCCATTACTTCCTTCAATGCTGCCATTGATTTGATGCAGGAAGTAATGACCCTCCTTGGTAGGGTCATTTAAAGTATGGGAAAGAAGAGTTTTTTTTTTAAAGTCATTGGCTCAAAAAATGATTGCTTATGCAAATGCAATTCTGTGATGGGTTACCCGCACTTAACGAATGAATTAATATGACGACCATGGGTAGCAAGCATGGGACGTTTTAGCATGTAAATGTAGTGAAAAGTCGGGGTTAAATGGAGACTGCCGTTGGTAAGGACTCTATAAAAGAAAATCTATTATCTACTCCTTTTTTTGGAAATAGAAGGAGTCCTTGACAAAACTTCACATAAAGCCTTTACATCAGCCCAAGCAAAACAATTTAACTGCATGATTTTATAGTGGCTGTGTGGGATACTAAGCAGAGTGACTTCTAAATCACTGGTGAGCAAAATACCAAAAATAATGGAGTGCTCGTATCTACATTTGTAGCTATAGCCAAGCTGCACTTAAGGACTTGCTTGGTTTTAGAGAGTGAGCTTATACTCTTCAATTAGGCCTCCATTGGACCCGTTGTGTTCCCTTCGTCTGTCGAACTATAAGGAATAGTTCTGTCATATGGGAATTATGCGTTGAGAGGGGATGTAGGCATTGGAAAACTATGTCGTATAATGGGAAATCGTCTTGTTCGTCTGGCGAGCTCCAATATATCACCGATTCTTTTCTTATTGCGGTATATCCTTGGGGATCTTCAGTCTTAGCCACGCGTTGCAGGGCAATGGCAGAGGAAGTGTTTTACATATTCCACCTCCTCCCACAGTTGGCACGGATTGATGCCCCAGTCTGAACGAATGTTTGTTCAGATTGATGTGCCCTGTTAAAAGTTCCACCATCAATCTGAACTGTTTTCTGCTTAAGTTGAACGCTCTTTTTTGCTGTGCTGTTGGCCACTTTACTCGTGTCTAGATTTGTCCAGTAGTTGCAGCCAAGGTACGAATGCGAATATCCCAACCGTCACAACACCATAGAAGTTCTGTGACAAAGTTTAACAGCGGATGGCTGAGGGTGGCCGTGGTGTAGTGGTAACATCATCACTTGTCAAGCTGTTGGTTCACGATTCAAATTCTGATGTCAAGAATCATCTATTTATTTCACATGAAATAAATAAAAAAGTCGATCAATTGCGTAAGCTAAGTCAACTCTACTCCGAGAGCATAACACTGGCAGTAGAGTGGTCATATGGCTGAAAATGCAACTTGATCGTGATGACGACATCAGGAGGACGGAAAAAAAATACTGTGAATCATGAGTAATGATAATAAAAGCAAAACAAAAATGCTCCCGAGTTATCTGGACGCTACTATATTGCGCAGGAATCTATTACCAAATATCTGCAGCAGTAATGGTCACTCTCCAAGTGCTGCATCCATATAACAGCACTTATACAACGTTGGAGCAGAACATTCTTAACTTGGTGTCCAAACTGATTGCATTGCTTCATCATATTTTGGACAACATGTTCATGATCCTGTCGACTATATGCAGTTTGGTTACACCATCGGTCGAGACAATACGAGTACTCCCAAGATACTGGAAATCCTCTACTCTCTCTACTGGTTGTCCAGCAATGCATATTTGAGCTGATGAGTTTGTTCCAAGGCTAATAATTTTAGTTTTTGCAGTGCCTCCCTACGCCTGCCTCCCTCTCCACATCTGCAGTCATTTGATGGAGGTCTATAGTTCTGTGAGAGAGTAAGCATACATCGTCAGTGTATTCAAGATATTTCAGTTGGGATGTAAGAGTCCATTGAATTCCTCCATTTCCCATCCGATAAAGCCGCACGAAGTACATCGCTAATCAAAGGAAGGAATGTAGTCTTGTCTAACTTCACTTTGGATCTCGAACTCCTCAGACAACTTTCCTCTATACAGAACGTGATATTTGGACCCATCGTATGTAGCTTTGATAATAACAATTAATTTATCGGGAGTACTTCTCCTGTCTAAGGCAATCCAAATAATCTCCTCATTGATACTATCGTACGCCTTCTCAAAATCAGGGTGAAGTGGCTATCTATGTTCAACGCACTGCTCGATGATGATCTGCAGGATATTGATGTAGTCGACACAGGAGGATCCAGATCGGAGACTTGCTTGTTCGGCATCAAGTGTGTCTTCGAGATTTTAGCTACAGCAGGCAGCATGCAGATACTACTCAAATTTTCGCACTGCATTCAATTTTCTTTCTTAGGTAGCTTGACGATCATTGCCTTCTTCCACTCGTCGGGAAAGACCTCAGCTTCCCAAGCTCTCTCTATAAGTGGGAGCAATAGCTTATCCGATATTGTTGGTGCTGCTCATAAGAACTCCGCGGGAATCACATCACATGCTTGAGGGCGGTATTGTCGTTACCCACTTTTTTATACGAGTCCCAGTTCCAGTGACGCTGATGCAACGCTGAATGATGGATTTTCCTTACCATGTCACTTTAAGACTCCCAAGATATGAGGTTTGTGCATGCCTTTAGAATCAGCAGTAGTCCCATGCCAGATTCGGTAATGCTTCTGACTTGTTTTCCAAAGCTGATCAAAACAGTGTCCAGAATAAAAAAGAGTTTGAATATTCAAAAGTTCAGGGTCTACAACGAATTATCTTTTCATTTTCAGGCATTTAGGGGTTTTTACAAGTGCGAATTACTGGACCACAACCAAAACGATACTTACGGTAGTGCCTTCACTTTGTGAACTTGCATCTGTTGGGAGGTGCTTCGAGTACTTCTAGGAGAGATTTTCTAGACGATTAAGGATAGAATTAGATTGCGAAATCCAGACCTTTTCAATAATTTTAGTGAACATCTTAATAATTTCTGATAAGAAACCTTGAGACAAGTTAATAGATTCCCCATCGCATATTTATCTAGAAAATAACCATCTGATGACAATTTGTGGCCTAATAATGTTGTTTGTGTGATTACTGACCCTGTGTAGCATTTCACATAAAAAAAGAAAAAAACAGATGTGCAAATATCCTTTAAGGCATTCTACAGGATGTGTCTCAAAAAACTATCAACTATCCGTGACGAATATCGGGAATGAAAATCTCAAAATAAGCATCCACAAGCAAGCAAAATACCTCAGGGGTGTTGTTTTTCTGTCCATGGCGCAATAAATGAAGATCGGTCGCTATTCGTTACCTGTTACCTAAGTAGCACGGAAATCTCTCGTTTTTTTATGAAATCCCCGTTTCATATATTGTATGGCTGTACGAGTATTTTTCCCAGGCACACATTTTTTTATGCGCAAAAGAACAATAAAAAAAGAAGGTCCATTATAAGAAACCGCTAGGCTGCCCTCTTTATTCGGCCACTATTTCGATTGAGTGGATGAGGATGTTGATACCGCTACAAGGATCTTCTCATATATCAAACTACATGCAAACAGTGTAAGCGGGCATTTTGCGTTCGTGATTGAAAAGAGCTCAGATTTTATAATAACAATAAGAGGGCGTTTTTTTTTTCTTCGTTCCTTTTTTTCGGAGGTCCTTCTAATTACGCTCCCACTAGGGCATTCATCAAAATTCTACAGCGTGTCTTCGGTTACGCATAACGGGACTAATGATCTAATGCTTGAGATGAAATATAAGTGGGATACGAACGCGATGGATATACTGCATCACTTGTCTTCAGAAATTGTGTAGACTGATGGCCGGTGTAGATGAAATAGAGTGGTCTTTGTTTAGATACAATTTTTTTATATGAAGAACAGAGAACAGTTAGGAATTCAAGGGGATGTAGAGTGCACAAGCAATTTTCTACTGCGATTCAAACTACTCGTACAAATAGTTACTTGGTCTTCGTTATGTCTTACTATACACAAAGTATCTGCTGACTCTATGAGGCTCAATTTTACGACTAAAGTACCTAAATTATTTTTCTATAATTTCCCAAAATGATCATCTCTCAAAAAAGAGTATCGCGCGCCCAAAAAATGTATCCATCTATCAAATAATTGAAGGACAAACCATAAGAAATTGGATAGATTATCCTGTAAGATAAATTTTCCTTTAATGAATCACTTCTTTGTAACTCAGATTTCATATCACGGATTTCCTTTTTCACATTCCTACACTAACATGTGTGTTACAAATTCCCCGTGCGTTTCAAATTAGAAACACATGTCCCTTACCGGAAGCGCGGTGGTCAGAAAATAGTCACAAATGACCTCAACTACGAGTAACATCCTGAAGAATGAAAGAAAAAAAAAACATTGAAGAACCTAAACAAGTGTTCGGTTGCAACAAGTTACGCCTGTGATGCTGTGTTATCGGGAGGAAGATGTTTACAAAACACATCCTTTGAAAACATGTAGTACCTACATTTTTCACAAAATAACATTTCCTACCTGCGAATGCGGAAAACTGGCAGAATGAAAAGGGAAAAGGGCATCACACAAAACCAATTAGCAGTGATTTCATGCACAGCAAAGATTTACTTCTTGTGGTCAGATGTATCCTTTGGTGCAATTGTGCGGTTTTGTCTTTCTTCAGTTAACAATAAAAATTATCTTGTGATTGTAGCACCTATCACTATTTATGCATTCTATTTGATTCTTTCACTCTTCTTTTAAACGAAAATCATTGATCTTTGTTTTGATCCTTGCCGTCTAATTTCAGTCAACTGAAAGGATGTGAAGAATCAAACTTTTTTGATGGTTGCCTTTTGAAAATTAATATGTACCTTAGCGTTAAAAACATCCTTTTCTACATCCAAAGCAGTTTGTCAAAATGTGTCAAGGATGTTCGTAAAGGGACTCATTTGGATGCTGCCAATATGCAGATATACTGTAAGTACATGCAATGTAGATTGTACGATAAATAGGCTCTCACTTATTGACTACATATCAACTGGGCAACGATAGTTAGCTTATAGCCTAGGCTTTCTCACACACTTTATTACATAGCGTAGCCTTTCTGATGTTGTGAAGGACACTTGGACAGAAAGTGCAGGAATGTTTCTTCTTCTTTCTTGTCTCTGCAATTCCTGCAGAAGTCCTTGTGGGGGATGCCCAACCTTGGAACATGCCTGCCTATAGTACAATGTTATGTTATTACATTGGTTAGTGTAGCCTAACGATGTGGCTTGGCTCCATCTATAGTTGCGGCTACAGGACTCTGAACTCGAACAGTTTTTGAATTTTGAACTAAAAACAGTTTTTAATCGAATCATACAAGAATTTATAATTTTGCCTTCCACAACGGCGTTGTAAAATAGTAAAGTTGCCAATTAAACAGCTGAAAACACATCTGACAATAGACTACTATGCGGGAGTGTCAACGATAGCAACCTAATATCATCTTTCCCGAAAAAAAAAAGACCAGACTCCTTCATAACAATAATGCAGCAGTGCCTTGAAGAAGGAACCTTTCCCGAAAAATGGAATACGCAGCATTTGGTCCTACTGCCAAAAGGAAAGAAGCCCCCAGGAGAACCATCATCCTATAGCCCAATAAGACTATTAGACACCATGCGAAAGATCCTCGAGAAGAAGCACGATCTACTGTTGATGCCATAAGAGCGGTAGTTGATATCGCCAAAGGTGCCATCGAAGGAGAAAGATGGCTCTACGGCACAAAGGAGTATTGTGCAGTAGTAACGCTGGACGTTAAAAACGCATTTAACTCTGCGAACTGGTCGTTTATTAGAAGGTCACTTGCCAGGATGGATACGCCATATTACCTGCTACGGAAAGTGACGAACTACTTCAACAACAGGAAGCTGAGGTACAATACCGATGAAGGGGTAAAATACTACAACGTAACTGCGGGAGTTCCACAGGGATCGGTTTTGGGGCCACTATTGTGGAACATAATGTACGACGGAGTCCTACGATTAGCGCTACCTGGGGGAGTAACGATAATTGAATTCGCCGATGACATTGCTAAACAGATCCGTGCAGTAGAATCAGCTACAAATGAAGCAATTGCCCGGATAAAAGATTGGGTAATATCCGCCGGACTAGAACTAGCTGACCATAAAACAGAAGCTGTTCTTATACCCAGCCGGAAAGCCGTCGAATTTGCCAACTTTCAGGTTGGTAACCAAACCATCAGGTCGAAAGAGGCAGTTGAATACATTGGAGTAATGCTGGACAACAGGCTACGGTTTAAAACGCATGTTGATTTTGTTACCAAAAAAGCATCGTAAATGCAGGGAGCTCTCTCGCGTATCATGCCTAACATCGGCGGACCTGGATACGCTCGAAGGATTCTACTCTCTAGAGTTATCACCTCAGTTCTGTTATATGCCGCCCCAGTCTGGGCGGAGGCATTGAGGACGAAGGAAACCAAAAGGAGACTATCGTCAACATACAGACTCTGTGCGCTACGGACAATCAGTGGCTTTCGAACCATCTCTGACGAAGCTGCATTTGTCATAGCTGGAATGGTCCCCATCGATATTCTCGCAGATGAAATGCTGAGGATATATAACAGAAGAGTATTGAGTCATCACGACGCCACTGGTATCAAGGTGATAAAAATTGAAGAAAGGGCAGAGTCAGCAGCTATGTGGTAAGCTCGTTGGGCTAATACAACAAAAGGCAGATGGACATACAAACTTATACCGACAATCCAAGATTGGATAAGTCGAAAGCATGGAGAATCCAACTACCATCTAACGCCGTTCCTGTCTGGCCACGATGGCTACTGCAAATATATACATCGATTTGGACACGACAACTCACCATCCTGCCCGGAATGCCCAGGTGAAGATGAGGATACGGAGCACGCAGTGTTTTACTGCACACGTTTCACGGCATGGAGAATTACTCCTCGACCATATGTTATGGTCGGAAGAGAATTGGATGGCAATATGTTCCTTCGTAACAACTCTACAAAAAGAGCTGCGGAGAATAGAAAAGCTAAGAAGAGCAACTGAAGCAGCGGGAGAAGCTGACACAAGATTCATAGCTTAAACTGCTAACCAGCCCCGCGAAGTAATACCTAACGGCAGTCCCGCGGGGAGAGTGGTTGAAGTGTGTGGGGTGTGTGTTTAGTACGTAGGCGTATTCCTGGCATCGATTACTCAGGTTTGCGAATTGTGCATGCTAGTAGCACTCGGGCTATTAGTATCTATGAAGATTACACATCCCTGGCGCAATCCAAAAAAAAAAAAACAAAAAAAACTTCTTTCCCGAACAACATTCCCATAAATGCAAACACTTCACATCGCCACAGATATTTCCAAATCTGCAATCTTAATAGACTTCAATGCAAAGAAAACCCAACGAGCGTTCTCAGTTTTCTGACAGTGTAAGGGTGTTTTCGGCAAGACATGGGCTTATAACTAAAAATGCTGCTATGGATTTACATGGAAATGATTCGATGACTTTGCGCGACACTTATCTTTTGACTTTCGTCTTATGATACCAGAACTTTAACTACTTCGTAAATTTAAAGTTGATCCTCTTCACGCTCAGGACTGGATTTATTCTGAATCTGAGCCAGGAAGGAATTGCCGTCGAATTTTCACCGATGGCTCCAAAACCAATCAAGGGTCTGGCTGATGGTGTCTTCATTGAGGACTTATGAGACTTATGCAATTCTAATGGCTTTAACAAGTTATTGGTGTTCTTAAGGGCCATTTTACTTTTACCAAGCACCTTCATCTCGGTTCCTACCTTCAATTCAATCATCTTTATAACACTCTCTACCAGCGGCACCTAATTAACGCGAAAGCAAATCTTATAAACGACCCTAAGTCATTTTTTCAATTCGTCAACTATAAAAAAAATCTGACGGTTACCATCCGTCCCTCTCTTTTGAAAACATATCCTCAACTAATCCGCAAACCATTGCCAACTTTTTTGCCATCTATTTTAATCAATCAACAATCATCAACAATCCTTCGACGACAACTCTTTTGAACCAGACCCCTCTTACTTCACTCACCTTCTTAACTTCTCCGTTGACCCTTTCTGTCCTTGCCTTTTGATCCTGCTGTAATTCAAAATAAACTACAAAATCTTAGGGATGAATTCTCACCCAGCCCAGATGGTCTCCCTGCCATTTTTCTTAAAAAATGCTCTTCCATTCTCTCCCTCCCCCTCTCTCATCTCTTCCGTTTGTCTCTAACACTAGGAGAATTCCCACAGATTTGGAAGATCTCTTTCCTCACAAAAAGGGATCAAAGAACGAAGTAACAAACTATCGCCCCATTGCTAAACTTTCTCATCTACCCAAACTTTTCGAAAGTATTTTATACGAAGCCTTAAGCTTTCAGTGCAAGTCTCTTATCTCTCCCACCCAACACGGCTTTCTGAAAGGTAGATCAACTACCACTAACTTAGTCGAATTCGTGTCTTTCGCCCTGTCTGCCTTAGAGAATGGCAAAGAAGTCGACGTTATTGCTACTGATTTTAGTAAGGCTTTTGATAAGATATCTCATAACTTAATCCTCTTCAAATTGTCTGCCCTCGGTTTCGAACCCATATTGTTAAAATGGATATCTTCTTACCTGGAAAACCGTTCTTACAGAGTACTCCCTTCTTGGCCACCTCTGGTGTTCCGCAAGGCAGCTATCTAGGTCCCCTTCTCTTCATTCTAACCATAAACGATGTCGAGAGGGTTATTAAACACTCTTCCCTCTCTCTGTACGCTGATGATACCAAATTTTTCAAAGCTATCTCTTCACCACATGACTACTGTCTCCTTCAACAAGACCTTGATAGTTTTTCGAATTGGTGCCTACAAAATCGCTTAGAGCTCAATATCGCCAAATGTCAATCCATTACCTTATCACGTAAGCACCACGTGTCCTCCGCCCGCCTTTACCTTCTCCATGGTCAACCTATATCCATCGTTCAATCTCTCCGCGATCTTGGTATATTGTACGATAGGGAACTAAATTTCCGTTCACATATTGATGAGATAACCTTGATAGTTTTTCGAATTGGTGCCTACAAAATCGCTTAGAGCTCAATATCGCCAAATGTCAATCCATTACCTTATCACGTAAGCACCACGTGTCCTCCGCCCGCCTTTACCTTCTCCATGGTCAACCTATATCCATCGTTCAATCTCTCCGCGATCTTGGTATATTGTACGATAGGGAACTAAATTTCCGTTCACATATTGATGAGATAACCTTGATAGTTTTTCGAATTGGTGCCTACAAAATCGCTTAGAGCTCAATATCGCCAAATGTCAATCCATTACCTTATCACGTAAGCACCACGTGTCCTCCGTCCGCCTTTACCTTCTCCATGGTCAACCTATATCCATCGTTCAATCTCTCCGCGATCTTGGTATATTGTACGATAGGGAACTAAATTTCCGTTCACATATTGATGAGATAACCTTGATAGTTTTTCGAATTGGTGCCTACAAAATCGCTTAGAGCTCAATATCGCCAAATGTCAATCCATTACCTTATCACGTAAGCACCACGTGTCCTCCGCCCGCCTTTACCTTCTCCATGGTCAACCTATATCCATCGTTCAATCTCTCCGCGATCTTGGTATATTGTACGATAGGGAACT
Organism: Pocota personata; assembly: GCA_963082735.1. Lineage (NCBI taxonomy): Eukaryota > Metazoa > Arthropoda > Insecta > Diptera > Syrphidae > Pocota > Pocota personata. Next base: position 59,413,697 of record OY720430.1, read on the forward strand.
AAATTTCCGTTCACATATTGATGAGATAATTCGTAAAGCTAACTCATCTCTTGGCTTTGTCAAACGATGGTCCAAAGAATTCTCCGACCCTTACGTGACCAGATCCCTCTACATTACCATTGTGCGCCCCATCGTTGCATACGCCAGTCAAGCGTGGTCACCCTTTCAGCAAGTTCATGTGACCAGAATCGAAAATGTTTAACGTCGATTTCTTCGATTTGCCCTTCGAGGTCTTCCTTGGAACGATCCATTTATCTTGCTTCCCTATCAAGACCGCCTCAACCTCATCAACCTGAGTACTCTAGAGAAACACAGAGATGTTGCAGACATTCTTTTCATTCATCGACTTCTTTCAGGCTCTGTCGATTGCCCATCTCTTTATAATTCAATTTTCTTCAATACCAACCCACGAAATTTACGATGCCCTCGTCTTTTCTATCTACCGTCCCACCGCACTTCATATGGATCTAATGAACCAATTTCCCGTATGCTGCGAAAAGTGAACTTAAACCTCACCCAGTTTGATTTTAACCTCAGCACTCCCTGCCTCAAAACCGAACTCCTTCACCATTCTCCTTACCTTTAACTCTTAGTTTTAAGTTTTAGGTTTAACTTTTAGCCTTAAGTTAGTTGTAGCTTGTAATAAGCCAAATAAATGGGGGCTTTCGTCCCCACCAAAATTAATATGCTAGGCTTAAGCGACATCACTTTAGTGTTCAGTCTCGATAATGACACAGACGCCATGCTCTAAAGTATGTATTTAACATTTCAATGTCGTTTTTCAAAATACTTTCGGTTACTGTGATATTTTGGTGTTGGGTAGCTGTACATCGGCATATGAAAACTTTCTTAACAAAGTTGGTGGTATACTTACTTACTTAGGTCCTTTAACCCCTCGGGGGGCATAGGGCGTCAACCACGCTTGCGCACCATTTTGTTTGTACTTCTGCAACGCGTTTGAGCTGCCTCCAACTCATTCCTAGAGAGCTCGATTCCTCCTCAACTGTTCTGCGCCATGTTTGCCTAGGGCGTCCCACTATTCTGCCTGTTTGGGTGAGCGGATTCCACTGCATGGCGTATTTCGCAATGGAGTTGTCTTCGCGCCGTAGGGTGTGTCCAATCCACTGCCACTTTCTCCTTCGTATAGTAATGTTTATAGGTTCTTGGCCCGTTCTCACATAAAGCTGTTCATTGGAGATCCAGGAGAAGACTTGCAGCCTGCGTGTGTTAATGGTGTCCACCTTCCAGGTACCGATTCTACGTTAGAGCGGAACAGTCGCAGCTTGGTTCTTAAGCCGATAACATTAATTTTCCAGATTGTGGATAGCATACCGAACGCAGCTTTAGCCTTTCCTATTCTACTGCATACGTCCAATTGAGTGCCACCGCGGTTAGCCGAGACCACACTTCCTAAATATAGAAAGTTAAAAGTACGTGGTATGTCGTAGATATATAGATTGATCAGGGTTGGTGCAAATACCGTGTCATTCAGGAAGATTTGGTGTTTTGTGGAAGTTCTCCCGTCTCTAATATTTTCGAGAATAATGACAACAGCTATCGACGGGTATTGCAAACAGGGCCTGGTTCAGGAATTCTGGATACATATTGTCGAAACGAGCTGCTGTACCAATCTTCGCTGAAGCCATGGTGGTTACAATTTCATCGGTTTTGATTGGCTTGGAATACTGAGCTGTTTCTGGGATCCTTAATTTTAACCACTATAAATCCCGCTTAATTTTAATCGTGTGCCGTTTGCCTGATCGTGTTCAAGACATTTTTTCAGTATGGTTGGCAAAATCGTTGAGATTTATTGGTTCTTTTTGGCTTGAGTGAGGAATGTCAAAGCCTCCCATCGCATTTTGCCACTTATCCAGGCGACTTTTGTCAAATGACCTGGGTAGTTTATACGCAATTTTCCTCAAACTCCTTGTGTAATTGAGTGCTCTTTGCGTTCTATCCAGGGATGTATTCTTTCCTGTATCCGCGTGGAGTGAGGTTTTTAGCAATAGATAAGAGATGCCCAGAATAGCGTTGTATGTCTTAGGCGGGTTAAAATGGATGTAGCTGTCTAATTGCTTGGAGAACTGTTCTCAAGCAGCTTTGTAGAAGTTCCAGCGGGGACTAGGTACGGAATTGATGAGTGGAACTTGAATGAAGGGCGAACGGTTGGATGCTGCTTTTCAAGGTTGTAGATTGCACAGGTCAGGATTGTAGTCGCAACGCCATCGTCTTGAGTGGAATGTCCCTCGATCCTTAGCATCGAAGATTAGATAGATATTCTTGGTATCCGCCCAGTCGGCTAGTGCTACGCCATTTCTGTCGTTCACCGCATATTTCCAGAGGTTACGATGGCTATCAAAATAGCCAATATACGAGTACATAGTGCATTGGTTGTGTGTGTGCAGAACATTACTCGTCCATAGTGAAGCTAAAGGTTTGTACAAGTTAACGATGTTTAGACCAGCAACGTTGACGGTGATCGTATGGACGTTATCTTCAGAGTCCTCATCTGCCAGCTGAATATTAGACAACTTATTTCGAACGAATGTGGTTGACCCGTAGATAAGATGATATGTTGCGCCGATCAGAGAGTAGCCTTGAATATTACATACCTCGGGATTTACGGCTCATGTGTGTTATATCGTGTTTCTCTTGAATGACAGCTACGTCGATTTCGTGGTCTTTTAAAAGCTTAGACGCTTTTTGATTTGCTGATGCCTTCGATGCTTCATTGACGTGTTCGGACTGATGGTTCGAAAAGCCTCGTTAATTGGTGCTTAGTAGTGCCGGTTGGTTGAAGGGTTATATTACTTCAAATGTAGTTCATGTTTTTCATTCTTCTTTCAATTTTTCAAATGCTCTTTTTCTCTTTTTCTTGTTAATGGTTGCCAGGAGAAACATTTATGTTGTTGTGTTTGGTATCCAATATCGTACGCTATTGAGTATTATTCAGGTTGTACCACGTGGATGCAGTGTAATCTGCAACCAACGAACTTTGTAAGCTGCACTAAGTTGTGGATGTAGTACAAAAAGTAAAGGCCTGACGACTACATTGGCTCCGTCACATGATGATCTTCGAGATGACTAGGACCAGGTGGCGTCTCAGCAGACAGCCTACGAAGCATCGTTTTCCTATCAATAGAATTAAGTGACTAATGTCAATGAAAGAATCACCCCCAGCCCTGCTTACATGTAAGTAGATACAATTCAGAGTATCTCTTATCGACGGGGTCGTTTGTGTTTTTGGTTATTCTTTCTATAGATCAGCGATTTTTCTTTTATTGTTTTTAGCAAGGAAGTGCTCCCACTTTCGTACGAAACCTTAAATCACATCAAAATTATTTATTTCCTAAATAAATCCCTAGCCAGGATACATAGATACTCTTGGCAACTCGTATGTAGTTAGTAAAATTAGTTTCATGCAAAATGGCTGGTTGTTGTGGGTGAGTGATGTAAGAGAACGGCACTATATATTTATCCTAGTGTGGTGAATTTTTACTCATATGAACATGAACACCACTGCCATTCATTTTACCGTCTTTGCAGCTGCACCGTCACCACAATACTGTAGTACAAGCGCGCGCAACACTCGTCACGTTTTCCGACATCATGCCGGAATTTGTCCAAAGTGATAGGCATCACATTGTTTTAATTTTGCTTTCCGAAAAATCATGTTCCTACAGTTGCCGCTGACGAAAATCAAATTCAGTAGCACACTGACATTTTGCATCCGTATGACTGGTGCTGTTGCACTTGTGAAAGCATATTCTCTCCAGTCGGCTCCAAGCCCCCTCTCGGTACTTCTCGATTTACCGGGATTGATAACAAATTTACTACTAAAACAGTCCACCTGTCAGCCAAGAGCCTTAACACATTCACAGATGACTTGGAGGCGCGTAGATACTCCCCCTGAAAGATTCATAAATACGAATGCAACCTTGTCGTTAGCGGCAACACAGAGCTCCTGGATTTTCACATGGGGTCAACATTTTGTCATGACACATCTCGGTGATAGAAGGCGATGATATAAATAACCCGTAACCATTCATGCATCCGAACCGTCCGGTACGCGAGCATGCAGTAGATACCATGCTCTAGTAGCTTCATGTGCTAGTATAGATGCAGGTTCATTCTGGCCGTGTCGCTTCGTCCATTGCATGATGAGTGAGGTAACAAATGAAATTTGATTGCGCAATGGACCCAGCTCTGGACTCTGAAGTGGACTATCGTTATTCCAGCCAAGCAACAATGGAAAACAAACACGATGACGACGAACGGTGGTCGATGGACTATGGACGAAAAAAAAAAAGTGCCCAACTTGTGTGAACTTCTTGGCTCGCCTAGTGCATTCGGTTGGTGGGTTATTTGCGGTCCCTTTTAGCGAATGAATCTCGAATTGTTCCCATGTGCCCAGGCACACTATAGTCGTTCTGTTTATTTTGCCGAAATGGTTTTCCGCTTCTTTGGTCTTTTTTATCAAAAGTCAAAATCTCGGGTGGCTATGAAACGTGATGCAGTAGGAAATAACGACGACGACGACGACGGCGACGACGAAGATGAGACCTGCTTGAAAGCACTCTGAGGATGAGTGATATTTAAAAACAAAGCTAGGATCAGTGTCAGCCAAATTAAAGAACAGCGGCCTAGAGACTGGTTTGCGCGCATCTACCAAGCCTAGAAAATCGGGGTGCCGGGGATAAATGTCTGGTGTAATGAGAAGGGGAGGTAGCAAAGAGGAGCTCCCAATTGCTAAGCAATTTTGGAAATAATTGGCGTCACACATTGGGAATTAGAGCGTGGGCCGGAAAGTGAGGATCGCTCCAAAATTATTGGCGCATAGTTGCGCATTATGGCTGCCTGACATGTGAAGGAATCAGATTTTAATTTTTCGATTTTTCGATTCAATCTGCGGCATGAATCTTGGGAACATGACTTCCGCAGTTGTCAAATCAACACAATCACCGGCAGGCAGGCAGACAGCAATATACGGAACAGAGTTTTGAGAAGGAATAGCATCCATAGCGTCACGGAATGAAAATCACTTTCCGGGGCATCCGAATCGTTTTGTGTGAAGGCAATAGGTGCCATCGCCCATTAAGTGGTAGCCTCTTTGCTGACGACTGATTGTGGACGAGGGTATATTTATTGAATAATTAGCCTTTGTGTGTATGCAGTGATCATCAGAGTCGATTGCGGATTGAAACAACTTAATTGTGGATGCAAATATGTATAATAAGACAGTCGGGTCAACGTTTGTTCTATTGTGTGAATAGCAATTGTTTACGAGTATATGTTATCCCAAAGGCGAAAGGTGATAAGGATGCAACGTGCAGTGAAAATTTGATGTTACACATGCCTAAATGGAGTAGGATTCGGAAGGAGTATCAGCAAACTAGCCGGACTTTCTTAGATCCAATGAACATAAAGTTGTGCACTCCTGAGTACAGAAATTGTCAGTAGAACACAGAAGTATGAGCATACGATCAGTACTCGTATCTTTAATATAAAGATACTTTTCAAGGGTTGTTGCAGTTGAATAAAACAAACTTTTGGATATTGTCAGTAGAGCTCGTCGGGGTTTTGTTCTTTCTGACTACAGTCGCTCGAAACACCGGGAACAGCGCAATTGGATGCGATAGCATTTACAACCGAAAATTTTAAATAGTTCTGCTCTTTACGGCTGATAGCTATCTATCTACTTATAGACCAAGATCAAAATACACAAACCACAATCCGTAAAAATGCCTCCAAAATGTTGTCTTTCCGAGGGCTACAGAGGCCCTAGAGTGACTTACAGAGCTGATTTTTAATTTTTGAAAAACAATGTGTTTCAAAGTTTACGCAATATACAGGGTGAGTAACAATGAATGCCAGCTTTTGTTAATAGTTGATTCGGAAATATATTATTATACATATGTTCTGGCACAATAAGGCTTTTATGAAGCGAAACAAAAGTAGGTAAGTAAGTCATGGGCAGCTAAACAGCTAACACATCACGGGCAACATCAGTAAAATGGACCTATAGTCCGCCCAATCGTGGTGTCCACACGCATTGTCCTTCAGGTGTAGTAAATTCCGGCGACAAACAAAAGTATCAAATTCGTTACGCTATGTAAAAAGATGATTATGATTGACGAGATGCGGAAGAACTTCGGAAGCTAATCAGAATGTACAAGAAGCAGGAAGATTCAAAATTTAGATTTGTTTTTGACATTATGTACGATCAATCCAATTGCGCCAATAATTGTACAGCATCATTCGAGGCGACGAATGCCTTACGCAGGTTCTGTAATCCAAGATTCCAAGTTAAAAAACACTGGTAGCTGGCCGAGTACAAACGAAGATCCTCAAAGCACTTAGATGCAGACATCTCATCTTGTGATATTTTCTCGAATAGGTAGTCAAACCTCTTCACCCACGTCATAATCCTCTTGTATTGGGCAATATATTAATCTAAACACATCATCCCCCTCAATAGCCAGCAGTTCCCGAAGTAGATGTGCAATCAGGTCAGACAGTTTACCTGCTTCATTGCGATCGTTGTATCTTATTCCAGGCGAAGATAATGGGAATCAAGAAGTCTTGCCTTGGCTGAAATGCAATTTATGGAATTAGCAGTTTCACTAACAGCCAGGCTGCAATTTAATTTTTGGAATAGATCCCCTCCCCTGAAAGGCCTCTCTAGATGTCGTGTCGCCAATTCAACTGCACCTTCACCTAAGCTGGGCATCCGAACATAGGTACATATATATTTTTCAGTCTGGGGGTTTACCCTAGGTCTAGACAAATCTCAGATATATTGAGCAGCAGAAGGAGGATCTGAACATGCATAACCTGGATTATAATCGGCATAGCAGTTTAGTTTCGCTTTTAAAAAAGCACTGTAACAGACTTGGCCTTGTGGTAATGGCCACGGTATTGGCTTTATTTCCAGCATTGCATACGCTCCAATAAAGCGTAATATGGAAGTCCAATTTTCGACAACTTTCTCGAGCAGCTGGGGCCGTATATCGGCAATAACGCGGCGAATGTTGGCTTCCAAGTCGTTCACCGTCTCTGGTTTATCGGCATAGACTAAAGACTTCACATATCCTCACAGAAAATAATCAAAAGGTGCTAAATCACAAGATCTTGGAGGCTAATTCAGAGGTACATCCAGGGAAATTTTGCACTTATCGAATGTTTCCTTAAATAAATTGATTGTGGAGCACGCTGTGGGCATGTTGCGCCATCTCTTTGAAACCATACTACGAAAAAATCAGTAATCATAGATCTATAGTGCTCTCCATTACCTGTAACGTTCTGGCCGGTTCAACTTTTGAAGAAATATGTACCAAGTATTCCACCAGCTCATAAACCACACCAAACAGTGACTTTTTGTAACGTCATCTCAATAATGGCCTATGGATTTTGTTCACTCCAAATTCAGCAATTTTGCTTGTTGACGTAGCCATTCAATCAAAAATTAGCCTCATCGCTGAACAAAATTTTATGGTGAAAATGAGGATCAAGAGCAAACTCGTTTTCGGCCCAAACGTACGGCGCACACGATGGTCAAGCAGCTTCAATTCTTGCACGAGCTGGATCTTGTAAGCTCCATGGATCTATGTCAGCTAAATCGTCCATAAAATTCATGGACACAGCTCCAATTTCTTTGCATGATGACGAATCGACTCATTCGGGTCCTCCTCAATACTACGCTCCACGGCAACAACAGCTTCTTAAGTGCACTCTGTACGACGTCTCTGTGGATGCGTATTATGAATTATAGTATGCATGGTGTGAAAACGATGAACGATTATATCGGCCGTAGCACACGGTAATTTTCGCGAACTGAACCACGAATTGCGAAATTAATTTTCACAATTTGCAAGCGTTGTTATGGCGTAAGTCTATTCATGGTGAAATGGCAAAGCAAACTTACCACAAATTAGCTGTCAGCTGTCAAATTGGCTGTAGCTGGAGAAAGTGTTGCCAATTCGAAACACAAATCTCTACCAAAACAAAAAAAAAAAACACGCTTTACAAGCAATCTTGTTGGGAACTGGGACCTACGCATGATGTATATTGGAGAAACCCAGATAGTTGGTTATGTTGGCTGCAGTCAATTATGAAAAACTTATACCCTTCAGAGCACTTGAGTGAATTTTTCTATCGGCTAAAACGTTAGCAGCTTAGCTGGACCTTATGAGTAAGAACTAATTTGAAAGTGAATGTAGAGTATCAGTGTCACTCTCTAATAAAAAAAAAACTACATATGTAGCTGGAAAAAAGCTCCTTTCTATAGTCTTTGAACCGAGCCTTATTTCCAATGACAACGGTTAACCAACACCACACGTACACCCAATGTCAAACAGCTGCCGAATCAATAAAAACAAAACAAAACGTTTGGCCAACACCGGCTACTTTATATGATACTCGTAGAATGTGATTGTACTATCAGAAGCAACGTTTAAGACATGTTCCATTCACCTTATTCCATTAGCTCACCTACTATTTTTTTGTTTGTTTGTTTGTTTGTCCTGACTACCATTTAACCAAGAAAAACAAATATCTAAAAAAAGCGACGAAAGCAATAATAACAAAGTTCAACACGAATTACTACCAAATTTGCAAACGTCTTGGCAATTCATCTCTGTCCATGGGCACTGCTGCGGAGGAATGGTCTGGTGTTTGCCCGCTCCTAGTCGCGCAACTGGTTGCCCCGGCCCTCTTCACGATACATGGTAGGTATATTCCCCGAAAGCTGGCCATATGTTTTGTAAATAACTCACGACCATTAAAGATGTGTTCATGCCGAGATTTGTGTGATCTGCTGCAATGCAGTACACTGTTTTGTTCCATTCGATTTAGAGTTGAATCTTCTTCTTCCACTTCACTCATCGTGAAGTTCCTTTCTCCGCCTGTTTACGAGTACTTGATGTTAGTATGATTTTTTTTTTTATTATTTAGACCTAAAGTCATTAAGTTATGCTCTGGTTTTAGATGTGTCCTTGTTTTGAAGAAGACATTCGTGTTCATTAACTCATTCTGGCGTTATTAGGCAACAATTTGAAATTAAACTTAACCGTCTAACTATCTAACTGTCAGCTACTAGTTTAAGTATGTAGTTTGTCAATTACATCACTACTCCACTTTATACAATTACATATGGACTGAGATCAAAGGAAGAGACAAAAGACGCTACTCGTAGATACATCCACAAATTGAGGCAGAACTACGATATCATTTGAATGCCAATTTTTCGGCAGTTTTGAATGACACAATGATTTGTCGACATAAAATACGAAAGCCGAGGAGTTACTTACTTCACTTTGGATGGCGCCACAGTTCGGGGTAGAGCATGGCCTCAGCTAGCAAACCTCAGAAGCCTGCTCGATCTTTCGCTATTTGTCTCTAGTTTCGCACGCCAAGTTGGCTGATGTCCCATTCCAACTGTTTTTTTTTTTTGTTGCACCAAAGGGTCTTCATAGATACAACTGACATGCAAACCTGAATGATCGACGCCAGGAATATGTCTACTTAACCATACCCTGCACACTTCGAACCACTCTCCTCGTGGGACACTCTTACTTCGCGGGGCTGGTTAGCAATTTATGCTCTCCTTTCCCAGTTTGCTGTTTCAAAAATTTGTTCAGCGTTTGACGTTCTTTGCTCCATGAGAGATGTCGTCTGAGCTTCTCGCTGTTGCTTTTACTGACTCTTTCCAACCGCCGAAGTTGCTTCATGATTATTGCTGTAACCTGTTTCCCATATTGTACCGCATCCCGTATTGTACTCGATGCTATCATGAAGTTTACAATATTCTCTGGAGTTGGTGTTTCTCCAATTCTTTCCTCTAGTTCTCTGCGCTCAAAACGTGGGCACTGACAAAAATACATGCTTCGCATCTTCTCCGGCCTGTTCGCAATTTAAACCGGCGGGAGATTCATTGAGCCCGAACCGGGTCAGATACACTCAAAGTAGACAGGTCCGGTTAGGAGCTGGCTGAGATCCATCTTCCCATCGAAGACTGGTTCCATCCGCTGTCTTTCTTCCAACTTGATATCTTTAACTGAAACTTGGGGTCCTGAATGAATTTTTGCATCGTACTCGTAGGTCCTTTGTGTCTATATTTCTTCCAGGTGTTTCGCCGCCACAAAGTCTATAATTTTTGTCTCATTTGGGATCCCAAACCTTAGAACCCTATCATACATAATGTTCCACAGAATAGGTCCTAGTACCGTCACCGTTTCTCCAGTTTGCAGAGTTGAGCACCATATTTTTTTGAACCTCCTCTCCATCTTTTACCCTGGAATAGCTTCTTCCAAGGTTGTGGTTACCCTTCATATATCATCTACTGTAGAACAAGCTTTTCTAAATCTATACTGTTGGTTTGAGAGTCCCCTGGCTTCATCAATTGCAAACCTCCAGTAGGTTGCATATGATTCGCTCCAATATTTTACCCATTGTGTCTAACAGGCATACGGGACGATACAACGAGGGCTCATCTAGTGGTTTGTTTCCTTTAGGCAGCAGCTCTAGACGTTGCTTTTTCCATTGGTCTGGAATAACCCCTTCTTTTAAACACAATACAGATCTGAAAATGGGTCTGTGTTTATTTTGATGGCTAGCTTAAGGGCCTTAGGTGGTTCTATTGCTCAGTTACTGTTTACGGTGGAAATAGTCCCGACACCATTTTTTACATAAGGAGATGGCAGGAGGGCGAGGGTACCCTAGTGACTTTGAGTTTTGCCATGACTATCCTGTAGGCGGTACCCCAAGAATTTACGTCTGCTTGTTTGCAAAGTTCCTTAAAGCGGTTGCTCTTGCTTCTCCGAATGGGTAGTTTTAGGTCCTAAGCCTATTTTTGTATTGCACTTGCAGGTCCTGATGGGTAATCCTCTGGATCGCTGGAATAATCATCTCGCTCTATGACACTTGCTGCGTAGCTTTGCTATCTCTTGGTACCACCAGTATACTGGTCGCCGATGATTTGTTGACGTCTTTCGGATCATGGATGCGTCGCAAGCCCTAGTTACACGTACTTGTTTAGCAACATCAGTGGCCATAGTGCTTTCTATGGAGGGTGTTCCTGGGTCTCTTTCCTCGACTGCACTTCAAACAGGATGGCCTGGTGGTCGGTGTGGGTATATTGATTAATGACTCTCCACCTTGCATCTCTCGCCGGGGAACTAGTTACAAAGGTGATGACTACTATAGAACCTACGCCGTTTCTTGTAAAAGTGTATTCGCTTCCCGTATTAAGGAGTATTACGTCTAGTGACGTTACGGCTTCTCGCAGACCCTAGACTGCCGTTAGGTATTCTTTCTACGACAGGCGTTTATTGAAAGCACTTTTAAGATTGAGCTCCATACAGTAGTGGTCCAAAGAAGAGAGAATCTAGGCTTCAGCGACAAAGGTGACGTCTATCACCTTCTGTCGGTTTCTAGTAATGAAGCTACGACTGGGTCCTCTATTGTGAGTTACAAGTTTAGTATATATTACAAGACAATAGCAAGTAGACTCACCCTGGTGCTGGTAGTATCGCATTGTCTTGGTATGCTTTATAATAAGGCAGATTGGTGGAACTGGTACATCAGATGCGTGATACCAGCCATTTCTTTTTGAGCAGCTTTACTGCCGGCACGTTCGCTCTGCGGTGATCAAGAGTATATTGGAAAATCAGGGCTTAGATATTCGGATTGGGTTTTTATTTTCATCAGCTGAACATACGAATGGGTTCTGTTAGGTTTGATTATGTAAGGTAGCTGGAGATGAAGGGTGATAACCTCATAACCTTGTTCTCGGTGAGCTTCCGCTTGTTATGGCAGACCGTCTCTACGTTGTTGAACATGTTTTGTTATGTTCGACGGTTTCTGAGCGTTTTGAGATTGTCTGTTGGAGGCATGGGATTGGACACCTTGCAAAGCGGGTTCTGTTGCAACTACGGACTAGGCACCAACCCGGTTCAAAAACCCGACCTGGTTTTATAACCCGGTAGCATGCATATGATCCTCGGTGAAATATGTTTTTTATTGGCTTATTGAACTCTTGTCCTCCTTGATCTTACTTCCCCATGTCTTCTACTTATCCACGGTTCTATGCTGAGGATTAGTTTGTGTATCCACTTACCCTTATGTGAGGCATCCCATCATTATTGCCACACTCTTAGCGATATAATCTTCTAAGTTCTTCTAAAGACGCTGTTTATACGCGATCGATTTTTCTTCACTTTTAATGTATCAGCCCAGATTGGAGATGCGTAGAGCATTATTAAGGTCACAACTCTACCCAGTAATAGTCTCCTGGTGTTTCTTGGGCCCCCAACATTTGGCAACGTTCTCCAAAGCACCGAGTGTACATTCGATGCCTTCTTTGATATGTATTCCATGTAGTTACTAAAGTTTAGCCTGCCGTCTATGATAACGTCGAGATATTTAATGCATCTTTTGGAGATTATTGTATGACTCCTCACCTTGACATTAATGGTCTCTCTAATAAGCAATGCCTCCATTTTGTGTTCTGCCAAGGCTTAACTCTTTGTCTCTAGCCATTGTCTAACAGATGCGATGGTCTCGTTAGCATTTTACCTAGCTCGCCTAAGTATCTTCTCGCCGTAACCACTATAACTATATCGTCGGCAAAGCCTATGATTTGTGCACCATCGTACATTATATTCCTAGAACGGGTCCGAAAACGGAGCCCTGTGGAACGTCAGAGGTTACAGAGTATTCCTTTGTCCCTAATTCCGTTTCGGATAACAGCAAGCTTTGGTGGTAATAGTTGACTACTATTCGCAGGATATCCATATTTGTTAACGCATCCATTATACAGCTCCAGTTTGCTATATTAAACGCGTTTTTCACGTCAAGTATAATCACTCCGCAGTATTTTTTTCGTCACCATCACCAGCTGGTACCCTGTATCGATTGTTTGGCCATGGATATCATATATGATAATGGACATACACTACATTGATTCCGATAGCATTCGGAATCATAAGGGCCTGTGCTAGCTACCAAATTTGTTAACAATCTCATCGCCCGTACTTGAATTAAAGAAGTTCTGATTAACAAAGTCGCCTTTGAGATTTCCCCAGCTGGTATGCTGAAAGCTCTTCAACTTGGCTCCAAAACACATCGATTGTTAAAATTTTTAGTCTCATATATGATGAACATCTTAAGGATGTGGATATTTACTCCTCTCTAGTCGAGGAAACGGAAAGACAAGATATAATTTTCAATAACTATTAAGCTTGTCTCCAATCGAGTTAAGAAGTGAAAGAAAGTCCTACGGTAAACTTCCCTTACGGCAGAGTTTTGTTATTTTTCAATTCCAGACCTCAGTGGCCGATACAATTATTTCGTGAGTTTACACTTTTTTTAGTGTCTCCCCATTCAACGTTCTCCATCGGCGTGGTGGCGCGGCGGTGCTATAGTGTTATATAATGGAGGACCATCCTGAAAGATGATTGCAAGTGCGCAAACACTGCAGACTAAATGTTCACAGTAAACATCGCCCCAGTACGTGATGAAGAAGTCATACCGACCAGCACCTTTTTCATCTTTTTCTTCCTCTTCTCTGGCCCAAATGTATACGAGTATCCCACGTCGATCCACCTGGAAGCATACCCGAGTGTTTGACGTCAATCGTCTCTGTATTGAACACTGTCCCATGGTAGTGGCGACTGAACCATTTGTATCTTTACTGGCCAGAGACGTGAACAGTTTAAATCTCCGAACTCATGCAGTCTCTCTGATGCAATGCAACCACTTCGATCTGTCGCGTCGTCGTCGCCGGCTGGCTAGAGAGCTACACTACTGTCCGATGGTAGTTTGCTTTCCTTACAGCTCCAAACGGAGATATTTCGAAATGACCCGACTCTCTGGGATGACAACAATGATGACCACTTTCAACAGACTATTCGGATGCGCACAGCTAGACAACCACTCGTGGTGCATTAGAGGAAAAATTATTTCTATAAGAATCCCTATGAAAAATGCAGGAATAAAGGTTTACAAGATTTGTTCGTGCTTCTCGTGCATGGAGAGTGCCCCACTCCTCTCGGGTGGTGGTTAGTGAATGCAAGTCAGGGATGCAAACTCTAGATAGCACTTCGGAGCTTGTTGGTTAAGGATGGAACCCCTGGGTACATCAGAGGCTAACGGAATTTGTATTTAGCTATTGGATATTTATGAGTGGAGAGGACATGTTTTGGAAGGAATTCCTTTGCCGATTGAGACTACTACATGACGATGACATGAAAATCATGTCGTCATTTCCGCTCCACATCTGTTGCTGGGTTTCATTGTTGCCACTGAAACAGAAACATTGGATATCGTATATTGTTATGCAAATGAGTTGGTTCGATGGCAAGTGAATTATTGGCCCTTAGCAACCTGTCATGGGGGTTATAAGACAAAAAATAAGCGGGTACATATCGCCCAAATTAATTGTTCAGTAACTACATATATTTCAGAACGGACAGATATGACTTTTGTAATCGCTAGACTAACGCCACCATAGCCGAGGTTGCTAAGACTCTGCATAAATTATTTTTATTCCAAAAGTCATGGGTTCATGGTTGCTAATTGTTAGTTGCCAGAGTTTGAAGATTCTACATTTCTAGCTGCCCATTCTTTCAGCATGGTTCGTCTGAGGAAGAAAAGGAGACCTTCTACAACCAGTTGGGAGCTGTCATTGTGATGGGGGAAATGAATGACAAGGTAGTCTGCGGCAACGAAGGGCTCAAACATTTTATGGGACGGCACGGACTAGGCAAACGCAATGACAACGGCGAAAGATTTGTTGACTTTTGTAACGCAAATCGTCTTGTCATAGGTGGCACTATGTTTGAGCACAAAGCCTGCTATAAAATCAGTTGGGTGTCAACTGACAGGCAAGCAACCTCCAACCAAATTGACCATTTTGCCATCAGTCGCCGTTTTAGAAGTAGTCTCCTAGACGTCCGAAACAGACGAGGTGCCGACATGGGATTGGTACGAGATCACCATCTTATTATAGCTACTCTCCGATTACGCACTGCTACCGTTCGTAGATCTAACGACACAAGAATACCTAGGTTCAACGTAGACCGACTGAGAGTTCCCTCAGTGCGCCAAGAATTAAGGGACCATCTCTCACGTGGAGTGGAAACAATCAGCACCTCCCTGCCCGCCACTATCCAAGACCATTGGTGCGCTGTGAAAACTGTTTTCACATCAGGTGATGATCGGTCGATCGCAGGGAAACCATAGGGCGTGGCTTTCCGAGGATACCTGGAGAAGGATCAACGAACGAAAACAGCTAAGAGCTCGAATTGCAGCAACTCCAGCAGCAGGGAGGATCGAGCTTGAGTCTCTATATCGTATGAAGATGAGAGAAGTACAGACTAGCGTGAGACGTGACAAGCGCAATTACATCAATGCGCTGGCTACGGAAGCAGAAGAAGCAGCGGCGAGGTGCGACAACAGAACCGTTTATAGAATCACTAAAGAGCTTATAGGTGGCCGAAGCTCTACTCAACACCCAATGAAAGGCTTAGACGGTTCGTTGCTAATATCGGATGAGGATCAACTGAGGAGATGGAAGGAGTATTTTGCTTCGGTTCTAAACCCAATATTCGCCAGCAATATGCACCCAAGTCAGACTGAAGTGTCCGTAGAAAGAAATTCCCGAATTCGCACCATAACCCCCAGTAAGGAGGAGATTATCACCGCAATCAAAGCACTGAAAACTAATAAGGCGGTAGGACTTGACGGCATACCCACGGAGCATGTCGGGAGAACATGGGAAGCCGAGAGTTTTCCGGATGAGTGGAAAAAGGGAATGATCGTCAAGCTTCCTAAAAAGGGCAACCTAATGCAGTGCGAAAACTGGAAAATTATCTGCGTGCTGTCTGCTGTGGCCAAGATAGTAGCTAGAATCATCCTGGACCGAATCAAAGAACACCTTGAAGATACACTCGACGCCGAACAAGCAGGTTTCCGTTCTGGATCCTCCTGTGTCGACCACATCAATACCCTGCGGATAATCATCGAGCAATGTATTGAATACCGATCACCACTTCACCTGTTGTTCATCGATTTTGAAAAGGAGTTTGATAGTGTCAATCGGGAATTTATTTGGAGGAGAGCCATTCCTGATAAATTAATAGCAATTATCAAGGCTACATATGATGGGTCCACATGTCACGTTTTGCACAGAGGAAGGCTGTCTGAGGAATTCAAAGTCCAAAGTGGGGTTCGGCAAGGCTGCATACTTTCACTAACACTGTTTTAATTGGTGATTAGCGATGTGCTGAATGCGGCCTTATCAACAGGAAATGGAGGAATTCGATGGACTCTCACATCTGAACTCAAACACCTCGACAATGCCGACGATGTATGCCTACAGTTTCACAGAATAATGGACCTTCACCAAATGACAGGAAATGTGAAAAGGGAAGCAGACGTCGTTGAGCTGAAAATTAACTCGGCAAAAACAAAAATGATCAGCCTAGGACCAAACTCATCAACTCATATATGCATTGCTGGACAAACGGTTGAGAGAATGCTATCCATAGTTTGACGAAGTAATGCAATTAGCTTAAACACCAAGCTACGACTGTTCCATTCCAACGTTGAATCCGTGCTGTTATATGTATGTCGTACCTTGAGAGTGACCGTCACTATCACGAGGAAGCTGTAAACGTTTGTCAATAGGTGTCTACGCTACATCTTAAAGATATTCTGGCCAAACCGTATCTCGAACGAACAGCTTTATCAGAGAACGGGCCATGAACCTATAGGCACAACCATACGACAACGAAAGTGGCAGTGGATCGGTCACACTCTCCGAAAAGGTGACAGGTCCATAGCTAACCAAGCGATGTAATGGAACCCGCTTACCCAAGATGGCAGGATATGCGGCGGTAATAGAAGTACGTGGCGCAGAACAGTTGAGAAGGAAGCACGACAACTGGGAAAGAGTTGGGGAGAGCTGAGGCACATTACCGATGGCGCGTAGGCGTTGTAGAAGCCCTAGGACCCACAAAGGGAACCAGGACATAAGTAAGTAAGTATTCTTTCAACTACGCCTGCATTATACTAGCGATAACTTCATTCACATTCATGAAAGTTATCAGCCCTCTTGGTGTCACCTCACCAATTTTACTAGAATATTTCTGGTCATTGTATGTCTTCGATATTCCATCAGAGCATGTTCCACATTTTGTGTTTTGCCATCACAGTGAGGGCAGTATGTGTCATCTACGTGCTTATATTTGGAGAGCTTCTCTCGGAAGCACCCATGCCCTGACAGTAATTGTGTCAGGTAATATGTATTTACTATTACAAAGTGAACTAGAAGCATGTCATCAAAGCCTTTCTGTTTAGTTGACCTCTCCCTAGCATCTGCAAGTCTACTCTATGTCGGGCATCAGTGTGTATATCCATCTTAATTTGGTTGAAGTGTTTTATCTGTGTTGCCACTCCGCCTATATGGCCTCGCAGTTAGCTGTCCTCTCTTCTGGCTCGGTCTTCTTCTGCTTCTACATCGACAGGCATTCTGCCCGAAATTACGCTTATGGCTTCCGCTGATACCCGACATAGAGTAGATAACACAGAGAGGTGAACTATTACCTGACACAATTTATGTCGGGTCATGGATGCTTCCGAAGTTCACTGGGTATGCCGATTGCTACATGCAAACTTAAATTAAAGCTGGATGCTATTGAACGGACAAATTCTAGCTGGGCAAGTGATACAACGTGTCTAGCGACAAAACAGATTTGGCCTAAGCTAGTTCTGAAACGCTCTAAGAATTTGATTTCTCTCAATAGACTGCATATCAGCGCTGTAATTGGTGTCATTACTGGACACTGTCTGATAGGCTTGGCGTATTTCCAAATGATTTCTACAGAAGCTGCATGGATGAGGAAGAGGAGAAGCTATTCGTCACCTCCTTTGCACCTGCTCAGCTCTCTCCCAAAGAAGGAAACTCCACTTAGGAACCTTGAAATGGTTCAAGGAGTAGAGTTCGCTTTCCAAATCCACGTGGTATTAGAATGGACATATTATCGGTCTAACTGTATTGGCTTTTAGCTGACAGCCACCTCAACCTCAACTTCTCAAAGCGTCTCATTTAAGATTTTACATCCGGCGCTAGTGCCCATATAGGAGACGCATACATGAATATCAACTTTCACACCGTCTTTAATTTGTTGCCTGGGTCCTCCAATATGTGGCATTAATCTGGATAATGCCGAGGCTTTCTCACCTGCATATATCATGTGCTCTTCGAAGTTAACCCTGTGGTCCAGCAGTATTCCCAGATATCTGATGTATGGGCTAGACTCAATCGTATGCTTACCGACCTGTATAGTGAGGTGTTCTACTCTTTTTCTGCTGCTTTGTCTTATGGTCTGACAGTTCCAATAACTACTGCAATATCGTCATCATATCCACTCTGCTCGGCTTAGGTATTCTCAGGATCCCATCATATGAGTACATTATGTTCAATAAGACTGGTCCAAGCACTGACTCTTGAGGAACCCTTGTGATTTTGTACTTCTTTTGCCCTTCTTCTGTGTCGTAGTGAAGGGTGCTGTCAATTTTTCTCTTTACGTAGTTTGCTACCTGCAGGTTGCTTAACGCTCTGACTATGCAGTGCCAGCTAACTGGAATGCGTTTTTGACGTCGAGTATTACGATGACGCAGTACTATTTTGTCCCTCCTAGCCATCTTCGTCCCACGATTTCATCACACGCAATGTTGCACACTACCTCTATTACGTCGCTTCTTTCTGAAGCCGAACAGCTGGTTAGAGAGCTCGGAATCTCCTTCCGTGCATCGTTCTAGTCTTACTCGTATAACTTTTTCAAGCACTTTACCCAATCTGTCGAGCATACACAGCGGCCTGTACTAGCTTGGTCAGGAAGTTTATTGCCCTTTGGGATAAGGACTAACCGCTGCCTTTTTTACTGTGTTGGGAATTTGCCTTCTGCTAGGCATGTCGTGCACAAAAGTGTGAAGATATCTGGCCGTGCTATGATCGCTTTCTTCAGAAAGAAGTTTGTCTTGTTAGTCCTTACCGCTGCTGCAGCCTCTAGGAATTACTCAGTTGTGACTGGCGGTATTGTCTCCGCTTCCTCTAATCTTTCTCGGTAGAGCACGGAACTTCGTCTTTCCTCAGGAATAGGGCGCTAACAGTTTTATACATCATGTTCGGGCATATCGGTGCAGCTGCCGTGCCATTTTCAAGTTTTTTCATGACTTAGTACGCACTTCCCCATGGATTGTTTTGTTGTTCGTCTCTGAGGGCCAGAAAGATTTTCGTTTGATTTTCTTTATCAGCTTACGGAGCTGTTTTTTTCTCATTTGGAATTGTTCTCGCAGAACGTCATAATCATTCTGTTGTCGTTTCACCAATATGCAGGTGTTATGCCATTTCCTTTCCCTTTACGTGACATGGCAGGATCGAGGTCGCGATAGGGACCTCGTTACTTCTTTGACTTATTCTTCATTGCCCCCCGTTTTGTATTTCTTTCTGAGATGGGTTTTGAATGACATTTGGGGAGTATTAATTACCCCAAAGTACTTAAACCCCTTCACATCGTTTTACCATGTCCACTTGTCTAGCCTTGAGTACTGTCCACCTCCATTTTGAAGCACAATCATTTTGGACTTATTGGAGGTCACTTTGAGATTCCACAAACTGTTGTAGTTTATTAACCATCATTTGAATTTTGTGAATTCCTCACAGCGTGACAATATCATCCGCATGCAAAAAAATCTTCAGATAAAACCCATTCAACACTGTTCCTTCCTAAAAAATTGAGAATAGTAGCGGACTCAAGAGACAACCCTGCTGTACTCCAATTGGACATTTTGTTTCCATTTGCGGTCTTATTTTCTCAATAAAGGCTTCGTACATTATGCAAGCATTTTCATTGACAGAAAGATAGAAAAGAGCGTTCCTGTCGGAAGCCGCCCTAAGGTCAATAAAGAACACGTATAGTTTTTTGCCCCATCAAGGTATGTCCAGGCGAGGCTTGTTAGTGTAAAAATGTTGTCTGCAGTTGTATACCCTTTTCTGAACCTCGTTTGGAACTCACTCAGCAAATCGTTTTCACGTACCCAAACCATCAGACGTTCTGGAATAAGTCCTGCAAATATTTTCTTTATTGAGTTCATAAAGGAAAAATTATACTCCTTCTGGAACTACAGGGTGGCTGATGAAAGCCGCTACCAAAAAAAAATTTAATAACTTTTTTTTCTATTTAATGAATCTGGTTAATTTTTTTTTATTTTGCAGATTGATTTTTAGATTTAACAAAAATGGATAACTGGGACACTGAAACAAGAATTTGGATTGTCCGTTGCTATCACGCACTGGAGTCCGTAGTTTCGGTTCAAAGAGAGTATAGGCGCACGTTTGGCGGCAATCCTCCGAGCAGATGGACCATAATGAGACTTGTTAACAATTTTGCCGAGCATGGGACAGTCAAAAGAATACCTTACCATCGAAACCCTTCAGTTCGGACGGAGGAAGCAATCGCTGCTGTAGCTGCTGCCATACAAAACAATCCAAGAGTTTCGACAAGAAGCTTATCTGCTCAAATGGGTATAAGCAGACAGTCATTACAGTCAATTATGCACAATGATGTGGACTTATTCCCATATAAAATTCAAATGGCCAACAAACTGAACGCAGCAGACTTGCCGATTCGCTTGGAATTTTGCCAGAAGATGCTTCAAATGGTGGAAGAGGACGGAAACATGTTGAACTGTCTTTTTTATGTCTGACGAGGCCCATTTCGATTTAAACGGCAACATAAACAAACAAAATTGTCGAATATGGAGTGCTTCCAACCCACAGATACTCCATGAGACGGAATTGCATCCACTTCGTGTCACAGTGTGGTGTGCAGTTTCATCACGCTGCATTGTCGGGCCCTACTTCTTCGAAGAAAACGGTCACACCGTTACGGTTACTGGAGACCGTAACTTGAGCATGTTGAGAGAGTTTTTCTATCCAGAATTATGCCGAATGAGAATTTCTTTCAACTCTGTGTGGTTTCAGCAAGATGGTGCAACTCCTCACATAGCCCGGCCTGTTATGACAGAATTGCGACGAAAATTTCCCAATAAGCTGATATCCAGAAACTCCACATTCCGTTGGCCCCCAGGTCGCCTGACCTTACTGCACCTGACTTTTTCTTGTGGGGTTATTGCAAACAGGAAGTCTACAAAGCAAAATCAACAAATTTGAATAAACTAAAGCAATCCATTCGAGAAACAATTGCGGCTATTCCTGTCTCAGCTCTCCAAACAGTAATGAACAACTTTTTGGTAAGATGCCGCACATGCATCAACGAGCAGGGGGGGCATTTAAATTCCATTATTTTAAAACTAATTAAGCTATATTTAATAAAATTGAATGAGCTTTAACAAGAAAAATGAATTCCATACACTGAAAAAAAAGTTATTTGAGTTTCTTAATGTAGCAATATTCATCAGCCACCCTGTATATGGCATCTCACCCATGTCGGAAATATGTATGATGTATACAAATTTGAAGTACTCGTAAGGGATTCGATCTTCACCTGGAGTTTTCTTGCGGTGTAGTAGAGTCTGTAGAGATCTTCGACAGTAATTGTGCGATCTAGTGAGTCGACTGATACATAGGGTAGGGCGTAATTCAGTTAATTTATGCTATACGGTGGGTTCAGTCTGGAGAATTTCTATCTGTCTATGCTTTCCAGATCACATTATGCTGGTCCGGTATCTGGTATGTCTCGGGGGCTTGATGGACTTTTGCGAGTAGTAACAGCGATAAAGAAGCATGTATCTTAGAACTAGTCAGGGTCCAGTTTTACTTAGCTTATATGTAATTTTTTTAGGGTTTAGACCAATTCTGTTATTTTCGAAAATAATTTTTGGTACCTACCAATTCATTTTCAATAAGAGATAAATCAGTACAGAGAGAGGATAAGAACTATCCCTGCTGAGCTGAGCCTGGCAACAGCGAGTGAACCGCTGTCCTCTCCACCTGTGAATGTTTCTTGACATTACCGAGAGACTTCATTAGTAACTTATAAATTATGTAGTTTTTAGCTCTGGTATGTAGTCTCCATATAAATAAAATCAATTTATCCAAGCTAAATGTCTGTACTTCGTCACATTCCAATCAAAAAAAAAGAAAATGTCAGTTTAGCTCAACATCATAGTGCGTGGGCGGGCATTCTTTAGATGTAAGCAATTGAATTATAAATTACAATCAATTACCCGTGAGTGGTTAGATTTCACGTTTTTCTATATAAAGAGAAACGCATGTAGTGTGCGGACTTAAATACTGCAAATCTAGGTGCCTCCCGACGGTCTAGAGATGAAACGCGCGGGTGTTCATGCCAAGAGAATTGCTAATCAGCACAAAATTCATCACCTACGTGGGTAACTTGGTGCAGTCGTCATTGAGAATACCACACCTCGAGGGAATGGGCAACAACATTAGATTTGCCGTAACTTCCAGAGAAAATCATTTATTTTACTTAAGCGTTGCGACATCTGGTTAGCGCTGTCAATTCTTCTCCCGAACGCTGCAAGTCTGTATTGGGCCATACCTACCCAGTTCCAAAGTCTGGGATGCGCGCCAACTATATACATACAATATATTCAAACAATAAATACAAAAATTAAGGCAAGTCACACACAGCAATTTCTGAATTCAATTACCCATCGTCATGAATGGAAGTCTAAGCGAGAGTCATGCGCTGACACCTACGTCAAAAGACGAAATTAATTACCAAAGAGATGTGCCCAAGAAATCGAAAACGCTTTTCATTGGGGCTTGCAGCAGATCAATGCGCAGAGTTGATTTCATAAAATTAAATTATGGCAGCTATTATTTAAAAATTAAAATAAAATTGTAATTTATTTAAAATATAATTTTCAGTGGGGATTTTTATTGATTCAGCAATGACAGTTGGGGTCTCTACTTATTTAACCAGTTCTGAATTTTATGCTTCATCATTGTCATCAGATTCGTGATGGTGATTTGGTATCTGTCATGCCGCTGGGCTACTGAAGTGAGCTGAGCCTGGCTACTGTGTTTATTTTTCCGTTCTCTCTTTTTCTTGGTTTTGTTGGATGCGCTTTATCAATTCAAATACTAGGCGTTGATCCTGATAGAAGACTTTAGAGGACTTGCCGCTTACTCGAAGGCGAACGGTCAATCGCCCCGGAAGAAGTAATGTATCTGAGAAGAGGGTGTTTGTTCCTCAATTGTGAAGAGGGTATGCCTGATCGTGAGCTCACGGCTGAACGGTCAGACGTCTCTGAAGTGTCAGACAAAGACTGTCCAATGTACCTACCGCCATTTCAGAGAATTGCTTGGGGATATAACTCTCCTCGTAGCTGCCAACATAGCTTCCCCCAGGCTTGGATACCAAGGCATCAGCTAAACCCACTAGTGGTCCACGATGTTAGATGACGGTTTTTTTTTTTGCAGAGAACCATTTTTTTTTTTAAATATATTCTTTCCATTTTGTACCCACGAGGACCGGAGAAATATCATTCAACCTGTACAGAGATCAGCATTATGCAGGTAAAGCTTTACTTACTGTGAGTCTTGCCACATCACCCACCATCACAACGGCACGCCCTCATACCACCAGGGAATTAGGTATGTGTTGTTACCTCATTCTTAATGACCACTGCGCACGACTGAGTCATGTACATACATTTTAGCTGACACTAATCGAAAGGACTGCGATTAATAATTTCCAGCGGGCGCCCACGGGGTGAACGAAAGACGGGGATTTTTGCCCACCACCTAACATAACCATGCACAATGCAGATTAGCTTCTTTCAATTTAAATTGCTGTGACGCACAGCACAAGTGGTTGTAAGAAGCTAGGCCTAGTCTGTATGGGCTGTTGGCTCCAAAATATTTGTTTAATTTAATTATTTTGTTTAATATTGAAGCCCCCTATGTGGCTTGCCATGGTATAGTTACTAAAGTCAACTCGACTCGATTGCGAAGGCATAATACTGGCAGTGGGGTGGTCATATGGCTGAAAATACAACTTGACCATGATGATGACATCAGGAGGGCTGGAAAAAAAATACTGTGAATCATAAGCAACGACAATAACAACAATGGAGTTTACTGAAACTTAATACCACCTAAGTTTTAAACCCACTACACCAATCTTTCTTTCTCTCTCTCTCACACTTTCTACAAACGCCAGTGCCTGAAACAATTTAAGAGTATTCATATCACCTTTGCGGCACGCAAATTATGAAAAAAAATCCTTACTCCTTCCCCCTCCTATTACCGGGTTGCATCAAGGTGGAAGGGGCCCCGTACAAATAGCCCAGTCACAAACGGAGTATCCGAAGTAACCGGGCGAT
The DNA here is from genome assembly GCA_963082735.1 of Pocota personata. Classification (NCBI taxonomy): domain Eukaryota; kingdom Metazoa; phylum Arthropoda; class Insecta; order Diptera; family Syrphidae; genus Pocota; species Pocota personata. Next base: position 59,438,075 of record OY720430.1, read on the forward strand.
AATATTCGGAATAGTACAGGCGGGTCTCCCTTTCTCCGCGACTCGTGAGACACATTATGAATAAAAAAAATTAAAAAAAAAAAACAAAACAAAAGATTCAGAACGGTTCTCCTTTAATACCGGACAGTGGTACGGCGCTTAAGCTGTCAACCGCTACTGAAGAGCTGGCCAGAAAAACTGTGCTTTACTTGGTCCAACTACTGCCAAAAGCCGCGTAGAGCTTAAACCAAAAAAAAAGTAGCCTCGCCATCCCAACAGGATTCTTCGGGGTCGTGTCGTAGCGCTAACTTGCGATATTTAGCTCCCTCTAAACAAAAGTATAATGATCGATGCTCAACAAGCCGGATCCACCAGCAATATGGAAATATTCCGGAGAGCAAAATAACCCCCAGGGGGTGAAAACCCGACTCGAATGGGACAAACGAATAGTGAAAGCAGATATCGTTAGAGGAATCCGTGTCGAACTCTAAATTTCTGGTGCTCGATACTGCTTTATCGGTGTTTATAGATTGAATTTTTGTACAGTAAATGTCTTTCTGGATGATTTTTCTGGCTTTCTTGAAAATCATTTGTGTAAAAATCTGATTATTTTGGGTGATTTTAACATTGACCTTCTTTCGTCTTCATCCGAAGTTGATAATTTCTTATCGGTAATCTCGTCCTTTGGCTTTGATAGTTTACTGACTCATCCAACGCGTGTGGTTCAAGATGCAAGATCTTGTTTGGATCATATATTTATTAGGTTACATAGAAATAATCCTGCTAATTTCAGAACGGCTATATTTGACCTCAAAATAAGTGACCACTGTTTAACTACTATTCAACTTAACATCTGTATCTCCAGAATAAAATTGTGCAATAATAAAGAGTTCACTAAAATTGATTTTACAGCTCTAAAGTCAGCCTTAATTTTTGAGTTTTGGGATGAAGTATACAGAGCAGAGAATCCATCTACTGCCTTTGATTTGTTTCTTAAGAAACTACAATTGCATTTATCTCGCGCAAGTATACATATCAAAAAAACTAACAAGTTGAAACCTCTTAAGCTGTGGATGACTGGTACTCTGATTACTAAAATCAGAAAGAAAAATCATCTGTTTAAGTGTTTAAAAAAACATCCCAACAACTTAAGACTGAAATGGTGTTATGACGAGGTGTGTCTAGAGCTGAAAACTGAAATCCCTCTTCAAAGAGATACTTATTTTAGTAATAAGTTAGCTCAAAGTTTAGGTAATTCCAAAAGAGAATGGCAGGTCGTCAACGAAATTTTGAACAAAAACAAACCTAATTCTGATATTGCAGTCACTATAAATAATACGACTCTATCTGAGCCCTTAGAAGTTGCCACTGTGTTCAATGACTATTTTTCCAATATTACAAAGGCTATTCGTGAATCCGCAATAAATAATAATTCTAACTGTCAATGTGATAATTCTAATTTTTCTATGTATGGCACTTTCCAAAGACAAAGCTTTTTCTTTGAATTTTTTTCACCATACAATCCCTAAAAGCGTCAAATTCAATGTCATGTGATCAAATCTCAAGTAATATCTTAAAAAGAATATCGCTCCTTGTTTCTGATGTTTTATGTTATATTTTCAATTCAAGTATACAAAAGGGTATTTTTCCGGAATTACTTAAGACAGCTGTTGTAATTCCTCTGTTATCTGTTTTTTCCAAAGTCTTTGAAAAAGGCGTCAAATCTAGAATGCTGTCTTTGTTAGACAAAACTAATTTCTTTAGTATTTCACAATTTGGCTTTCGAAGTGGCAAATCTACTGAAGATGCCTTGTTGAAGTTGTGTGTGAAATTTATAGTAGTCTAAATGTTTCTGATATCCCTGCTACCTTATTCATTGACATCACTAAAGCATTTGACATGGTAGACCATAACATATTGCTTAAAAAACTTTATAACGCGGGTTTCAGAGGTTTTATCCATGACTGGTTCACTTCTTATCTTGATAACCGTAGTCAGAGAGTTAAGATTCAAAATAGTTTAAGTGAAAAAAATCTCTTTAACATAGGTGTTCCACAAGGCTCTGTTTTGGGTCCTATTTTGTTTTTAATCTTTGTAAACTCTCTTTTTCTTCAACCTCTTAGGGGTAAACTCACAGCTTTTGCTGATGATACTGCTTTGTCTTATTATGGTAAATGTTATTCTAATTTATATATGGATGTGAACTATGATCTAGATATACTGCGGAGATGGTTTAAACTTCATAAATTAGTTATAAGTAACAAAACGAAGTTCATGCTTTTTAACATTATGTCAAATCTGTAATGATATGCCTTTATCATACCATTCGCCAAATTGCAATAGATTCCCTTTTATTAATCCTTGTACACACAATCATAATTCACCCACTTTTGATTCACATGCCTATTGCACTGCTGACTGCTTTGTAATCGAACGCGTAGACAACTTTAAGTACTTAGGTATTACTTTAGATTATAATCTCAGTTGGTTGGAGCATACTATGTACTTAAAGAAATAATAAAGAGATTTATAATCTCAGCCAATACTGTGATTTGTCAATCTTAAAGTTAGTCTATAATGGTCTTCTCAAATCTAAACTTCAGTATGGTATAGCTTGTTGAGGTGGTACACATTATAACAAATTAGAGCCTTTGCTAATAAAACAAAAACACGCTGTTCGTATTATGTGTAAAGTTAACCGTCGTACTCCTAGTTTTGGATTGTTCAATAGTCTTGGATTTCTTCCATTGATACATTTGTACAATACTTCTATAAAGTTTTAAAAATATTTTTTGAAAAGTCCGGGTACAACTCTCCTAGGGTTTATGAAAACCGTAATTTGCGCGTCAACACTAGTAATCTCGTCAATGTACCTACAATGTTACTGCTCCGCGTTTGTTCAATAAAATACCTTCAAGACTGAGATGTGAGCGAGTTAAATCCGTATATCTTAAAAATGTAAAATGTTGGCTTTTCTCGTTAAACTACGCTGTAATTGATAATTTACTGAATCCTTTGGTTTGATTTCGTTTTGTTGTATTTTTTTTTTTTTTTTTTTTCTTATTCTTTTTATAGTTGAATTTATACTTATTTTTTATCGCATCCCCATCGATAAATAAATCTTAATATTTGCCTCTTGTCAAAATCTGGCAACAGAATGTACATAACTATTTCAGTTTATAACTTAAATGCTCTACTATCTTGTAAATCTATCTTTGAATTTGTTTTAAACTTTTGTATTACTTTAAGTTATTAATGAAATAAAGAAATTAAAACTAAACTAAACTAAACTAAAACTAACTAAACTAAAAGGCCTAAGGTGCATAACACCAGCACCTCCTCCAGGCCCTCTAACGACACATCTTCTAAGTCATATAGCGATGTTCTTAAAGACAAATTCGTACTGGCGGTGATTGATAAGAGCGATATTGATGGCACAATCTCTCCGAACAGATTTCCTGGATATAATGAAGGAGAATTCAGGCTTACCTCCTAATTGTCATGAAGGGCGGATGGCATCAAGGCCTAGGTAGACCGAGAACCCCGCCGAACCGTTCAACACGGATGAAATACTCCAGATCTTCCAGATTAGGAACCTATTCCTCCCGACTTATAACTGGAAAGTCGCTAAGCTGGGACAGCAAAAAATGTTTTGATCCCCTTGGTGAGGACCCAAGGTGTGATAAGTTATGGTAAGTTCACCTTAAAGGTTTTTTTTTTTTTTTATAATTTGCGCGCGCCAAATGGGATATGAATACCATTAAATTATTTCAGGGCACGGGCGTTTGTAGAAATTAAGAGAGAGAGAAAGAAAGATTGGTGTAGTGGGTTTGAAACTTAGGTGGTATTAAGTTTCAGTAAACTCCAAGGGTGGCGTCCAGATAACTGGGGAGCTTGATTGTTTTGCTTTTTTTGTCGTTGCTCATGATTCACTGTATTTTTTCCCCTCCACCTCATGTCATCATCACGATCAAGTTGCATTTAAGCCATATGACCACCCTACTGCCAGTGTTATGCCTTCGCAGTAGAGTTGACTAAGCTTTCGCAATTGGTCGACTTTTTTATTTATTTCAGACGAAATAAATAGATGATTGTTGAGATCAGGATTTGAACCGTGAACCAAGAGCGTGACAAGCGTTGATGTTACCATTACACCACGGCCATTACATATAAAAAGGACGAGTTGGATGCAGGCAAATTGTATAAAGACCCACGTGATTTAAATAAAACACTTATATTTCCACCGATTACAAAGATTTATTTCGATTATTTAATTTGCGACTTGCCACAAAGGTTACCACTATGCGAATGAGGAGGAAGTGTTTGTTTCAAATGTCAAACAAGAATTTCTAAGGCTGACTTCATACTATAATTCTTAGGTTGACTGCATAACTTACACCATCTTTGGAATGGATGTGATGACCCACAGTCCTCGACTATACAACCAACACCATCTCTAGGCAATGACGGTGCTATGTCGGACATGGATACTATTGTCGTGGAGGCTTCCCTACCAGATTGCAGCAATACAGATAGTTCTAATTAACCTCCACCACTTCAAAACGGTATCTGCCGGCCTCCTCCTCCGTCTTTCAAAAGATGGAGAAAACATTGTATGGGTATCTTGTTTTGTTGACAACTTGATCGCAAGACTCTTGGATACCTCTCCCTATATGTTACCGATGAAGTTAAACCTAGATCGAGCATATTGGTAAAAAGTAGCCTAAAAGTAACTGTACTTCCAAATTACACTGATCGTATCGATGTTGGAAACCGCCAAAGGCTCCTAGCATCGACATATCTCGCCCATGACTACATGGACTCTCTTCCTGGGGATAACCTGGAAAGATTGGTCGTAGAACCGGAAATACATAAAATTGGACTCACTGGACTGGCGCACAGCACGAACTACTGCGGGAAGCCAGCACCCTGGCGGAAATCTTCCAAGACGCGCCCAACATTTCGGCGGAATTCCACATCAAAGCCTTCCCCGAAGATTGGAAGAGAAGAATGATTGTTAAGCTGCCCAATAAGGGAAACCATTACGGAATGCGATAACTGGAGAGGTATGCTCTCCTCTGCTGTTCCTTATAGTAATCAGTGATGTGATCCGAGCAGCTCTGTCTGAAGGAAACATAGGGCTGAGATGGATTATGACATCATATCTCAAACATCTTGACTAAGTTTTTGAAGTTTCCCTGCTCTCCACACAGGATAATGTACCCACATCAGATGGCCCATAACTTGGAGTCAGAAGCGAACAAAGTAGGGCTCAAAATAAATGGCAAAAACAAAGGGCCTAAGTACTTCAATAACTTAACATAACACCAGTGCCGCTCAACTCAACAGTGCCGGACAGCAAGTCGAGAAAGTAAGCAGCTTTCTATATCTAGGAAGTATGAACTCAGAAGACGGTGGTACAGAACTGGATATTGACAGCAGAATTCGCAAAGCAAAAGGTGCGTTCGGTATGCTGTTTAAAATCTGGAGAAGCAATGTTTACAGTTTATTCCTATTAAACGTGGAAACAGTGCTACTTTAAGGGTGTAGTACTTAGAAAGTGACCAACACCGTCACAAAGAAGCTCCAAACCTTCATAAATGGATGTCTTCGCAACATCTTAAGAATCTTCTGGCCGAACCGTATACCGAAAGACCAACTACGCGAGATAAAGAGCCAAGAACCAATAGATGTCAAAATACGAAAGAGAAAGTGGCAATGGATTGGTCACACCTTACGGCTCGAAGATAGTTCCATTGCGAAGTACGCCTTTTTTTCTTTTGTTTTTAAACAAAATATCCCAATCCCAAAGCACTTTTTGTCTATTGTACTACCAGGCAGAACTCCTTTTGGTGTAGTGGTTGGAGAAACTTAGATTTTATTCGTTTCTCTTTTATGCACGTGTGGCTGTGGTTGCTGTTCCCCGTCCAGGCTCGAACCTGCACATTTTGGGTCACAAGCGACAAGCTACATCGTGGCCACCAAGTACGCCATGCAATGGAATCCACTTACCCAATCTGGCAGACGAGTAGGCCGCCCTAGGTAGACATGGGGAAGGACAATCGAGGAGGAATCCAGATCATTGAGGATGACTTGGAGGGAGCTCAAGCGCGTTGTAGAACTCCGAACACGATGGCGCGCAGGCGTTGTTAACACTCTTATACAAATTTTCAGTGCAAAATGAAGCTTATGGTTCTAGTTCTAGGACCTGCTAGTTACATTACAATAGAATAATGCCGATCACTTTATATACTCGTACAATAGACAAAAAGTGAGCAATGGCATTCGAACACACCCAAGAACAACAGTTAGTATTGTACCCACTACTTTTGCCAAATCAATCACTCAAGGACGAAGTTAAGAGAAGGAGGGCTAATTCTAAGGCACTCACTCAGTCTATTCTGGTTATCTTATTCGCCATAAGTAACCAATAGCAAACACAAAATTAAAGTCTTAACGAAATTCCATGTTGTTTCCTGAAACCATTTAACATTAACGGATAGGTACCCGTTTTTCTGGAATCGCTTGAGGTGGTAGTCACCTTAAAATGAGAACACAAACTATTTTGCCTATTTATGCAACAATTTGCACGATTTATATTCCCCGTCCGCTGTAGTATAGTTTGGATGGTGTTTAACTGGCAGATATAATTTGAAATTGTTCACACAATACAATGACCAGCGCTACTTGATCACGATTACACTTTACTCGTAAACGACAGAGGCTACTACTTTATTGTTATGTGACGTTCATAGAAAACTATTTAGAAATATTAAATTATGTTAGTAGCAGGAGCTGTAGTGGTCATGTTTTAGATTGCTAAACAAAGAATAGTATTACTCGTACATTGAGTAACTCACAAAGTTAAACTCAACGCTAATTTCAACTGCTGTCATTCGTCAGGCAGTCTAGTTATGAGATGGTGTTTCATTTAAGTATCTTCAAATGTAGAGGTGTCTTTCTTATCTATGACTTACTGGGGAGGCATGTGCTTTTCATAAGATCTGGAGTGTTCCCAGGCGGCAGATCTGAGTGTGCTTCAATGCAATAATACTGTGGTTGAGGAATAAAGTAGTTAAATTGCTCAGCCTATACATTAAATGTAATAAATTCTGGTAACTAATATTCCTGATTGTCCCACAGATCACATTACCACGGCCAGCTCCTGAATTTAGCAAGACAAGACACATTAACATTTCAAATGATTACCTTGAGGTACAGACCGACCTATCTTCGTACCCAGCCTATCATCCAAAACTTAGGTGTCGAAAGTGTAGAGGAAAGCCCGTTTGCTAGAAATTGATGTGATTACCGCCGTTAAAAACAACGGAAGGGATGACACAAGAAGAGATCACAAGCATGAGGACGCTGGCAGAACCATCGAGAGAGCATACATCCTCGCAGAAGTTGCCAATATTTTTTCGAGGACGGTGTCGGCAACAATGTTACTATGACTACAGATACAAATCAATGACTTCTGCTGCGCAAATTGACGAATTGGTTTTGGAGAACATGTGGTTCTAGCAGGGCGGTGCAATCGCACAGACAGCACGAGTGACAGTAGACATTCTGTAGCAAGGGTTTCACTCGCCCGCAAGATCGCCCGATCTGAGCGTTCTAGACTTCTCTCTCTGGCGTTTTTTTTGAAATCACGGGTCTATGCGAATAAACCACAGACCTTGGAAAATATTCAACAGGAAGAAGAGAATCTCCAGAAGTTTTGAGAAAAATCATAGAAAATGCTGTGGAACGACCGCGAATTTACATCAACACTGGTGGTGGCGACTTCACCGATACTATCTTCGCGACTTAATGGAAAAAAAAAAAATTTAAACGTCAAAATAGACGTAATCAACAAACAGAACCAATTCCTTTTATTTACAAACAGAGTTACTGGCTTAAGAAATCCAGTGAGGACTTTTGCGCCACCTTGTATCTGTCACTTAACCGCAGCAAGGACGATTTATCTAGAAATCCATTCTCTATTTACATAATCACGTATATTACTAAAACAATTATCTGTCCGCTTTTCTTTCATTTTTTTTAGATCAGATAGTAGATGAACCTCACGTCCTCATCTATGCAATTACAGTACAATAACACACATGTAAGTATTTAAATTGATTTAACACGTTAGTATGATTTACTCTACGAGTATGGTGTTCCGATTGAACCTTCCCGTGCGCACAGCTACAACAAAAAAAAAAATAATAATAATCAAATCCGATCATAACCCCTAGTAGACATACGGACTAACATATCGCACATAGTACACAGCAAAAGTTAGCCGCATGAATGGAGTTAACAGGATGAATCCATGTCGCATTCGCATCCACAGCAACCTGTTCACTTGGACAAGTTCCGTGTTCGCAGTACGCGCCGTGCTTCAGATTTTGTAATGAAGATGAAGAAATATGACTGGAGCATCTAACGTCTCTAATTATGAGTCATTAATCAATAAAATTGTCCATATGTCTGCCGGGCTCGTTGTATTCTCCCTCTGCGGCCTATGTGGCGAATGTGAACGCCATAGTGCTCAACAGATAGCCACGACAATTGCATTGGCAACGACGTCGCTTCAGCTCCATGCAATCAGATACAGAAATCCACTTTCCTAATTCTTGTTGAAGATCAAGTTTGTCGATCGGCGACGCGGTAACGTTGGACGAACGCGCCAGTGATATGATGCGCGACTTCGAGTAGGCATCAAGTGAAGGTTCCAATACCAGATCGTGGTCTAACTAATGCTGGTCTTTAATGATGGCTCGCAAACAGAACATGTGAAGTCCTTTTGCAACATACACACAACATTCGATAGTTATATGCGATTCGTGATTTTTTGGACACAAGTGGAGAGTTAAGTGCTATTACGACAGAAACTGTTACTGAGGATTCCACCTACTAAAGTGGAGAGAATGTGCGATATCCAGCATCACTCGAATGGTATGTCCAAAGTATTACTCGTATGTATTTGTATTAAAAGTTTTAACTGACAATTAAAACGTAAGATGACCTGAATATGATCAGAGAATGTGTGCATCTTTTGACCAATAACAGGCAAAAGCTAGTACGGTTCAAATTCAAGGGGAAAAAGGATCACACATCGTACAAAGTTGCTGCAGTTGGCGTGAAAATAACTGGTTGACACGGAAATCCTCTATCAACGAATAGATTCTTATCTACGGATGCGATGACCTTCTCGTTCAATGAAAATTCATGTCCTAGGAGCCCAATGTGAAGAGAGCTTTCGCATGCTCAATTGTTCATCTAAAATATGTTGAATGCGTTGTTTCAATATACATACAGCCTCTGCCTTGATTTAATGGTCATCCAGTGTCATTTGGTGAACTGTTTCAACCATCCCGAATGATCAATGACCCTTTTAAATTTAGCTGCCCATCTTTTTATAGAGATAAATGATGTACAGAGTCCCCGTAAAAAGCGTCCAACTGAGCTTTAATTTGCGCGGTTGTTCGATACAAAAGACTCTCGAACAGCAACTAAAGATCCAAAATGACTGCCAGTTTTAGAGGTGCCTTTCAAAGCATGTTGAGGTTGAGAGTCAAAACTTTTCTAACAACCTGTGTAAAGACTAGTTATCGTACGACATCTCAAATTCCATGATAATAGATACGAAACGCTAGGAGGGACAGCGATATCAGCCTAAGTCCTAAGAATAGGTTTTACGTCCCTGATTAGGGTTACCCTAATATCTTTCGATCATTATGAGGCTCTAGTTAGTCATCAAAGTAACTAGTTCAAGGCTTTCATAATCACCAATCTAGTGTGTTTGTTTGTGCCCCGAACGGTGCGGGTTCGAGCCCCAATGAAGGACAGCAACCAACAGTCACCTGACTACAAAATATAAACGAATAAAATATAAGTTTACCAAATAGACCAAATTCAGTCTGAACGCTGCGGGATTTAATCTTAGAATCAATCCTTGTATTCATTAAAAAAGATCACTCAACATTTTTAAACCTCCTCTCGATAGTGGCAAGATATCTGGACCTAATTCTAGATGCCAAGCTAAGCTGAATGATGTGCAAAATTTTACGCATGTGAAAGGGAATACGAAAATACCTGTATACAGCTTTTCAGGACTTTTGGCGACAAATTCTCCACTTTTTGTCGGATGTTCTCCTTTAGAGTCGCCAAGGTCTGAGGTTTGTTCGTATAGATCTGTGACTTCCAAAAACTCCGATTTAGGCGACCGGGCAACACTTGCTACAGAATGTCCACTGTCGCTCGGGCTGTGTTTGCGATGTTATCGTCCTGCTAGAACCTCATGTTCTTCAAACCCAATTCGTCAATTTGCGGTAGCAGAAGTAATTGATCGTGGTTCTGTAGCGCTCACCAGTCACAGTAACAGTATTGCCGAAGCCGCCCAAAAAAAAAAAATATAGGCCAATCACCTTTCCTCTGTAAACGAAACACCAAACAGAGGCATTGAAAGAATGTGATTGTAATAGCTCTTCGTGCATTACACACAGATTTGCAGAGACCCAGTGAAAATGCGTCTTTGGCCAGTCGTCTAGTTGCAGCCACAGCAACGATATTCTCGACCGAACGGCTACTCCGGGGTCGGCCACGTCTGATACTGTCCCGTGTTAAGCCAGTCTATTGGAGCTGAGTGGCTAAATGCCCCATTGTTTGTGTTGGTGCCACTAGACCCAGGAATCGACGACGAAATTCACATTGAGCCAAATCCGAGACCGATTTTTTTGTCAAAAACATTGACACAATTATTCCGCGTTCTTGAAGAGTATAGCAATCCATCGTTTGTCGACGTGTATTCTGCATCTGTTTACTTCACAAATGTCAAAGTCGCGATGTCATAAGACGATAGTGTGATGACTTTTGCACCACTTTATATTTCTACACAAATCTATCTCATTGTTAACACTTTTTTGAACTTCGGTCCTCCTAATGTCATCATCACGGTCAAGTTGCATTTTCAGTCATATGACCACCCTACTGCCAGTGTTATGCCTTCGCAGTAGAGTTGACATGAGCTTCGCAATTGATCGACTTTTTTATTTATTTCATGGGAAATAAATGGATGATTCTCAACATCAGGATTTGAACCGTGAACCTGCAGCGTGACAAGTGATATATTGGAACTTTATTTACTAATTGACATTCACATGTAAATAGAAACTTTCAATTAAAATTAAAAAAATAAAAAAAAAAAATCTTAGGAATCTTCGAACTATCACTATTCGTCAGAATTATTTCAAAATGCCACTGTGTCGAAAGTCGCTACTAGCACCTGACGATCTTCTAATCGGACAGCTCCAACAACACGCTGCTTACACTGCCCGCAAGGGACGTCGTCCGAATGGCAGTATGTTCGAACGTAACATTTAGCTTAGTCACAAATTGATAATTGGCCAACTCATGCGCCTTCCTAGTTACACAACTCACCTGACCCTGATAAAAGTCAGCAGAATTCGGATCCGGTACATTCTGGAAGTGAATGGCATAGGAGACGATAGCCCCATTTGCGCTCTTGGGCTCTTTGAACATCAAATGGTATTCGTTAGTCTCGGGCACTCTACAAGCCTCAACTTTATCAAGCTCATCACCTGACACTTAAAATTCAGTTTTGTCGCTGTACATGTAATATGTTCCACAGCCGATGTCATTACATGCATATAAAAAGAACGTATACAAAGTGGACGGCTTGAGATCGTAAAGCGTGAAGTTTTCAAAACGAACTTCAATTTTTGATGTGTTTACACGAAGTTATCCTTTGATCGGACAGTACAGGGAAACGTATTCTCCATGTCACGTCTGAATTGTTCATCTTGCTTTTCTTGCCACATTCGTGAACAGCAATCATCGAAGTCTTCTAACGGATTGCCTCCAAAGATCACAGTTGGTCGCTCACAGAAGTTTCTCGGATCGAGAGTTTGCAGTTCAATGGGTTGTTCGAATGTTTCCAGCAAGTAGTAGTCCACAATTTCTTTTGTTTCATTCCGTGGAGTCCAGTGAAGTATGATGGTTTCAGATGTTTTCGAAATAGTATTGAGTTTCGGTGCTGTAGGGTAATCAGCAGTAGTCATGAATTGTTGAAGGAGGGATCTCGCTGAATAGTCGTCCTTTGGTTCAAAGGTCTTAACAAGGACTTCATACTCAGTGTTTGGCGTCAGACCGGTTATAATGTAAGAATAATGAGACGAGTTTTGCGAAAGGTCTGCCTTGAATAATAGTTCTCGTTTCCAATAAGCTCTTATGCAAACATGGTCATCCAGTTCACTTCTTTCACCAGTACTGTATTTGGCTTCCCGATATAAAACTTCAACTTCCTCAGCTGTTTGGTTTTTTGCCCAGGAGATGGTCGCATTATACTCAGTTACACGTTTTACTTCTACATGCAATTTAGATGGATCACATAGAACTTCTTGGTCGTTGATCTGCAGTAAATCCTTGTCCTTGTCATGTACAATTCGCTGGGTGAACTCTCGCACAACTCTATTACATAATTTATAATTTGAATATGTATAAATGCCTCCATTAACGAATTCGATTCGGTGGTGACCAAAGCTCTAGAAGATTATTGTTGTGGTATTCATGGATCTTTTCTAGATTTTGCAAAAAGTTCAATGATTTTAGGTAAGTTGATCTCACAATTTTTACATGTCCTTGCACTTCTTGCAAGTTCTTGAAGGCCGTAATTAGGTCCTTTTCGTCAATTTTATTCCGAAACTCAATGTATAAGCTGCCATTGAGATGATGACATAGTTTTAACGATTCTGCATCGGTTAGGTTATAAACAGCAAATCCGTTATAGTCCTCAGAAGGCTGACATGGTCTATCGCAGTCCTTGACGCATTTTATTCACTCATTTAGTTTTCTACTATTAGTGTATTCAGTAGGACAACGCCTATAACATTCATTACCAATTACATAGCCTCGCACAGCTCCACATTCTGGCTTTGTGTAGCAACGTTGATGATGCTCTGAGTAATACAAATCTGAGGGACACTGGTCTGTACAGACCCCATGGTTATAGACTCCCTTGCACACAACGCATCCTGCATTTGTAGAATTATAGCATCCTCCAAGGCACTCTGAATGGTAATGCAGAGAGCCCAGAGCTAAATTAACCACATTATCATTTTCGAACTTCTGACAAACCATATTCGACCAGCAGTACTCTAATTCACATCCCGTGCAATCTGAGGGAGCGCAAGTGGCCTACGCCACTGGAACTATATAATTTTCTCCTGGAGATAAGGTCAGGCGATCCCAATTGACCTTTCGCAGGAAGCACAGTTTAGGACAACTGCCAATATATACGTGACCACGCTTGATTGCAACCAGTGATTTGAATTCAAAGGAACTGTGCCAGGGCTACTCAACTTTGAAAATCCAACTTTGAAAATCCGTGATGATGTTACCACCACAATACGGCTACCCTCAAATTTAAAACAATGATTTTACACGCCGCGGAACCAGCTTTTCGGTGATGGAGCATCTGAACCGCAAGTAGTATATGATATGCCAAGTTTGATCAAATTCTCGAGTTCGAAAATACACTAAAAAAGTATAGATGCCTATTGAAGGTTTATCTGGTTGTTTTGATCTTGAATTCTAGAAGTGAAGACTAGTTCCGAACTAATAAGCTTGCCTCTCATCAAGACAGAGTAGTATAACCGTAGGATGGGCATGGCCACAATCATGCTTTTACTTCAAGTGTGGTTGTAACTGGTATAGCGTTGCAATAGAGAAGCCTTGGATTAAGACTTAGTATAATTTCCAGTGTACCTGAGTCGTATATCGACAAGGCGAGCAGATGTCGCCTTCAATTAATCATCTGTCTCTCCAGATTAGGAGATGTTTAATATTATTCGCCAGCATATAGGGCAAGCTTTAATTTTGTTTATACAATTTCCTCTCCTTCTATCATAGGGAAGGATAGACATAATGATGCAGAAAATTAAACAAAAGAAATAGTTTCCAGTGGTAATTAAGCTGAATAGCTGCCGATCTTACAGTTTATGTATCTTGGAGAGTATCAGAGTAACACATATGATATTTTCTCAAGTAAGGCGAACCCATAACTCTGTGGTAGAGCTCCGAGATGACTGTAGCAGAGGCTCATCTGCCAAGTTCCGAAATATAATCACGACTCATTATGGGACCAAGATCGTCGAGACATCGATAAAAATTTGATTCTTAAAAATAAAAACTAAAAAAACTCGCACTCGATAGGAAGTCAATAGCCATTGCCCATAAATATTGACAGTGGGGTCCCCATAGACGAACAAAATTGTGGGATTCACTTCTTCGAGTTTCTCTACGGCAAAGGTATGAGAAAGTAAAAATGGATGTATACACATGCAGCAAAGGCAGAAAAGCCATTTCTCCAATATGGCTTTGAATATTTTGAGTAGAAAAAGTCCTTAACTACCTCAAAGTTATAGCTGTCTATTGTGACTGTTTTGGTTCTGTCAAAGTCGCCGATGTTGATAGTACTTTTTTGGTGGCAGAATATATTTATTTTCTTTTCCCATTCTTAACCGCTGAACCCATTCTTGCCGATTCTGTTTCAAAACTCCCGGAAGCACCACTGACAGCCAGCTGTGTTCTTCAAATTACGTCAATATCGTCGGTATACGCGAGTAGTTGTACAGGCTTTTGAAAGATCATACCACTGTTGTTAGCTTGAAAATTTTGTACTATCCTTTCAAGTATGATGTTGAAGAGATCACATAACAGCGTGTCAGCTTGTCGCAGACCTTTTCTGATATCAAAAGCCTCGGTGATGTTATTACCGAATTTGATGGAGCAGCGTGCATTCTCTATCGTCATCCTGCACAGACGGGCAAGTTTGGTAGCAATGTCAAAACTAGTGGTTTCTATAGACGCTATCACACGCGACATTAAAATCGCTGAAAAGGTTTTGAGTATCGATTTGGAGTTCCTAGGCTTTTTTCAAGATCTGTCGCAATGTGAACATCTGACCTGTGATAGGCCCTCCCGGTCTAAAACTACATTGATGCGGACTTATCAGATTGCTGACAAAAGTTTTAAGGTATTCAGATAAAAGGGCAGATAGGATCTTACGAGCGATGTGGCGGAGAATAATACCTCTGTTATTGACGCAATTCAGAGAGTCATCTTATTTGAGAATCGGGCAATGCTGAGGTTCCATTCGTCGGGCCAACTTTCATGCGACCATATCTTACAAATGACTTGATGTGTGTTCCGCACTAAATTATCCCCAGCTGCTTTAAATAGCTCGGCATCTAGACCCACGGCTCCAGCAGCTTTGCTGTATTCAAGCTTAAATATTGCTATCTTCACTTTACTTTGGTCAGGTGGACGGAATTGTTGATAGTCATCGTCCGGCTTGAATAGAACATTCTGCCTGACAGCGAAGTTTTGATCGTCACCGCAGTTTAACAGTCGACAGAAGTGATCTTTCCAAATTATCAGCACCGACTGTGACTCTATTAATAGATTAAGTTGTTCATCCCTACGAGCTTCTGATCAGACTTTGTAGCCTTGGCATGCTCTTTTTACCTTCCGGTAGAACTTTCGAACATCATTCCTCCTATGACACCTCTCCATTGACTCACTCTCACATTTTTCATAACAGTTCTTCCCATCCCTTTATTGAAAACCGTTTTTGAGTGTGAACGATTCGAGAATGGTGCTTCCTTCGAAAGAAATTATTCCAACCAACAGTTTTGGTTTTGAGATTCTCTATGATTTGGATGCCGAATTTTTCAAAAAAAAAACTTTTGAAAATTGTAAATACTCAATCCTCCAAAATGCACGATTATACCCAGAAATAGTGGAAATCGAGAACGAATATCTCTAAAACGGTGCATCTTATGAGAAATATTATAAAAATTTAAATTTTGGGTTTCGAAATTCTACGAGTATAAGAATGATGCCGAATTTTTCAAATTTATTTACGCAACTCTCCAAAATGCTCGGCTTTATCTCGAAGTCAATGAAAATTTATATTATTATTTTAACATTTCTTGAGTGTGAATATTCTGAAAGTGATTGAAAGAATGAATGAACGAATCATTCGATTACTAACTCTCGGTAGTCGATGTAACTGATACTAGAGAAATATACATGAAAAACATTCGCATCGCTGCTGTTCCTATCCCCTATGTTATTACCCTTGATTGCAGGGATACTCGAGTCATATCGGACGTAATAACTGTCCACTGCAGCATCGGTAGCCACATCTATTATATCTACCGATGACTGTGGCAGGAGCTGCAAGGACGATGACGATGTTGAATCTTATCCTAACCTGCACTGCGAACGTCCCGCTCTGGCCAGCTGAAGTTTTATGACTTTTAGGGATGAGGGATTTACTCAAGATCTTGGGGGTTCAATTGCTGGCTACTATGGGGATAATAGACCTGATTGTTGGTTTACATGAAACAACGACGAATGCCACAGGGCACTCATTTGTCTACCATTACTATCAGTTATATGAAGTCTTCTTAAAGTTTCGACTTTGTCAGCCTCTAATGGTTCGATGGTAATTTTCAATTTAGTTAAATCTGCGACATGTTTTGTCTGCTATTGCGGTCAGGAAATAAGTTGAATTTTAGGAAAAGTGCACAGTCAGGAGTACATATTCTTGAGTAACAGATACAGTAAATATCAGTTCCTTTGTTTGAACACTAAACAAAAGACTCTCTAGTCTTAGTAGGCATAGAAAGCTTCTGTTTTGCAGGAAAGATAGCCCATAATACAAAATTGTGTTTGCGGACCGAATATTCCTAGTATGTACGAGTACAACTTTTTTGGACTAACGAAGCCTGGTGTTAAAATATCACTTACCTTGCCAGTGTCAAAGTCTTTAGTCACACAACCCAACCGCATATTTTGTCCTACATACGAGTACTCGTATGTATCCAAAGTGATCTTACACTCGTCTTCTTCAAGTAATTGCTCCTTAAAATGGATGTCTAACTCTCATTTTTAAGCTTTTAAAGTAATTTTATGTAACAATTGTAAGAGCAGCGTTTGTAAAATATGTGCACTTCACACTTTCACTGTGAAATGCTGCCCTGTCTTTCAACTTGTTACAGTCAAATTTTGAGTGAAAAAAAAAGTCTAATATGTACATTACTGTTAGGTTCTCATCTCATGCATAGCGTCAATTAGATTTCATGCTTTGGGTGCCCGATTTACGCGCTAAAAGATACAATTCACAGTATCCACTGCAATCTCCTGCGCTGACGCAGATGGTTACTTTTCCCACCGGTTACCTGTTAATCACCAAGTTTGTGGGCAGCGAGCGTAGAAACAGTATAAACGTTACCTGAAGATGCATCCACCATTAAATTCAGCAGTTGGCGGTGGCAAAACGTGGCGACAATTTTTTTTGTTTTTTTTTTTTTGTATCTATTTTTCTTTTTACCTCTCTTGAAACATATGAAAGAAATAAATGAAGAAAAAAAAAAAAAAACTATTTTGTGACATATTCACGTGCAGTCGGAACAATTTATGTGCTGTTAAACGAGAAAGTTGAACAAAAATGGCAGAGGAGCGAGCCCCCTTTTTGGTAACCGGGGTAAGAAGCCACAAAATTGTGATTAATTTTGAATTGTGTCTGTCGAAATTCACGAAATCATCTCGCACGATTATAAGTCGTTTCCTGATGGAACCACTTGGGAAACTTAATTGGAATATTTTTCACTTTCACGCGCACAGGCGACTTTTTTACCTCATTTCGAGATTATTGGTTTTTTTTTTCTTTTTTCTTTGCTGGTTTTGATGTTTTTATTTTTTATTTTTCAAGTATCTTTGACTAGACAAAATAAAATTCGATATTTCGAGGGGGTATCTATGTACGATTAGTTGTGACAATCGCATTTATAGTAAATTAGCCATAGCCCTTGGGAGGCTTTTACCACAGTTTTTGAGCATCTAGGAGCATATCATAATTCAAAATGAAGGAATTGGAGCGTAGTAAAGGTGCTTGGTGTACGAGGGTGGGTCAATCAGTCCCTGAAAATTAACACAAATTGTGTCGTCACCTTAAATTTTTGTCAAGAATCATCTTTCAAAAGAACGCACCCAAATTTTTAGACAGATCTGTCAAATAGTTTTGTTGTGGCAGCCATTTTATATAGACGTCTACTAGCATTTCCGTTAAAATGGAAAAAAGTGAATTTCGAGTGCTCATTAAACACTATTTTTTGCGAGAAAAAACTATCACGCAAACCAAACAAAAGCTTGACAAATATTATGGGGACTCTTCACCATTCACCACTGGTTTACTCAATTTCGCACAAGTGACGCCGAACGTTCTGGTTGCCCAATTGAGAGGTCACCACACTGGAAATGGTTGACAAAATCTATGTTTTGATAATGGACGATCGGCAGTGTATTCGATTTTACATAAATATTTGGACATGAAAAAAGCTTTCCGCAAGATGAGTGCCGCGTTTGTTTACAATCGACAACAAACGCATTCGTTTGACAACTTCAAAGGTGTGTTTGGCGATGTTCCAGAAAAATTCGGCTGAGTTTTTGCGCCGTTTCGTAACCGTGGATGAAACCTGGATTCGCCATAACACACCAGAAACCAAGAAACAGTCAAAACAATGGACTTCTCCTGGTGAATCGAAGCCGAAGAAGGCCAAGGCGGGTTTGTCAGCAAACAAGGTGGCGACAGTTTTTTGGGATGCGCGCGGTGTTATTCACATCGATTACCTTGAAAAGGGTAAAACGATCACCGGCGCATATTTCGCAGAGCTGCTGGATCGATTCCAAGCCGATTTGAAGCAAAAACAGCCGCATTTGGCGAAGGAAAAAAGTTATTTTTCACCAGGACAACGCACCGGCGCACAAGTCCGCAGTCGCAATGGCAAAATTGCATGAGTTAGGCTACGAACTCCTCCCTCATCCAGCATATTCCCCAGATTTAGCCCCCTGCGACTATTTCTTGTTTCCAAATATGAAGAAATGGCTCGGAGGTAAGAGATTTGGGTCGAATGAAGAGGTCATCGCTGAAACAAACGCTTATTTTGAGGGGCTCGAGAAATCGTATCATTTGGAGGGCATAAAAAAAATTGAAGAAACGTTGGATGAAGTGTATAGGAGACTCTGTTGAAAAATAAAATGTTTTTATACCGAAAAGAGTGTTCCTTATTTAATTTTTCAGGGACTTATTGACCCGTAGGATATGCAAATCCGTCGAACTCGTCCATTACTTCGATAAAGCATCGCGGGAACATATATGAGACCAAAACAAGAAGAAACATATTTAACTTAACATAAAACCGATTTTTCGTCGAAAAATCCACCTTTACATTCGATTACTTTTCTTTACAATTCTTGACATTCTAGGTATCAGTCTTAGAATTGATGCCTGTGGTATATTGCTCCAGCAATCCAATAGTATATTCCCCAATGCAATTGATCCCGGACCCTTCTTTCCAATTTCTATAGGGTTTAAATCTGATGTTTGCGTTGGCTATGGTAGGTAGGTAGGTAGGTAGGTGTGGTAGTGACAGCATACTATGCTGAAACATAATTAGCACAAAGGCGCCTTTTTAATACCACAACTCAAGTGACCTAAATTGTTGCAAAAACTGACGTTGGACTTGTGGGAAAGGAGACAAAAGATTATTTAAATCCACCCAGTGACATTGAGGAAACTGATAACATCCCCGATGCTTGTGTCCGCTAACTCACTAAACTATCAAAAAGGTGTCTGCCAAGTATACGGTGTCTGACCCTACTAAGGGCCGGACACTTACAAAGGAAGTGAAGGATTGTTTCAAGCTCGTTGGCCATATTGCAGCTATGACAATGTGCATTAAAAGTAAAGCCCAGTCTGGCTGCGTGGACCCCTATGGGCCAATAGCCAGTGCTAATTGCCAGAACTCTAGCAATATCTACCCGGATATGACACAGTTCTGCAACCCTCGCCATCTATATCCAGCATCTGCAAGGAAATGAGCAAAGATTCTACCCTTAGGGCCCCAACGGAATGTTGACATCCTCCACACGGGAGCAGTCAAGGGCAGATCCCCGCTTTTCCGTCAATGTTACTATGACCAGGCACCCAGATGAGGCTGATCCTAGATCGATGACCGAGTCGGCAAGCTCCCCCTTGCATTGTTCAACAAGTTTGGAGGAGGAAGCCGCAGATATGATGGCTTTCATAGCGGCCTGGCTATCAATGAAAATGGCTATGGTGTTAAGTTGTATCGATGTATGTTTGAGGAGACGGCACGCCTCTCGTACAGCAAGAACTTCCGCCTGGAATACGCTGCATGAATTGGGTATACGGAATGAACTAGAGATATTGAGGGATTCAGAAAAGATTCCCGGACCTACACTTTTATACCGTTTCTGAAGAGCAATTTTTTCAATTGAAAGAAGCTTTTACTCTCCGACATTTGTCAGACGTTCGCTAGATGACGAAAAAACTTTTTGTATTTTCTGAGACTCAGTGATCGCGCACATTACAACTGAGCCACATCGTCTACTTGGTTGGTTGGTTGGTTTAAGAGGGTGAGCTTATGCTCTTTACTTAGGCCTCCATCGGGCCCGTTGTGTTCCCCTCATCTATGTAACTGTAGGGAATAGTGCTGTGCTTTGGGAATTATGTGTTGAGAGGATCTAGGTATTGGGATCAACGGAAAACTATATCGTATAGTGATCGTATAGGAATCGTAGTGTTCGTCTGGCGAACTCCAATATATCCCCGATTCCTTTTCTTACTGAGGTGTGTAATATCCGGAATCCTTGGAGATCCCGGAATTTTCAGTCTTAACCTCGCTGTAGCAGGGCAGTGGCAGAGGAAGTGTTCTATATCTTCCTCCTCCTCCTCACAGGTTTGCACAGATTGTTGTATCAGCTATTCCGAGTCTGTACGAATGTTTGTTGAGATTGATGTGACCTGTTAAAAGTCTCACTATCAATCTCAATTGTGTTCTGCTTGAGTTAAGAGCTCTTTTTGCTGTGATGTTACTCGGTTTTGTTATTACAGATCTAGCCACTTTGCACGTGTCTAGATTCGTCCAGTAGTTATTGAACTAATGTCGTATCTTTTCATTGATTATTGTTTTAATAGGTGTCAGAGGGACTCCTATTATATTATCCGGGTTCAGCTTTGTGTTGCCTGCTCCTTTCCTTGCTAGTTCGTCTGCCTTTTCGTTACCCGGTTCACCTTCGTGCCCCGGTACCCATGTAAGACGGACTCTATTGCGTCTGGCAAGTAAGTTCAATTTAGTTTTGCACTCCCTTACTAGTCGTGATTTCGACATGGGGTTTGTAATCGCGCTAATTGCTGCTTTGCTGTCCGAGCAGTTGTCGATTTGCCTTCCTTCGCTGGTGTCGTCTTCTGCGAGTATTTCAGTTGCCTTCATAGACTTCTGCTTGGAACACCGACACAAATGGTTCTAGGTGAATAGCAAGTTCAATCGGTGGGTTAGCACTAAAGATGCCAGCCCCTGATTCCCCTGATATGTTAGAGCCGTCTGTATATACCGATATCCCATTGGAGTTTCTTGTCATTCTTTCATACGTCCAAAACTCCCTTGCGGGGAAAATTGTTTCGAAGTTATTGGAGAACGTATACGATTTTTCAACAACATCACTAGGGCAATCGATGAGTGGTGTCACTACTCTTATCATTTCGGTGATTTTTCGATGTCCCGTATTTGCATCACCGATGAAATGGCCAATAGTTCTAAGCCGTGAGGCTGAAATGCCGGCAATCTTTTTCGCTTCGAGGTGCACTGGTAGAATGTTTAGTATCGCTTCCATGGCCGCGGTTGGTATTGAGGATTGTGCTCCTTTAATAACCAGGCTCATCACTGGCCACCATACAGCAACACCGTAGAAGATCATAGGTTCTATTACGCATTCGTATATCCAGTGGACCTGTTTCGGTTTCAAGCCCCATGACTTCCCGATGGCCCTCCTGCATATCCGATATGCTCTCTTGGATTTGGTGACTCTTTCTGCCAGGTTCTTTCCCCAGGTCAGTTGTCCAATATAATGCCCAGATACTTGACGCTGTCGCGGAGTTGTAGTGATACTCCTCCGAGTTGTGGAATGTGAAAGTCACTAGTTTTGGTTTTCTTTGTAAAGAGAACCATTTCCGTTTTATTTGGAATTTTATTTCTAATCCACTCTCCTCTGCCCATTTTTTTATGATTCGAAGGGTGTTTTGCATAAGCTCCCCTATGATGTTCAGGTGCTTACCTCTTATCAGAACGGCTAGGTCATCTGCTTACGCTACACATTTCGCACAGGTTCCATCCAGTGCTTTTAAAAGGTTGTCCATTGTGAGCACCCACAGAAAAGGAGATATTATGCCCCCCTGTGGTGTTCCCCTACGGACTGTTCCCCTTCTTGTTCCGTCTCCCAGCGAAGCTGTGATAATGCGGTTTGTAAGCACAATTGTTTATTATTTGGTTTTTTACAGTATATCGAGAGTGCCTCCACAATTTTTTGAGTTTTCACATTGTTAAATGCCCCTTCGATATCTAGTTAAACGCCTACGACTGATGCCTTGGTTTCAAAAGCATCTTCTATTGTGGATACAACCTGGTGTTGTGCCCTCTCAACTGATTTTCCTTTGAGGTATGCATGTTTATTAGGACACAGCCGAGGATTTGTAATCTGTGTTCTGATGTAGTTATCTCAGATTATCTTCAATGGTTTTTAGTATGAAGGACGTTAGGCTAATAGGTCTATAGCCCTTTGCTGTCGACAAATCTTTCCCGGGTTTCGGCAGGAACACCACCATCACCTCTTACATCGTCTACTTAATACAAAGTAAAAATTTGGCCATAAATCACAGCCGGTGTGCAGCAGTAATAAAAGCATTAGACCCAACAAAACATTAAAATCATAGAAAATGTTTCTATTAAGCAATAAAAGAAAAAAATTCCAATCCAGGTCTATCCGTAAACTTCAGGTAAAATAAAAACACGAAACTTAAAAAGGTTTTTAGGTGGTTTAAGCAACTTATGCACAATAATTTAAAAAAATAAATATGGTACCAGCAACGGTAACCTTGTGACGAATTTCTTTTAAACAGTGATGCCAGATTAGCGTTTTTCCTAAAATGGCTGAACTCAAGATTAATATTGGCAAGAACCACTAAACAGATTTTGATGAAAGTACCGAGGCAGCTAAGATTGCTTCCCGTTCTCCCTTTTCTAGTACTTTTCACTTAATACGAGTAAACTACCCAATTTTGAACGCTGATAATTATTAAACGTCCACCATTAATACCGTTCATAAAGAATTACAGTCTCGGCCTAATAAAGCCAACAAAAGACTTCAATGCAAATGACCAAAAATTAAGGCAATCCTACAATGTCCCAAAGATAGTACAAATTGTTGGTCATTCGTCAAAAATATTAAAAATTCTGCCTCGTCTGACTCGTCTGCCATCCCTACACTAATTTACAATAACGTTCCAGCTGTCAGCTCACTCCACATTGCCAGATAGTGCTTGACTCCATCAGTGTTTGAGAGCTTAGAATTTTGCAAGGGAGAAATCCACTTTCGCACTCTTACAGTTGCAGGAGTGCTCAAAGGTCTTAAATCCGCTTGTCCAGATGGGATCTCCTCTATACTTGTAGTTCTGAAAAGTTATTCTATTATGCTGGCTAAACCACTGAGTAAGCTTTTCTGTCTATCCTACCTTTCAGGGCTCTTTCCGATTAGATGGAAAACAGAACTTGTTCAACCCGTCCTTAAAAAATGAGAATCTTCCTCCATGTCCAATTACCGATCCATTGCACCAAAATTTCACCCGCATTGCGCATCATGCTTCGAATGCACATCAGTTCAATCTTAAGCCCGACTTCGGTCGTACTGTCAAGTATAGGGATTCGTTTATAAGCTAAACAACACGAATGTGGTATGATCTGCTAGGCTGGGTATTTCCTCATCATTATTTGTATTTCAATTAGCTTAATACAAGCGGTAAAGAGACTTATAAATTATTATTTACAATGTTTACTTAATAGCTAGTATACATAAATTTAAATCAAGACCTGAGTGAGGAAGGGGAATAAAGGGAGTTTCTAAGTGAGTTTTTGCTGCACTGAAAATCAAAAAGGTTATGGCAGTCATTAGCCATGCGTAGCATTCGAGACATAGGCTCATTACAATCGTAATTCGTACGATGAAACTGGAGACGGAAAAGAGGTACTGACCTCAGAATACGCGGATTGGTGCTGAGTGAGATGGTTTGGAGCAGCATAGGACAATCAATGTTGCCTGCTAATAACTGATGTACAAATAGTATATCGGCAAATTTTCTACTCTTTTCAAGCGATTGCATGTTCAGCAAGTTCAAGCGATGCTCGTAAGGAGGTAGGTTAAATCTGTCAGGCCACGTAGAGCAAAACGGATGAACCTCCGTTGAACACACTCAATTCGATACGAATGTGTATCGAGATAGGGAGACCAAACTTGGCAGGCATATTCTAGAATTGGTCTTACAAATGTGAAGTATAGAGATTTCGTAACGTAAAGATTTGAGAATTCCTTGGACCAACGTTTCACATAACCTAGCACAGAATTTGCTCTGCTAATAATATTGTCAATATGACTACGAAAATTAAGCTCACTGTCGCAAATGACACCCAAATCACTCAGAAAGGCTACAGTGGAAACAGGCTCATCGCAAATCACGTACGTTCTAGGAGCTGTCGGAAGACGCTTCCGAGAATAAGTAATAGCTTGGCATTTATTGACATTCAATTCAAGAAAGTTTTTATTACACCAAGTAGAAAAGCTGTTCAAGTCAGATTGAAGTGCATGGGAGTCAGTGGGATTGGAGATGTGTGCAAAAATTTTCATGTCGTCCGCATAAACTGACAGACGGGAATATTTAATAATGCCATCAACATCATTAATTGACAAAATGAAAATCAGGGGACCAAGATGGCAACCTTGAGGGACACCAGATGGGGCCATAAAGGAATCAGATATAAAGGATCTAAAAAGGACTTCATATTGACGTTCATGAAGGTAGGATTTGATCCACGCAATAAACCCAGATTGAAAACCGAGAGCTTTGAGTTTCAAAAAAACAATTGCATGTGAAATTTAATCGACGGCTTTGCTGAAATTGCTAGCAACAACATTTACTTCCTTGCCTTCCTCCAATGCGCACAGGGTGCTGGATACGAATTCGGTTAGGTTTGTGGTTGTTGACCTTCCCTTTAAGAAACCCTGTTGGTGAGGGGAAAATATAGACTTACAATGGAAAAACATTGCATCGTAAACAATACTTTCGAATAGCTTAGGTATGCAAGAGAGTTTAGCTATGGGACGATAATTAGAAATTTCATTTTCCGGGCCTTTTTTTATGAAGGGTAATAATAAAAGAGCTTTTCCAAAGCCTAGGGAAAACGGACTGTTAAAGCGACAGTTGGAACAGAGCCGTAAGGGGTTCAGCTAAAGAGTCTACATATTTTTTTTTTAAACTACGGCAGGTATACCATCCGGACCAGCGGAGTATTCGCATTTAAGTTTTTCGATCTTTTCTTTCACGAGAGCCATTGTTATATCGTTTGAAGTTAAAGAGGTTTGGGCACATTCTCTCATGTAGAAGAAGTAAGAATGGTCGGGCTCCGATGTGTGGTTAGAGAATGATTGACTGAAGAAATGGGCGAATAAGTTTGCTATTATTTGAGGATGGCTTGACGATGTATTGGAGAACCTTCAAACTTTTAAAGCCAATGTGCAAGTCAGAAGTCAGGTAAAAGATATTGCCTTCTGAATAGTTTTATATTTTTCTTTTAGATTAACAGAAATATACTGTCTCCTTATTTTTGTGAAACTAACTAGCAGAAGTGACATATAGGCATTTGTATCAACAGTGATAATCCTTGAGACGATATCTTCTAGCTTATAAGCGTAACGTTGCGCATGCGAATTATATTGGGGTGACCAATAATGTAATTAGAACCCCCTTATCACTCGTAATCTAAATCCAATGAATGTAGAATCACTTCTATATATTCCAGCTGTTGAATCATATTACTTCGACAAAATCTACCTGAAACATTGGCATTGTTGCAAAACAACTGCACGCAATTCTTTAAGAGTTTCGACAACACTTCAAATTGTCGTGCAGTGTTTCTTTTTTTTTTTTTTTTTTGTTAAGGGGATTACAATGACAATCATCTTGACGAAATGCATAATGTACGGATTCTTATCACATAACCCTCACGTATCTAAAGAGAAGGAATTACTTCACCATTCTGTCATTTCTTAATGCATACTCATACTTGTTTCATCCTCTATCGACCTTCTAATTGTCCACTATCATTGCCTAAAAAAGATACTGATCTGTCATTCCTTTTTGCTATACCATTCATATAAAAAAAAAAAATTTTTGAAATCGCATCAAAACAAAAGGAAACGAATCTATGAAATCACCTTTCTAACCTCACGAAAACATCAAAAATGTTAAATACTTGGAGGCTGCTGAGGCCCCCAAACGGAATGCCAAATTTAACAACGCTATAGAGTCAGCATCCCAACACATTTGGCGGGATGAAGGCAGAAGCAGCAGCGCCATAGAGAAGGAACCAACTCGAGAGAAGAATACCACTCGAGATTTTTCCGAAGTCAATTCACATCACATTTTGATATCTGAGTGCAAATATAGACTTTCGGTACTTATCCGTAGCGAGATAGTGTGCCAGGTGAGGAAACCCTCGATGCACACAGTCAACCTGCGATGCTATCGTAGCAAACACTGCAGACACTATGGCCTTTCCGAGCATCGTCGTCGTAGTCGTCGTCATCATCTCCTCGCTCTCCCTGGGTGGGTTGATCGTGGTATCCGTGGTATGACTTCTCGGATCAGTTGCCTGCATGTCATGCAACGTGGTGCTCATAACTACAAACTACATAGTAACAAGTGATCAACTCGGCTAAGTCGCAGGTTAGGTGGTTTTATGCGAGCAGATAAGTCATTTAAGCGCCATCGATGACTGCAATTCTAAACGGCTAAGTCGAGTGTGAAGTGCGCCTCGAGAATTGCTGTTAACAATTTTTCGATTCCGAATGATTTCGAATTTTAGTTTCACGACACGCGTATTTGATGGGAATCCGTGTGGACAGAGTGAATTTACGATGACTGCGACCATTGCCGACCAGATTACCAGATGGTGGCTATTCCACTGACATTAGAAGTTTAGATTGGTATTTTATTGAAAGATATTTACATTGCAGTAGGTGTTATCTTGTAGGATGTTGTCATAATGTACATGTATACATGCGCACCGGTCAAACAGTTCAATATGTGACATCATTCCTACTCATGACTGGAAATTGTTAAGCAAAATCTCTATTGAAAGTCAGACTTAAATTTGAATTTAGTCAGACAATTTTGTCTTCATCAATCGAAATTAATTGGGATTTGAAGTTGCATGGAGCAAGCTCTGACAGACAAGGTTAGATATGTGGATACATAGAATAGATACACTTAGGCCGACATAGGTTCATTGTGATACCAGGGGTTACGATGCCCATAATATACTCCTACAACCATTTTGATGAAGCCATTGATTTTGGCGGTGTATGATTTCTTTTAGTATCATCGTAGTGTAGCCCTTCTGACTGGGGCAAGAATGGCATGTGTAGAATAAATTAACTACTGCCTCTTTCTCTTCCTCGAATCTGCACCTTCTGCAAAAATCTTTGTTTGTAACGTTCTACCTCTGAGCATGTCTGCCTGTGACGCAGGGGCACGTTTGTGAGTTTGAAGATGTCATCTGTATGGGGTCTTAGAAGTACCTTTCTCTGACATATTAACCATAGTAGGCCAGCTGTTTTGCAATATTGTTAAGATATTTTGTATATCTATGGTTCGCTTTTCACTGCTTCACAGTAAGTCATCTGTTGCCTACAGGGCGTTCTCTATAAACTGAATCAAATGTGTATAACACTTCAACGGTAATAGGTATCGAACAAATTATTAAGGGAAACTTCCAGTTTTACAGGGTGCATGTATATTTTTAATTTTTGATCGTAAAGTGCGTTCTCTTATCGGAGCAAATCAAGTCGGCAGAAAGCCAAATTTTGATATGGAAAATCGTCAGAAACCACGGAAGTTCTTAAAAGATCCTTGAGGATGTTACAGTTCTAATATGCGAGTGAAGAGAAGGAGATAAGAAGGTTCGTAGTAATGCGATTCAAATGCTACCGTCCGCTGAAAGGACTATTAAGCCACCACAGGAGGTGATAATATCTCCTTTTCTGTGGGTGCTCACAATGGACAACATTTTAAAAGCACTGGATGGAACCTGTGCGAAATGTGTAGCGTACGCAGGTGACCTAGCCATTCTGATAAGAGGTAAGCACCTGAACATCATAGGAGAGCTTATGCAAAACACCCCTCGAATCATAAAAGAATGGGCGGAGGAGAGTGGATTAGAAATAAAATTCCAAATAAAACGGAAATGGTTCTCTTTACAAAGAAAACCAAAACTAGTGACTTTCACATTCCACAACTCGGAGGAGTATCACTACAACTCCGTGACAGCGTCAAGTATCTGGGCATTATATTGGACAGGAAACTGACCTGGAGAAAGAACCTGGAAGAAAGAGTCACCAAAGCCAAGAGAGCATGTTGGATATGCAAGAGGGCCATCGGGAAGTCATGGAGCTTGAAACCTATCATCTTCTACGGTGTAGCTGTATGGTGGCTAGTGTTGAGCAAAAAGTATGCAAGAGACTTGCTAACTAAGGTGCAGCGTATGGTCTGCCTGAGTATTACAGGAGCACAATCCTCAACGGCAACCGCGGCCATGGAAGCGATACTAAACATTCTACCCGTGCACCTCAAAGCGAAGAAGATTGTCGGCATTTTAGCCTCACGACTTAGAACTATCGGCCATTTCACCGGTGGTGCAAATACGGGACATCGAAAAATCACCGAAATGATAAGAGTAATACACCACTCATCGATTGCCCTAGTGATGTTGTTGAAAAATCGTATACGTTCTCCAACAACTTCGAAACAATTTTCCCCGCAAGAGAATATTGGACGTATGAAAGAACGACAAGAAACTCCAATGGGATATCGGTATATACAGACGGCTCTAACATATCAAGGGAATCAGGGGCTGGCATCTTCAGTGCTAACCCACCGATTGAACTTGCTATTCACCTAGAACCATTTGTATCGGTGTTCCAAGCAGAAGTCTATGCAATTATGAAGGCAACTGAAATACTCGCAGAAGACGACACCAGCGAAGGAAGGCAAATCGACAACTGCTCGGACAGCAAAGCAGCAATTAGCGCGATTACAAACCCCATGTGTAATCACGGTGTACAATAGGAGTCCCTCTGGCAACTATTAAAACAATAATCAATGAAAAGATACGACAGGAGTTCAATAACTACTGGACGAATCTAGACACGTGCAAAGTGGCTAGATCTGTAATAATTAAACCGAGTAACAACACAGCAAAAAGAGCTCTTAACTCAAGCAGAACACAATTGAGATTGATGGCGGGACTTTTAACAGAGCATTCAATCTCAACAAACATTCGTTCAGACTCGGGATAGCTGATACAACAATCTGTGCCAACTGTGAGGAGGAGGGGGAGGGAGATATAGAACACTTCCTCTGCCACGGCCCTGCTACAACGAGGCTAAGACTGAAAATTCTGGGATCTCCAAGGAATCCGGATATTACACACCTCAGTAAGAAAGGAATCGGAGATATATTGGAGTTCGCCAGACGAATACAATGCCAATGGAGG
The DNA here is from genome assembly GCA_963082735.1 of Pocota personata. NCBI lineage: Eukaryota > Metazoa > Arthropoda > Insecta > Diptera > Syrphidae > Pocota > Pocota personata. The sequence continues at coordinate 59,467,810 of OY720430.1, forward strand.
CCTAAGTGAAGAGCATAAGCTCACCCTCTTAATCCAACCAACCAACCAACCAAGCATTATAAAGCTTAAAGTTTGAATAGTCAACAGTCAGCGTTAGACAACTTGGCTACGCCGGTGTTATTCATGTCATTGTGAAAAGCTGTACTAGTTATTCAATCATGCGATGCAATAAATAAGTAAAATAATCATAATTAAAACATCAGCATCAGCATTCCAATCAGAGGCATATTATGGCCTTCGGATCCTTCAGTTTCGGGGCCCCCGTAAGAAATTTGTTATAATATTCTTATATCAAGAAAACTACACTAAGTTAGGGGTGTTTAGTGACAAAATTAACTTAGGAATTGTGATATAGGGCGCTTCTCAGTGTGAGCTTGTTACTCCGTGCACTCTCCATTTTTTACATAGAAATATTTAATTTTATTTCTCTTTATGTGCTATTTTCTCGTCACAAAACATCATCTACATCATCCTACCTTTTCACAATCGTAGATTACACACCTTACGTAACAAAAGAAACAAGTTAGGGGCAGTTTTCCTTCGCACCAATTATTTTTCCGACTATCTCTGTTTAAGTCATCCAGCTTTAGAACTTTCTCTACCATTACCAACTTTTTTGTTACCTTTTTTAATCAATCTTTTACCGACAACTCCTTCGTGTCGGACCCCTCTTCAACTTCCTACTAAACCGCTCCATTGGCACTTATCTCTCTCAAACCTTTGATCCCATTCTTATCGAAAATAAGTTACAAAAACTTAATGATGGCTTTGTACCCGGCGCAGATGGTCTTCCCGCCAAATTCCTTAAAAGTGCTCTTCCAACCTTTCCCTCTTCCTTTCTTACCATTTTCTTGCATCCCTTTCACAAGTAGAATTTCCTGACATTTGGAAGACCTCCGATACACAAAAAGGGATCAAAGAACGAAGTCTTTCTAAACTTTCATATACCCAAACTCTTCGAAAGTATTTAATACGAAGCCTTAAGCTTTCAGTGCAAGTCTTCTCTTGTCAACATGGCTTCCTAAAAAGTAGAAGAACTACTACAAATCTCATCGAATTCGTCTCCTTTATCATCTCTGCCTTGGTGAATGGCAATGAAGTCGATGTTATTGCAACCGATTTCAGTAAGGCTTCTGATAAGATATTTCATCATATAATCCTTTTCAAACTGTCTGCCCTCGGTTTTGAACCCATATTGTTAAAATGAATACCTTCCTAGTCGCAAAACCGTTTTTGAAGTATTCCCTTCAGTTCCATACTCTCAGCTCCCTTCTTGGTCACCTCTGGTGTTCCATAAGGCAGCCATCTAGGTCCCCTTTTCTTCATCCTCACTATAAAGGATCTTGAGAAAGTCATTAAACACTCCACCCTCTCCCTCTACGCTGATGATACTAAAGTCATTTCTTCACCCCAAGACTCTAGTGCTTCAAAAATTGCATAGAGCTTAACATCGCCAAATGTCAATCTATTACCGTGTATGGTACCTGCAACAAGAACATGACATTACTTTTGCTCACCCCCTCCTCGAATACGCCAAGTGCGATCCGCCTTTCAGCGAATTCATGTATCCAGAATCGAGAATATTCAACGTCTTTTTCTTCGATTTACTCTTCGAAGTCTGCCCTGGAACGACCCTGTTATCTTGCCTCCCTATCAAGACCGCCTCAACCTCATTAACTTAAATACTCTCAAAGAACACAGAAACGTAACAGACATTCTCTTCATTCATCGACTCACTCAACTTTGGTTATGACCCCACCTGCCTTTCTCAGAAGCATTCCAGCGTTCTTACCACTCTCATAGGTTTTGTGTTCTGTGATCGGTTTTCACTGGTCTCATTTCTTTCACTTGTTGCTGTTCTACTGCCAGAATATCTATGAGTATTGGGCGCATTCTCGCTACCATGCAGGCTGCATCACTAGAAGCAGTGCAGCCTGCACTTGCTAGCTCTTAATGCACATACTCGGTACACAGGTGTTATATAAGATTTATGTTTTAACTGCCATGGCCTCGGCCTAAATCAGGGCTTATAGGATTATCGACGTAACCACTTTGCCCAATAGTAACTTGCGGCTATGTTTTGGCCCTCCTACTTTGGTATGATACGCGCTAATGCAAAACTTGCTAATGGCTTTGTATGGCTCATCTCTATAGACGCTATTATAGGCGACTTTAAAATTAATGAAAGAGTGGTGAATATCGCTTTGCAGTTTTTTCCTGGATCTTATTCTACTTTTTCTCATGCACTACATGTCGACCGTGGTGCCAACCAATATCTGCCTCCATCTTGTTCGATGCAAATCGGTTGCTCCTTCGTGCATCTCTGGAAACGCTATCTATCCATCTATTTCTCTTTCTTTGATCACCTTGGGTCCTCCGTCGTCCAGAGTTTGTATTCATCAGATGTATCGCATCTCGGCCTAGTTGATAAATTTTACAATGTCAAGATCCTTGTACAAGGCTTTCAGTTCTTTATTTGAACGAATTCTCCAGACGCTTTCTTCAATCTATACAGGACCATATACATATGCGTCACAGTATCTTACGTTCAAGGGTGGCTAGTTCATGGTCTTTTGTCATGCACCAGGTTTCGGAACCATATGCTACCACAGGACGGATCAAGGTTTTACAAAGTGTGTGAGAGTTCTGTTGATAAGTTTGGACCTCATTAGTTTATTTATCTCAGACGAGACATGGTTGGTTTCATTTATTTCTTCTTCATTTACTTCTGCCTTTAGATATAAAGTTTAGCTGTGAATTTATTTACTAATAAACAGTCCGAACAAGCAGCGGATATTGGATAGATGTGAGGGTATTTGCAGTTTGGCTCTGTGAAATCCTAAGAAATACCACATACACTACACATTGGGTCCATTATCGACAAGGCGAGGAAGTGTCGCCTTCAAAATCCTGATCCACTTGCGACAGCGGAAACATGCGATCTTTCTTATGCGGACCCTTACCACAGAGCTGGGAGAAAATGTTGACCACGCCCGGGAGACCACGAAAAAAGACTTATTGCTGCAGCTGAAGAAAACAGCAGACTTCCAAATTTCTATGCATGTTGGACACCGTGGGGAAAATACTGGAGCGCATCATAAGTGACAAATTATACGAGTAGAGCGTAATCGATGAGGCAAGAGGCCTCGCAGATCGCCAGTATGGTTTCAGTAAGACACGTTCTACAAACGACACCATCGACGAAGTCGTGAATACGGCGAACAAGCCATCGCAATCATCATGGTGAATATCAAGAACGCCTTCAACACCGCAAACTGATGAAACATCGTGCGAGCACTTACAGCCAAGCATAAGAGAATGACGGACTATTTTAAAAATAGGATACCACACTACGACACCGACAATGGAACGAGGCAATATAACGTCACTGTCGGTGTTCCCTAACACCGCCCGCTACTGTGGAACTTAATGTATGATGACATCCTTTGATTTAGAAAAAGGCAAGGATCATGCACAAATATCAGCTGACCAAAATACAAGAATAGATTGCTCTTAGCAAGACTTGTGGCATCCATAATGCTCTACGGCTCCCAAATATGGGCTGGTGCCATGAAGACCAAGTGGTGCAGAAAGAAGACGGAGGCAGGTTACAGAATCAACGCATTGAGAGCGCCTTCCAAACAACCTCCTACGACGCGGCATGTGCAATAGCTGGCATGGTACCATAGACCTTCTTGCTAAAGAGGCCCAACAGAAATACTGCGACGAGTCAAAGTGATATACAGGTACTACCAAGGACAAATCTGGAAGAAGGAGGAGTGGTACTCGTATCACTCTGATAAAGGCAGGTGGACACAATTGTCCTTTGGGATGAGCACTAATCGCTGCCTTTTCCACTTCAGTGGGAAGTACACATATCGTGTAGAGACATATGAAGATGGTCTTGCCTTGAAGGTTCATTTTCCTCTTTATTGTGGGACAGTTACTACTACTCCGTACTACTTCCTATAATAGAGATGGGTTCTTTGCTCCGATTGCATACGAGAAGATTAAATTGGAAAAAAAAGCTTATGTCAAGTGATGACACAATGCTCCTTGTACTCTTTTTCCGAATCACATCTGCAAATCGTATCTTTGTTCCAAACTTTATACCAAATTTCATAAAAATGCTGCTTACTTTTTCCAGTTAGACGTCTCACTCCTTATATGTATCTCATCTCCACTCCATCCAATTTGAATAACTTTCGTATGGAGCTTAGATCTTCCCCTGTAAACCTTTCCTTGATGCTAGCCCTGATCAAGAAGTAATACCTTTAAGCGAGTCATGTTCAAGTTTGGCATTTCATCTATTGGTGAAAGGTACTAGAACGTTTTTACAAGGATTGATGGAGAGTACTTCTCTGTTGCATTACATGAGGCTGTAGATGGTCAAGCCATGTTTGCCGCTAACAATAATTTCCAGGTCATTAGAATAACCGATGGTGATGTATCCTAAACTGTGGAGTTTATCGCACGATAAATGAGAGAGAACTTCCCCCTGGGGTTAGCTTTTGACTGCAGTAACCGACACATTTTTAGAAGGGTGGCCGTGGTGTAGTGGCAACATCAACGCTTGTCACGCTCTTGGTTCACGGTTTAAATCCTGATCTCAACAATCATCTATTTATTTCGTCTGAAATAAATAAAAAAGTCGATCAATTGCAAAAGCTTAGTCAACTCTACTGCGAAGGCATAACACTGGCGTTAGGGTGGTCATATGGCTTAAATGCAACTTGATCGTGATGATGACATCAGGTGGAGGGAAAAAAATACTGTGAATCATGAGCAACGACAAAAAGCAAAACAAACCAGCTCCCCAGTTATCTGGACGCCAACCTTGGAGTTTACTGAAAACTTAATACCACCTAAGTTTCAAACCCACTACACCAATCTTTCTTTCGCTCTCTCTCTCTCTCTCTCTCAATTTCTTCAAACGCCCGTGCCCTGAAATAATTTAATGGTATTCATATCCCATTTGGCGCGCGCAAATTATAAAAAAAAAAAAGAAGTAATCATCTGTTGGTCGAATCTTTGATCTCTCTATCACTGACTTCTCTTGCTATCGAGTCGTATCTGGTGCAGTCGAATACTGATTTCCTTGGAGCGGAAGGGTGGTGGAAGGTGCATTTGATGTACGCCTACTGTCATGTGTGTAAACGGATAGACAATTCCAGCTGCACTTTGCTGAAAATATAGTACTCGTATCTACAAGCCTTCCCATGGTTTTTAGGATAAAAGAAGTTAGACTAATAAGCCCCCTGTGAAAATGATACCCTACGTACATAAGGGTGTATACTAACTGGGGATCACCATGCATTAAAATCTCATTCACAAGGCACCATTTCAGTTGTGATGACTTCATGCAATTGGGTGTGTTTCAAATATTAAACAATATGCGAAAAAGCCCACTTATTTGAAGTAAATCTTCAAAAAACCGCACCTTTTAAATGTGCACTCACCACTACACACTCACTCAGCAAACCATCTTCATAGTGATTTCTTCGTAACACTGTCTCTCACCGATAATGCTTGATCAGTCATTCATTCCCTTTAACGGCCAGACCAACCGTCAACCCAGATGCCAAGCCCTAGTATGCACATACACCTCTCGCCCATGTGATCAACTCCATCTAGATACAAATATGTATGTGCCACACTCAATAAGTAATTGAAATCGAAACAATAAAATATCATTAATTCGAGGCTCCAATTGTAGGTTTTCCTGTGGTGCCCACACATTCTGCGCGATTGCCAGTCGATCGTCATCGTCATCGTCATCGTCATCATTGCCGTACCGCGGCAGCGACGCTTTCTCTAACTCGAAGGGATTTCCAACTCTTCATAGCGCACGATGTGATCACGTCGACAAATCAAAAGCAAAACAAAAATATCCACTGGACACGTTTGCTTCGAACTATGAATCTGCTCCCTCACGATGGGCATGTGGGTGCGAAGCCATAAAGGGATCACCATCATTAAAGCAACACTGGGCGATGCAAGCCCAGCGAAGAAATCATAACTGCTATTACGAGTACACTAAATGATAAGTAGATCGGAACGGGGAAAGGTATATTCACCTCTAACTCGGGGCCAATCTGGAGATGGGCCGCGCAGGCGAATTCATCTTTTTTGGCTAATCTTGTCAAAACTATGCCCTGACACCATTTGTCATAGGTAAATCAAGTGGGTACGCACAATCTGGAGCATAGGATCGCCTTGATCTTCAAGTCTATGCTTCTTTTCACACACACGTACCACAGTGCGCTGATTGAAGTAAGTGCTCAAGTGGATAGCAGTAGGAGATAGTAGCACAGCTCGAACGACTATCTTCGTCGTCGCGGACAATGATCTCATTTAATGACATTTAGCGAATTATGTTTGGGAACCAATCGCATAGGTGCTTAGTGTTCAGCCACCGGAGATATTTTACGGATTTCACTGTCGTCAAAGTCATCATCATGGTGTGCCTGGCTGTTGGGTGCCCATTGAAAGGCGCAGTTGTTAGTATGTCGTGAACACCAAGTGGAACGGGACATACAGAGTGGAAAGTTGCACTTATGGTGCTTCGAGCCGGTCGAATGAAGCAGAAATGGCCAGGGTTGATATTTACGCTATAGAAGATGATTTCAATGAGTATTCGTAATTGTTTAGATACTTTAAAATTTGTGCATTTTTTTTTTATAGCTAATGGCATGAAGGATTGGTTAGTAAGGCTAACGTACTAAACTTAAACGCTGACGCTCATGAAGCCATTGGAAATGGAGAGGAAATTCGTGATGACTATGTGGGAAGATTAAGTTGGGGTTGGGTTGGAGAAATGGGTAAGTTTTTAATTTGTATGTCTGTAGCCATCGATGTACCTGCAAGCAAGTCACTTTATCAGAAGATAATAATGTATCAGCGAATATTTGGCCATAAACTGATTCAGTTCGAATACCTAAACATTTTTTTTTAATGTTCTGCACCACTTAGGACTGTCCTTGTTGATTTAGAAGCCCAGTAATGGGGAAAAAAGGATAGGGAGACGGTGTGCGGTAATTTTGTAGGTTTCTGGAAATATGGAGGAGAGCCATTGCAAATTCGTATTGAATGGTTAAGAAGCGACCTTCTGAACTTTACTGTGAGCCCGAATGCAGGTTTTAGAAGATAAGGGTGTGCGGAAGATGCCCCACGTGCATTACGATTGAACTGACGGACTGGCGGATACAGGAGTGCTAAGCATCCAGCATTCCGGCGATGATCGAGCGAGGAAATTTCAGATTTCAGACTGACTAATCAATCTATATGCTTGAAGCTGACCATGATTGAGGAAACTCAAGTATGTTGAAGGATCTCTTGCCAAAACATGCAACTTGCATTCAAGTTTCGGACTAATATATTTTATAGATCGTAGCCAGGTTTGTGAATATCAAAAATCGTTTAGGCATCCATTGCCTTAGCTTTAGCACCATCAGTTTTTTTTTTTTTTTCAAACAAAATAAAGTACAAGGAATTACAAATGTTTTTCAGTATTATTAGCGGGAGAAAAGTAAATGGCTAACAGTTTACTATTTTTAAGGTACATTATAATTGTAATTTGTTGTATGTTAACTTTTAATGACAGTAACAAGAGCATAGATGGGATTTAATCCATCCAAAGCGTTGGAGGTTAAGTTCACTCCGAGCGCCTCTTTTCGCTCGTTGTTGTCGCTCTGTTACTATCTAGTAGAGTACGTGGTAAGTCCTGTTACGGTTGCCTTGCAAGATCTGATGGTCTTATACGTTGCAGTCGTCTCACGCCATATACGTTTAGAAGAATTGTTGCTTCCTTGTTAATATGCTCCTGAAGAGCATATGCGTGCTTTGGCCCTAGAGTTGATCTCTTCAAGAACAGTGTAGGCATTCCTACTGATCCGATGGAGGTCGCTGTTTCTGATGTACCATGGAGCATTCACAATACTTCGAAGGACCTTATTCTGGAATCGTTGGATGACTGTAATATTGGTCTGGCTGGCACACCCCAGAGTTGAGCGCTATAGTTCCACACTGCTTTTAGGATCTGGTTATATAAAAGAATTTTATTAGTAATTGATAGTCCTGACTTCCTGCCTATAAGCCATTCTAATTTTCGCCATTTAATGTCTAATTCTAGTCTTTTGATTTTAATATGCTCTTTCCAACGAAGCTTGGCATCTAGAGTCATACCTAGATATTTCGCTGTATTTGCATATGGTATTGTCGTGCCTGATATACGAGAGTACGAGATAGACTTATTTGTGAAGTCAATATGTACAGATTTACTCGATCTCAGTTTTATACGCAATCTTTGAGTCCACCTGATAATTTGGTCTGTAGCAGCTTGCAGCTTTTGAGTCGATTCTAGAGTTGTATCTCCCACTGCTAAGACTGCCGTGTCGTCGGCAAAAGTTGCAGTCTTGGTGTAGGGCATTGTAGGTAGGTCTTTAGTGTAAAGAAGGAATAACAGAGGTCCGAGGAAGTAGAGATATTGGTCTATATGAGGATACCTCGTGAGGGTCCTTACCTGGTTTAGGGATCATTATCACGTTACCTACTTTCCAGACACTTGGTACATACTCAATACATTGCTTTATTCATTAACCGCAAGAGTTTAGCTAACCCTTTGTTTGGTAGTCGCTTCAGGACTTCCGCAGTGATCAAGTCAAAACCTGGAGCTTTTTTTTTTCATGCATTTTAATCGGAGGAATCATAGAACGGGCATTTTCATTGAGATTTAGAAGCTCATCACAGATAGCATCATAAGGCTTAAAGGTATTCACTAGGTGGTCTGCAAAAGCAGTAGCTTTTCCCTCATTGCTTTTAGCCCATTGCCCATTACTGCATCTTATTGGAGGAATATGATTTGTTGGTCGCTTAAGATGTTTTGTACTTTTCCAAAGTGATTATTCAGTGGTCTTATCAGCAGTTAGCTCTTATCTCAAGCTTAAGATCTTGTGTGGCCTTGTTGGGTCTTGTTTTATCGGAAGAAGATCGACTTTGTTGCCATCTACGTTCTTTCTTTTGGATAATTGGCATCCATCGTTTTCCTCTTTGTTGGAGGAGTAGAGCTCCAAGCCTCATATTGGATTAGTTGGATGAACGAATATGCAGACAGACCAGCTGGTCTGTCGTCTCAATAGATGTACTAATATTGATTTTAGCTTTTAGGATATGTTTAAAACTAAGCCAATCTATGAACTTATTTGAAACTATAACAGTTTCACTAGGTGTCAGATATATTGGTGAGTGGTCCGAGTCGAGATCCAAGCCTTCTTGTACCTGGATAAAGTTCCTTGATAATTTATTTATCACAAAAAAGTCAACCAGATCAGGAATTTTGGTAACGTCCGTCGGCCAGTATGTGGGCTTACCAGTAGATACAAATTCACACCCTGTTTTTTTAGCTGCATCGTAGAGTTCACGTCCTTTTGTTGTAGTCAGTCGTGATCCCCAGTATGTGTGTTTAGCATTGAAGTCTCCTCCCATTATAAACTTAGACTTGTGCATTTTAATGAGCTGTTGATATTCATTTGAAGAGATCGAATGTTTGGGCGGACTATAGACAGCTGTTATTGAGAGCGGTTGATTTTTAGTTTTGACAGTTACGGTAGCACTATCTGTAATCTTTTTTTTTTTTTTGTACGTGGGTAGGTAAAAAACTCCATAGGCCCTATCATGACCGGCAGCGCGTGCTCAGTAGTAGTGTCAGATTTATACTCAATAAAAACACCTCCCTTCTCCTTGTTGATTACAACTAAGTTACCTTATCAAGTAGTTTAAGCTTCAAAGAATATTCGCATCGGGGGGTAGCTTTCCAGCAAAAACACCCACTGATACCGACATCACGTACAGCCTCATTTTTTGAAGTCAGCGCACAAGGTTTGCCACATCCAGAAATTGGAGTACGAGTATTGCGTTGTTGCCATGACACGAATACGAAGTTTGCGAGCATAGTTTGTTATTTCATCTACGACGGTAGCTATTCCTAAGCCTTTGTGGATATCATTGTTCTTAATATACCATGGAGCATTCACCATTGCTTTTAGCACTTTGTTTTGGAAAGATTGTAGTACATTTATATTGCTTAGTTCAGTACAATGCCAAAGTTGTACACCATACGTCCATATAGTTTTCAGCACTTGCTCTTCCAAGTGGCCAATACATTTGTCTGAATCTATTTTCGACCTCTTCCCGTTTCTTTTTACCGTGAGGCTTCCAGGATGTTTTACCTCGTTTGAATACGGTATTTGAACCGAGTTAATGAAAATTGGAATGTTGTTTATTTATAAGAACAGTGCTTCAAATCTTTTCGTTGGAGCTTTACAGATGCTGACTCGACTGAAATTTCCGTTGCCATTACAGTTGTGTTGTCCGCGTTTTTAGTGGCTACAACGATGCCTTCTTCATGGGGTATATCTCGAGTGTAGAGTAAGAACGAAACCGGGCCAAGAACACTTCCTTGTGGAATTTCGACAGCGATTTCCTTAATTTCTGAGTACTCGATTCAACACGGAAGAGTCTGTTCTAAAGTAGCATTCTAAAATTTTGTATAACTGCTGTGGAAGAACCTGCTTTTTTTATAATTTTCGCCCGCTAAAGGGGATGTGAATACCCTTATACTATTACAGGGCACGGGCGTTGTGAAGAAGAGAGAGAGAGAAAGAAATATAACGATTTGAAACTCAGGTGGTATTAAGTTTCTGTAGACTCCAAAGGTAGCGTCCAGATAACTGAGGAGCATTTTTGATTTACTTTTATTTTCATTGCTTATGATTCACAGTATTTTTTTCCATCCTCCACATGTCATCATCACGATCAAGTTGCATTTTCAGCCATATGACCACACTACTGCCAGTGTTATGCCTTCGCAGTAGAATTGACATGAGCTTCGTAATTGATCGACTTTCTTATTTATTTCATGTCATTATATCTTATCCAGGGGGCTTGTTATTTTTAAGTTTTTTTTATTGCCAGGTGAAGTTCAGCCAACGACACACTTCTTATTTTAAAGTTATTAGCCTTGGCGTCTTTCCTAACAATTTCTGCAAAAGTTTCATGGACGAGAAGGAGGAAGAGACTATTTTCCAACTTCTTTGCACCTGCCTAGCTCTCTCCCAAAGAAGAGAATGGCTTAAACATTTCTTCTAAGTGCTCAGCAAATAAATCTGCCTTCTCTGTGTCACCTTTTGCTCATTCGCTTTTTTTTCTTAATGGCGGCGATTGCATTTGGGGTTTTTTGATACCATTCTTTCATGGTATCAGTAAGGTACAGCGAAGGTACAGACCTTCGAACATATCCAGCATTGATAAACCGTTATAGCCTTCCACATCAACTCCGTTTATTTTGAGTTTGTCTACGTTGGTATCTCGTTTCGCAAACAGGAGACATCACTGGGTTTTTAACGTGTTGAACTCAACTCGGTTTTTCGCACTCCAATAGATGACCGCATCAGTATCGCAGTTGAGTGCGATAAACATTCGCTGTCTTTATGAGTCCACAGCTTGGGGCCCTTGCCTTAGAGTCAGAGAGTAAGCGAAGTCAAGATTACTGCCATCCGGGAAGGAATGGATTATTGGATTGCTATAGATTGAGAGAGAGAAGGTCATTGATAAATATTAGAAATAGGGTAGGAGGGAGAACTGAGCCCTGAGGTACACCAGCATTAATTGAGAAGGGGGTGGAAGTGTCGGGTTATAACAAAAGTCCTTCGCTTTTTTTGTTTATAAGGGACTATGTCAAAGGCTTTCTTGTAATCAATATATGTTCCATTGTTTAGTATGGTCATGCTTGGCCCGTAACCACCGCATCGATAGTCAACTGCTCCTTATATCCAAGCGATCCATTTCTACAACCTTTTTGTTGCTTGACCAGTATATTATTGTAATCACAATGCCGTTGCCAAATTGTAGAAGGTGATAAGGCCGGTAATAGGCCTTTAGCTGGATTTTGATTGCTGTTTTCCTTAGGGATTATATTATATATACGTGTCCTTCATATAGGTAGCCAGGTAACGCGATTGGGTCTTGTATAAACCGGTTGGTGTCTTGCCGCATGTGATCACGAAAGGCAGAAAAGACTTTTAACCTGTAGTTATGTATTCCGTCTACACCGCCAGCCTTCCAATTATACAGCTTTTTGATTACCATGAGGAAAAATTCCGCTGAAACCAGGTTTTCTGCCATCGGATTGATAATAGTCATTGCTGTGTCATTTTGTTGTAGCAGCTGAGTAGATTGAGTATGTGGACCAGATTCCAGTTGGACTGGAAGTTCTCTAAGCCCTCCTTTTTTTGGGAGTTGTTTAACACTTATATTCTCTCCGTTAAACTCATTAAAAAATTGTTTGTCGAATATTTCAAAATATATCGCTTTTAAGGTTTTATTATCACAGAATTTTCTGAGACGATTGAAGTTTCGAACTGCATAATTTATATCAGCACTTCAGTTTAAAGTATTGTCTGAGCGGTATGCAATGCCAAGATCGTTAGCAAAGGCTCTAGCTTTTCCTATAAATGGTTGACTAATTAATGAATTGATATACATAGATTAGAAATAGTATTGGACCAAGAACTGATCCTTGGAGCACACCAAGGTTTAAGGATTTCAAGCTACTAACAAAATCATCTTTAAATATACTTCACAGGGTTTATCTTTATTATGCCTCCGATACAAAGTATGCATTAAATTCAGCTATAATTGTGGGAAGGAAATGGAATTTAAGTATATACTTTAACTGAGCAGTGCTGGTATGGTTATACTGTTTTGTTGATGACAACAGCGTGCATTATCCATCGTAATCCTGCACAGATGGACGAGTTTGGCAGCAGTGCCAAAACTAGACATGGCTCTGTATAGCTCGTCTCTATAGACGCTATCATAGCCGACTTTAAAAGTGATCAAAAGGTGGTGAGTATCGATTTAGAGTTCCCAGATTTTTACCAAGATCAGCCGCAATATAAATATCTGATTTCTGGTGGATTTTTCTGGTCTAAAACCACACTGCAACGAACTGATCATCTTATCTTATAAGCGATGTTGAGGAGACTAATACCTCTGTAGTTGGAACCATTCAGAGGGTTTCCTGAAGGATGCTGAAGTTCCATTCGTAGGATATACTTTCATCCGACCATATCTTACAGATGAGTTGTTGTATGGTAAGCACCAAATCATCCACATACAGAACTTGGGTTCGACACTCGACTAAATGTATTTATACAGGCCCAACAACAGTTAATAAAGATTAAAGTTTCAGACAATACAGTCTTCGTTTTGTATGTTTAAGGTGATTTTGGTAAAAATCTTGGTGCAGTTATGAACCCACAAACTACTGATTAGCTTATACACTTTGATGGATTTCATAATTTAAAAAAATAAATATCATCGGTGCTATTGCGAAAATGCGCACCCACATGACCGTACCACAGTAACCTTGTCTTTTTGCCACTATACAACCGCACAGCGAATCATTTTCATATTCACTCATCTTGCGATCCATCAATGGGCATCTCATCCGCGAAAACCCACCGATGACTAATCCGTGCAGTGGATTTATGAATGAAAACAGCTCAACATCGTCGTCGTCATCGTCGGAAATGGGAGAATCCAGGTACGTTTCCGAACTGTGTGGTCGGTTATTGATCTCTGGCAACATATTCAGTTCTTCTTCTGTGTCTTTTTCTCTGCTTGTCCGCTGCAATGAGGATTGCCCGAGTGCGTGGGCAGCCACCAGATGCAAGACTCCTCATCGTAATTCATAATTCTCGGCAATGAAAAATCTAGCGATTCCGATTCATTGCTTCGACCGAGTCAATTCTGTGCGCCTCCATCACTTTTGTGGATGTGTTCCAATGTCCATTATGTGTTTAATGATCCGCAGTCAGCGAAGTGTATCTATGGTACAATGTACACACCTTTCATCAGATGCTCGCCCATATATCCCGCCAACTCGTGGTTAATTGTATTTAGCCCGCTACGGTTGCCTTCTGTGATTGTTATTGCGACTGTCTGGTCTTTCTTGATGCGGCGCACACTCCTCAGAATAGGTTGTACATTTCTTTAATTTTCCTTATGCGACGATTAAATGATGATTATGTTGTAAATGACAGAATTGAGCAGTTAAAATGGACGAATAGGAAGTTATGGTGTTGTAGGTTGCAGATATATTATTTTATGTTTGGCAGGCTTAACATCAATTAATTTTTTTAATAAAACTTATTCTTGTTAGATGAAAAGTACTGATGGTGGGCTATCGGTTTGATGTGATTAAATTGTTTGAAATAGAACTTGAAGATCTCACGGTAGGTGATTCGAAGCCGACATATACCTGCCACTCTAAGGCATACCTACAATTGAGATTGTGTACTACAGATTACTTACCAATGGGATTTACTTAACTAAGGCCTTCCACCCTTTATGTGTCTTAGTGCATTTACCACGTCCATGTGTCATAATAGACGGTTTCTGGTGATGTGTCTTAGCTCCAAAAACCTCTTTCCCCAATTGCTGAGATTTTTCTTCGTCTGTTTTTCGCGATCGATTCGAATTTCTTTCCTCTTAGATAAATGCGTTCCATTGCAAGACCTAGCGGTGCTAAGTAGCCGCATAATATACCAGGGCTCAACCATTAAGAAAAGCCGATCAAGATATACACGGTATCCGAAAAATTTAAGATACAAATACAATAATTGTGATTTTCGGGTTGGGGCTTACCACAAAAATACAACCACTTCGCCCTTAGAAAGATAGGCATTCAGCATTTAAATTGCAAATGCTTCAGCTCGGACAGTCTCCTTCTTCCCAGAAGGACTGCACAGAAGATACAGACCAGATCTTCAATGACCTGAGCAAAACCTGCTGTACACATGTTTATATGGACTAACTGTTTTCCGCATTTTAAATCGTGCGAAAAATGCTTAATTTTTCAGTAACTGTCTTAGAACTAGCTACTAGTTACGAAAACCTGTGGAATAATTTGCGTGATATTAAGGTTTGTAAACAAAGAACTTAATGCACTTTATATCCCTGCCCGATCATACAACGTCAGAGTCTTTGAATCCATGCAGATTATATAGAATTCAGATTTAAATATATCCACACCTCCGTATCTCCCAAAGGTGTTTGAAAAGATTATCCAAAAGCAAATCAATGCAAATCTGAAGTCTTAGGCATCACACATATCTCACATATGGTAAAGGACTGGAAAGTCTTCGATGAGCCCTCTTTTCCAGACCATCGCTATCTATAATTCGAGAAACCCTGAAAAAGCCTGTTCCCTCTGATATAGATCTCACCATATGAACCCTTACTGGGCTGATGACGAAATGTCGGTAACCGGCCCTCTGCGTACAACTGTTCAAAAGCTCCAAAAAGACTGGTGACTGGGATACTTACAAAAAGTTTCATGTTTTTTTTAAAAAAAAAAAAAGTACACTCGGAAGCCATGAAAGCATAAACCAGTGCTCGTACCTTCCAACCAGAGGTGTTCATGTGATCGAAAGATGCTTTTATATGTATTATCACGGACAATACATTGCGATATTTTCGGATAGCTAGGGCAACAACGAGGCATTAAGCTCTCACGAAATCAGTTAAAAACTGGTGTGGGAGGGACTTGCCAAAATATACCAAATGAGTGAGAATTAACACCTTCTACTGGGTACCAGGCCTCGTGGGAGTAGAGGTAAATGAAGCAGCTGATGAACTAGCAAGAAAAGTCTGGGACCGCATACGATACGGGAAGAGCTAAGACAGAAGGAAGACTATAAAATAATCAAACTTTGGGAAGGACTCCCTAAGCCAACACAGGCCTAAGAGCTTCTCGGGAATTATAACCGGAGAAGAAGTAAGGTCTGTTTAAATATTAACAAAAACTGGGTGTGCATTCTTACAGGCTTCCTGATGGTTCACTGTAGAGTTAAGGAACACCTCAGGAAACTGGGTATAGAGCAACGCGGAGAATGCAGATTTTGTGGAGATGTTGGGGAAACCCCAGGAAACCTTCTTAAGGAACGTGGTGCACTAATCCACAAAAGAAGGAAACACCTAGATGCCTATTAACTATCAAAAGAAAATCTACCATCGTTAGATCCACTCTAGATAGTCCGGTTCATTAAGGAGATTGGACTGGATGAGGTGCTCCAAGTCGAGTATCGCAACGACTAGAGGTTCAAGTAGCCACCGTGGCTCAGTAGTTAAGTGCGCGATCACTGAGCGAGAGGTTCAAGGTTCGAAATCAAGAAAACATAAAAATAAAAAAAAAGTTTCCTCACGGTCCCACCTCTTGCGAACGTCTGACAAACATCCGAGAGCTTCTCTCAATCGAAAAAAAAATGCCTTTCGGAAACGGCATAAAACTGTAGGTCCCAACCATTCGTGCGGCGCACAGCAGGAGTGGCTGCGAGAAGCTGGACCAGGCCCTGCATTGAGCTGTTAACGCCAAAATATATTACAGCGCCAAGTTAGTGGAGCACAATAGATCTACAAGGTCGCAGTGCACTTATACCCCTAAAATCAATCTAAAATCTACATCTGTTGTCCCTGAACATTTTCGCCAAACAGATGGACAGTACAGTAGAGCCATACCTGTAAAAGTCTACTCAATTTGGTATAACTACCAGGAGGTATTTTCTCTGAAAAGGATATCTGTTAAGGATATCAGCATTTTCACGAAGAGCCAAGCAGCAATAAAATCTCTGGAATCGTGTTAATTTACTCTGAAGCCCGCTCACGATTATCTCTCATATCTCGTCTCTTATGTGGACGGCGAAACAATTCAACATTCACCTATGCTAGGTGCAAGGCTGACGAGCTCTCCAGAAAAGGCACCAAACTCATAATTCTACCGGAAAGGTAAAATTCAGATATACATCTCGCTACTTGTAAATATTTACTCATGCTTGATGCAATCAGCAAATCCAACCACAAATGATAGACTCTCACAAATCTTGCGTAAGCTAGATCAAAAGCACTCTAATAAATTGATTTTGCTAAAACGATCGAAAATCAGCACCGCCATTGGTGTTCTTCATCTGGACGTGGGGAATACTGACGAAAGAATCATACTCCACTTCATAAGAAACACCGTCTGGTTAACTTAGCCCTTTAAGTAGTTAGTATAGAGGCAGATTCCGTGGTATTACAATGGACCTCCTTTAGTCTAACCTAACCTAATCTAAACCATGATCCCAATATTGTACCCAGAGTAATGATTACATTTATCCAAAAGCTGTTTCTGTACGGAGAATAGATGTTTCCAATTTCTTTTTAAGAAATGCCATCTTTTCCTGGTTTAAATAAATCACTCAATAACCGGTCTTCCATATTACATTAGTACTCGAAATTCATCTGTAAACAGGGAACAAAAATTCGACTATGCCGTGATAGATACTATCACTCTAAAGTAGAATGTTTTGAAAACCCTAACCCTATCGTACTGGCTAATAATAATTCTATTGTTGACGATTCTATAACGATAGCCAACGTATTTAACGACTTTGTTACTTCAATTGGTCAAGCGATGTGCCGAAGGTATTCTGGTGGAAGATCAAGTTTACAGTGAAAGCTTCTTCTTTGAACCAATTACTGGTATTGAAATCCTGTCGTTGATTAGATCAAACGAAGTCTTTTGGAGACGATGGCATTTCTAACCTGACCTTAATGAACGTAGCTGTAAACGTAGCTGACATTTTGGTCTACCTCTTTTACTTAAGCATATCCAGTGGAATATACGACGCAAACGATGATCGTTCGGTTTCAGTTCTTGCACCAATTGAATATTGTAAGCGTGTCAACCAAGATCCTTGCGCAAAATCTTCCACAAAGTCGATGGACACAGGACAAATTCTTCCGCACGATGATGAATTAGGGTCTTCCTCAACACTAGCCTCAACGATTTCGATATTTTTGTACGCACTCTTTGCATTCTTGTCGGTGGCTTGGTGTCAAAAAGAGTGAATGTAGTCTGAAATTTTTCAATTGTTTTACGAATAGCCGACTCAGTTGGTTGATTATGTTGACCGTAAAATTGGCGTAGCGCTCCATAAACATTTTTTTACTGAACACTGATTTTTGAAATAAATTTCCACAATTCGTAAACGCTGCTGGAACATAAGTCTTTGCACGATGATTTGCCAAACAATACTGAATAAAAAGATGGTGGCAGCTGTCAGATTAACAATCAGCTGTCTGAGTGTTGCCATTTTGAAAAATAATTTCGTAAAAAACTCCTTTTAGTATTCAACTTTCCCTTGTGAATCTTTATGTTTACTACCAACTAAACGAGCTACATCGACTGCGCTTTCTTTTAGAGCTGTTTGGCTGGTTATCATTTTGTTGCTTTCTGTAACTGTTATACTTCTTAGCGCAGTTGTTTTTGGAGGAGTTCTCGGTGTAAGAGCAACTTTTGTTGGTGTAGCAATAAGAGTTTTTTTTTGGTGGGTAGTATAGTAATCCCTACATACAAACCCCCTACCAGGAGGATCTGGTCCGTTTGTTTTACTTTGTGTTATTTTGTACAATTGCGAAGTTTTAGTCTCCGCTTTGTGGATTTAGTCGCCTCGTACGACAGGCGTGCCTTACCTCAAGGCTATATAACTTCCATTGAAGTTCTGTTATCCTATATTGCTTTATTTACTCGTACTATAATGTCTAATCTTTTCTATACCTTTTATTGTTATTTAAATAGTTTTTGAAGCGACATATAAAACTATTTGAACTGCTAAATACAAATGTCACTAGGTATTCTTAGCATAATAAATGAAAATAGTGAAAAAAAGTCGTAAGTGCTAAACAATTTCATAGTCGCAGTTGCCTGTGATAACATCGCGCTCTCTAATTTGTTGTATTGTCACAAGGACTACTTACAAAATTTCTTAAGATATCTTTCAATCGACAAAATGTACCACCGATTCAAACAATGACACATTTTGACATTTTTTTTAGTTTTTATGTTCAGATTTCAGAATGCATTTAGAGTGTCTACAGGTGCAATATAAAGAAAAAGATACTTGGCTACCTGCACATCGAGAGTACTCGTACCCACCCTACTTGAGAAGATTATGGACAAACACTATGAAGTGTTTGTTTTTAATGAGCTGTTGTTAAACAAATTTGGCTAATCCCCTGACAATGTACGGATTCTCTGATAAATATCTAGATAAGAAGTATCTAAGAAAATAAGCGCAAAATATTCCTGAACCTCGTGAGAATTAGATCCTGTAGTGTGTGAAATCGGAGGTCAATGGACTCTTAATAATATTAGACATCTGGACTTTACTAATAGATTTAGTGAGAGCAGATAGGCGGACTGCAATTTGTATTCCAGTTGCAATTTACAAGAAGTCGTGACGTATCTTATAAGAGTCAGACGACTCTTGCCCTAAGCAACACTGGTTGAAGGCAATTGACCGAAATCTCCCCTACTTAATGCCCACACTAATTTCCTTAACCTTTTTGAAAGACAACAAACTTAACATTCCATATGTCTAAGGATTAAGATATACTTAAATTCAACATAAACAAAAAAAAAAAAAAATCATTAAAATTACAAAGAGGCTGAAAGCACTTTAAAGAACTGTCCTCATGGGGAGGTCACAAATGTTAAGGGTGAAGACTAAAAGAGCTCCTTAACCACAACAATCGAATGCCAAAGAGCATGAGTCGAATGGGGGTGTTTCAAGTGTAAGTACCCTTATTCTGAGAACCGCAAAACTTTCTTAATTGAATTTTTATTCTGATAAGTACGAGTATATCGCACTGAAAAACATATCGAGATGAAAGAAAACCGAAAAACAGATCTAATGTGGAAGTTTTTCTCTTCTGTCTGTCCATTCTTGGCGCAGATAGGCAATTTCAAAGCGCTCCTTCGCACTTATCAGATGGACATCACGTATTATACTTTTGAACCCACATTTTTTCGTCCTTTGTGCTTGGAAAATTAACGCAGAGAGTTTTCTTTTTCTGCAGGTAGTGGTCACACGGCACCGGGAATTAATCGTATTTCACAGTTTTTCTTTCAAAAGGTAATCGAATCGGCATATCCTGACATTATATCACTCACATCCTGTAAATGTCTTGGCTTCTCATATAACCTCCATATTCATCCATGACAGGATATTCGATTCTTCCTTTTTTTTTATCGATCGAATGACATGGTACATGTACGAGTACTTGAAGGCGGTCTAAGGAGAACAATGTCCTCGGGGTATTAGAGTGCAATTTGTGCAGGGATTTTATGTCATTGTTGTCCTCTTTTGCTATTATCATGCAGATATCTGTGCAGTGCCATTGTAGGGATACTAAAAAACACGTTGGAAAGTAATTTGAAATTTTCCTTGATCGGAGTTTGTTAATTTTATTTGATGCCTTGCAAAGGGTATTTACGGCCTGCATATGTTTAAATATAGTAGACTGATGTCTAATCTCGACACGAGCCTTTAAAGAGTGAATTTGTAGAAAAGATAATTTGATTTCGGTTCGGAGGAGAGAAAAGAATTCGACTCATCCCACTTAGGTCCTTGAGGGGGAGTTGGTTCCAGTTCCTGTACTGGATTCCTATCTTACTGCTCGTTGATGATTAGGGTCTCCAACCAGCGTGACGTCTTCAGAAACCTGGAAAGATTGTTTAGTGAAACGTCAGATAGTTCTTGTATGTCCTGGAAGTAATGTTTTCATAAAGTTTTGTTTCTCAAGTGACATAGCCTTGAGAAGTGGCAGAGGAAATGAGGTGTATCCTCGTAAGCCTCTTCGTCACCGCAGTCTCTATATATATTGCCATCGTTGAGTTTAAGGATCATTAGTGGTTTCTTAGAAGGTTGAGGCCAGTGAGCGCACATCAACAGCGAAAATTAATTGGTTCTGGCTTCCTTGATATATCACAGGTGCTAAGGGAGTTCCACCTATTGTTGGCTGTCGTTAGAATCTTACACGCAACTCACTCTCTAATGTTGCAGAGTTGAGGCTTAAACCATTGCAGTACCACTGTGGTCTATTGCACACCATTTTCTTGCAAGTTCGTCAGCTATCTCATTTCCGACTATATCCCTGTGGCCAGGGACTTAGGTATTGTGTTGCGACCCAAGAACCTTAAGTTCTTCGGGACTAAAATTGTTTTAATGGCCGCCTGACTGTCAATAAAAATGATGATATCATATCGTGGTATTGCCATCATTCATACCATACTGGCTGCCTCTGTCGCTGCCGGGACATCCGCTTGAAAGACACTGCTATGGTAGAAAATCTGATTGATCTGTGTACGTCCGTTCTTATATTCATCTTTAACCCATCCAAGTAGATAGATATAGACTTGTCTTTTGTTAGTTCATTGGTTTCCCATTCTTCTCTACTTGGGTAAGTGCAGGGAAATGGTTAAAGATGAGAGAAGTTAAGGCACTGGCTGAACAAGGCGAAGAAGCAACAAGTAGATGCGACAGCAAAACTGTGTACAGAATCACCAAAGAGCTGATAGGTGGTCGCAGCTTACACCAATACAAGGTGAAGTGTTTGGACCAGTCTCTGCTCATTTCTGATGAGGAATGGTGGACGAAGGTTTGCCCTAGAATCAAAACGAGTTGTCCGACGGCCAAAATTCCAGAATTCCCATCTCGCCTCCCAGTAAGGATAAAGTCGTAGCCTTGATTAAAACACTCAATCCAAAGAAGGCAGCGGAACTTGACGGCCTTCCCGCGGAGCTCTATAAAACTTCGCCACCCATTACTGCTTTCATTACTGGAGAAGGTTTGGAACAGCGAAACTTTCCATGGAGAATGGAGTAAAGGAATGCCTCTCAAGCTTCCAAAGGAAGGCAATATCAACAGATTGTGAAAACTGCAGAGACACTTGCGTTCTTACTGCAGTTGCAGAAATAATAGCAAACATAATCGTCGAAAGCATTAAGGAACATCTAGAAAGTTCTCTCGACAATGAATAAGCAGGTTTCCGTTCAGGATCCTCCTATGTTGACCACATTAACCCCTTACGGATCATCGTCGAACAATGCATCTCCGCTGCACCTGCTTTTCATAGATTTTTAAAAAGAGTTCGACAGTGTAAATAAAGAGTTTATACGACGTGTCTTATACAGGAGAGACATTCCAAATAGTTAAGAAGGTGCGAAGTTGAGATCCGAAGCGGCATTCGACAAGGTTGCATACTATCACCACTACTCTTTTTGGTGGTGATCAATGATGATTTGCAGAGCGCTCCATCGACAAGAAGTGGCGGAATCCCATCGAGCCTAACAACCTGTTTCAAACATCTCCACTATGCTGACAATGTTTGCCTACTATTGCGCGGAATTATGGACCTGTATCAAATGTCCACTGTAGGTCTGAGAATTAACTCTGCCAAAACGATAATTCTTCCTTCGAATTCCTCAACAACTCTCATCAGCATTGCAGGACAACAGGTTGAGAGAATAGAAAATTTCCATTATCTTGCATGTGTAGTCTCAACTGACGGTGGTATCGAATTAGACGTTAGCAGCTGCATATCCAAAGCTAAGGCTACATTCGGTATATTGCCTATAACATGGAGAAACAGTGCAATCACCTTAAACACCAAGCTGCGACTGTTCCGCTACAACTTGGAGTAGGTGCTGTTATATGGCTACAGTATCTGGAAAGCGGCCACAAAGAAGCTGCAAACTTTTGTTAATCGCTGTCTAGGAAACATATTATTAGCGTTCTGGCCAAATCGTATCTCAAACGAACAGCTTCATGAGAGAACGGACAGGAACTTATAGACGTGATTAAACAAAAGCGAAAGTGGCAATGGATTGGTCACACCTATGTAAGGACGAAAATCATATTGCCCAACAAGCCATGCAATGGGAACCCCCTAACACAACAAGGACAAATACAGGGAGGCCCTTGTATGATGTGGTGCAGACATATCGAAAAGGAATCTCCGGCAGGAACCGAACACGATGGCGCGTAGGCGTGGTTGATGCCCTAAGACCCACGAGAAGACACAGAATCTAAGTAACTAAGTAAGAGAGGACACTTAAAAAAAAGCCATGTGGTTTCATAGCTTTTAAATTAAAATCGATTCTGTTGAAACCATTAAACAATCTGAGCAACAGTTATGGAAGACTGCAGTTCGCCGAAATATACTGTTAAAGACAAATATTCTAGCCATTCTACTCCAATTCTGATGGTCTCTAAAATATGCAAAATATTGGTAATTCACCGCAATCATTCCAAATCGGCCGAACCACCAATTTATCCGTTCCATTGCATGTCCTACAATTTTGTATCTCATTTAAATAGAATGCGAGTTTTCCATAATATATTCACTTCTCTCTCTCTCTCTCTTTCTCTCTCAATCTCCAGTCATTTCCTGCGTGGACAGAAATTACATCAATTGTCAAGCAAACGCTTGGCACAGGGCTGGCTCTCCACTTGCATGCATTATAATTTTAATTTGACTCCAGCCTCAGCTTCGACTCCAAAAAGACAAATTGACGCACCCAAATGAATTGTTGTCTCCCAAGGTGTGCCATTTTTCATAATTCATCAAACAAAAACAAAACGGGCGGACAATCCGTTCAGTCCGCAGTCGGTTTCTTCGCCAAGACATGCCACGTCCTCTCTCATCAATGCGGACTGTATTCACGAACTGTGTGGGCATTCGCGACTTCTTATTGTATGACTATAGATACTATACTGTAATTGATGTAACCGAAAAAAAAAAAAAATACACATGGAACATAGAGTATCTATATAACTCAGTCCGTGATCTGTGACAATGTGAATCGGAAAATCTTCCGGATAACTCTAATGGAACTCTGATTGTATCTAACTAGTGGGTTGACTGCATTTTACAGGAGAAAATGTACCCTTTCCTTGTACTATCACAGCGAAGAATAGACCATAATCGAAGATACTTATCGGTTGAATCTTAAATGTTTAATCCCAATTATGAAGACAAATTTGCAAAATCCGCACTCGTATGCTAGAAGGGAGACACAACACTTGCTCTGGTTACCAGAATTTACAGATTTGTATAAAGTTGACACTGCTAAAGTACATAACCAGCAGATGGGCACGGCAACAATTACCATCGTGCTCTTCTCTAAAAGATAATATCCGTCATCTAATAAAAGTAACTCTCCCTTCGTTTGTGTATCCACTATGGTTACAATCAGTGCCATCGAAGATCATTGCAGAAGATCAAATCTACAAATTGTTGTGCTGGCAACAACGATCGTCAACGACGATCGTCGATCAACATATTGTTTCATCTATTCCTTGTACAGGGTGAGATAAAAGTCTGTAATGATCCATTTGTCTGTCAATACAAATGTTCTCGTACATCTTGGTATAAAAAACTTTCTTAATAATTAATAAACTTGACAAATACTTGCACATCTCGAAGCAAAATTAAATAATTTTCTGGCAAATTCTACGGATTTTTCTGTCTAGATTTACGAGGAAGTTTGACTTCTGACTTATGGACTTCGGTAATAACAGGTGGGCCATCTGCTGGTTTATTTTTAAATTGCATGTTATTTTGACATGAATGATCTTCAAGCTAAGGGCTTCTGAACATGTAAATATCAAGAAGGAGAAGCAGCAAACGGAACGACAACAAGAAATCGTGGTTAAGCGTGGACTCCGCTGTTTATGCTTGGTTGGTTG
Source organism: Pocota personata (assembly GCA_963082735.1). Lineage (NCBI taxonomy): Eukaryota > Metazoa > Arthropoda > Insecta > Diptera > Syrphidae > Pocota > Pocota personata. Next base: position 59,492,442 of record OY720430.1, read on the forward strand.
GTTTAAGAGGGTGAGCTTATGCTCTTCACTTAGGCCTCCATTGGGCCCGTTGTGTTCCCCTCATCTATGTGAAAGTAGGGAATAGTGCTGTGCTTTGGGTATTATGCTTTAAGAGGGGATTTAGGTATTGGGATCAAGGGGGAGTATCAACGGGAAACTATATCGTATAGTGATCGGGGAATCGTACTGTTCGTCTGGCGAACTCCAATATACCCCCGATTCCTTTATTACTGAGGTGTGTAATATCCGGAATCCTTGGAGATCCCAGAATTTTCAGTCTTAACCTCGCTGTAGCAGGGCAGTGGGAGAGGAAGTGTTATATATCTTCCTCCTCCTTCTCCTCACAGTTGGCACAGATTGTTGTGTCAGCTATCCCGAGTCTGAACGAATGTTTGTTGAGATTGATGTGCCCTGTTAAAAGTCCCACTATCAATCTCAATTGTGTTCTGTGTTGTTACTCGGTTTTGTTAATACAGATCTAGCCACTTCACACCTATCTAGATTCGTCCAGTAGTTGTTGAACTCCTGTCGTATCTTTTCATTGATTATTGTTTTAATAGTTGCCAGAGGGACCCCTATTGTATTATCCGGGTTCAGTTCTGTGTTACCCGCTCCTTTCCTTGTTAGTTCGTCTGCCTTTTCGTTACCCGCTACACTTTCGTGCCTCGATACCCATGTGAGACGGACTCTATTGCGTCTGGCAAGTAAGTTCAATTTAGTTTTGCACTCCCTTACTAGTCGTGATTTCGACATGGGGTTTGTAATCGCGCTAATTGCTGCTTTGCTTCCGAGTAGATGTCGATTTGCCTCCCTTCGCTGGTGTCTTCTGCGAGTATTTCAGTTGCCTTCATAATTGCATAGACTTCTGCTTGGAACACCGATACAAATGGTTCTAGGTGAATAGCAAGTTCAACCGGTGGGTTAGCACTGAAGATGCCAGCCCCTGATTCCCCTGATATGTTAGAGCCGTCTGTATATACCGATATCCCATTGGAGTTTCTTGTCGTTCTTTCATACGTCCAATATTCTCTTGCGGGGAACATTGTTTCGAAGTTGTTGGAGAACGTATACGATTTTTCAACAACATCACTGGGGCAATCGATGAGTGGTGTCATTCCGTCCCGTATTTGCACCATCGACGAAATGGCCGATAGTTTTAAGCCGTGAGGCTGAAATGCCGGCAATCTTCTTCGCTTCGAGGTGCACTGGTAGAATGTTTAGGATCTCTTCCAAGGCCGCGGTTGGTGTTGAGGATTGTGCTCCTGTAATACCCAGGCAAACAATACGTTGCACCTTGGTTAGCAAGTCTCTTGCATACTTTTTGCTCATCACTGGCCACCATACAGCTACACCGTGGAAGATCATAGGTTTTATTACGCATTCGTATATCCAGTGGACCTGTTTCGGTTTCAAGCCCCATGACTTCCCGATGGCCTTCCTGCATATCCGATATGCTCTCTTGGCTTTGGTGACTCTTTCTGCCAGGATCTTTCCCCAGGTCAGTTGTCCAATATAATGCCCAGATACTTGACGCTGTCGCGGAGTTGTAGTGATACTCCCCCGAGTTGTGGAATGTGAAAGTCACTAGTTTTGGTTTTCTTTGTAAAGAGAACCATTTCCGTTTTATTTGGAATTTTATTTCTAATCCACTCTCCTCTGCCCATTTTTTTATGATTCGAAGGGTGTTTTGCATAAGCTCCCCTATGATGTTCAGGTGCTTACCTCTTATCAGAACGGCTAGGTCATCTGCGTACGCTACACATTTCGCACAGGTTCCATCTGCGGGATCGATCATTGTCAAGGTTTCAGTCATACGCAGACTTACTGTAAAAAAGAACCGCGATGCGTAAAATGCGCCGGTAAACATTTTTCGGAAAAGTGCAGCTTAGATAAACAGGCTCCAGCGACTTGTATAAACTGCAGAGGGACTATAGTGGCTGCGAAGTGGCCAAAGAGCTGCAAAAAACGAAACCACAGAAAAAATTTAAAGTTCCTACGGGGAAAGCAGCGACAGAAAGAAAACTTGTCAAGGAAAAGACGAAAGTTGTGCAAGAAAAAGTCCGAAAAGAAAAGCCCTCATCGTCTAGCGGGCAAACGTATGCGCAAGCCGCGTCGCAAGAAAATAAGAAAAGCGGTATTGCTCCAGATCCAATCTCAGAAGTTCTTTCTATAATTCTCGCGAAACTTGAGGAGCAAAGCAAAACAAGCAAACTTATACTCGTATGTAAAAAATTGAGCAGTCTCGAGCATAAAACTCGCAAAACAGGAACTCAAGTATGAATATGAAATAGTTGCTTAAAATATTAACATGGAACGCAAACGGGACTATTGGAAAAGATAGATGAAATAGAAGTATTCTTGCAACTGACATATGCTATTTCCGAATTTCTGAAACGCAGTTGAAAAGATTGTATTGAGCATTCTATAAATACAATTATTGAGACCGATGCGATGCAATTAAGTACAGTTCTCGTAAGAAATAAGCACTCGTACTACAATATCGCGTCCATGTATTGCCCTCCATGATACAAACTAGAAAAGACCGACTTTATAAATCTTTTGGATTCACTTGGACCGAATTTTATTGCCGGTGGTGATTTCAATTCGAAGCACACCTTTACGAAGCTGGCATGCAATTTAATGTTGACAGAGCAAAAACTCCTGACCTCGTAGACTTCTTTATTACAAGAGGTGTAGCTGAAGACTTTACAAACGTCGAGAAAAGTTTTGATCTTTCCTCAGATCATTCACCAGTAATCATGACAATAAGCGAGCCTAGACCAACAAAACTAACTGAGACGGCATTAGGAAATATTGTACAGAAAAGTAGTTCTGAATGTGTCGCTTAAAACGCCATATGAAATAGAAGACGAAGTCGGCAGATTTATTGAAGTCATACAGAACAACGCTCCCTATAAGAGGAAAGAAGTCGTAAATAGGAAAGGTAAATATCCGCCGAAAATAAAAGAATTGATACGCCAAAAGGAGAGAGCACGCAAAAGATGGCAACAATCCCGAGCTCCCCAGCACAAAACTCTTTTGAACTATCAAGAGAGCAATCAAAGATTTAAAAAATCGAGAGATCCGAAAAAAGTTCGAATTATTCACTATGGAAAGCCATGAAAGGTATTAAAAAACCTCAAATGAAGTCGCTACCGATAAGAAAAAATAATGGCGAACGGGCTAAGGAAGACAAAGAGAAGGCGGGTTTATTTGCCGTGCAAGTGGAAGAAAAGTTTAAGCCATTAGATGGACAGGAGCTAATAGAAGACCTTGGTGGTACGATTACGACACCTGACAACTTTAAAATAAAGAGCGTGTCGTTGGTCTAACTTTGCCAGACAATAAAAGATCTTAAAAATAGCAAGGCCCCTGGATATTATTTAATAACCGGATAGATCCTCAAGGATCAAGCTTCTGCATATTATAAATGCCACGCAAAGATCATTATACGTTCCAAAGCCGAGGTTATAATAGTTCCAAAACCGGGAAAGCCTCCAAACGACAAAAAATCATACAGACCGATATCGCTCCTACCGATAGTATCTAAGGTATTTGAAAGTATTTTGTTAAAGCGCCTACAACAGGTCATTGAAGAAAGATGTTTGATTCCTGACCATCAATTCGGCACAATTGATCGGGTTTATAGAATAACAAATGAATAAGAGAAAAAGATATGTTCTAGCGCGTTTCTGGACGTCTCTCAAGCCTTCGACAAGATATAGCATGGAGGCTTGAAGTTTAAGTTCAGGCAGGTTCTTCTGGAACAATTATGAGATTTTAGAATCCTACCATGGAAACAGACCATTCCCTGTTAAACACGGATCGAAATACTGCCAATTTAAGGAAATCATTGCCGGGAGTACCGCAAGGAAGTGTTCTTGGTCCGGTCTTGCTTTTACTGTATACTCGACTTTGGACAAAATTTGCGAGTAGACAAAGATTTGGCGCATTGCTCTCAACGAGACCAAATCAATTCATGTTAACTTTACTTAAAAGAAAAATTAACAACCTACCCATTTTCATTAATTCGGTAAAAATACCAGATGCAAACGAGGCAAAGTATCTAGGAAGGACACTAGACGCGAAACTCAAATGGAAGGCGCACGTTAAAAATGCGAAGAGCTTGAAAATAGATTCAGACAAATATATTGGCTACTTGGAAGGCTTACCAAATTAAGCATATATAATAAACTGCAAGTGTTTAAACCCTTTTGGAGGTATGGTATACAACTTCGGGGTTGTACCAAACGAAGCAATAGAGATATCCTACAATATTTTCAAAACAAAGTGCTAAGAGTCATAGTAAATGCCCCATGGTATATCAGAAACAGTGATATCCACAGAGGCTTAGGAGTAGCTACCGTCGATGACGTAATAACGAACTTTGCTCGAAAACTCCAAATTCTGGATGAGGCAAATCTTCTGCGCCGACTACAAGGAACGAAACCGTTCGATCTAGCGCAATAATTACCAGCCGCATTAAATGGCGGGTTTTAGCAGGTGCTTTTACTGGAACGCTACCTGTCCAACTCAAATATTTTTGAAACTGAAACTACTTGATAAGGAAACTCAGCCGTAGTAGCCCAGTAGAAGGGAGGTTTAGTGAGAAAAAATCTCACACTACTATGAGCACAGGGCTCATAGTGTCTATGAAGGTTTTTCACCTATACCTACAAAAATTGACACTGACAGATCTTTCGCAATCAAAAAATTGACAGAAACACAGTATCTCTGAGGTACGAAATGAATCGATTTATACTTGGACAACGTTGGAAAGTACAGTGCCTGCTTTATTTCCGAAACAGTGAGAATTTTGAAAAGAAATGTCGGTCTAAATAATGCACCAACCGTGCCTGTTTGTACGCAAGTTTGTGAAGAAAGTTCGTGAGAGTAGCATGCATGGATAACACAAGTTATCTTCATTTGTTTGATGTGGTTTGTGAAATGGTGGCATTATTGGCTCATTTTTTTCGAAGAGGAAGATGGCAACAACGTTACGGTCAACGGAGAGCGCTATAGAAGCATTATAACCGATTTTTTTGGCCAGAAACTGAGAAAATGAACTTAGACGACCTCTGATTCTAGCAAAGCAGTGCTACGTTCTATACGAGCTGCCCTACTCTGTGGAGCTGCGATTTGACGCCGTTAGATTTTTTTTTTTTGTGGGATGTGTCATCCCATGCTGAGAATCCAAAAGCGACTGAGGCACTTTAGCAGAATATTGGTTGAGCTACTCGCGAAATAGTGTCCCAAACCATCGAAAATATACGGCAAAATTGGGTTGACAAGATGGGCTACTGCCAAGCCAGCCTCATAAATAATTGAAATGTGTGCTCTCTTTAATAAAGCAATAACTTAGACAAATATTAAATGGATTTTTTATAGCAATTTTAAAAAGAAGCAGATGGCCCAGCAGTATAGAAGTCACTTATATACGTGGGAAAGTCAGCTGCAAAACGTGGAAATGTAAACTGCTAGATAAGTTTTACTTAGTTGTAGTACTAACTAAGGTTGAACGGGGGTGTTTTTAGTGAGTAAGTATCTCATACTACTATTAGCACGTGCTGCTTGTCCTAATACTGTCTCATGGAAGATTTTTACTCACCCATCGGTGTTCTCAAATTCACAAAACAATATCGTTATAAAATATAGCAGCCGTAAGTGCCAAATGAGCCAAACCAGTCGATTCCACGCCGTTCACAGGAATTGGGAATCTCTCAGTCCACATTGTGGCGAATTTTGCATAAAGATCTTGGTCTACACCCTTACAAGATCAAACTAACTCAAGAACTGAAGCCTCTTGATCATTTGAAGCCCCGAAACTTCTCCGATTAGGCTCTGCAAAAGTTCGAAGAAAATCCTGAATTTCATCGAAAAATCATCAATCAATTTTGGCTTAATGGCTTTGTTAATAAGCAAAATATGCGTTATTGGACATCAACAAACCCACATGTGGTTCAAAAGACTCCATTGCATCCACAAAAAGTTGCCGTGTGGTGTGGTCGACGAAAATGATCGCCATGTGACGGTCAATAGATTTCGCTATTGTACCATGTTAGAAGACTATTTTTGGCCAGAATTGGATGGACTCCACATGTCACACAGCTGGTCAAACAATTGATCTATTGAAGGGGAAGTTCGGTAATCGTGTAATCCGGTCGAAAGGCCAGCTCGCTCATGCAATTTAACGCCGATGGTTTTCTTTTTACTGGGTTACGTTAAGTCGTTGATTTATACCAACAACCCAACTACGTTAGAGGAGCTCAGGAACAATATCGAACGCGAAATTACCAACCTTCCGGCAGGTATGTGTGGAAGAGTGGTGGAAAATTAGCTCCAAAGAATCGATCGTGCTCGCGGTGGTCATATGAACGAGATCGAATTCCATACTTAAATTTAACATGTGTACTATACCTGGAATAAATTTCAGCCCGATATCTCAATTATTCTGTGCTCTATTTAAATACAAAACTGTTATGTCCCTATTGAAAAACCCTTTAGTAAAATACTTTCCATAAAAAGATTTTTACTCCACCCTGTATGTAATTAATCAGTGACTCATTGCTCCTATCAAAACCAACGAAATCAAATTTGAATTTCTAAGCCTATAATAATATTGTACACAGTACACACCTCAACGACAGCAACAATAACTCACCAATCCACGTGAATAAAATTTGAATGAAATTCTCATCGTCTTTCCTGCCACAAATCCATGAATAACAAATTAGTTTCCTCCGCGACAAAGATCTAACCTACATGCATCGCATCACCTTTCGTTGCTGACCAAAACGAAAAACTATTTTGTCATAAACTGTCGATCGATTTCCGATAAATTGTCAATCAAATTGAGTACGCCGGCCATTTCCCCGAATGATCAATAGCATAATATCCCAAAAGAAACATAGATACTCGTAAATCAAAAAAAAAAAAAAAAAAAAACAAAGTCAAATGTTTATGTCCGCATTATTGCGGACATACGACATATTTTCCGCTCAATATGCGCAGTTAATGATTCTAGATACTGCACCAGTGCACAAAGCCACAATATTCACCAAGCCCCCGATGGAAGATTTCAACTGAGACATTTCGTTGTCAATGGACATACGCATGTCCGAGCCATATGGGTCCAACTGAATGGCATTCATTCGCTACTCTTTTATATGTGATTTGATGTTGCTTAATGAAAGAATAAAGATGGAAAGACTAGAATTTGTTTAACGAGAATCGGATTGTACCCTATACATCTTTATTTTAGATCTCAAATCCAATTTCAGTGCGAATTAAGAGGTGACTGAAGAGATGATTTAAAAATATTGGACTTTCTAGATACAGGGTGGCCCAGAATTCACGAACTGGTTTGTTTACCCTACAATTTCTAAAATATTAATGAAAACACAAAAATGACGAATTGGACTTTTTTATTTAATCAATGAATTCTTTTTCCACATCAATTGCTAAAGCAATTGGCCGTGGTGTAGTGGTAACATCATCGCTTGTTACGCTACAGGTTCACGGTTCGAATCCTGATGTCAATAATCATCTATTTATTTCGCATGAAATAAATAAAAAGTCGATCAATTGCGAAAGCTTATGTCAACTCTACTGCGAAGGCATAACACTGGCAGTAGGGCGGTCATATGGCTAAAATGCACTTTGATCGTGATGATGACATCAGGAGGATGGAAACAAATACTGTGAATCATGAGCAACGACAAAAGCAAAAACAAACAAACTCCCCAGTTATCTGGACAGCCACCCTTGGAGTTCACTGAAACTTAATACCAGCTGAGTTTCAAACCAACTACACCAATCTGTCTTTCTCTCTGTCTCTTCCCCTTTCAAAAAAAAAAAAAAAACGCCCATGTCCTAGAATTAGTATAAGGGTATTCATAACCCCTTTCACACGTGCAAATTATAAAAAAAAAAAAAGCAATATCACGTAGGTGACCTCCAACGTCTGCTTCGTTTTCCTTAGTAATTCGGGCTCTATTGCTCGAACTTCATGCTCAATGTTGACTTTTAGCGCTGGAATGGCATGTGGCTTGTTTAGGTAGACACGCTCTTTCAAATATACCCAAAGAAAATAATCTGGTGCCGTTAAATCCGGGAAACGTGGTGGCCAAGAAAAGTCCTCATTGTTCGAAATTAATAGTACTCCAAAAGTTCTCCAAAAAATCTTGGAGTCTACGGGAATATTCAAGGCGCTTTAGTGGATCCAATGGATTCAATTCTAGCACCAATTGAATTTTATATGGAAAATGGTACAGATCATTCACAATTGTTTGCAGTGATGTTCTGAACAACCCAAACTGTGATGAACGTCGCCTGGTGGATGTTGTTGCATTTTCAGCAACACTATCCTTCACCCGTTCAATCGTGGCTCCAATTTGAATTATTGGTGGTCTTTCACTTCGGGGCAAGCCCGTAACTGATCATTGTGTTCAAAAACTTTGAATTATTCGCCTTATAGCCGATCACGATTGACAGTTTGCAGTATTAAATTGACGTCGATATGCATACTGGGTTCCTACAATCGATTTATAAAAAAGTATTCAACCACTGAAGCTCGTTGGTACATAGTGAAACTTTCCATCATTAATTGTAATGGTTCACTTTAAGTTGTTCTGAAAAGAAAATATTAAAAAGTTATAAATTATTTTCACTAGTGCGTGACTTCTGGGTCACCCTGTACCTAGGGGATCTGAAACTACTGACTGCTCAATACATGGCTTGGTCCAGCAGCGCAACAATCAAATTCTTGATAAAGTACTTGCTTTACTTCCTTGTGGTGGTCCCCCCCCAACTATGTGTATAAACCCTCGTACGTGTAGGCTGAAATTGCAAGTGCGGGTTGTCTAGGGCCTTAATTCTAGACTAGGTAACGTAAAAATAAAATTGTCTGCTACAGAAACCGACATTACGCCTTGTGTAAGGAAAGATCACATGTTGACCACTTTTGGCTATTGTACATGGCTGCTCGAATCGGAAAGCGAAGGACTTCATAATCCCAGATTTCTCCAACTGGAAAATGAATTCATGCGATATAGACTGAACATTTGGGGGGTAAGTGAGATAAGATGGTTAGAAACCAGTCCCCAATGAGTAATACTGTACTACTCTATTCTGGAGAACCATCCGGAAGTCCGCAGGAATATGAAGTTGGACTACTGCTAACAGCAACACCATGCAAGGGTGTCCTGACAGCCTTATGATGATAGAATGAATTATGACGGTCAGATTTCGAACTAGAATAAGACGCGTCACCATTCTATAGTGTTATGCCCCAATGCGTGACCCGTCTAAGGACATGAAGGAGAGCTACAATCAACAACACGCCGTCTTCAACACAATGCCAAATGGGGACATTGTCGTAGTGATAGAGGATTTGAATGCCAAGGTAGGCAATGACAAGGAAGGGCTCGAACAAGTTATCGGGAAGAATGGACTAGGCAATCGCAAAGACAACGGCAAAAGGTTTGTACATTTCTGCAATGCCAACCGCCTTGTGGTAGATAGCACCATAAGACATACCACAAAGTCTGCTAGGTTTTCAACAACAGGCAAGAAACCTCCAATCAAATTGACCATTTTGCCATGAGTCGCTGCTTTAGTAGTTTTCCCTTGGATGTCTGAAACCGGTGGGAAGCAGTTATGGGGATAGTACGAGATCACTATCTTATGATCCCTCAGTATGCCAACGATTAAGGGACCACCTTAAGCAATCAGCAGCTCACTGCCCGCAACCATCCAAGACCATTGGTGTGCTGTGAAAAATGTTTTTTTAAATCTGGTGCTGAAAGAATTATCGGTAGATCGCAGGGAAAACATACGAGTAGGGCGTGTCTTTCCGACGATACCTGCAGACAGATCGACAAACGAAAACAGATGAAAGATCGCATTGCAGCTACTCCAGTAGCAAGGAGGAGCGAACTAGAGTCCCTAAATTGCATGAAGATAAGAGAAGTTCAGCGTAGCTTGCGACGTGATTAGAGCAACTACATCAACGCATTGGCTACAGAAGCAGAAGAACCTGCAAGCAGGTGTGACAACAGGACCGTCTACAAAATCAACAAAGAGCTGACAGGTAGTCGCAGCTCCAACGTGAAAAGCTTAGATGGTTCTTTGCTCATTTTGTATGAGGACCACCTCAAGAGATAGAAGAAGTATTTTGCTACAGTTTTGACCAGTGTACTCGTATTCTCTAGCGATATGCTCCCAAATCAAACTGTGGTACCCGAGGTAAGGATGAATCACTATTGCGAACAAAGCAGTGAAAAGCAACAAGAAGGTAGATGTTGACGGTATTCCTGCAAATCTCTTACGAGTAGCCCTAACAACATCGACTGAGCTTCTGCTTCCACTTACAGAGAGAACTGAGAGATTTCATGACAAGTGCAAGAAGGCAATGATCGTCAAGCCCAACAGGATCGCCAAAGCAAAGTCCGCGTTCGGGATGTTGTCCAAAATATGGAGAAGCAATGAAATCAGTTTGAACACCAAGCTAAGATAATGTTATATCCGTCCTGTTATATGCATGCAGCACGTGGAGAGTGACCATTACTATTACTATCACGAGAAAGTTGACTGTGCACCATTTTAAATATTTTCTGGCCCAAACGTATCTTTAAGGAACAGGCCAGGAACCAATAGGCACAACCATCCAACGACAGAAGTGGCAGTGAATTGGTCACACGTTCAGAAAGGATGACAGTTCCACAGATAACTACGCTATGCAATGGAACCCTTTAACCCAGGATAGCAGAATATCTTGGTACATGGCACAGAACAGTCGAGAAGGAGGCACGGCAGTTGGTGAAAAGTTGGGGAGAGTTGAAACACATTGCTAGAAACTGTACTCGATCGCGCGTATTCGTAGTAGGGGCCCTGGAACCCACAGGGGTATACAGGACATTGGCAAATAAAGGAGATACTGTTTTATGGTAAGGATATTCTTAGATGTTGGACATTCTATGTCCTCTGGTAGTTCTATATATTTAGTTGGATAATATTGGATTATTTGAACCTAGATCCTCAAGGAGATCCCGTGAACTGCGCCAACTACAGAAGTATTAGTCTCATCAACATCGTGTATAAGATCCTATCTGCCATACTATGTGAACTCTTTAAACCTTTTGACAACAACCTGATTAGTCCGTCTCAGTGTGGTTGCATTGCGGCAGATCTTGGAATCTTATTTCATGAAACGAAAGCCAGTTAAACTGAATTATTTTGGCAATAAAAAAAGCAGCTAGTGATATAGGACTTGTAGTCAACGAACAACAGATAAAGTACCTGAGAGCATCGAAGAACATTACAGTCGGAGACCACACTATAGGACAGATTCTAATTTATGTATTTGTATACAGAAGTAAATAAAACCAACGATATCTCTTCTGAGATAAACAAACTAATGCGGTGCAAACTTATCGACAGAACTTATAAAACCTTGATCCATCCTGTGGGCACATATGGTTCGGAAACCTGGTGCATGACAATAGAGCACAAACGTCAACTAACCACTTATAAATGTAAGATACTGCGACGCATATACGGTCCTGTACAAATTGAAGAAAGCGTCTGGGGAATTCCTGAAGATGAACTGAAACCTTTGTACAAGGACCCTGACATTATAAAATTCATCCAAATTTGCCGTCTACGCTGGGCAGTATATGTCACCTGGAAGGATACAAACCCTGTAGGACGTAGAACTCAAGGTGGTCAGGGAAAGAGAAAGAGATGAATAGGTAGAGTTTCCAGAGATGCACGAACTAGAGTTGTTGCAGATTTTGGTTGATGGCAGGGTCTACAACGGAAGAAGAAAATCTTGGAAAACCCAGGAAACTCGAATTCAATACTCACCACCTTTTCATCGATTTTAAAGTCGCCTATAGATACGAGCTATACAGAGCCATGTTTAATTTTGACATTTCCAGGCAAATGCAGAAGATACAATAACGAACTTTCGAATTTATCGATGACTAGGACGTATAGAGTGAATGAACGTCAACGTTCCGGCCCAGAAAGTCTTCGAACCCATCACGGAAGGATGACGCGGTAAAGTAAGAGCTCACCTACGTTGACGCACGCAAGTGGAAAGGGGCCTTAACAAACTTCGTGTGTAAAACTGGAGGCGGCTAGCACAACATCGAGGTGTCTGGCGGCACCTGTTGGTTGTTACTCTGGTCCCAACTGCCATGAAAACGCGCAATGACTTTTGTGGACGAATGATAAACTTGTTGTGCCCTCCAATTTTTACATGTAGTGCACTTCGCAGCCTTTCTATTGCATTCTTTCATTCTTGACTTTAAAATGCAAAGTGTAGTTCTTACTTTCGGCCATAACTGTGCGCTCAGTCAAGAATATTGCTGCTGTTGCTGAAAGTATCCGCCTAAAATAGAGAACTTCGACTCGTCACAAATCTCATATTTCTTCGAAGATGAAGATGGCAACAACGCTACAGTCAGCGGAGAGCGCTACTTAGGCGTGATAGTCGATTTTTGTTTGGCCAGAAACTGAAGAAATTAACTTACATGATTTCTAGTTCCAGCAAGATAGCGCTACGTGCCTGATTTTTTTTTATAGCAATTTTAAGGAGATACCAACAGATGGCGCACATAGAGGCTTTAACATCTATTGAAGTCCCGGCGACTAGAGATGCGCTTGAAGTAAACTATGACAAGACCATATACACCGTCTGGGACGACAGAAGCTATAACTTAACAGTTTTAAGGAGTTTATCTGCCTCGGAGTAAATGACGCTCCTTCACAAGTGATACCCTAGTGATCTAACAAAGACTGATCCTGCCTAGCTCCGAATTCACTACAAATTGATGATAATGTCAGTTCCGTTCCGTATAACTTTCCCATTATTCAATCCCTCTTTCTCGACTTTTAGCACGCATTTCAAGATACTAATTCAGAGCCCGAAAAACTCATAGCTATTGCCAAGGCTGCATACGAGGGTAGTAAGTGTCACATCTTACACAATGGCAAGGTGTCCGAGAATTTTATCCAAAAAAAATACATACTGGCACTACTGTTGTTCTTGGTGGTCATCAGCTATGTACTGCGTGCATCATTGATAGAAGGTAACCATGATATCTTACCTTAAACACCTCGACAAAGCTGACGATGTTTGCCTACTTTCAAATCGGATAATACATAGTCCTTCATCTGTTGTACAGTCAACAACCTGTAGACATCTTTATACGAAGGAGAAAGTGGCAGTGGAGTGGAAACATCCTACGGCGCAAAGATAACTCCATTGCGAAGACTATCCGTCTTACATTGCATCCAGTTCCCGGCTTTAAAACGCAAGCTTAGCCCTCCTGGTTATCTTAAACCTTAGGTTGGAATTCGAAGATCATTGTAGATAAAGCGTTGTTGTATACATATTCACTCGATGTAACCGAGCCAATGTAGTCGTCGGACCTTAGCGTTTTGGACGTCATCCATTTCTTAGACAGCAGCCCTGCGCACCATCTTTTCCAGCACAAAGTAGAAGAAATCACATGCACCTCCTGATCGTAGTCCGGACCACGATTGGAAAAACTCGAGTTGATGTGTGATTAATTCCCCCAAAGCACCCCTAGACGTTTTCCTTGTACCCAAGCAAATGTTCAAGTATAAAATAGACACATTCAGTCGTCCTCTTGAAAGATCTGAACAAAAAAATGGAAGAAAAAACTCACAGTAACCATAATGGACCGATGTTCACTGAACCTTCATCATTTCTATCAAATTGACGTGGTCCCAGATGAGATTTTTCCAGAGAAAGTTAAGAACCTTTATATTCGCCTTTCCTTTACCATAGAAAACGATTCTTAGAGCTCCCATGGGACGATAACGATACCCTATCAATTGGCCAACATCTAAGTAAAGCGGTCGCCAAAATACCTCAGTGCAATTGGAAACATCTAGATCGTGATTACTTTGGGTATATGTGTGTGCTGTGTGCTATGAAGACAACCGCAGTAGCGATGACTCCTCAACGATGAAGATGACGGTGACGACAATGAGTTCTTTCCTGATGATGAGCAGATAACGACTGGAAAACGTTATGTTCATTACCGAACGCGAAGCGACGACTTCTATACTCAGCGGATAGACGATGAACTCTCTGTGTGACGGTAGTTTCACTGTCCAGTGGCTCGCGAACGACAGAAGATCTTCCATCGAAAAACATGGCAGTGGCTCCGGTAATAGAAGTAATTACGGGCTCATTGCGTGCCCACTTCACTTGATCGGTATCAGATGAGATCTTACGGTGGTGTGCACTTACCTCAAAACTGTGAACCTGTGGCGAAGAACGAGCGTGCCATGGTTTATCCGTTTATATCGATACAGAAGCGAGAACAGTGTTCGCGGATTGACTGTCATTATGGTAGAAGGTTCCATACCATATGAGGATGACGATTAAGGGAAACCTAATTTTCCGTTATTGGATAAATGGTACTAAATTTGGCTAACTTGGTATCAATATTGGAACTTTGATGCGCACTATCCGTTTGCGTCAGTAGGTACGAATATGTTCAAAATTATGTCACAACAGTTAAACTTGTATAGTGTCTGTGAATGCATCTTTATCCAGGTTAAAATGTTAAAAAACAATGAATTCTAGTAAATACAACACTGAAACTTGTTGGCTTTAATACTGAACTCATCAGGGGGATGAAGCATACATAAGTACAAGGCGCCGCAAAAGTGATTTTATTTTTTATTATTTTGTTCCATTCAGTGGAGAAGATGATATCGTTTAAATGTTGCACTATACGCCTTCGGGAAATTATTTGGTTTTAAGCCTAAAGTGATACACTGGCTATACACTGCGGTAGTAAGACACATCTTGACCTATGGGTCGATTGTCTGATGGAAAACGCTCGAGAAGAAATACCAACTTGAAAGCGCTACAAAGATTCAACGGGCAGGCTGTCTGGGGGTGACGGGATCGATGAGATCAACACCGATAGCAGCTCTGGAAACAATTTCGAGAATGAACTGGCCATCTTTACTGACGGATCCAAAATGACTGCTGGTACTGGTGCCGGCGTCTACTGTGAATCTCTCGAAATATACATCGCTCGTTTAGACTTAAGGATGGTTGCAGTTTCTTCCAAGCCGAAATTGCCGCAATAAAACAAGCTGTGGATATGATTATTGAGGAACACATTTCAGGGCAAATAATCAATATCTATGTTGATAGCCAAGCGACCATTAAGGTGTTAGAATCAACATCACTAAGATCCAAGCTCGTAAAAATTTGTAAAAAATGACTGGATGTTATCTCAGCGGCTAACACTGTGACCCTCTGCTGGGTACCGGGCCACATCTCCGGTAACGAAACTAGCCAGAGAAGGTTCGCTTATAAGCCCTTCTCGGACCCTTTCCGGGGCTAGAGTACCGCTAAGCACCCTATACAGGGAGATAGACATCGAGTCTAATGAGGAAGCTAATGAACGCTGCTGTTGATTAGATACATGTGCTACAGCCAAATCATTATGGCCAATCTACGACAAAAAGAGATCTATCAATCTTACAGAACGAAGTCGAAGGCTAGCTAGACTAGCTGTTGTCGTCGTGATAGGACAGTGTGTGATAGGTAATCACCCAGCACGGCTAGGGTTAACTTATAACGACTAATGTAGAAGCTGCAGGGCAGTAGAGGAAATAGAGTCCGTTTATCATCTCCTGTGTGATTGTCCAGCAAAAGAAGCCGTGCTTGCGGCAGATACTTCTTTTCAGAGCTGGATGAGCTAGGTAGCATTGAGCTAAGAAAACTCCTGAGATTCATACATTTATCTGCGTGGTTTAGCCTAGCGGTCGAAGATTGGAATTTCTAGGTTCCCAGGGTTCTAAATATTGGGCACAATGGACTCTTAGTGGTCTAAGTAAGCTGTTGACAACCCTTCAACAAGGGCACCCAGTTACCTAACCTAACCTAAATGTTGGCCTCCAGAGTTTATTCAAATTTGAGACCTTTTTATGGTATTTTCCATCACTTTTCTCAATAATTCCGCCGGTATGTTCTCTATTTCGTGTCTAATGTTATCTTTTAGGCCTGCGAGAGTCTATGGCTTGTTCACATAGATCAATGACTTCAAATAACCCCAAACAAAGAAGTCTGGAATGGTCAGATCGGGTGGTCTTATTATTATTGTGTAGGGTGTCCCCTGTGCCCCCTGTTAATACTTAGGAGGAGTTTATTCCCTCATTAGAGTTCCCCTCGTAATATTATTCCTTCAGAATTGTGTTTGAGGGTCAAACACTCTTACTATGCCTTGGCAAGGATAGTTCGCCATAGAATACCCTCTTTAATCCGGTTTATCTAAGGAATCTGAGAATGAGAAGTGGGTCCATGGTTGATATATCCTCATCTGATAGTTGGTACTTGCCCAAGTATGACAATCTTTTGTAGATTAATGCCCCACAATACTCCAAAAGATGTCCTGAAGTCTCTCTGGACTTATTGCAGAATCTGCAAAGGCCTTCGTTTGTTATACCTAGTTTCCTTAGACGCCCGAGCTTACAGTGCCCCGTTAGGAAACCTGTTAGGATAGATAGGATATTCTCATTAAGGCAGATGCACTCTTCGGATCTTTTTCGGTTGTAGTGCCCCAGACCTGGAGTATTAACCCAGCTTTTAATAATGTCGTCTTTCTCCATCTGCTGCTCCTTGTCTGCTTCTTCATTACCCTCTATTCCGACATGGCCAGGTACCCAGTAGAGGGTTGCCTTGTTATTACTACCCAATTCAATAAGTTTGTGTAGGCATTTCCACACAAGTTTTGATTTAATGACATGGGAGTCAAATGCTTTGATAGCTGCTTGACTGTCTGAAAATATTGCTATATCGCAGTTATTGTATCTTCTTTCGAGATTGTGTTGGACACATCTAACTATAGCGTATATTTTTGCTTGAAATATGCTGGCCCATGAGTTTATGTTCTGAGAGCTTTGTTCTTGGCCCGAATAGACTTGCCCCTGATCCTTCTTCAGTTCTCGAGCCATCTGTATACTACTTTATTGTGTGGTTACTTAATCCGTACACTATTGATTCATCGCTCCAGTCCTTCCTATTACTCAACTTCGTACGGGATTTGTTATCAAAGTTAAATTTCCTGATACTATCGTCCCTAGGGATTGCTAGAAGGGGAAGTTTCTTGAGAAGTAAATCGTATTCTCTCGAACTGATGCATTTATCCCTCCCGGTACCTTTCTTTGCCATCCTTAGGATCGTCCGCTTTGCGTTTTGCTCAACTACTCGTACGATATGATGCGGAGTTAGTTTCAAGAATACTTCCATAGCTGCAGTTGTACATGTTCCCATGTCCCCAGTAATACAAAGGCAAGGAAGTCTTTGAACTTTAGTGAGTGTCTCCCTCGTTGTGGCCATCTTGGAATGCTCGGGTTAAATCCCCAAGACTTACCCGCTAGGCTCCTACATATCATGAGAGCACGGGTGGCCTTTTTGGATATCTTCACTGTGTGCTTTTTCCACATTAGTTTACTATCTAGGTGTAATCCTAGATATTTCACTTCATTTACTGGTGTCAGTTCCGTGCCCGACAAACAAAGTGACCTCAGTTCAAGCTTCCTTTTCCTCGTAAATGGTACTATTGTAGTTTTTGCGGAGCTTATGTTGAGCCCAGCCATGCAGCACCATTTTGAGTTGCTTTTAGACCAATTTGTATGATGTCACAAAGGGTTCCTTCAAACTTTTCTCTGGCAATCAGTACTGTGACATCAGAGTAGGCTAGACAGTTGATTCCGTGGTTAGTTAACTTTTCAAGTAGTTCATCCACAACTAGACTCTACATTAGTGGAGATAACACTCCTCCTTGTGGGCATCCATCCCTACGCGACGTCAGAGTTTCTGCTGATCTTGTTCTCAGCAACTCGTACATCCACTTAGATTCTGTTCTGCTAACTCCTTTTCTGTCCAAAGCTCGTTTAATGGTTTCGTGCGAAGTGTTATCGAATACCCCCTTGATGTCTAGGAAGGCACAGATAACTACTCGTATCTCCTTCGTTTCGAGAGCTTTTAGTATGGTTGCCGTCAACTGAATAGAGCCGTCTCAATGGACCCAAATGTTTGTTCAAATAGATGGAAATGTGCTTTGTCATTCATGATTAATTTTGAATCGTGTGCTGGCTATATTCCAGATGAGCTTTGTAGTCTGCGGACAGCAGCTGATGCACCACCTGAGTTTTAATCGGAAACATATTCAAATCTTTTACCAAAATACGCTGCAAGACTGCCTGGGAATGCCCAATTGCGTGGCCCGTCGCCTCGTTGATGTTTCTAGACACTCTTCCATATCCTCACGCACAGCACCAATATTCTCAACCGACCGGCCTGTTCTTGGTCTCCCAGCTCTTGCGCTATTACTTGTTGAGCCAGTCTCTTCGAAGCGTACGGATTGACGTCGAATTGCGCGACCTCTCGGTGCCGAACAGTTGTGTTCTTATCATAAATATAGATAGTCCCAAAGCTACCACAAGAAAGTTATCTAGTTCATGTGTACTCTGGATATCATAGATGGCTAGACACAATTTTAGCATTATTTATTTTGATTGCCTAAGTGCTAAATATATCAAAAGGGGACCCGGCGATATACTTAATTGATTGCCAGCTACATTGTTTATGATAAATCTACAATACACCCCGGCTGAATTGAACTGTAACCTACTTCAACCAGCTCGAACTCTCAAAGTGTTTGTGTTACTGCACTCAAATTTAACACAGTGACAGTTTACAAAGATTAAAGTTAGTGCTTGTTCGAGAATAGCAACATTATCTCCTAAATAGGTTACTTAATTACTTAGCTGGCACTACAGTTCGGGGTGAACCTAGGTCTCAACCAACAAACCTTCCCAGTTAGCCCGGTCCTTAGCCATCTGCCTCCAGTTGTGCACTCCAAGTTGGTCGAGATCCCCTTCTACTTGTGCGCTCCACCTAAGGTCTTTCCCTACTTCGTTATCCCTTCGGGTTAGATACGAAGACTCTGCGAGCCAGAACGTTGGTGTCCGTTCGCTCTACATGTCTTAGCCATCTCAAAAGACTAACGCCCAGTTTTTGACAATATCGATGTCACTGCACAGCTCGCACAGTTCATTGGTGAATCTCCTCCTCCGTTAACGCAAACAGGACAAGACGAAGAATTTTTCTCTCTAAACGACCAAGGATATCTTCACCCGCTTTCGATATAGTTCATGCTTCAACCCCATAGAACAGTACCAGGATTAACAAGGTCTTATATAAAGTCTCCTTAGTTCTTCGGGATAGGGCCTTACTATTCAATTGCCTTCTCAGCCAAAAGGATTTATTTTTCGTTTGATTTCTGCGCTGATGTTGTTATCTGGTGTGATAGCAGATCTAAGATATACACAGTCCCTAACAACCTCTAAGTTATAGCTGTCCACTCTGACATTCTGTCAGATTCGTCGATGTTGGGTGTCCCTTTTTGTTGACAGCATATATCCATTGTGGAATCTTCTGTCTCAATACTGGCGAACGCCCGTTGATTCCTGGCAATTATGTCGATATCGTAGGCGTACGCACAGACTTTTGAAAGATTGTGCCTCTGGTGTTTGTCGAAGAAATCGCATGACAACTCGTCACCTTACCTAAATAATTTTTTTGATATCAATGGTCTCGGTGAGGTCGTTACCGACGTTGATGAAGCAGCTACCATTCTCCATCGTCATCCTGCACAGACGGACGAGTTTGACAGGGATGCCAAAACTAGACATGGCTATGTATAGCTCGTCTCTATAAATATTATAAATGCTGTCGTACGCGGCCTTAAAATCGATAAAGAGATGGTGAGTATCGATTTGGAATTCTTGAGTTGCTTTTGAGTTGAGGGATATTGGTCTTCGTCGCTGTTGTACAAGATGCAGAAGTAGTTATTCCATATTGTTAGCACTGACTGTGCATAACCCCTAACCTGGAGTGTTTGGTTGTTAGTAGCCCACTATGGGGATGCGAGCGCTGTCGCTGGTCCATTAAGAACTCCTCCGCCACCATTTCTTCTTGGAAAACCCTGACGCAGTTTTCAATATCCTTATAGGCCAGATCTCCAAATATGTCGAGGTGCTCACTAAGTAGTTCAACCTCACCGTTGTTCCATCTGAAAAATTTGTCTGCTGGCGCCTGCGTCCAAGGAAGGGTGCCTTAATAATACTTCCTCCACACATTGCTTCACATACACATGAATGAATACCACTTGAAGCAAACTGAAAAAAAAAAAACTGAGACAACAACCGGTTGGTGTGAAAGTGCTCATATTGCTAACTTACTACGACGGCCACTGCGTAGATACACAGTGGTCATGCAGAGACCGGCTCGTGTGAAGGCTCCCATTTGAGTGCATGATCCACTGTGAAGTATCACTTTATCTCGGTTTTGTAAGTTTATTGGGAACTGCGAAACTATCAGGCAGAAAGCACAGGCACTGCAGATCACTTTCTGAATTTTGCAAGTCAAAATGTAATGGACCACTTTAGTTGTTTCCGTGTCTAAGATAAAATAGTCTTATCCCACACCCTGTGGGAAGACTTCTGCAGGAGCTAGAGCAATTGAAAGGAAGAGGAAACCACTGCCAATTTCACCTGCATTCTACTAAACACTCTCTTAGGTAATGCATCTCAAGGACAAACACTCACACAATTTCACTAAATAATTTCCTACTTATCAGTAGACTTAACTGCTCCTGCTAGATCAAAATAGTTTCCTTCTTTATGATCTACGTAAAGGAGTACATGAATTTCAGAAAATATATTTCGTAATCTATCTGTAAGCACTTGGATTCTATCTCTCTGCTGTACCACTCAATTAAAAAATATGTCATGAATCACTTCACTAATACAGCAAGGCACACCTTATGATTGTCTCTGCTTCCATAGGATCGGCTGGAGGCTACTGCATTAATTTTCCATTTAATTTCATGTTTCTATTTCAAACTTCAAGTGGGGGCAAACATCACTAATTCAAATGTCTTTCCATATAACGCACCAAAGAGATAATAGATACACAGAAGAATGACGCACACCACTTGTGACTTGTCATCGATACATGACCAACAGTGGCCAGAATGTATGTATATTTCGAAATTAAAATCATACAACGGGAGTCAAGTTGAATTGATTTTCAAGAGTTGTCCCCTGTGATATAAAACATGGTCACCGAAAATAAATGGTTCTTTCGAGTTGTATAAATCTTCCCTTGTGAACTCCCTCTTGGTGCTTCGATTTGCATGTGGCGAGCATATGTGGTCTGATGGGTAAAAATAAACCATGCAACCTTCGTTATGCTTGCTCTGCTCCATTACGGCTTGAACTTCCTCCGGAGATGCTGTGCGATGGAATAAATATGTGACCATGGGACAGATCGTGGAATGTAACAGAATGTCAACTTCACATTTGAGATGAAACATTTTGGTTAGTTTTTTTTTTTTTTTTTCCTTTTTTTTTGTTTTTAAGTACATAATTAGATAGTACTGCGGGGTTCTTTTAGTTTTAGCTTATAGGAGGTGTGCCATAAAAGTAATAAAATTATTTTCGAATTACCATTGATGGCGCCAGGGGTAAGTATTTACAGTTTTTTTAATGGAAGTGCATGAATCAAGCTCGTTTAATATTCTTTGCAGTCCTCAAAAAGTGACTTTTCACGATCATTATCCAAATTTGGAAACATAATGAAGTTATATGCCAAATCAAAGTTGAAGAAGAAATAGGGTATCTACCGTCGTTGAGAGAAGAATATTTTATCCTAAGCCACTTAGGTCATTGATCTTAAACGTACTCGATGTTGAAAGCATAGAGATTTGGAACAAATAAAGTATCCGTGTGAATTCTAATGCTATGCTATTGTAATATGCGAGCTAAGACTTTATTTTCTAGTCTATAGAACAATTCAAGTTCACACTATACTTTTATTCGCAAATTCTTTCCTTACAAGGTCTCTTTCTTCTCAAATCACTTTATCTCATTTCAATTACTTAATTCACAAATCCAAACTAATTACTTCTTCTTGTTAACTCTTAACTTTCAATCTATCACAAAATTACAACTTCGCCGATTATCACTTTTCCAATCTCTTCGTGCGGTTCGAAAACCAACTACTTTGCCTCGATCGCCATCTGTCCTTATATAGTCGCATTTCTGATAGCCAGAAACTTCTAACAAATTCTTCGACCACTGAAACAAGAAAATTCTGATGTAATAATTCCAAGATGACAGCTGCAGCAAATAATCTCTTGTGGTTATAATTCTCTCTTAATTCCGCGACGTCGTCTTAGACATAATCCTATTCACCATAATCCATAATCCTAGACACGAACCTCGAATGTGTTCAGAAGGAAGACACTTCGGAATGTGTTGCCTCTTTTGGGGCGTAGTTATTATGCTACATTATGTTACACTATCATAAAATACTAGGTTCCTGAAGAACCTTCATAAAGGCGAAACTCCTAACTCGAAGAACACAATTGATGTTCTACATATTGATGATGCTACCACTTTTTCAAAATTGGGTCGGACATTTAGTCATGTGCGAGAAGTGCGAATGGAGGCGAAGATATTTGGGGAATTTCAGCTGAAGGTTTGCTAGATGGATCTATGTGTTGTGGCAGTTTGACTCTGCGATTTCCCACAAAACGCATATACATACTACTAGGTGAAATTGTTCATAACTTTTAAAATCTTTATTTATTCTTCGAAATCTATTTCATAGTCTTCAAAGTACTCCCCTCCCGATACAACACACTAACGCCAACGGTTTTTTCAATCATCGAAACATTTGTTAAAGTAGATTTCCGGAATGGCCTTCAAAGCGAGCAGCGATTCGGTTTTTATCTCCTCAATCGTAGCCGTCTCTTGAGCTTAGGTCAAGCATCAAGAAATCCTTGTTTCGCAGATGCTAATGTGACGCCCTTTTTCCGAAAAATTGAGTGTTTTTGGAACTAAAAGAGATTTGACTTTTTTTAGGCACAATACGCCTTTCAAAATCGTCTGGACTGATCCAAATGAAATGTTAACAGTATCAGCGAGGTCTCTAATTGTCAATCGATGATTTTTGAGCACCAAAACTTTGATTTCCTTAACGTGTTATTCATCAGTTGATGTTGATGGCCGATCAGGGTGATCATTGTTTTCAACGCTTCCTCTGCCTTTGAATTGTTTGTACCACTTGTAAATATTTTTTGTGACATAGCCTGGTCACTGAAGGCCTTCTGCAACATTCTCAACGTTTCTCCACATAAATTTCATTCCACAAACAAAATTTAATGCAACTTCTTTGCTCAACAAAATCACACATTGTAAAAATCGCTAAATTCACTTTTTATTGTTCACAAAACACGTGCTTTATTCTTGAACAAATGCAAATTTTGACATGAAATTTGACACAGATGTCAGTGACAGTACTACCAAGCTAAAAAAAATATCTGCCGGAATCGAAGAGCCCGCGTATTTTAAAATTAAAATTTCACCTTAGTTTTTGATCACAGTAGTATGTATGTCCAACAACATGTCCCCTTCAAATAAGCATCAAGCCGTGACTGCGAACAGCGTCTGTTTATCCAGGTCAGTAATGACGAGCTTTCCAACACGCAAGGCTTACACCCCGTTTTTTGCAAAATGTATCCAGACCCGCCGCAGGACACAGCGATCAGCGGAAGACCAGAAACTTTTAGTTACCTTCAGGCTGGCGAGACGCAACCTTGAAAGGGCCTTCAAAGAGAGCAAAGCAATATGCTTCAGACCCATATACAGGAACGATGCAAAGGTGCCTTGAGGAGGGTGCTGTTTGCAGTTTCACCGTTGTTTCTTCGATTATTTTACCAATTACTAGGATAGCAGTATCATTGGCAAATGTAGCTTCTTGTGGTATATCACGAATATATTGAAGATACAGAAGCGGACCAAGATCGCTTCCTTGCGGAATGCCAGCTGAAATTTATTTAAATTGCGAGTATTCGCTTCTGTGTCTGACACGAAGGAGTCTATTCCCGAAAATGTGCTGTCAGTATCTTGAACTTTTGACCATCATGCCACATCTTATCAAAGGCTTGCGAGACATCAAGAAGTACGCTTGATACCTTCAAAAGCTCAGTGATTAATTTTTTTTTTTCACTTCGCGGGCACGGTTAGCAACTTATGCTATATCATCTGCATTTGTCGTTTCGGCTCTTCTTAGTCTTTCGACTCTTCTCAGCTCGTTTTGTATGATTGTTATGAAAGTGCAGGTCTCCAGCAAGTCATCCCCTGACCTCGTAGCATGATTTATTAGAAGCTGTGGGCTTGGTAGGTTCATTCTTCCCTCTGCAATACTGCGTGCTCCGCGTCTTCCTCTTCATCTGGGCATTCTGGGCAGAAGCGCGAGCTATCCTGTCCAAATCTGTGGAGATATTTTTTCTGTGTAAAGTAGTAGTTGTAGTACCTGCGTGCTCTCTTTATCCAGACCTCGATGGTGGGGATCACCTTGTGGATCCATCTGCTTTTTGCCATGTTATCCCACCGGGCTTGCCACAGTGCTACAGATGTTGGCATTTATTCTCGTTTTACCCTCCAGGTAACGCTATCTTCTTGACGGTTCGCGATTCGCTTAAGGCAAATCCTTTGCATCTCTTTGGCGAAAATGTCGATGGGGATCATATCGGCTATAACACAGGCTGCTTCGTCCGAAATTGTTCGGAAACCGCTTATAATTCTGATTGCGCAGAGCCTGTTTGAAGGCAAGATCTTCCTTCCGCCCAGAAGGATTGATCTTACCACTCTGGATAGCAGGATCGTCCTAGCGTATTCAGGCCCACCGATGTTTGGCAGCATACGGGAAAGCGTTGCCTGCATCTGTGACACCATTTTACTTGAATACTCTGTTACCGAGCATTACTCCTAAGTATTTTAGTGCCTCTTTAGACCTTATTAATTGGTTCCCAACTCGGAAATTTGTGTATTCCACAGTCTTTCAGCAGGTTATGAGGGCAGCCTCGGTCTTGTAGTTATCTAGCTCTAGTCCGGCAGACTTTAGTCAATTTTTGATCTTGGTGACTGTTTCATCGGCCATCCCATGGATGCGTTTGGCCACAGTAACCACGGAGATATCGTCAGCATAGACGTCAGCCTTGTGGCAGCGTTAGTCGCAGAACTCTGTCACACATTATGATCCACAGGAGAGATCCAAGGACTGATCCCTGTAAAACTCACGCGGAAACGTTGTAGTACTTAGCGCCATCGTCGGTCAGGTACCTCAACTTTCTCTTGGATTATCTTTTCTGGTCAGGGATCTCCTAATACATGACCAGTTCGCAGAGTTGAAGGAATTTTTAACGTCGAGCGTTACTACTGCGCAGTATTTTTTGCCCTCCTCTCGCCAACTTCTCTCCAGTATTGTTTCAGCTGCTCTATCTACTACCGCCTTTATAACATTGACGGTGGACCGTGATTTTCTGCAACCGTACTGGTGATTTGACAGAGCTCCTCTATCCTCAACCACCGCGTTCAGTCTGCCTTACATACGTTCTAGGATATTTTCCGTAGTATCTAGCAGGCATATTGGCCTATACGACGCAGGTTCTCCGGGCAGCTTATTTCCTTTGGGTAGCAAAACCAGATCTTGAAGTTTCCATCGTTCAGGGAATACCCCCTCCTCAAGGTACTTTTGCAGCATTGTTGCTGTGAAAAGGTCCGGCCGCTTTGGCCGCCATATTTAGGATACCTTCGGATTCAGGCGCTTTGTTGTCGCCTATCTTCATCCATGCTTCGTGCAGTGTTCATCCGGTGTGATTGCCTGGATGTGTTCAATGCTGGTCTCCCTTATGATGGTGTACAGAGTAGAAGATCTCCACTATTATTCTCAGCATTGTTGGGCAAGATATTTGTGCGGACCTACTGCCCTTCAGCTTCTTCATCACCATCCTATATGCCATCCCCCAGGGGACGACAGTGATCCTATATAACTGATCAATGGTTGAATACCTGATGCTGAACCCAAACTGGTGATAAGGTTTTATTCCTTAATAACCAGCTGTAAGCGCTTGATTAATATCCTGGGGGTAGCGAAATGGGTCTATACGACTTCATGTCGCTCTCACGCCAAACTCTCACGCCATTCCAACAGAAATCATAATATTGCTTTGAGCAAATGCTTAAATGTTGCAATCTTTCCTACAATATTAGCTATATTTCCTAAAAAAAAAAAAAAAACTTCAAAAACACCGTCACCAAAACAATATGCATTACCATTGGCATTTTGTCGATGCGTTAATGGCAAAATGAGAGAGGTAAACCGATTTTATTCGTGCAATTAAATTCTGGCCATTTGGTTGAACCATTGTTGAACGATCAAAATACTCGTACTTCACAACACTTCAGATTGCGACCCCATTCGAATACCGCATCGGCTCAGCTCTTCAATTTACTGTGCGATACTTTAGCCATATATTCGCGCAATTATGCAATGCATTCAATGCGAAGAACAAAAAAGAAGCCGCCAAACCTTTATGCGCATTTGTTTTGCATTTTTCACGAATCTTTATGATGTGCCGCTAAAGCCATTTCAATTTGGTTACAAAACTGCAAAGTAATTTTGTTTTTGATTCCGCAACGACATGGTATCGACAAATTTTGACAAACGGCAAACGGCAAACGGCCTTACGCAAAGGACCGAGCCTATGCAAATTCAATTTTCCTGTTTTGCACTTTCATTTCTTGGTATCCGGTCTAAGCTCAGAGCGATGGCATCTGATGCTTTGCGGTGTTTATTTGTTTATTAGCTTCGAGTATCAACCTTTTAAAAGGAAAATGGAAATTTTTTTTTGATTTCTCGAAGTACATTCAGTTCACTTAAATTTAATACGGGTGTTGCCTGAAGCCATTCCAAGGGTCTCAACTACGCCATCGCGTCATCGTGTACGGTTTCTGGCAATGTGTCTCAGCTATCCCAAATTTGTCCCCAAAGCCGCGCCTCCTTCTCGAGTATTCTGCACCATGTTCTGCCATCCTGGGTTAAAGGGTTCCACTGCATAGTATGGTTAGCATTTCGGAAAGTGTGACCCATCCACTGACACTTTCATCGTTGAATGGTTGTGTCTATTGCTTCCTGGTCCGTAGATGTATTTGTTAGACATACAGTTTGGCAAGAAAATCCTTAAGATGTTGCGCAGGCACTTGTTAACAAACGTTTGCAGCTTTCTCGTCATAGTAATGGTCACCATCCACGTGCTGCATCCATATAACAGCATAGATACAACCTTAGTCTTAGCTTGGTGTTCAAATTGATTGCATTGCCTTACCATATTTTGGACAACATCCTGAACGCGGAATTTGCTTTGGCGATCCTATTGGCGATCTTTCCTACATCACAGATCACTCTACGAGTATGTCTGATTTCGTCTTCATATGGCATTATGATTCCTGTCACTATGTTGGTGGCTTTCTCTTCGATCTGCATCTATGTATTTGTATTTCTAGACAACAATGTTCTTTAACCATTTTACCAACTAAAGACCATAATTTCAGCTCCAGATATAAGTACATTTTTCATAACACTCTTGTGCTTCGACCTAGCTTTGAATCGGGACACCCTAGATACTTCTAACTTATCTTGAAGAGGAGTAAACCGGAGATTCCACTCGAGGACGAGTCGCCAACACCAGCTCGACAAATTCCTAGGATAACTACAGAAGAAATTCTAGAGGCGTGTAACAGGTTTGGAAATAAAAAATCCCCTGGACCTTGAAAGCGGCGATTAAAACAAGAATGGACTTGTTTGTGAACGTTTACAACGCCTGTCTGAGTGAGGAAGTCTTTCCTGATCAATGGAAGAAGCAGAGGATCGTGCTACTGCCCAAGGGAGGTAAACCCGCAGGAGATCCATCAGCCTACCGCCCGCTCTGTATGTTGGACACGGCAGGGAAAGTGTTGGAGCGAATCATCGGTAACAGGTTGGAAGCTGCGATTGAAGAAGGAGGTGGACTATCAGCACATAAGTCCGGATTTCGAAAGGCACGCTCGACTGTTGATGCTATTAAGGTAGTGGTTGACACAGCGAAAAGGGCCATAGAAGGAAGACGATGGAGAAAAGACGCAAAACAGTACTGCTGCGTCATAACACTGGACGTTAAGAACACGTTCAACACAGCGAGCTGGAAACAAATCTTTCAAGCTCTTCGAAGTATGCGCACCAACTAGCATCAGGGATATTTTCCAGCAAAGAGTGCTGCTGTATGAAACAGAGGATGGTGTGAAAGAATACGCAGTCACTGGAGGAGTCCCTCACGGCTCTGTCCTGGGACCAACATTATGGAACCTCATGTAGGATGAAGTCCTTCGTCTTGAAATACCAGCCGAAGCAAAAATCGTCGGATTTGCTGTAGTAGTAACTGCAAAACAACTGGAAGAAGTTGTTCAAATTAGCAACGAAACCATATCAATTGTCCGACGGTGGTTAACATCAGTCGGCCTCATGCTAGCAGAACACAAAATAGAGGCGGTACTTATTACCGATTGTTTCGAAACCAGCTATCAAGTATTTTGGCGTTATAATTGACTCAAGACTTACTTTTAAAAACCATCTGGAGTACGTAAGCAACAAATCCTCGCATGTATAGAAGGGGCAAGATATAGCCGAAGGCTACTCTTAGCTAAAGTAGTCACATCCGTAGTCATATACGGATCACCAGTTTGGGCCGGAGCTATGAAAGTGACTTCATACAAAAGAAGAATCATAGACTATGTGCACTAAGAGTGAGTAGCGCTTTTCGCACAACCTCGGACCACGCAGCCTGCGTTATCGCAGGAATGTTCCCAATTGATATATTGGCGGAAGAACTGCAGAAAAGTTTTTAGAGTGCAGACATGAGGGGCGACTAACTCACGGGGAACCGAACACTATAGGAAGAAGCACAAGTTTGATAGAGTGGCAGCAACGCTGGAGTCTTTCTTCCAAGGGCCGATGGACTTACCGCCTTATCCCGACCTTAGAGACTTGGATAAACCGCAGACATGGTGAAGTTAACTTCTATTTAACACAACTGCTTACGGGACATGGTTGTTTCCGGTCATATCTATATCAGTATAGGAACGATGACTCCCCCGCTTGTATATATATTGCAATATGTTCCATCGTAACAACTCTACAAAAAGAGCTGCAGAGAATAGAAAAGCTAAGAAGAGCAACTGAAGCAGCGGAAGAAGCTGACACAAGAAGTATAGCATAAACTGCTAACCGGCCCCGCGGGGACAGTGTTTGAAGTGTGTAGGGTGTGTGTTTAGTACGTAGGCGTATTCCTGGCATCGATTACTCAAGTTTGCGAATCGTGCATGCTAGTAGCACTCGGGCTATTAGTATCTATGAGATTACACATCCCTGGCGAAATCCAAAAAAAAAGAAAAAAAAAAAAAAAGAGGAGTAAGTTATTATTATTCAGCATACTAAAATCTATTGGAAGTTAAAGGAAACCGTGTTTTACAAATTTACATAAATTTTTCCGCGCAAAGTGTGCCCTAGATTCCGAACGCACGGTGACCACCATGAGGATTTAAAGCACTAACTGAGTTACAAACTTCGTTGTTCCACTTCTAGATCATATCATAATTTAAAGAGTCAAAGCTTGCAACTAATAAACGACTGTGATAAGCTTGGTATTCTATAATCTTCTCCAGGGCTTTAAGTAAAGTTAACATTTGGTCAATTGGGGTGGTCTAGGACTGCACAGAAAATAGCCAATCAGTTTAATTACAAAAGGCTTTAGGGGCTCACATTATTACGTTCGAAATGCTTATGCTTTTGTGCTGTTGGAGGTTGAGATGTTCTCCTTTCTTACGAATTGGATTGTTGAGGCTCTAATCATAGGGTATTCTCTAATCCGACTATACAAAGTGAGTTTCTCTTATTATATTCGGAAACGGTTTGATAAAGGATAATAGCATTTATAAGCGAATTTATGAAGAATGGGGAGGGACTTGGACTGATAACCTTGAATACCCTTAAATGTCCTCGATTTTAACGATGCCAATCAAACTTGCCTTTTTAGTGTTCCGTACCAGAATGGCATAAAACGGAACAGTATTGGATTCAACACTGTTTCTGTCTGTCACATTGTTGTAACTTTTAAACTAAACCACAAAAATAGTAAGTGGGGATTTTGTCATGGTCTCTTTTGAGGGCATAAAGTTTACCCTAAGAAAATAGCACATCTCCACCCCATCATATGTTAGGCTAGGTGGATGGATTGGCGAGGAGAATAGATCCCTCTGCGCCACACTCCGGTCAATATAAACCCATTGTGATGCTCCTTGCATACGGAACAATCCCTAAAGTACTCTCCTATTGATGAACCTACAAATGCCTTTGATAGGTATGCCGCATAGTTCTTCGATATCCTGGAGGAAGTGTCTTGCCTCATTGACTTCCTCGTCTCTGCAGCCCCTGCAGAGATCATCCTTACTTAGCTTCAGAGAATTATGCCCTGTAATCACTCCTACAAGAGTTTAAAGGGTCATTCTGTCTTTCTGCAACATTGCATTAGATCTGACCTTGTTGTACGTTGACTATAGTTTGTTCGTTATTCTAAAGATACTCAGGGAGCGCCATCTGTTGTTTGCTTCATTTAGAGCCCTAATTCCTGTTTCGTGTTTAAGCTTACACGTCGAAACTTTTACTGAGTGATCAGCTTGCTCTAAGTCCAGCGCAGAACCTCTTCTTGCCTTCATGTCCAAGGACCCTGCACAGTTTTACTTCGTTCTGTGTCAAGAACTTGAAGGTCTTCGCGACAACACTTCACAAGCATCGATTTCACCCCGTTAGCAGAAATGGCTTTTATTGCTGCATGACTGTCGATGAAATAGGTGATATCACAGCGTGGTAATGTCTCCATCGCAGTCTCACAGGTAGCAATTGTTACTGCTAGGACCTTCGCCTGGAAAACTGCTATGGCCCGGGAGTCTGACTGATTTAACTAGGCTCAGATGTTTAGAAAAAATGTCCACACCAACGCCAATGTCCATCTTGGACCCTTCAATATAGATGGCTTTGGTTTGAGTGCTTGGTATCGTCTTACTTACCCTGCTCGAGAATGAACAGGAGATTTGTCTTTCAAAGGTTAGGTAGGGCTCTGTGTAGTGAGTAGTTACGAGTACGAGTACTACATCACCTAAGTATTTATTTAGAATCTGGGTATGTCCAGGTGTGCTTAGCTTCCTGGCACTTGTAGCTGCAATGCATGCCAGTCTTTGTGGACTTCACGATAGTCACGTACATCCGTAGGATGTTTTTAGGATTTGCACGTGTATAAAGCAGTGGAGGCCTTCTTAATTCTTCCGTTGAATGAACTGGAATTCAGCTTTTTGTCAAGCACAAGTCCCAAGTAACTTGCAGTGTCAGAGATCCTGCAGGGATGCCCCAACAGAAGGTGTTTTGAATTGCGGTATCTTCCTCTTTTTTGTGAACAGTTCCAACTCAGTTATTTTGGGGTTTACCGCCAGTCGATCTTGAGGGCTGTTTCTATTTGCTCGCAGAGTAGGAAGGAATTTGGATGATGTAAGCAGCGCTACATCACCCGCATATGGTGTGGCATTAATTCCGCCGTTTCATGGAAGTATTTCATTCGAAATCTGAACCCATAACAGAGATATTAAGACCCCGCCATGAGATGTGCCTCAGAGGCAGAAACCTTTAATTGAGTTCCTCCAAGTTCTGTGATAATATGTCTTTATTTTAGTATACTCACTATCCAGTGTATAAGGATATGATTTACGTTGAGGTTAGTTACTATTCTTCGTACCGCATTGTTGAAGGCCCTTTAAATGTCCAGGAACGCGGCTAGGGTATGTTCTTTATCCATCAGTATTTTTTTCCGATGGAGCCGTCGACTCTATGCAGCGCTGTCTCGACAGTTTTACCCTTCGTATAGGCATGCTGTGCTCTAGATAAATCCCTAGGACTCAGCTTGCTACGAATATACATGCATGTCTATCATCCTCTCGAATGTTTTTAGGAAGAAGGAAGTAAGACTAATCGGTGTGAAGTCTTTTGCTTTAGTATTAACTTCCTTCCCTGCTTTGGAAATAAATGTGACCTTTATTTCGCGCCAATATTTTGGTATGTGTCCCCATATAAGGCTACCACAGAATAGATTTTAGCGTTTTTTTTTTTTAGCATGCTCGAGAAGATCCCGTCCATCCCAGGTAACTTGTAAAGGGAGAATCTGCTGGCCCACTAAATTTTCTCTTCTATTTCCTATTTCTACCGTTGCCACAGCCTCTGCTCAACTTCATTAATCCAGCTGCCATCAGAATCCTTGAGATCCCAGGGCTACAGGTTCCCTAGAGAGAATCTTCCTCAGTTCTTCAGATTCGGTGGTCTTCATAATGTCATTACAAAAATGTTGTCATGAACGACCATTTTCGAACTTCCTCTGCCTCCCAGTCTTCGTCGAAATTCGTTCTTCTGGCTGCATTCAGAAGTTTCCTAGTTTCGTTTCTAATGCTGCTGGAGGTGCCTTTTTGGTTCTTCTTATTCTTGAGGGACAGGCTTTAAAGTAGGCATTACTAAAAATCTCAGATATCAACATCACTTGGTCCCTGCAAAGTACACTTCTGTAGAGATTTGCTCCTTTCTCCCACCTCTCTACTAAAAAGATACCAGTTGGCTGCCCTAGGATTTCTATATGGTGTGAGTGGGTCCCTAGTACTTTCTACAAGGAATTATATTATGTTGTGGTTAGAATAGGATTCTTCCATCATAACCTTCCACTGGTCTATGAAAACAGTTCAGGAGTTACTGGCTATGGTTATTCTAATACTCCCTGCCTATTCCTGACTGAAAAGATGGGCTCGTTTCCTCTATTAGATTAGTTGATTGTCTAGTCACCAACTCGAAGAAGGTAATGAAGCTGCAGATGAATTGTGTGGCGTCAATTGGGTTTAATTAATAATTGGGAGCATCAACTTTACTTATCCCATTGGAAAAAGTTTCCGGGCTCAGGCATTCCAAAAGATTGATCGAACCGTATTTCTACAAGGAAATCCTCACACTAAATGAAGAGAGCATACGGAAGCTGGTAGATTACAGGCCACTGTTGCAGGAGATTCCACCTTAGCAAGCTAAACTTATTTTCAGAGACAGGATGCCGCCTCTGTCTTAAAGAGGATGAAACATCTGAGCACATTTTTTGTGAATCTCTGACAGCCACCTGGTTAAGACGGCGTATCTACTCACTCCTCTATTAAGGACATGCTAACCTTGGCTGATAGTTCCTGCGACACATAGAAATCTTAGTTCATAAAGCCAGCCGCTGGGCAGTGCTAACTTTAAAAACAAGATGTAAGTCCCGCTTTTGCAGTTTGCACACTAAGAAAAGAGGTGTCCGCAATCTGTTTATTCTACTAGTGACCCTCTCCACCGCAGTACCTTCAGTTCTTCTTACCTGAACAACACAAATGTGACGGAACAGTCTTTCACCTTCCGCAGAGTGTCGAATGATTTCACGTTTACTCTTAGAGCGTTAAATTAGAGTAATTTTGTCTGCCATGAGCCAAACCCATTGCTGACCATTATCCGAAAGACTAAAACCTAGCGAATCTCTAGGCACAGTGCGTCCGGCATCAGTACCGCATTCTCTGCATCATTGGTGCAAATAATTTGCATAATCGCCGATTAAATGGGCCGCATAGCCCAGTTTTAGCGCAACATGCCATACGGATTGCGGATCATCCAATCGATCGACCGACCGGCCGACGGTGCATCTGATGGAGCCTATCATCAGGAGAACTACTTGTCTTCTCCAGCTGAGAGAGTGTTTGGTATCCCTGGGCCATTTAGGAATTATCGGATGCAGCCGCTGAAAATAGCCCCCCGGAGAACTATTATAGAACGGCCACTGAAATGGTTCCTCTAATGCCGCATTGGGCACGAGTTGTAGGCAAATTATTATTCAACCTCACCGGGCAGAGTTGAGGATGATTGTAATGCGCGCCAGTGTGCAGTAGTGCACTTTGGCCACTCTACTATAGATGGAACATTTCCATTTCCCTGTGACTTCCGAATTTGATGCGTAGCCAGCAGCCAGATATTGCAACTGCAAAGGGGGTTATCATCATTTATCCGACCCGCATTCACCTTTTATTGTGATGCACGCCAATGCTTTTGTAATGCACACCTCGACGTGGATGTGGCGGCCAGCATGTTGATAGTTTTGAATATAAAATTTTCTGTTAGAACTGGATGTGGTGCCACGAGCCAAGGAGTAGTGCAACACTCGAGCTAGTTAACCGGGAGATTGTAAATAAAATGAACCACCACGGTATCGTGTCACAATTAGTTTTTTTTTTTTTTTAGTTCTGTTAGATCGATCGCAAGAGATAGCATAGCAGCGCGTGGACTTGTAAATGGGGTTATGGTCTTTGTGCGTTGGCACCCCGTGCTGTGCGTTGCTTAACCACCACAATTAGTAGGCACATACATATGTACCTATGTATCTATGTGGGACAACCGAATTTTTGTTTTATTTGGTATCCGCAGAGTGGTGGTATACTATATGTGTTATCGTCCTCGTTTTAGACAGGATATCGATTCAACATATCTGATTAAGAGGCATGGGGTTTCTTTATTTCTGTTTTAATAAGTTTGTTATTGTCGTTATTGCTAGGTCCATTTATATAAAAGGTCAAAGGACCTCCTGACGATATGCCGCGCGTATTAAATCATAAAACATTTATTTGGGGCTAAGTTTATAACTTATCCGGTCAATAAACCTATGAGAAACTGTTTCAGACGCTCCTGTTAATTATCTATCGGCATGCTGTAACCAAAGTGTTCACAGGGTGGACACAAGGAATCTATGAGGATACCAACTAGCACTCCTCCTTTATGCGGTGATACTTGGGCGCTTTATACACCCTGTTCATCCAGGCTGTAGCGAAAGAATTTTCAACATGGAATCAACGGTTGCGTCTACATTTGGAGACTACTAAGTGAACACTTAGTACTCGTATGTGTTTAATTCAGCCAGAGTAGCTTTCATACCGAAAATCGGCAGAGATGACTACTCTCTCGCCAAGAGTTTCAGACCTATTAGTCAGACTTCCTTCCTGCTGAAAAGCATGGAAAGACTAGTTGAGCTACATGTGCGCAAAGTTGCTTTGAGGGTACATCCTCTGTCATCAGAGATGTAACATGCCTATCAACACGGAAAATCCTGCGAGACTGCGTTTCAAAATCTGGTCAGCAGAATAGAATGTGCGCTTGACAGGAAAGAATACGCGATAGGCGTTTTCATAGACTTTGAGGGTGCCTTTGACAATGCGACTTTTGACAGCATGTGTAGCTCCGCCAGAAATTACGGCGAACAGAACGTTGACTGTAGATGCAGATTGTGGCCAGTGTGTTATGGCAGGTGTAAATAGGGGCTGCCCACAAGGCGGTGTTCCGTCTCCGCTGCTTTGGTGCATGCTGGTTGACTCCCTGTTGAACACACTCATTAGTTCTAACGTCTGCACTCAAGCATATGCAGATGATGTCTCCGTTTTGTCTGTCGGATCGTGCCTAGCGACTGTCTGCTCTAAGGTGCAGATGGCCCTAGACGTAATCGACGATTGGTGCGTTAGGAATGAGCTTTCAATTAATCCTCTCAAAACCGATGTGGTTCTCTTTACGAGAAGGAAGGACTGAACATTTTTTGGGAAATTCGACAGAGATATGAGGCTTGAAGATCTGATAAATTGTCGGGGATGTTTGTTGGTATTAAGGTCTGGTGAATAGTTGGCCATAAATTTAGTGTTATGTGATCATGGCAATTGATTGTCATACATTCCTTAGTCGTCGTAGCTTTGTGGGCTGGCGCAGAATCCTACTGGAACACGGATTGTCTTCCTTCACTTACATTGTCTACCCAAGGCTTAACAACTGCCTCTAGCACCTCGATGTAGCCGGCAGCATTCATTCAAAGATCATGTTGGAAAAAGTAGGGATGTATAACATAACCTTCAGTACTCACTACTTCAAAAACCGTCACGCTGGTAGGGAATTTTGTGTGCATCACACGGGAGACATCTGAAGGCTCTGCACACAGCCATCTGTCGTTCCTTCTATTGACCTTCTTGTCCTGGTCGACATTTATTTTTATCGGAAAAAAACAAACAAGACCTTGGATCTTCCGGATGAAAGTGGCCACTTCTCATGGCATAAGACTTATATCGGAGATTTTCATGGACCTCATCGACGTTCCCGGGGTCCTGGTGAATACGATATTGCACTTGTTGAACAAGCCATCGGGTGCAAATGGGGCTTACAACCCAGACTAACTCACTGGCTATATATCTCGGTCATTAGACCGATCCTCATGTACGGGGTAGTTGTCTGGTGGACTGCCTTGGATAAGGCAATAAACCATAAGTTATTAAGCAAAGTCCAACGTTCAGCTTGTCCGTGCATTAGTGGAGCACTGCGGACGACACCTTCCTCAGCTATGGACATTCTTTTTCATTTAACACCCCTTGCCCCTTGATATTTATGGCAGGCAAATGGCAGCTAACTCAGTTATTCGCCTTAAAGCTACTTCACAGTGGTCTAAAAAAAATGTGTGGCCACGCCTCCATCTTAAATAAATTTAACATCTTCCCTGAAGACATTGACTACACCATCCCCAAGTTAAATTTTGACAAAAACTTCAAAGTTACCATGCCTTCCAGAGCATTCTGGGAAGAAGTTGGCTTCACGGAAGATAAGTCGGTACATTTTTATACCGATGGTTCAAAAACTAACGACAGGGTGGGTGGTGGTGGCGGAGCAGTTTAATATTCACCTAATTTGGGTGCCGGGGCATAAGGATATTCCAGGAAATTGTAAGGCTGGCGAACTTGCCACACATGGAACAACAATACCCATCCTTCCAGGCAAAAGTTTACTGGGTATGCCTATCGATACATACAAACTTAAATTAAAGCCGGATGCTACCGTAAAGACAAATTCTAGGTAGACAGGGAGTACAACTTGTCTAGCGACAAAACAGATTTGGCCTATGCTGGATTTGAAACGCTCAAGAATTTGATTTCTCTAAATAGGAAGCATATTAGTACTGTTATAGGTGTCATTACTGGACACTTTCTAATAGGCAAGAATGCAACAAGGCTTGTCGTATTCTCTAACGATTTCTGCAAAAGCTGCATGGACGAGGAGGAGGAAGAGACTATTCTTCACCTTCTTTGCACGTGCCCATAAGGAAATTCCACTTAGGAACCTTCTGTTTCAATGACCTAAATGATCTGAATAATATTGACATTAGGTACATTCTACGCTTCATCAGAAGCTCTAAATGGTTCAACGAGTAGGTTAGAGGCCGCGTCTCAAACACATGTGATATCACGATGAACCTATTATTGGTCTAAGTGTGTTGGCTTCTTTTGCTGACAGCCACTTCAACCTTGTTGAACAAGTTCCAGGCCTTTTCTTGCTGTCCGAACGTATTGAATGCTTGTTACATTTTAATACAAGCGGAACATCGCCGCCAGAAGCCCCCAACACGACACGAACTTTGTGAAAGAACGATCGGGCGACTTTTCAAAATGCGCAATATTTTGAAAACCCCGTGGTCTGCACATATGGCAACAATCACAACGTGTCTTTTCATTTCTTGTGTTAGATACGTCTGCTATCAACCCGATCAACACTACGACTGAACAAAGACATCTCCTCAGATAGACCCTGTATTTCTGTATTTGTATGTAATCAGTGTCTGTCTGGTAAATTCCACCGAGATTTTGCATATCAAACATTATTTTGAAGAATGATTTTGTAACATGAAAGTCATGCATGGACCCCTCGGACTTGGGCTAGGCTGCAGAAATAACGGATCAACCCTACCATCATTGAACTTGGCCACCTACATATATTTAGGCGGTACTGCATCAGTCCCAATCTCTCCTTAGGTGCAACATCTTCCTCTTTACAACACCGGACATACATGACACAGGAATTGACAATACAGAGGTCTACAAAATGATTGAAAGCTCTCACAGTCCACTTATTAGTCCGCATGGCACTTCTATAGTAGGCTATCAACCTATCGCAGAGATCAATACCACCCACACATGCATTGTAATTTCTGACCACTGCTGGCTGGTTGACATCAATTTTTCTTTTTTCAACCTTGCACCAACGCTTACATGTTCAAACTGTGGCACTTCCTGAACATGTGGACAACATTGTCACCGCCTTCGTGTCCTTCCATTTTATAACACATACTTGTCCATCACTTCGTACCTTTTCATCCCATGCACCTCTTGCGAGTTCCTTGTCCGTCTTAATTTTCTTAGAAACTGGTCCAATTAGATTGGTCATCACTGTTCCAGTTAGGAATGTTCCTTTTTTGTTGTTGTTAAGATACTCTGCGAGTTTTAAACTTGTAAAAAACCTATCCGTTTATAAAACACAGGTATCAGTGATTGTTCTGCACAACAGTTTTACAATTCCTGCGCCCAGTCCCAGTTCGGTCATGACTTCTCTTTTTTTTTATATATAATTTGCACGTGTTAAAGGGGATATGAATATCCTTATACTAATTTTTAGAACACGTGCGTTTTTGTGGAAAGAGGGAGAGACAGAGAGAAAGAAAGATGGGTGTAGTGGGTTTGAAACTTAGGTGGTATTAAGTTTCTGTAAACTCCAAGGGTGGCTGTCCAGATAACTGAGGAGTATTTTGTTTGATTTCGCTATTATTGTCGTTGCTTATGATTCACAGTATTTTTTTCCGTCCTCCTGATGTCATCATCACGATCAAGTTGCATTTTAGTAGAGTTGACTTAGCTTTCGCAATTGATCGACTTTTTTATTTATTTCATGCGAAATAAATAGATGATTCTTGACATCAAGATTCGAACCGTGAATCAACAGCGTGGTATGGTATTGGAGCCTGGCCGCCAAAACAAAGTTTTTCAATCCCAATGGGTTTGGTTTTGAAGGTACATACTGTCGGTACTCACAGCGACCAGAAAACGGAATCATCTGCTCGTCAATGGACATATGCTGTGATCTTGGAAGGCTATGACATTTTTTAAGAACACAATCTATAACTGGCCTCAACTTCCAAAGCTTATCATTAGTGTCTGGACGATCGGCAGTGTTGTCAACAAAATGAAGATAATTTCTTATTTCGAAAAAGCGATGTCCCTAATGAGGAGTATACACAAGTCCCTATTCCAGTAGAGTCTGGCTTGAGGATATTTAAGGGTTCCCATCATTATTTGGATTCTTGCGAATCTAATTACCTCCTTGTAATCTGTGTTAATAGATCTGAGGTCTCGCTTCTGTGCAGAGTACAGGTTTATTTGCTCCGCCACCAATTTCCAAAATTCAATATCAAAATATTGAAAAAAGGAGTATAAGACATTTGTACTTGCATTTTCCTGTGTTGACAATCTATCCTCTTCAATAGTTGGACCTCTAGAAACCATTTCCATGGTTAGCCAAAACATTCTTGGCGTATGTTCGCCGCGTTCCATTGCCCAGCTTTCTTCATCTTCCGACTCTTGAGATGAGAGTTCAGATTCATCATCATCGACAGAGAAATCTCCATCGGTAGCATTCAGCATTTCTTCAATTTCCATATCATTCATTTTTAATCCTGAAAATTTCAAAACCATAACTTAAGTACACATATGTGTAATTCCAAAGTATAGCACAGTTTATTTCATTTTTCATTTATTTATTTTCCTTTAAAGCTTACACTTTAAGATAGAATAGTCTTATAAAGTGGTAAAGATTACATTTAATATATTGAATATACAGCTACAGAATAAACGCATTTATTAAAACTTAATCATACATCTCCATTATATGTCCAGAAAAAAAAATAAAAATATTGTTAAGAAAAATTAGTTGGAATTGTTAAGGAAAAATGACTTAAGCTCGGTTCGAAAACGCTGAGTACCGCCTGACCTCCGAACATGACGCGGTAAGGAATTCCATAAGCGAATGGAGTTAACGAAAAACTGTCGCTCAGACGTTAGACAAGAAAACCGTGGGATTATAAGTTGACGGGATCTGTTTGAGGCACCGAAACACAGCTTGTTAAAAAGATAACTAGGGTGATTGGTTTGAATCACATTAGATAGCAGAATAAGAGAACGGTAACGAAGTGATTTCGAGTAGTGGGAAATTCTATGAAAGCGTTTCAGATTCTAAACATAGCGCGCAGTATTGTTAAATGCGACATTGAGTTTTCTTCTGCTATTAGCGTCACAGTTATCAAAAATTTCGCAACCATAAGTAAGGATGGGAGTAATAAGTGTTTTTGCTAGCAACATACGTGTTTTCAGGGGAGTATAATAATGTGACATCCACAGCTGACGTAACATCCCATAGACTTTTCCAACGGCTGCATTAATGTGGGTTTCCCATGTCAATGTCCTATTAAAAACCATTCCTAAATTTCTGGCAGTGTCGACATATTCGATTTTGAAGCCATTAAGTATAATGTCTGGAAAGTAGGAGAGATACAATATCTTTTTGTTAATAACGACACATTTGGTTTTTAAAAGGTTTAGAATGAGCCCATTTTCCTCTGACCAGGTGGATACCCTCTCTAAATCAGTATTGATCGAGCTTGCGCAGTCTTCTATCATACCAAGAGAACAACTTTGATATAGTTGGACGTCGTCAGTATACATATGGATAGGTGAAGACGATGATACTATTGAGGGAATTTCGTTCACATAAAGCGAGAAAAGAGCAGGTCCCAGAATCGAGCCCTGTGGAACCGCTCTACAGTTATAGAGAAAATCTGACAAACGATGACCCACAGAGACAGCTTGTTTTCTATGCTGAAGATACGACGACATAAGGGTAACCGCTGAGTTAGAGAAACTAAACAACATTGATAGCTTATTGCACAAATTATTGTGATCCACAGTGTCAAAGGACTTCGAAAAATCCAGAAACACTAGAAAGGTCACTTTGTCATCATCCAACGATTCCCTTATATCATCCACAACTTTGATTAATGCCGTTATACAACTGTGGTGTTTCCTGAAACCGGATTGCATTGAAGAGAGCAGGTTATTTGAACGAATGTGTGTATTAATTTGCCTTTGCAATACCCT
The DNA here is from genome assembly GCA_963082735.1 of Pocota personata. Classification (NCBI taxonomy): domain Eukaryota; kingdom Metazoa; phylum Arthropoda; class Insecta; order Diptera; family Syrphidae; genus Pocota; species Pocota personata. The sequence continues at coordinate 59,533,548 of OY720430.1, forward strand.
CTCGAACACCTTAGATAAATAAGGTAAAATAGAGATCGGCCGATATTCCTTACTATTAGGCCTTTTTTGGATTGGCACAATTTTTGCATTTTTCCATTGCACAGGCTAAATACCAGTAGTTATGATATGATTAAAGACATGCACTAGGGAAGAAAGAATGACAGGGAGAATTATTTTGATAAATTTGGGATTTACTTCGTCAAAACCGATGGCATTAGATTTGACGGATAACAAACAAGCAACAAATTCCATATGATCGACGTAAATCTAGTTTACGGTAAAAAAAAAAATTAAAAAAAAATACTTTTGAACTCACAAACTAAAACTCAACTCAGTACAACATCACTTCAATACAAATAAGACAGTGAAACAAAAATTTAATATTTTTACCTGAATATTTACTTTTTCACTCTGCGGAAATCTAAAAACAATTTGAACTGGTGAACTACAATTCAAATAATGACACTTACCGAACCCCTAGCGCCATCTAAAAATTAATTCGGCAGTAGGATTATGTACACTTGATACTCAACTGCAGCTAATTGCTAACAAATGGATGTAGTGTAACAAAGAGGTGTTTTAACAAAGGTGCACATACATATGTGTGTACCTACGGTCTGAAGAGGTTAAGGCAATGAATCCAATACATTTGGGGTAACAAGGGAACCTTTACGCCCGTTTTCTGTCCATGGTCCGCAGCTGCACAAGTCAATTGTTTGATAGATACATAGTTGGGACAACATATCGATTAAAACTTTTGCAATTATTTCCAGATACCTACGTTATCAAAAGATACATTCCTATCCACAAACCTTAAGTTTCTTTTTTTTTTTTGTTCCAACAACAACTCACAGACCAATAATTTTAAGACTCTACCTGCCCCATAGTATGTGTATCTCAAGTCGAGTTAAAAAGTAAAGAAACCTAGGAGCCCATTACCCACAATGGTCACCGTTATTTATGTACATTTCATTGTCCCATTCGTTCGTCTTCTCCCTCTTTCCGAAAACTGTTTATTTTGCTTTATCCTAAATCTTCTATTTTTCATCTCTGTGCTCGGACTAAACACACTGATCACCCCCCGCCGCCTACCGAAATGTACATAAAAACTTCTGCGTCCTTCACGTGGAAAGTCTCAGCAGCGGCCATCACCCCATAAAAGGGGTTGAAAGTCAGCACAGCACGGCACGGTAATACACGACATCAACCCCCTGCATCCACTCGTTTCGCGGCGAGTCGTCGAGAGTATCTATCGGTACTCTGTGAGCTTATTTATCCAATCTCCTATTGACTGAAAGGGATACGCACACACACCTTATGCTTATTTTCCCCTATTCATTCAGAAAAATTCCACCTGTGTGTATAGGTTATCAATTTCCTGTACGACTGTACATACTCGTAACTGGAAAGACGGGGAAATTCTTATTACACGATTGTGCGCAGACTTTCGCCGTTCTCTTAAGTTTCTTACTCTTTCGCTGTCCAACTTAACACTGGAATAATTTTTAGTGAATACCTAAATAGATTAAATTAAAGTTCTCTCTGATCTCAAAAAAGTTTTCATCGTTTGATTTTTAAGTTCAAAGGTGGTTAAGATTTTTTGTAACAGCAACTTTAACATTAATGGACGCAGATACTTTCCTATGCACTCGTACTCGTATCTATGTAGTTTCTTAAAATAAAGGGCGATTTAAATTCGAATTTAAATTTGAAATAAAACTGTTTTCAGATAAACTGCTGATATTTTTATGTCACAGCAACTTTAACATTGATGGACGCAGATACTTTCCTATGCACTCGTACTCGTATCTATGTAGATTTAAATTCGATTTTAAATTTGAAATAAAACTGTTTTCAGATAAACTGCTGATATTTTTATGTCAATATAATGTTGAGACATTGGCATTAAACATGACAAATGATTTCGGTCAAATGGGCGCCACGACTGGCCTTGCAGACCATTATTTTTTTGGCATAAATCCTTCTGTAGTTCATAATTAACGCATCGCATACGGTTTCTATAGCTCTGGAAATGTTTGGCATACAATTACTGGTTCATATAAAATTTTAAATTTAAGTTTAAATGTATTAGATACATAGCTACCACATTTTGGTAGGAGATTTGAACTACTAGCTGGATAAACTGAAGTAATGTCGCACGTAGTAATTGTATTAGAGGGTTTAATGACGATATTCAGGTCGAATATAAATTCAAATTTTGTTCATCTGTTACCCCATCTTTCCCTAGAGGGAATTTATATCCAGATATTGGCTTTGTTAATGCCCGAGTTGAGGTAAAAACATCGCGTGATCACTCCGTGATTTTAATCAATGTTCGAGTAACTTTGTCAAACAAGTCCGGTTTTAGTTTATTGACTGAGGAAGGACGGTATAGATACAACTTTAGCAGAATTAATTGGAAAAGTTTTGAAAGATAGATAGATAGACCAACCATTTCAGATGCGTTACACAGATTTTAAATGTCGATTTTGGAGAAATATCCTTGCTTTAACTGTATGTAATGAGTAGAATGACATGTTCTCAACTCACCTTAAAGTTTGTATGGGGTGCTTGTGTGTCTACCAACATATATAGGTATATTGTACAGCTATGTTGCTTTTATATGGAAAGGAATATTGTGCACAAAAAATTTGTGCCTAAAGTCAAGTTCCCATAATGTAATTCGCTCCAGCAATGGGAAATTGCAGCGTTCTTTTTTTTAAGTTCCCATACATATACGGTTGTTTTCTTTTTTGCAGTTGAAGCGAAATTAGCTTGACAGAAATTTTTGTGATTTGACTTTTAAAATAATATGAACCTTCGATTTGCAGTTAAGGAAATTTGGTTGTAACTGCTTATATTTCCAGAACAGTGAGTCCTACGAAAACAATTATTGCGGTCGAAATGTTAGGCCTTGAGATGTCCTACAACGCGGATACTGAATTTTTCAAATTAACCGAAAGTTAAAGAAAAAAAAAAAATCATTTTTGAGTGCGAATATCTCGGAAATGGTGCGTCCTATGATGAAAATAATTTGGATCGAAACTTTAGGCTTTGAAATTTTCTATATGATGGATTGCGAATTTTTTAAAACTTTCGAGAATCTTTCAAAATATCCGACTTTACCCGGAAGTCAATAATAAAATTGTTTTCAGTGCGAATATCTCGCTAATGGTGCATCGTATAATAAAAATAATTTTGACCGAAATTTTAGGTTTCCGAATTCTGTACAATAATAAATATTTTTTTGGTTCCGACAAATGTAGCTACGCAATCTTCCAAAATACCCGATTTTGTCATGAATTTAATTGGATTCGTTTTAAAAAAAAAATTAATATTTGGCGCAACATTTCTTTAAGTACCAGGGCTTCTCGCAATCACTCGTGTTGTGTGCATTATATTTTTCCGCGAATGGAAGGGACCTACAGTTTAGAGCCGTATCTGGCAATTTGTTTTGAGAAGCTTTCTCGTGACAACAATACTCTCGGATGTTTGTCAGACGTTCGCGAGAGGTGGGATCGTGAAAAAACTTTTTGGTGTTTTCTGGGATTCGAACTTGGAACCTCTTGCGTAGTGATCCGACACACTAACCACTACGCCACGACGCCCATTGGATTCATTTTAGAACGCGAATATTTGGGAAACGGTGCAAACTACGCAATAAAAATTTTTAATATAATCTTTAGACTTGGGAATTTTCTACAGGGTGGGTTTCTCGTTCAGCGGCTTCGTAAACAAACAAGATTGCAGAATTTGGGCTTCTGGGAATCCAAATGTTCATTAAGAGGCCATTGAATCCCCCACGAGATTCACGCTGTGAACCGGCGTCTTTATCGGACCGTATTTTTGACTGGCGCCACTGTTGCTGTGAATTCTTTGCGTTTTGGTCAAAGGATAACCAATTCTATTTGGTCTTAGTTTGAAGACAATAATGTGAGTGATATGTGGTTCCAACAGGACGGGGCTACGTGCCACGCAATAGGCAAATTTGGCTCTATTTCACGAGTAGTTCCTCGGCTGTTTAATTTCGAGATTTAGCGACATTAATTGGCCACCAAGATCGTGTGATTTGACCCCGTGGATTTTTTTTGTGGTGCTATGCTAAAGACCGTGTCTATGCCGACTAACCCAAAATAAAGCTGATGATCTTGCCAGGCAGGGCACAAATTTGTAAATTCTACCGGAAAAAGAGAATCTCGGCATGCCTCTCGTTACATGTAAGCAATTGCTCAAGCTAAATACTATCAAGGAGACCAACTTCAGGTGGTGGACTGGCATTAAGTGTCATGTCACTAGACAGATTTCGCTTCAGCTGGATCAGAAACGCTCGAAAATGTTGGCCTCCCTTAGCAGGAAGAATATCAACACAACAAATGGTGTCATTACGGGACACTGTCTCATTGGAAGGCACGCCAAAAGGTTTGATCTAACGACTTTTATAGAAGCTGTAGCTCTTTCTGTCAGAAGAAGGCTTTATTTGGGAGCCTACTTCTACGACAGTATCTGTGAACTGGTCAACACGAATGTTAGGAACCTCCATCGATTCAGTAGAAGCTCCAATTGGTCCTAAGATATAACGGGAGAAATCCCCTGATTCTGTGATATCACAATGGATCTATTCTGGTCTAAACGTATCTGTGCTTAGGGCGTAGGCAGCTACCTATCCTAACTTAACCTAGGTCGGACCCTATAGTTTTAAAAAATTGCCCACAAATTTGTCTCATGTTTAAATGCTCGTGCAAAATTTCTCCAAACCATTCTTTGCTGATGTGCAACTTGTCCGCTATAGGCCACAGTTTTATTCTTCGGTCGGCCAGAACTAATTTTTCAACTTTTTCGAGGTTTTCTTCAGGACGCCCTGGGCGGGAGTCGTCTTCACAGCTCTCTCGCCCTTGTTGATATAAGCGAGTCCATTTTTTGAACATGGTATACGAAGGCCCAGAATCCTGAAGAGTCGATGACTTGTCTTCAAAAATGTTTTAAGGCGATTTTCCTTTTTTCGTGAGGTACTTTATCACGGCGAGATCCTCAAAATTACAGAATTTCCGATTTCAATAAAATGAGATTATTAATGAAATGAGCTTATATTTGTACTACTCGTACTAAAGAGTACAGCAGCTAGTGCTGTCACTAATGAGAGGATGACGCGTTGTTGAGTATCTCAGGCCGCGAACTTATCAGCTGCCCCTCGTATATCACGCAAAAAGGAAGAGAAATGATTTTTTGAAACGCTTTGCTCAATTTTTATACTAAAAAATTCATTTTTAGGTTACCTTAAAAATTACTCTACTTTGACTGGTTCTACAAGCAAAACCATTGATCCAAACGAAATATTGTTTTCGATTACCAGAGCTCCAAACATTTGTTAATCCATTGAATTTAAAGGTTTTGCATTACAGACCGACGCTAAAATTGAATTATGCAAGCACTTTTGCCTAAATGGGCCACTGTGCGGCGCTTAAGTGCTAATTGGGCTGCGAATCAGTGCGCGGCAGCAACCACTCCTACCTACCTACCTTAGAGACGTAACTAACTTTGTCCACTGCTGTCCACCAGACCAGGATTCCGTACTTGATCCAGAAAAAAAGAAATTAATTTGGATGGCTCTGATCTATCTCAGTATTACTTTCATGATTTGAGGAAATCGGAGTTGGTCCTGTTACGTCGTTACACTGCTGTTGGTTCCGTCATGGTATGGGCTGCAATTTAATTTCATCTCGCAATAGATCTGGTTGTCTTAGAAGGTCGGCAGAACTTCTTCAATACAAACACAGAAAATCAATTTCCACGAAATATTCGAGAGCCAACAGCAGATTTTCGAGCAGGATAATATAATATAATGCAGCCCTCCATACAGCAGCACATGTAAACAAGCAACAATGTGGATGGCTTGGATTGGTCACCTCTACCTCCCGGCTGTCGCGAAAAGTTCACGCAGAAAGAAGACAATTAGAAAATAGAGAAGGTCTTATTAAAGTCATTGAAGACGCTTTTGAGAAAATTCCATTAAATTATTTAAAAAAAATTATATCAATCCTTAGATCACCATTAACTGTTTTTGCCTGACCAAGCCGCATTGTCATAGAAGAATCGTCCGATGATGCCTCCAGCCAAAAATCCACACCAAATAGTGACATCTTGTGAATGCATTTGTTTCTCAACAATCACTTGTGGAACCTCAAATTCAACAATTGTAACAAGCTGAAGATGATTTTGTTTGAAAAATCAGCATCCACTTGTTGTTGTTCCATAATCCATTCAACGAACTCTCTTCGCTGTGCTTGGTCAGTAGGCTTCAGTTCTTGAGTCAATTGCACTTTGTATGCATGAAGATGTAAATCTTTCGTGAGAATACGCAATAGAAAGCTTCTCGAAATGTCCAATTCTTGACCACGGTGCCGAATTGATGTTCCTGGACTCTCAACAATACTCTCACGAACTGCTTCGATGTTTTGTGTTGAACGATTTGTTGAAGGACGGCCAGAATGTCTCACTATTTGATCCAGTCTCCCTGAGTTTTTGATTGAATCTCTTCACAGTTGATGAAGTTATATCACTATTCCGACCATATTTTGTACAAAAATTGCGAACTGTAGCTGCCAAGCCTTCATTATTTTTAAAATATTGCTCAACAATGAAAACGCGTTGTTCTTTCGTGCAACACTTCTTTTAATAACCCTGAACTGTCAGCTGTCACGCTGTCTTTGTTTTTTTTTTTTTTCTTTTGTTGGCAACACTTTACCGCACAAATGGCGCAAAATTCAGATCTTGCGTGAATTTTGGGACACCCTTTATTACCACTGCATTACGATTTAGGTTGAAATTTTAAATGAAGGTAATCAAATGACCGGTAGTGTATAACAAATTCATTATTTGCGGACACCCCATCTACAGCCCAGTGCCCTTTTGCTAGAATATAATGCGGTAGCGGTCTTCTTGATTCAAGCGCGTTCCTTTTACGAGTAGCTTTGCATGATTGCTTTCCAAAAAGCTAATGTTTCGATGATATTAGCGCGGGTCCTTGGTCATTTTATTTCAATTTGATTTGATTTGACTTCTGGAAGGACAACAATTTCATTCCTCTTTAACCACTCACTGTGCAGTCGGTTTTTCTTTTGCTGGCAAAACTAAAGTCTCGTGAATAAATTTATCGCAGTCCCTTTCAGTGCTTTACATCATTACACTGCAAGCACGTGCATTAGGCCCCATTGTGGACGAAGATTATTAGAAAAAAAAAGTCCACCAAACCAGGAGAACAATGTCGCTTTGCTTTTCTCTTACAAAATCCTAACCTTCTCGGCTGGTATATTCCCATGTATCTCATCTCAGTATCTCTGCTCAATTCGCGACACTTGTTTTGTATACTTCCGAGTTCCAGGCGAGAACCACATGGGAATGGATAGACTTTCCCCAATTAGCATCACTTTCTTTTTTTTTTTTTTCCCATACTCGATAGGGTGGACAATCTGACTCCTTCCGAAGGGGAATCACGACGGAACCAGAGTATCTATGGAAAAGCTGGGAAAAGCCACTCAGAATGTACCAGTGCAACGTTGGATTACAAAGAGAACGATGAAGAGAATCTAACGTTGAATCGACTTTCCAATTCCAATCCGCTTGAGACCGTGGTTCGCGATAGATACACTGCTGCTAGTGGTGGTTGTGTTCCCGAATGCACACCATCATCGCGGGTACGCTTATGTACATAAAGGCATACTAGTGGTGGTTGCCAGAATATATAAACCACCTCACTCTCTCTCTCACGCATATATGATATTTGTGACCATTTGTGTATGAGAGATGTACCTACCGTACCGAGTGTGTGGTGTAGTCGTACACTGCTCGTTGGAAGGGGTGTGGGTTGTGACAGTGGCGTCAATGGAATCGAAAAGAGGGTCGCTGCGGTGGTGGCTCTACAGCTCAGGCCCAAGCCACTCAACACACACAGGCACTGTGTAGTTGTAGAGTACATCGGAGGAGCAGAGCAGAATAGAGCCACCGGTGGCCGGTCGTGCAGTCGTTTCCATGGGCTTTCGTGAGGGTGATACACAATAATAGCCGTCGTAGCCCCGTGTACCCGTGCCGTGGCCGTTGTGCTCGTCGTTTGTCGTCTCCGCCGTCGTTATCGTCATCATCGTGAAACAGAAGAAGAGCGCGCAGCAGAGTGACAAAAGTGGAAGAGTGACTGGCTGGCTGGCGACTGTGGTGTGTGCTACACACAGAGTGTATTGTTCCATCGGCCATACGCGAAATATTTAGATGCATACGGGCTGTCGCGTTGTGAGGACGTGTTTTCGCCGATGTTCCGGAGTGAATTCAACCTGCTATAAATAATTGATAATCCTGTTTACATACATTCGCGTACACATACACGCTCACACGTAAATACTCATCCGCAGATAAACACACACACATCCATGGATACACATGTGGATATATAGAGCATTGTTGTAATTATCTGTGCGATGCGGTTATCGCCACTCCGCTACTACAACTGAGAGTGGAGAACAATCGACGGATAATTGGACGACATCGAGTCGCGCTAGTATCGGAGTAGTAAATTGTGACATCACACGCACTACAAGAGTCGTCGGACATTGTTGTCGAACGCAAAAAGGACCTCCGCAATTTTTCTGTGTGCGAATTCACATTCTAACTTATCTGATAACAAATCGCAGATACAAACAAAAAAAAAAAAAAAAAATTAAAAATTCCTAAGAAAACATTTTAAACATTTCCGCAGGTGAATGCGTTATCATTCACCTGTTTGTCATCCAAAAGTAGTCCGTGCAGATATGTGTCAGTGATTTTTTTGTTTTTTTTTTTTTCGATTTCGATTCAGATACAGATACGTTCCAATTGGATTCGCTCGATCATGAATATTAGTGATGCAAAATTGTTAAGTGACAAACGCGATTAGAAAAAAAAAGGATGCTCATCATTCATCTAAATGTCAGTGGATATTGGTTCCTATTATGCTAAGTTTAAATAAAATTAAAAAAAAAGTGTATCCTTAAGAAGTAAATAGTGTTTTTTTTTTTTTGTAAACAATAAGTTCTTGACATGTCCCCAAAGGAAATACAATAAAAAGTGAATGACAGTGATATACCACAAAATTGTGCATTAAATTCAGTGTGACAACAAGGATACCATTTTTGAGTTTATCATACCTCGCACAACGGAGTGCCACCGGTCTTAATCCTGGAGACGATCAACTGACTTTTTCGGAAGAATCACAGAGACACCGGAAAAATGAGAATCAAAATGCCTGCAGTTCGGATTGCACAAGGTGAGTTAGGTGCTAGAGATATCTTCTACTCGTACACCGAGAATGACTGGCCCGTGATTGCCGTGCTTGTTTCCGTGTTCCGATAAAGTGTGGAGTTGAGGTTGTTTTTTTTTTTTTTTTTTTTTTTTGGGAAAACAGAGTGCTACACACTCAATTACAAATAAGTAATTAAAACTGGTCGCTTATCTGCGGACGCGACAGTTTGACACTTTTTTTTTTTGTCAGTTAACCACTTTTGAAGGTTCCGCACGATGCTCTCTAACATGGTCTTCGGAAATGAAAATGTCTTTAAAAAAAACTAGGTATGTGGGTCTGTTTTTTTAGAACTTCCCCCCGTGTATATCACACTATGACACAGGGGAGCGGTAGGTAAGGCTGTAAAGCTATTAGCTTTGATTGTGACAATCTTCAGCTGATATAACTTGTATGCGGATGATTAAACAATTTTAATTACGGGCGAGTGGTACGGTCTTGTTTGCCGCTTTATATGTCCCGTTTTTTTTTTTTTTTTTTTTTTTTTTTTTTTTTTTCGGGGAGATGTTTTTTATGATTTGATTTCGGAATTGTGTATTTTGCACCAGCCAACGGTTATCTGCAGCAGCGCCCATCACGTATGTAGGTTTATATGAGGGGGTGGTGTATCTATATAAATGATTTCATCATCTCTGATGAATCAAAATTATCTATTTTTGCCGTGTGCATGATAAGGAGAAGTGATTTTTTTTTTCTGACTATCTGTCTAATGTCATCAAGACAAAAAAGGTTTTTTGTCTTCAACAAAAGTGTTATTAGTTTGTTGACCAATTCGTAGGTAATTAACTGCAAAACAGTCAGTGCTGAGGTATTTACAGGTGTACAGGTTGTAGCTTTTGTTCAAATTGATAACGTGTCAAATTGACGAACTTTTTCCCTCCGGTGACCAAGGGACAATTTACAAATTGTATCTACTTACATACCTAAGTCTAACTTAGCTAAGTAGTTACCATTATAGTCACTGCTGAGGTAGTTACGGGTTGTAGCTTTTCTTTAAATTGATAACTTGTCAACTTATAAAGGGCTAGGGAGTGAGATCAAAAATCATAACAATTTGACGAACTTTTTCCCTCTGGTGACCAAGGGACACTTTACACATTTACCTAAGTCTAACTTAGGTAAGTAGATACACTGCTGAGGTATTTACAGGTTGTAGCTTTTGTTTAAATTGATAACGTGTCAACTTGTAAAGGGCTTGGGAGTGAGCTTAAAAATCATAGCAAATTGGCGAACTTTTTCCCTCTGGTGACTAAGGGACACATTACACATTTACCTAAGTCTAACTTAGCTAAGTAGATAACATTATAGTCACTGCTGAGGTATTTACAGGTGTAGCTTTTGTTTAAATTGATAACGTGTCAACTTGTAAAGGGCTTGGGAGTGAGCTTAAAAATCATAGCAAATTGGCGAACTTTTTCCCTCTGGTGACTAAGGGACACATTACACATTTACCTAAGTCTAACTTAGCTAAGTAGATAACATTATAGTCACTGCTGAGGTATTTACAGGTGTGCAGGTTGTAGCTTTTGTTTAAATTGATAACGTGTCAGCTTATAACGAGCTGGGGAGTGAGCTCAAAAATCATAGCAAATTGACGAACTTTTTCCCTCTGGTAACCAAGGAATAACTTTACAAATTGTATCTGCTTACCTAAGTCTATCCCTGATAAGTTTTTTATTACTGAATTCGATTTCCAAATAAATTTGCATTAGTTTTCAATGATGCATTGCAAAATTAGGTCTGCTTTTTTTTTGCCATAGAATCTTACGTTTTCGAATACATATTCGGCGTCATTCATAAATCATAATCAACTGTTAATTAACTTTGATCCTAGTTTAGTTAGCTATAAATACACAATTCACTATTCATTCGATTTATTATTTTAAACAGGTAATCAAAGTTGATTAAATCTTGATTGATGGAGATGGACAGTTCGTCGAGTTTTACTTGAAATCCAAAGAAGTACGCCAATCAGTAAATCAATGATTAAACTTTAAATAACCAAATCTAATGAATACACCTGATTCTTTATGTGGGGAAATTGTAATATAGTTTTACAAAATTTAGTTATATATATTGGCACCTGTCAAAATTTACACCCCTCGATGTTTATTGTTCTCTCAAGTAAAGAGATACAAATGTTATCGGATAAAAACTACTTGTAGGTCGTATATTAGCTGAAATTAAAACATTAATAAAGCGAAAAAATTGATAAATAACAAAAAAAAAATATAAGTACAGTAGAATCCCGAAAAGATGAACGAAATAGTTTTACCATTAAAGGGCTCTAAAAGGTGAACACACTTTGTTGAACATCCTTTTATTTTGTTCAGTTTCCAGTTGAAAGTGAATTTTTATGAAAGCAACACGTTAAGGTAAAGTCAAATTTATAAATATTCGCATCTCGAAAAGGTTACTCGGTTTTTTCTGTTTGTTTTCATTGTATTTGCGTTTCTTTTTAGTTTGAAGCATCTTGAACAGATGGACAATGGAAAAAAGTTAACTCGGTCACATTTTGAATGCGTCCATCTTTTCGACATTCTACTGTACCTATATACAGTCGTACATACCTTATCAGATACTAATCCCCCTTTTATCCAAAATGGTTGAGATCTTAACTATTTGCTGATCAAATTTAGTTTAAATAAATAAATGACAAATAGGTAGATACAGTGGAACCTCAATTATCCGAGCACTAATCCCATTATCCGGGCCAGGTTAACTAAATTTAAAAACCTAGTAAGCGCCTATTTCCTTTTATTTTTAGTTGAGTACGTATGCGTAAGTAATGCCCTCTTACTTATAAAACAAAACACTAGTGAATTATAATGTTAGTGTGATAGGATTTGCTTGTAAGTAATGTCGGCAATTAAAAGAGGAAAACGCATCATTGTTTCAATTGATAACAAATTTTAGCATTCAAGTGTTTGGATAAGGGTGATATATTAGAAAAAATTGTGTCGTAGCTTATAATTGGTCTAAGTAACCGTAAGGGATTGAAAGGAAATCAAAAACTGTGTCGTAGCTTATAATTTGTCTAAGTAACCGTAAGGGATTGAAATAAATTAAAGACTGTACCGTAGTTGAATCATTTTTCTTCTAAATCGGGAAGAGCAGGAAAAGTTATGGAAGAAAGTGTATACCCAAAATCCAGCGATGCACAATTTGTGTAGTTTTGTTAACTCAGCGTTTTCTGTACCGTTTTTGCAGAAAATGGATTACCCCTTCGCGGTTAAGGTTTCAATAGGTTATATTCTTTTCATGTTACTAAATATTGGATTATTCCAGCTTGACTCAGTTCCTATTAGCACAGGTAATCCAGGTCTTAATCTATGTACATTAATTTCGAATGAATTAACTTTAAATTTTTGGTTTATTTTCAAATTGTCTTACAGTTTTCTATCTTATTTCCATACGGCTCATAAAACTGTCTTAAATTGCCAACAAAGTTTCAAGAATTATAACAAAATATGTCAAAGACGGTATCCACATTCTAACGAACAAAAAGAATCTATGAAGATTAGCATAAATAAATTATGTAAACTCGTGCGATACTGTGTTTTATTGTCAAGATCTTTGCTCGATTTGTTTATAACGGGTGGTCCATCTGCTGGTTTCTTTTTAAATTGCATGTCATTTTGACACTGACAGCTCGTTCGCGCTCAAAAAATTGACAGAAACACAGTATCATATCTCCTTGGTACGAAAAGAATCGAGTTAAGCTTGTTGAAGAACGTTCGGAAATATTGAAAAGTTATTTCCAAATTGAGTTCTGTATTGCCGAAACAGTGAGAATTTTGAAAAGAAATATCGGTCTAAATAATTCACCAACCGTGCCTACTGTACACAAGTTTGTGAAGAAAGTTCGTAAGATTGGCATGGTGATTGATAGCACAAGTTATCCTCGCATCCGTTCTGTGCACTCAGCCGAGAATATTGCTGCTGTTGCCGAAAGTATGCGCCTAAATCCTAAACCATTAGCCACACTAGCCTGAGGAGAATGCATAAAGACTTCGGCTTATTCCCTTATAAGGTCCAACTGTATTAGGAATTGAAGCATAATGACAACCCGCTTCGTTATCGCTTCTATGTTCGGGCTTTAGAACAGAAACATTGACGCCGATTTTGCTAAAAAAAAATAATTTTTTCGGATGCGGAGCATTTTCATCTCGGAAAACCCACACGTAGTCGTAGAGAAGCGAATGCATCCTTAGCGTGTAATTGTTTGGTGTGGTTTACGGAATAGCCTTAGTGTTGGCCCACTTTTCTTCGAAGATAAAGATGGCAACAACGTTATGGTCAACGAAGAGCGCATGATAACTGATTCTTTTTTTTTTGGCCAAAAACTAGGGAAATGAACTTGAACGATCTCTGGTTCAGCATACAAACCGTCCAACAATCGATCTTTTGCTTACAAAGTTTAATAATCGTGTAATCAGCCGTTCATGTTACTTGACCTCCGCGGAGTTAGGATTTGACGCCGTTTGACATTTATTGTGGGGTGCCATTCAATTATGTATAACTCGTGCCTATAGACGCTATCATAGGCGACTATAAAATCGATGAAAAGGTGGTGAGTGTCGATTTGGAGTTCCTGTGAATATTTGATCTATGATGGACTTCCCTGGCTTAAAACCATACTGATACGGATTAATTAGATCGTTAACAAAAGATCTAAGACTTTCATGTAATATGGCAGATAGGATCTAATAAGCGATGTTGAGCAGACCAATAGCTCTGCATTTGGCGCAGTTCAGAAGGTATCCTTTCTTAAGCATGCTGTCATTCCACTCGTCATATTTTGCAGATGAGTTGATGTATGCTCCCTACCAAATCATTCCCAACTACTCTAAATAACTCGGCAGTTAGACCGTCGGCTCCAGCAGCCTTGTTGGATTTATGCCTAGATATTGCTTTCTTCATTTCATTTTGGTTGGTGTATTTGGATTGTCATCGTCCGATTTGAATGCAGCATTCTACTTGACAACGAATTTTTTATCATCACCGCGGTTTAACAGTCTGAAGAAGTGATCTTTCCCACTTCTCAGCACCTACTAGACTTCCATCTTCATCCCTACTTTCTTCTGTTCGGGCTTTGTAGCCTTGGCATCCTCTTTTTACCTTCTGGTAAAACTTTCGAACATCTTTCCTGCTATAACACCTCTCCATCGACTCAATCTGCCTTTTTTTCATATTCTTTCTTCTTCTTTCTTAGAAGCTTCTAGCTTTTTAGTCAGGTCAACTTGACAGGTCTGCCAGAATACTTCTATCTTACTTGATACGCTGGCCAAATGCCCATAGTACACGTCCCAGTTGGCCTGTTAGTCTTTGACCAGTATCAATAGACGACATATGTTGTAAATTTTATGACACATACCTGTCCTTTGGCCTATCAGGTAGGACAACTCACCGTCAAATAGACCTTTCAGTGTAGCCTGAACGTCTGATGGACCGATCTTGTTTGTTACCTACTTGTGTTCACGAAACCTGAACAAAAATTGTCCAGTAGGTACTCAAAAATCTAGAACTTTACGAAGCATTAATAGAAGAATAGTCTCTTCCTCCTCCTCGTCCATGCAGCTTCTGCAGAAATCGTTACGAATGGGTAACAAATGGCTTTATTTCTTCAAAAATTGTTTAAATTTGCTTCAATTTCAGCAAAGTGGTAGAAGTGATTATCATAAGAGATGTGTAAAGGTTTGCCTTAAATGCACAAATAACAGCTGTCTTATATTTAGTATTTATAACTTAATAATTTGAATGCAATAACTTTAATCTTAAAATTAAGTTCCATTTGTTTCTTCATAATAAATACAGTGTTGGTCCGAGAACACATTCCTGTGGAACACCTGCCAATATTTCCTTCAATGCAGTGTACTCATTACCGTAGCACAGTCTATCTGCTATATAAGATTTAAGTATCTCATGGTATTGCCTAGGTAGGTCCCTATGCAGTTTAATCTCTAAGGGTTTATGCCATACGTTGCCAAAAGCCTGCGCAACATCCAATGATAATGTGGAGCAGACTTGTTTTTTTTTTTTCAAGTACTAGTAATACCGTCCTCGTTGCATATACCCCCTCTATACGTTTGAGCATAATACTACACCGTCATTTGAACTAGTCTATCTCTATATGTTCATTCCTGTGATAAACATGAAGTGTGATTCAATTGGAGGCTAGAATTTAAATTTAAAATAAACTGGTGATGTTTTAAGACATATTGCCAAATGATATCGGCCTTGCAGATTTCCGACCTTTTGATGAAATGTTCCATTACTCTTCGGCAGAAATCCTGCGGTATCCTGGCATCGTTTGGGGGTCATTGGTACGAGTATACACCTTCTGTTTCATATAATCCCAAAGAAAAAGATCCAACGACGTGATACCGCACGATCTTGGTGGCCAATTTTGGTTGGGAAACTTTGTGTGCATTAACTGCATTGTTTCTCGCGCTGTGTGGAAGGTAGCACCGTCTTGATTATGTTCGAAATATCGCCATCGACTTGGTGGTTCTCTAACACTTAATCAACGAAGTCACGACGCTGTTCATTATCTGCTGGCTTTAAATCACTAGTCAATGGGCTCTTGTAGACATGCAGATGTAGATCTTTTGTTAAGACGTGCTGCGTGGGGCGCGTGAAAGTCCAGTCACCAGCCGTTCTTATAATATTTGTCTACCATAAGACTTTGAATCAATCGGCTGATGTTCAATCCTGGTGCTCTCTTCCCCATTCTAGCCGCCTGTCTTTGTTCTGAGGTCTTAGGAAAGGTTTTCGTACTGCTGCTCGACCTTGAAGGTCTGTGTTAGCTAAACGCCTTTTTTTTGTCGTTACAGATATCTGCTTTGAGTGTGAACGGTTAAACTCTGCACAGATTTCTGGAGCTGTAAGCTGTCAATCCCTCTTGCAATTTTATAGTCTGGTCCTCCTGTTTTGATGTTAATTTGGGCCTTCCGCTTCTTTTCTGGGTCTTAAGAGTCGTTAATTCTTTAAAGCGACGTATCGTATCGTGCACTGTCGACTTTGATATGTAAAGGTTATCTGCAATAGCACGCACTGTATGCCCTTCTTTATGCAAAGTTATTAGGGTAAATCGTTTAACTTCTGTGTAGTCCTGATGAGGAAAATCCAAGAAAAATGCATCTTACCTTCATCATTCAGACTATGCTGACGACGTTTGTTTGCTACGCAATAGAGAAATGGACTTCCATCAATGGTTCATAGTTTGGAAGCCGTTGGTAGCAAAGTGGGGTGAAGGACACAATCAATCTCCACCAGTCAAGTGAGCCGTTGCTGATCGAACAAGTTGACAAATCTTTTTAACTAAAATGACTTTTGGCAGTCGACGACTGACGGTGGCACAGCACTCAATCAAATATCTAGAGGAGCAAACTATTTTTATACAAACGGATCAAGGTTAGACATATACGAGTATCACCTTCATGACAAATAAAATATGACATATAGTGGAGTCGACTTACCCAATCCAGCCAGAAGACGAGTTGAAATTAAGAGCTTGGGGTTGGGTTGGGGAGAGATGAAAGGCAGAATTCGGATTACGATGGTGCAAATGTGTCGTCACAAGAAATTTGAAGTTTTTAACGGCTAAAGTGAGAAAGAGACATTAAAATACCCCCAGTAAGGGAATGTATCTGGTCAAAGTTATCAAGCGAATACCAATCCATAAGTAAATGAGTATTAGGGCCGACGGATGAGCAGAGTCGCACTTAAAGTGCAGAAGTCGAATGCGCGACTCAACCCCATATGGCGCCTGATTGATGAAGTAGATTGAGGTTAGCCTGAAATCTGTTTGGGTAATGATAATTTGGAAATGAATGAAGCTCTATACCGACGAGAGCTTGTAAAAGCATAAAGCATTCATCAGGACTGGTGAAAGTAGGTTCGAAGCTTCAGTAAGTTCAATTTAGAATCGCTTGATGACTTTGAATTTTTTTTTAAATTGTTCTTAATGTGCTTTATTTTACCAGAAAATTAATATCTAATACAACAGTTCGCTGTACCGGGTATACTCGTATCGCAGTACAGCCGAATTCAAATCGAAAAATGTTCGTCAAAATTCTGTTGGAAAATTCATTCGTTTTTAGTCGAAATTCTCGCCAGTAAATACGAAAATCGCGAGAGATTTTGTAAAAATAATCAGTTCCGTGTTGAAATTGTTATTTTTTTTTTTTTTTTTTTTGGATACATCCCACAAAATTGTAAGTAAATTGCATTTCTAAGGAATCCGATCCTGGTACAAATCTAAGCAAAACTGTTCGCATGACAAATGTGTATCCGAATACATAAGCATAAACGGACGTTCACTGTCATAATTTGTTTGCCCGTTTTAGTGAGATGTCCGGTTAAAAGAGAGAATTGAATGTAATGAACCGTATTTTGAAACAATAAACGAGGAATATGAAAATGAAGTAAGCATATAAAACGGGGAACCACCGATTTTATTCAAACGTTCATGTTCGTTAGTCCGCTTACTGGTGGTTTTTGATGCCAGTTTGCGCAATTATTGTCCATTTGTGGAATGTTTTTTGTATATAGAATGTGTCAAAATGTAGTGTCGGCGTCCGTTCATGGGAAAATGTAGAAAAAAAAATGTTACAATCCATCTAGAACGGATCATATTATATCCTAGCCCCCACCTTCCAACTTATCCCTAATAAAGTGAGCGTGGCGTTGCGAAATTTGTTATATAGATGCTAATGATATCACAAAATCTTTGTTACAACTTTTTCTTAGCATAAAGTGGCCGTGGTTCCCAAAATTTATAACCGAAGTTCACGGATTCTGATGAGTTGTTCACAATAAGGCTTAACCATCACCGAATAGCTTTGAAAAAGCAATATATTTTGTTTTTTTTTTTTTCAAAGAAACGCCTGAAAATAGGGCGTGGTCATGTTTAATGTATGGGCAAAATGTGGACATATATCTTACTTAGGCAATGTGTTTCAGTTTCTAACAAAAATATTGAGAAAAACGTTATTTTTTAAAAAGTGGGCGTGTCTGTGGGTAGATTTCATCAATTTTTACATTTGTACTGCTTCGGATACCAAATTTCATGTTCCTAGCTCGAAATTTAAGGCCCAAAAAGTAGTTACATACAGGCGGATGGACATGGCTAAATCGGCATAACTTTTTATGCCGGCCACAAATATATATCCTTTTGTGGGTCTACCATTATTATTTCTCTATATTACAAACTACTCGTATACAGTACAAAAATTCGTTCCAAGAAATTTATTCGTGTAAGAAAGATGTCCGATTATTGGAGCTTTTCGCAAGGATAACTTTCACTGTAGTTTTTTTCGGACCAAGTTAAATTCCATGGACAGTGTGCACGACGTAATAAACACATATTTGTTTTTTCACCTGCATTGTGGTGAAAATGTTCGTCCGAACTTGGTTGTGTGTACTTCGAGATCAGTCTAAGGACGGTTTTGTTTGACGATGACGAACAATTTTTCGACAAAGAATTTATATTATTTTCAAATCGAAGCAAAACTTTGATTCCAAACAAGATTTGTATTTTTCGAACTTCGAACAACTTTCTGATGCATTCTGGCTGAACAATGTTCGATGGAAAAGTTTTCAGAACAAATTAATCGTGCATTTGAACTTTGTTTTGTTTCATGAGTTTCTGTTTTGCAGCACTTAGAACTGTGTTCTGCTTGTAAAAACCCAGTGATGGAGTGAGAGAAAAGGAAACGTTAAAGAGTGTCCTTAAATTTAAACGATGATTTTTTTCAACAGTGTCGAACAAATGTGCTAGGCAGTTCTCTGCAACAATTTGTTCGAGACAAGTTTTTCAACCAGTGGGTATGTATAAAGTAATAAATACTAATGGTTAGATCTTTTCTAAAACTATTGCTAATGTAAGTCAAAAAGAACTCAAAAAGAGAGAGATAACTCGTCCGGAGACAAAGAAACTGAGATAAACAGGGTCGAACAATTGTTCGAGAAAATTTTCTGAAAAAATTTCTTCGAAACCTTTCTAAATCTATTGCCAATGTACATAAGTCAAAAAGAAAGGGGCTTAGTGAAAGAGATAATAGGTTTGTTCGGGTACTCATACGCTTACTGAGAGATAAAGAAACTGAAAGAAACAGTGTCGAACAATTGTTCGAGACAGTTTTCTGAAACAATTTCTTCGAAACCTTTCTAAATCTATTGCCAATATACATAAGTCAAAAAGAAAGGTGCTTAGTGAAAGAGATAATAGGTTTGTTCGGGTACTCATACGCTTACTGAGAGATAAAGAAACTGAGAGAAACAGCGTCGAACAATTGTTCGAGACAGTTTTCTGAAACAATTTGTTCGAAACAATTTCTTGAACCAGTGGGCATGCACAAAGTAATAAATACTAACAGGTAGATCTTTTCTAGAACTACCGCAAATGTAACTCAAAACAAAAGGGCTTTAAACAGAGATAAAAGGTCCGTTCGAATACTCATAACCGTACAAAGAGACTTAACGAAACTGAGAGAATGATTTCGTTAATTTTTCCATAATTTTCTTCCAGACGAATTTCGGATCACGAACAAATAAAAACTGTCAAATGAGTTACAGTTGATATGTTTAACAGAAGTCAATTTTGAATGAAAAAAGGTAATAATGTTGATTTGATATGATTTGTGCAATCTGCGATTCATATTTGTTGGGAAAAACAAACGATTTCACACGAAAAGCGTACGTACTTCTCTTGACTTTGAGGGAGTTCTCTCTCGATTTCTTAACTTTGACAGTTTTCACTTCTCTCCAAGAAAAGTACTCGTACAGGCCGTAAGTATTTTGTGGAGTAGTGGTTTAAAACTCTGGAGTAGTTTGTTTGTTTTTACTTAATGGTTTGTGTCCAAACTAACGTAGGCGAATTGATCTTTTGTTCGGTTACGTGTACCAGATTTCCAGTGCCTACCTATATACCTATAATATGTATTCTAGGTGAAGGGCTTTATTTATGTCGTACGTAGGGACTAAGAAGTTGTTTTATGGTTTTGACTAGAACTTGAGTCAGCAATCCACGAATTGCTTTGAAAATCTACATTGTGTCGCGGTAATATTTCCGACATTTTTTTCCATATGAAATTGTTTGGTATCTAGAATCCACAAACTCTGTTGTAAAGTATAAGGTGTGACATTAGAATTTGTCCGTATAATTTCCCTATGTCTCCCAGTAGTTGTACTACCTACTCATATGGTACCATTGAGAGCCAGCTCGGATCTAGGATCTCCAAATCTCTTGTACAAATCGGACAATCTTGCACTCTCAAATACATAATTCATATCTTTACATAATTGGTAACTCAAGTCGTGAAAAATTCTGTTTGATATTGATGGCGCTAGATATTCTAAAATTACTCCAAAATTACGCTCTAAAACTTTTTCAAAGTGAAGTCTTGAAAATTACTCATTTTCAGTGAATAAACTTTTCAGTGAATTCCCCAAACACAACCGATACGTCCTATATACTGTATATCTTCACAGAACCATCCACGTCGCTAAGAGGAAACACTCACTAAAACTGACTCATTGAACCTGAACATCTACTTGTTTGGCCTTTGACCCGATAAAGGATATTGATAAAACATTCAAATACTTTAGACTTCCGCTGGATGGTATTAAATCTCGTCATTGCATGGGCCGTGAACACCAAAACACCTGTTTCCAGCAAACGACCAGGCGGCTGTCGTTAGTTGAAACTGCTGCCCACCTGATTTCCATTAAATCCATGCACTCCTCACCCCAGTGTCCTCTCCAAACTATTACACGTTTATCGACCAAACGATACCAAACCTCAGACCGCGACCACAGTTTCTATGGCTACGGATAAATTGAGTATGGACATTGAGAAAAAAAAAAAAAATAATAATAATGAAGCAAGGACTCTTCACTGACCCTATAGTTTAGCAGTTGCCCTGGCAAACACTGATTGACTTTCAGTGTTTATAGCGCAAAAACAAGTCCAAAGAAAAAAAACCTGGACATAGTTCTCATAGTGAAACCCACTCAAATCCTTTCGTCTTAACTTTAACAGACATCTGGTGCATGCAGAGCCAAATGATGGAATAAAATGTGAAAGACACACCACGTGGTCGAAATAAAAAAACAAACAAAACAAATAACAATTAAGTCATACTCGTATCCATCAACATTGTATGACAAAACATTTTTTTTTGACGCTGAAAAACCGAAAACATTTTGAGTTTGACTTTGTATCTTAAATAGAACTATACCAGCAGGATTTTATCCACGTCATAAGGACGAGAGTCGCCACGGGATACCACGAATAAGACATTTTCATTTGAAATGCAGTACTACTGTGTGCTGTCAAATGAAATGTCAAAATGATATCTTTTCATGGTTTTTATATGTATTTTTAGTTTAGTCAGAGACCCTTTGTTTTAACCATGCGAGGAGAAGAGTTATTTATTCGTGATCCGATCTGAATTTGATTGAACGACATGTAAACAGCAGTATGGGGAAGACTGCTGTTCCAAATTTGAACTACTGCATGCTGATCCTTTGGAAATATTCCCCCTTGTGGAATAGTTATTACACGTTAAGACTGCTCTCTGCCGATGACAGGCGTGTTTCGAGAGTGACCCCCGTTTTTGTGTCATAAACTGCGATTATGCATAGAACAAAACAAATTCTAAGAGGAATCCAATTTTTTACATCAGCTTGTCATACTCTTCACGTTTTGTCTTAGTTACTATGATTCCAACCGAAGGAGAGACTTTTCTTTATCATACAGGTTTGATTTCCGCAAAGGATATCGCCCAGGAAACGTCGCCAAATGGAAGCACATGACGGGTATTTGTCATTGGCTGCCATATAATCGACCAGCGGTAAAGAGTTTTTTGATCAGCAAAATAAAATTATTTGATTAGCAATTTAATAGCAGAAAATAAAAAAAATAAAAATCAGCAGAAAAAGATGAGCGGGAAAAAAATGTTTTATCAGCAAAAAATTAATTATTTGATCAGCAAAATATATTCTGAATGAATTCTGCCTATTATTGCCTTATTTTGATCGCAGGGTATATGCTCGCCATAGTTTCCTCTCCAAACCCATTCCCAATGTTCTCGATTTCTACTTAACTGTAGTAAGCAATGATTGCTTTTGCGATCGGGCTGAGTTTTTGTATTAAGCTATTGGTTCGAGAGACGATTAGGCCAGACAATTCGTATGATTCGACGACACCTGTTTATAAAGGATTCTACCTTCCAACTACTACAGCCGCATAGCAAGTACTGAGGCAACATTGGACACAAACCGTTGCAGCTTAGAATTTGTGCTGAAAGCATTGCTTTTCCTGATTTTTGATAGATTTGCGAAGTTAGCTTTTGCAGCCCACATCTACTTAGTTCGATGGCACCGTCCTCCGAGACAAATTTCACTAGATACCTAAAGAATGTTGTTAACTTGCTCGACTGTCCGAAGATGCTTACTTGATCGATGGAATTTCAAAGACTGAGTGCCATTGTCGTTGGTCGTACTATTCTGTTTCGACTATTGACAATTTAGAGTAGGTTCATTATTCTGAACGAAAGCAAATATCGTCAGCGCAGTCTGCATGTTTTTGGTTAGATGTCATGGTCCATCGTATTCTCTTACTCTCGTTCGTCAGGGCTGCACGCAAAACATCACCGAAAATGAATAACAGTGGTGACAGTATGCAACCTTGTCGCACCCCGCATTGGAATTAAAAGTCTTCCTATACCTTACCCTTTTGCAATACCTTAGCACCATTATAAGTAACCTTTATAATAGTTTCCCTACGTCACACATCAGTTTAAATACCGGTCTACTCTGCCGAAGGCTTTCTGAAAGCTGATAAATTGCAGATGCAGCAAAGACACACACCCGTCGCTTTTTTTTACGAGGAAGGGCTTTCATTTGCACGGGGAAATGATCTCCTTCCCTAGTCAAGTGATCAACCTTTCCGGTGTATCTTTATGTTCCGGTACCTAGGTGGGGTAGTAGGTTCAGTTGGCACGGGCTTTATGATGAATCATATGTTAACTTTGCTGTCTGAGCAGATACTAGTTTGGATTTCTTGGATAGGATGTGTAATGGGGTCTTCCATACCTTTCAGTGTGACCTTCGCTTAGAGACACTGTCAAGACTGACTAGCGCAGCAGATGCCAGCACCTGATTCCCCAGCTAAATACATACCTTTGAGCAATATGTGCATATTGTTATATCGACAGGGTTTCTTGTCATCCTTTCGCTGCAAGTTTTATTAACACAATCATAATAGCGGTCACCCAAGTAATTTTTGCTTCCAGATACACTTGTGGGTCTTTTACTCTAGGCATGCCATACGTTGTATAGGTTTATTCGTTAGCATATGTCTTGACAGTGGTAACAACGAGAAGCGCGTCTTGTCAGCGGTTGGTATCTACTAACGTTAGACATGTGCTATTAGACTCTATCAGCCGCTGTTAAAATTGACGAAAGCATCGGTTACGATGAGACCAACCCAATCTGCTATATTGCTTCTACCTGTCAGCCCAGTGACCATTGAGTGGAGGGTAAGGCAGGCTAATTTGATTGCAGTTTAAAGGTTGTATCTTAGTTTTTAATGAACGAAAGGTCGTTTGATTCCGCGCTATTCAGAGAATTCGGGAGGCTATGTGATCATTTCTGAAAGCCAAAGAAAAACTTCGATCCGTGTTTGTCTGTCTGTTTGTACCTTTCATCCTTCTCACACTCTTAGTTCAAGAATCACCGAACAGATTCCAATCAAAATGGTTTCTATGTAGGTCCGGTGTAGTATGTAGATGGTCCTGTCTAAAATCCATTTAAATAGGATGGATGGATATAGGGGTTTGAGTGGTAAAAAATCTTTAGCGGGGTGAGGTCTAACGCACGTCTAACTTAATAACCATTGCATGGATTTTGATGAAATTTGTTTTGTACTCTGGCATATAGGTCATCCACATGAAGTGCAGATAAGATTTGGGGATGAGGTTCCAAAAGCGAGCACGAGAAAGCGCCTTGTCACTTGGCAGATGTTTTACTTACCCAATTCTAGCGTAAATATCAAATATATGTATTTTTTGTGAGTCACAAGCCTCAAGGTACCTATTCAGGGCATTCTTCACTTGTTGGCTTTGTTTAAAAGCTATTACGGTTACTACTACTACTACTACGCTGTATATTGGTTCTTTGAAAGCATTCCGTATTTATGTAGAACCAATGCCACGAATCATTAAACGAGATCACAGATAGAAGCCACGGATTTCTATGCTTAGTTGCAGCTCATAAGGATATTCTAAGGATTGTATTTATTAGCCTGAACTTCTCCGATAATTGGAGAGGAAAGCCGTCTGCCTCCATGACATCGATAAAATGTTTATCGATTGACGAGTGTCGAAAGATGTTCAGTAAAGCAAAGCAGATATCAAACTGTGTGCGAAGTTTGTGAATGGATGAGGAAATACGACCGCGAACTGTATGAGCTGGAACAGGATGTGTATATATTCTACATTGGCTCGGATAAATCAATCGAATGAACAAGAGAACACAAACCATGACGGCCCTACGAAATTCAGCTTCTCTTCGAGATTACAAGACCGATAAAACGTCTGCTTGCTTGTCCTAGCGCATGTGAAAGAGCAGGGTAGGGCTCGATGCCGATGGACGACTGCAGTGCGGTCTACAAGGTGTGATGGAAATGTATCGAGAACGTGCAGCCTAAGTAAGTCCTAATAAAATCTATTCTTTTCTGTGCTATGAGACAACACATTTGTGATCCTTGAGCATTGGTTTGAATTGTCTTTCTTTCCTCAAAATGTCTGCATCGACCATAGAGCTTGCTGTCGCTACATAACCTACAGCATGCTACAATCTATGCAGTTCTTTGCAAAACTACGAGTAAGTTTAAGGACATTTCACCTAGAAGAGATGGCTTTTCCATTCGAAGAAGTTTACCCTACCCTCAGCTTAAAATTTCAACGTAAACTAGGCCAATACGAAGGTGCGAGTCTCAGTAACCTCTTCAAGAGTCAAAACAAAAAGAAGGACGACACGACAACGAAGTTAAATACCGCTAAATGCACATTAAAAAACTCATAATCTTCATGGTAATCCTGTTTGTGAAGGAAGACGGCGGATGAGGACAAAAAAAAAAAAAAAAAACAAGAAAAGAAACTGGAAAACGCATAAAAAGTTTCAGTTATTGTACGAGTAACTCGATTTTTTTTTTGTATATCCTTTGCCTTCTAGTCTGGTTTGCTCGGCTTTTTTTTCGCGTTTTCGCGCGCGTTGCACTTTGCCAAACTTTTCACTTTCCACTGGAATAATTCCATCATCGTTTGGATACACGGGGGCACACAGAGGGTAATAATAAAAATAATGGAAAAAGCAGAGAAAAATAAAAAAAAAAAAGGAAAAGAAAGCTTAACGGCGACAACGACGTCGGCGGAGACGACGACGACGACAGGCAAAGTAAAAGTTTTTTTTTTTTTTTTAAATCGTGTGAAACACCATCCTCTCTTGCGCGAGCGAGGGGTGTGAAAGCCATGAGACATCCACCCCCCTGAGTCATCGTCACGAGTCCTTGGCGGCGCTGGCTGCTGCTACTGCTGCTCCTGCTGCTGCACGAGGGCTGCTTGAATTAAATAGGAGCAGACGAGCCGGCTACATGGAGTGATGGTGGTGATGATGATGATGGTGGTGGTGGTGATGGTTGTACATAGAAGGCTTCTCCTTTCTCATTTACCTACGGAATAGTAGCATGGCAGCACCTATACAACAAAGTGTCTACCCGCGCGATATTTATACTTTCGCGAGGACCTTCTGGTATATTTTTTTTTCGCTTCCTTTTTTGTTTCGCTTTCTCCTTTTTTTTTTACTCTGTTTTGCCACCTAAATATATACGGCGGGTGAGTGTTTTTTTTTTGCCATGATTTCTTAAGAATAAGGAAGCCGCGTGGAATGCTGTAGAATTCAAAATTAACTTTCACTAGTATTCTCGCGTAGTTTGATGTGATGTTGCTGCTTTTTTTTTTTCTTTACATTTTCATTCCTACTCATTGTTTGTAATGCACAGGAACACACACATACAATCGCGGGAGCGCTTGCCTTTATTGGCCCCGTTCCCTTGCTCTTTGGTGTTCATAGTGCACTTGAACGCGGCGAACTTAAGTAGCAGCTGCTCGAGGCATTTCGAAGGGTGGTGGTGGTGGTGGAGGTGGCGGACATAGGAATTTCAATGTAAATTAAAAAAAAAAAGGCGCGAAAACTTGTCTAGGTGAAGGTCGTTCACATTTGACAACAGCGCTTGATGGAAATACTGCGATCCTTTTCACGAAGTAAACAATGTGCTTCGTGAACCGCAAATTGAAAGGCGTCCGGATAAGCAAAGCACTCATCTAGTTGCATTCATTATAAGCTTGATTGCACCTATACCTACGAAAAGTATTACCTCGACGAAACTTCACTTTTCAGATTCTCAAGTTGCCTCTAAGCTCTGTCAACTCTTTGCATAGGATAAGGCTCAGGAGAGGGTGTAAAAAAAAGTCGAACAAATTGAAAGGATGATGCATAATAATTGACCTAAAACTGAAATTTAAACGGATATTGTGTAAGAAGTACTTCATTAACACTGATGTGGAGTATCCGAAAGGTACCTACGTATTGAAAGATCACAACTTTCGTTTCAAGGTTTCAACATTTGTTAAAGAACTTAGATCGCTACCTATCCCAACAAATTGTTCAAAATTCGTTGCATTAACCCTGCAGCTATCTTCGTTGTTGTATTTTGCATAGTTTTATAATACCTATTTTCCCTAAAGTTCTATTCGATACACAAAGCCTTTATCCGAAGTATGAATGTTTTATCCGAGGTTCATTTAAAGTCGATGGGTTTTGTAAATTAATACTCATCTAGGGCTGAGTATAAGCTAAACTTTCGTTATTATCTTCATTCGATTTCACTACCTTCATTCCATTCAGTCAGTAACAGCCTTGTCGTCCCGTTTATCCTTCTATCTTCTGGTTTATCCGGTAGTCACAGTGCTTATCCAGATGTATATCTATGGTACTTATCCGTGCCATTTGTTAAGATTATTTCATTATCTGTATTATACAGTACACAAAATTTATACACCTTATCCGAATTTTTGTTCATCCGCGAGGAATTTATCGCGAGGACAATTGAGAGAAAATTGTATTCGAAAGTATTTTTCTCAGATTCGAACGAATTATCTGGAACCCACGGCTATTACCCGAGCTTCAAAAAATGTTTATAAGTTTCCTTAATTTTATCGGAATAGGCTTCAGGAATTTATCCTGAGCCTTGAAAATTTATCCATGTTACGACTTTGTCTTCACCATTACTTCAGATTCAATTGAAGTCAGTACAAATTTGTATACCTAAACTTCGTACACTGTTCGAGCAAATCCAAATCCTTCATTGTCTCCAAATTACCTGACCAAAATTCAGGCAAAATGGTTTCGTAAATATCAAAATTTTGTATGTCAACAATTTTGCGTAAATTTGATTATCCTGGGAATGAAAATGCTGGCAAAATATTAGTGGAGACTGGGGCTAAAATCTCGGGTAAAAATGTTGTTTTCCATTTTGCCAAACAGCTCTTGGAACAGATCCGGTTGTTACAGAACTTATCCGCCTTCAATTTATGGTGTATTTGGATTTTTATCTTTCGTACAAGGTCCTCAGTAGTTAGCTAAAAGAAGATTTCATCCCGTAAAGCGTAGTTTCGAAATTCTCCTGGTTATCCGGAGTTCGAATAATCTTTACGGGACTCTTAAATTTCATTTACATAAATTTATCCTGAAAACGTGGTATTTATCCGCGATAATTGTTTACAACATAAGTTTTTTTTTTTTATATATAATTTGCGCGCGCCAAATGGAATATGAATACCATTAAATTATTTCAGGGCACGGGCATTTGAAGAAATTGAGAGAGATAGAGAAAGAAAGATTGGTGTAGTGGGTTTGAAACTTAGGTGGTATTAAGTTTCAGTAAACTCCAAGGGTGGTGTCCAGATAACTGGGGAGCTTGTTGGTTTTGCTTTTTGTCGTTGCTCATGATTCACAGTATTTTTTTTCCCTCCACCTGATGTCATCATCACGATCAAGTTGCATTTAAGCCATATGACCACCCTACTGCCAGTGTTATGCCTTCGCAGTAGAGTTGACTAAGCTTTAGCAATTGATCGACTTTTTTATTTACTTCAGACGAAATAAATGGATGATTGTTGAGATCAGGATTTGAACCGTGAACCAAGAGCGTGACAAGCGTTGATGTTACCACTACACCACGGCCACCCTCAAGTAACGCAACTTATAGATAACACTCTAGTACGTTATCCAGAGGTTATATCTTTTATTCGGGATCCATTTATTACATCTGGGTCATATAGAATTTATTCGGAAGTTTTCCTTTGCTACATAGAACTAATCAGTCATTGATAGCAAATAGTCAGAAAAAGATTTCATCTCGTAACCATAGAGTAACGTTCTGATATTCTCACGATTTATCCGGAAGTCACAGCTATTTATCCTAGGCTCAAATAATATTTATTGGTTTGTGAATTGATTCAGGAACTTATCCATGTTACTTGTTCGGTAGATTTCATCGTCAAAATTACAAATTCATGGCATTTTTTTTTTTTCTTAGGGTGTGTCATTTATCCGCAGTTCATTGATTGCAATATCCGTGTTAATTGTTTATGTGTTATCGTGATCTGACATTCTGGCAGTGTTTAGAGTATCATTTCATCAGTTGCTTGCATTATTCAAGTTTAGTTTAAAGCACTCAATTTCTTATCCGCTTTATATTAGAGGTGCAAAATATTTATCCGAAGTTTATAAAAATAACCCCCAAAACTAACGATTTAAAACGATATGATTTCTCAACAAAGCGTCTGTATAATTTACCAAAAAAAGCAACCACACCTTCGATAAATATCTGTCACGCATCTTACTCGCGAAAGATACACACGTTCCCTGATCCTTCTTTACGAAAATACAGGGGTTCGTGGTATTATCGCGGATGCGCGCGAAGGATAAACGAATAAAGTGATGTGCTCATCGCGCAAAGAAAAAGAAAAAAAAAAAAAGACGTTTTTTTTATTCTCATTGTATTCTTCGTATTCCGCTTTGGTATCTCGTGCGCTCTGATCAATTTTCTATCTTGCAGGCCTGCGACAGGCGCGTGCTTCGTCAAAGGTGTGGCGCGAAGAACGATCGTTGAAATTAAACGGTCAGACTGTGGTCACGTGGGCACACTCAGCAAGCGAAATTGTCAATCAAATCAATACAAACATACACACGGAGTAAGAGAGAGCGTACCACAAGATATACGGCCCGGCCAGAGCAGAAAGATAATTAATGATAGCTTTCAATCTGTGATTATTCTTCACAATCGTGTGTGGGTGCGAGTACAGAGGGGGAGCGACGCATTTCATTAAACGAATCTTTAATTGAGCATACTCTAGATGTGTTCATGAATGAATGTACGAGTAGTGTACAGAACCTTTGGGTTCCGGAGGTTCCAAGTACTCGTATAAACAATGCTCTGAACCCACGCATATGGGTTTTTGTTTGGTTGTTTGTTTTGTGTTGTTTCTCGGGCACGAGCCCTCTTCAATAAATCGCTGTTGTACCATTCATTTTGGCGTTTTTCTTGAATATAAATACGGATGGGCGATCCCTTCGGGCGTATCTCAGTACCTTGCCCTTTGTCAATATAGTTTGCTTAAGATGTGATGATCGTAAGGTGCAGAGAATGAGGAAAGGAATAATTTCAGTGGCATTACTTAATATTAGTTGAGTTGTAGTTGGGATAGTAAAGGCTTAATTTAGATTTAGATTCAAGGATAAAAGTTAAGTTGATAGTTTTGCGAAAGACGTACACTTCCTTTACACAAACTAGAAGATGACCAGAATGTTTGTTACCATTATCATCGAGGTTATGGGAGTGGTATAGATACTCGTAGTTTATCTTTTCCGGTGTCATGCACCTTTGAATTAGAGTTGCTCGGTGTCCTATTACAAGCAAATCGAAACAGTTTAATGCATTGGTCAGCCTTTGATTAAGCATTGGAGTACATCTATATGCTACTTCGTAGGAATAGATATGTATATGCCTGCCAACTATGTTAGCTCAGACTAATATGTTTCTTGAGTGCTTTAGGGTTGTTATTTGGCGTAGGAGATATTTAACTGGTTATATTTGAACAATCCCTTCTGTAAAAAAATAAAAATAAATATTTGATGCAAGCCAGACCATAGGACCATAGGTCTTATAGTCTAGCTTCTTGCATTCATTCGACTCACGAGTGGAAAGGACTTCCACGTGTGTTGCCCTGTGTATGTCAGGGATACTACGGTCAGTCACTCCATTGAATCACACAATGCACCAAGAAATGCTAGAACAATGTATCTATACTTACTCGAAATGGATGGCAAATATTTCATGGCGGTACGCCCTCCTCACTGAATATAGATGTAAACTCAAAAATTAAAATAAACGAATAAAATGTTTCTAAACTTAAGTTCTGTATCAATGGCTTGCCAGTAAGAGTTGCTTGATATAAAACTCATTTTTTTTTCGATTAAACGCTTCAAGAAAATTCTCTGATAACTAAGCATAGCTAGCACTTGTGCAGATATTCGTTCTTGAATTTTACCAACGAATAGGTTCTTAAATTCGTCTTTAGGCCCGTTGTCAGCTCTCACTGCGTGAAAGTGGGAAAGTCTTCTAATCCAAGTTTTAGAGTTTTGCACAGAGGAAAAGGTAGATACTTACATACAGGCCTGGTCTTACAGGCAGCATGTGCAATTCCACTCGGAGGCCAGTTGGCCCATTGAGAGAAGCTTCTCATGACAATTTTACTCTCAGATGTTTGTCAGAATGGATTTGAACTTTGAACCTCCCGCTCAGTGACCGCGAACTTAACCACTAAGCCACGGCACCCAAATATAATATATACACTCTAGCAGCTCGATGTATCCGACAGCATTCACTCGAAGACAATGTGGGAAAAAGTAAAGAGGCATAACCAGACCTTCACTGTTCACTATTTCAAGGACCATCACAGTGGCAGGAAACTTGGCGTGCATCATTCGGGGGGACATCTAAACACTCTGCACACTGATCGAAATTCGTTTCTTCGGAAGAAAACCAAAGAACGTCTGAAACTTCCGGATGCTCGATTTTGGTTTTCTCTGCCATAAGCTCGTCAATTCTCATGAAAGGTCCTCATCCTGCCCTTATCGACGTTCCAGGGTGCTGGTGAATATGATGTTGCACTTCTTGAGCAAGTTCCGAGCATTTCTTGCTGCCCGAACGTGTTGCTTTTACTCAAGCCTCCAACTGGACACGAACCTTGTGAACGACTTTTAAAACGCGCGATATTTCGAGATCACTGTGGTCTGCACATACGAGTATGGCAACAATCACGGCGTGTCTTTTCAATTCCTGTGTTAGATATTTATCTGACAATGTACCCGGGAAAATTTTAAACATAAACTTTCAAACTACCACTGAACAAAGACATGTCCTCAAATAGCCTCCACACCCTGTATGTACATATTTTTTGTAATTACTCCAGAACTCTCGGCACTTGAAGCACTTCCATGCTTGACGGTCTTTTGTTTGCTTTTTGCGTTACCCTACATTCACTATTTTTAATAGAAACTGAAAAATATATCCTTTATAAAATACAGGGCGGCGCAAAATGGGTTATAACTTTTTTATTTCAAAGTAAGTTCGATTTTTTTTTTGTTGTTAAGTACAAATGAATATTTTCATCCATGTGCGCCGTGCGTGGTCTTCCTGTACCAAGGAGGTTCCTTACTGACACTTCTTGCCGAAAACATGCAACCAGACGATTTATTGTTGGCACTGTGGCTGCGATTCGCACATTAAAATCTCGACAATTTGCACGCTGCTTCAAAACAACTGATCGTTGGCTTTCAGAATAAAAATTCGATGTTTTGTGTTCGTTGTTCTGTTGTGTAACGTTTCATATTACACTCTCCAAGTCTTGTTTGCAAAATTCCGAAGAAAAAGTAAAAAAAAAAAGTTTGAATAAAAAAGTTATAACGAATTTAAACAATAAAGGTAATTTTGCGACACCCTGCAAAAGTGGGAGTGGCTCTATACAATGTGGGGATATACAAAATTCTTCAAA
This sequence comes from Pocota personata, assembly GCA_963082735.1. Lineage (NCBI taxonomy): Eukaryota > Metazoa > Arthropoda > Insecta > Diptera > Syrphidae > Pocota > Pocota personata. The sequence goes on from OY720430.1 coordinate 59,566,059, forward strand.
TCTATTTAGGGTGATGGTTAGGTCTTATTCAGAACATTTCATCGTAACCTATGAACTTCGGTTATAAATACTGACAGTCGCGTCCATTTTGTTCTAAGAAAATGTGCAACTCTCTCAAAAATCAAAGAAACTTCCTGTAGCTAGCATTTAAATTACAAATTCCACATTACGCCCACTTTATTTGGACGGATTAGAGGATGAGGGATAGGGTATTATATGATCTGTTCTAGACGGATTGAATCTTTCCTGTATGTTAACTACGCAATTATACATCATTACAGGCACATTTTTGATAATCCTTCTGTTGTATAACTTTCAATTATTAAATTAAACTGTGTTCCTCCAAGTATGTCGATCCATTGGTCAGATTATCTTCACAAATCGCGTTTATTTTTCCCATTGTAACGATACTTGATTAGTAAATACCACCTTCGGCCTCATCATTGTAGGTAAATCACCATTGGTTACGTGTTGATGATTTAAAAAATTGTCGTTTATCTGTGGTGTGACCATGACTAATTACTAGACATATGTATGCATTATGTACAGTGTGCTATATATAACTTTGTGAGCTTGGATTATTACCTCCAAAAATTGATCAAACAAATTTCGACCTTTGGTTGTCTTTCAAAGTCCAATATGGTCTACGTGTGAAGTTAAAATGGCTCCAACCAATTGAATTCGGATATCTGTCGGAGTATATTTACTTAGAGTTGTGAACTTATTATTTATCAATTTTCGAATTCGAATTGCTGCCAAATGTCATCAATTCCTTCGTGGACATAGTCGAGTGTCCTTCAACGTGAATGAACTGCAGGAGGCTTTGATATATTGAGCCCCTGGCTCTACTTAATCTTTAGGAGTTGTCTAATCTTTGCAGTTCCTGCAGGATGGTCAAAGTGGTCTTTATACCGAAAGCTGGTAAGACCTTTCACACATCCCCTAAGGACTTCCGTCCAATCAGCTTATCCTAATTTCTCTACGAAATAATCTGAACAGCAATCTAATATCGAATTCCCAGCATGCGTATTGCAAGAGAACATCTGCCCTTGATTCGCTGGTCGGAACCATTGAGAGACATTTTGAAAACAAAGTGAAACACAAAGGTATCTTCCCTTGAGATTGACGGAGCTTTCAGCAATGTTAAAACAGAGGCTATAATTGCTGGACTTCTCAGCCTGAAGGTTGGTGGTTGCCTTTGCTATTGGATCGAGCAAATGCTAAAAAGCAGGATTATCCATGTTGAGTTGGGTTGCAATCTAACAGGAATGTCGGTTTACAGAGGTACTCCTCAGGGCGGTATATTATCGCCACTACTATTGCTCTTAGTAGTGAATGAATTGCTTAACATCTTAGAGAAGGACGGGTACAGTGTTATAACCTATGCGGGAAAGTTTCCTCTTACAATAAGATATCTGGTGGAATCAAATCCTAATAAACTTGCAAAGTTGCCCTTTCAGTTAATGTCGAAAAGACCGAAGCAGATTTATTCACAAGAAGGTACAAGGTACCCTATGTCATCCCTCCAAAAGCTACATGGCACGGAACTTCAATTCGTAGACAATGCCAGATACTTGGAGGTCATTCTCGATAAGAAAATTAGTTGAAAACTGAATGTACAGGACCGTGCGAAGGGCTTTGGGCCTGAAATTGGGCCTTCAGCCTAATGTAGTTCACTAGATCTATATGGCTATAATGAGGTTCATCCTGAAGTACGTAGTACTAGTCTGGAGGACAGCACTGGAAAAGAAAAGTAACACTGATCTTCTTTAAAAACAACTCACACCAAAAAAGGTATTCCTAGCAAGACGAACTATATTGGCCCTGACATCGACTTTAATGTCAAATTCAAGACCAGAATTCCTAGTAGAACCGTTTAGGAATCTAGGGGAGTTTGCAACGATTGTGCGAAATAGATATACACAGATCTATCTAAAACAGTTTATGGTACGGGGGCTAGAGATTTATCCATTACACCTGATGTGACGAGTGCCGGGATGCTGCGGATTGACTTTCAATTAACCCGGTAGGGCAGCGCTATGTAATATATATAGATAGGAGTTACCGACAGTACGATCCAAGTTGGTCAAGAAATACCGCAGGTCTTTGAATGAAATTTGTCCCTATACTGGGTTCTAAGACACAGGGACATTGCGAGCAACTGCAGAGCGGACGACCTAGGGACGACATAGGGATCAACCGTCTACTGCTATAGAATCGATAAAGTTTCACCTTAGTACTGAAGCCGGGAGAATGGCAAATAGCAGGTGGAGCAATATCAACACTTTCAGCTTTCGTCGAAGCAGATCCGAAGAGAACGGAAATACTTCTGCTCATACATAGGAAATGCACCTCACGGGGCACTGCTTGGTATTTAGGCTTGCTATTAGGCTGCAGAGACGAGGAGGAGGAAGGAACAATAACTCACCTTTTGTGCACCTGCCCTGCCCTATCAATGTTGATAAGGAAAACTCTCGGTAAGTACTCGTTCTTCTTTGAAGATATCGGTGACATAGCCAGGTTCGATATTTACAAAATAAACCTTTGTCTCCGAATCTAAGTGGTTCTGCACATAAATGCGGAACATGAAGTGTTAACATTGCTACGTTTGCCGGAACTAATTTTCTTAGGGGAAAACATATCATGTAAGGTTCCAGGTGCTGGTAATCCGGTACTCTTCGTGGTATCACAATGAACCTAACTATTGGTCTAAGTGTGTCTCTGCCTAGCGGCAGCCACCTAACCTAATCTAACCTTCAATGTCATTTCAAATTCAGAATAACTTGAAGCTGGCTGATGTTAAACGGCACCTATTAGATATTTCTTTAAGCAAATGCTAGCGTTTTTATGATAAATAGGGATAAGGAAACAATTTTGGAAAAGTCTAGTGTTCATTCCTGACTAAGATTGCCAGTGGAAGAGAAACAAAAAGACATTCAACAATGTTATCTAGTTTAGCATGACTCGGAAGACATACTTATGTACTCGTACCTATACATTGCACAAGGAAATGTCTAAATTATACTGAAATGTATTTCACAGCTTTCACACATCAAAAAAACCTCGACTTCTTTTGCAAATGGTCATCCTTTTGAGGAAATTTTGAATAACGATTCCGCACAGTTTTGGCTCAATTTCGCGAATAACAGCTCGGATATTATCTTTGAGCGCTTGAATCGTTTGTGGATCATTGGCGTATTGACTGTATCCTTAACGTATCCCCAAAGAAAGAAGTCTAGCGGCGTTAAATTGTACGATCTAGGCGGCCAATTGAAGTCTCCGAAATGCGAAATTAAGCCTCCAGGAAATAAACATCATTCAAGTCTAGTTCATCAATTTCAGGCAAAAAAAAAAAAAAAGAAATCGGTTAACATTGTTCGGTAGTGCAATCCAATAACTGTGACGGTAGCACCGACTTCATTTTAGAAGAAACAAAGTCCGATGATACCGCGAGCCCAAAAACCACACCAAACTAGCACTCGTTGTAGATAGAGAGTTTGCTCGACAATCACGTTTTCGGTGTCCCTGATGCGACAGTTCTGTTTGTTAACGAAGCATTGAAGGTCTCGTCGTTCATGATGAAACTCTTGAAAAAATCAGCATCACCTGTTTAATGTCTTTTAATGAACAAACCTGGGTTTTCAAAAACACTTTCAGTCACAGCAGCATTGTTTTCGATTGAACTGGCTTTACCAGCACGAGTTGGAGGCTTCGCATTACTAAAACCTGGTCGGTTGACTCAAATTTATTGATCAGGTTCACAATAGCTGGGCGAGAAGGTGCTTCGTTGCGACCGAAAAAAAGTACGAACTTTACGAAATATCTCCGTGATTTGCTATGCGTTGCTCACGTGTACGAGTATGTCGTTCAATTTTCTGGTACGGTATAGTTTTTACTTGACAGCTGTTTGAAAGGTAAAAAAATACCGCTAAATTTAAAATAAAAGCTTTTAGTTGAAGACTCTTTATATGGCCATATTCGTCCTTTGTCCTCTTTTCCACTAGAGCGTGGAATGAACATTAGAGGTGGTTCGATGATGCTAATTTAAAGGCAGATAAATGCACTCGGCCGATCGCGATTGGTTCAGAATCGGCCGACCATTTCCTTTACTATATTTTATTATTTAATTTGCAAAATTACTAATTCGTACCTAGCCTTAGAAAGGCTTTAACTCTTTTAGAGAAATTCGAAAAAAATGGGGCTCGCAACTCTGTTTGTCACTGCACCTGGTAGGACTGTATCTACGCATAAGTAAAGTCGGAATTTTCGTTTTAGCTTTCAATAGGCTAACTGATAGTACCTACCCAGCACACGCCAGGCTATTTTTTTTTTTTTTTTTTAAAAAAACCTCTTGACAATTTAAATTAAAAGGAAAGATCTAGTCGTTCTAGTTTCTTTCTTTTCTTTTTTTCTTGAAGCACTGTTGCTTTCTGCTGATCAAATAATTAACTTTTGCTAATCATTTGATTTTTCTGCTGATTGTGTTTTTTATTTTCTCAGAAATATCATTTTGGTGATTGGAAAATGATTTTTTGCGAATGATTTATTTTGCTGGCAAATATTAGCGATTATTGAATATCTCAGAAAGAGGAGGAAATTCTCACTTTGCCCCTCCGCGGTTTGTTGAATAAGGAATGGGTAGAATGGAGTCCTTTAAATTTATTCATTGTCTTGAGTCGCAATAGTCTCAATAATTTCTAATAAGAAAAGGCAAAATTAGTCTCATAAAAGTCGCAAACTTCGACTTCAGTCGCACAGCAATAACCCTTTATAGGGCCATTATTCCTGCAACTATGGACTGCTGATCACTGTTTTAATTCCAATCAATCTTATGTTCTTCCTAAGCAATGAGCAGCAATGATTAAAATTCAGCCATGTTAATGAAGTTTCAATCAAAATTCCGTTGATCGAATTTTCAAAGCTGTCCATGTCTAGTCTAATTGATTGCATGCAGATCACTAAAATGAATAAATATCTGTCGGATGTCATTGGTATTTTTTCATTCTCTCAATCGCGATTGAATACAAGTTCATTAGCAATTTCCACGGAATGATCGTGATAATAGATAGATCTTAAGCGTGGGTGGTGGTAAGGATCACTTATAGGTAAAAAAAAAAACCTATTACGCTATGTTCACTGAAATCGATCTTGCTGCCCTTCGGTCTAAATTAGGTGACCTGAACTGATCATGATGGTGATCTTGTTCGAATATTTAACCCTACTGGATGCCATGTTAACATCATTTGGTGACAATTATTATTTCAATCGTGGTACCTAGGTAAATGATCATATTCGCAATAAAAGTTCGGTTTTTTTTTTTATATATATATGTGTGCACTTCTTTCTGTAAAGCACATCATACCGCCATATGTACGTATTTTAGTAAACAACAATAAGAAATAAGCAAAGTATAAGCTGCGAGTTTCTCTTGCGTATAGCGACAGCACACACCGTTCAAAGAACAATACTCGTAGACGTTGTATACTCGTGTATCTGCGCCTCACCGGTTTGATCACTGATCGGGCACACAATTTATATTATATACCTAATCGAGTGCCTACGTACATAGTCCGACTATACGACTGGATTGGAACGGGCGTATCAACTTGGAAACTTGATTTGTGTAAATAATAAAAAAACAGCAAGCAACAACAACAACTAGCATCAGAGCAACGCGATGCGGTGTGTCATTTACTTTGTCGCGCCGTTGGCGTCGGATACGAGTAAATAAATTTGTAATTTTTATTCGCTCGCGCACAGACGACGGAGTGAGTAACAGCGGCACGCTCACATAGCTGTTGACGCTTTGATTGGCCATCATCCGCGATTGTATTGTTTAATTCGTTTTTTTTATTTATTATTGCAGTTCGGTGAGTAGCCAGGTTGGCTTTTTATGTGCGTTCATCGAATATTGGTCCGCACTCGAAAGTGTTAGGTATATACAGATACCAGTGGTGTATAGATACTTTAATGGGCTTGAACGGCAGGGTGCCTACATCGGAACCATTTTTGTTTTGGTTTACTCTTTGGACGGACTATGCTATGAACCCAACATCTGCCCGGTGAAAATTGGTTATGAGAAGTTTTAGGATGTGAGGATGTGAGGGATACCTCTTTGGTGTTAATTCCTCTGAAATTCCTCAGTTGTTGGATGTGGGTGAGAATAATTTCCATAACAGTACCTTCTCAATAAGTAAAATGATGGCAAATGTATCTTCCTTATACGCTATCTAAGATAGGACAATTGGACTTTGTGTATGTATGTGCTTCAGTTCTGGGAAAACTTTGCACAACAGCTGGGGTATTGAGACAGAAAATTCTTCGTCGATGAAAGTTTTCCACCCAACCCATGCATTTATAAGGTTTTGTTGTTACTCAATTGGCCAATGGTACTTTTGGCCATGTCCTGCTGCATATGTGTGCAGGATGGGATGACGACGAGGACATACATATGAACATATGTATGTATATTCATTTGAAACTAGAATTCATGCTGAACTTTTGGAAAAGCTACGCGTGTATCCATCACTGTTTGCCTTCGTATCGTCCGTCTTTGGTGTGCTCTTGATGGAGGAGAAGCATAAAAAAGGAGATAAATCTAATATAGATGGAAAGTTTAACGATTCCGTAACATTTGTGTGGATTTGGAAAGTTTTTCTTTTTCTTTAGAATGGAAGCCCATGAGCGTGAATGCAACTTTGGTAGTGATTATCCGGAAGAATGATGTGAAATGGACATTCAAAGACATTTAGTTTATGGAGAAGAAAATTATGAAATCTTTGGCATGGAATAAGTTGAATAGACGGAACTTTTTGGGGTACCTATTCAACAAATGAATAGATGGATGATTGCTTTAATTTACTAAGAGATTGAACGACGTCCGTAGGTGCATACTTGGATGGATAAATTTGTAATCTGGTCAATTTAAACTTAAGTGGATTTGCTGTTAAGGTAACATTACCCTTATCCCTCATTCCTACCTCGTAGGTATTCGATTAGGAACAGATACATTTAATAAGTGTTTTTTTCCGGAAGTATTGTATTAAATTTAAAGTGAAATTGATACATAAGTACGGCTCGCATTTCATCGAAGCTTTTTGACCGTAGAACCCAGTACCTATCTAGTTTCTGAACACCTCAGGTCCACTGGCTTGTTGAGTGACCTCTCTGCTGTGGCGTATTTAGGATTCTGCCACTCTAAACAGAAAAAAATGTGTGCAATCTAGAGCCACCCCTCCCATTGATGAGTTGAAACCATGTCCTAGCCCTAAGGAAGGTTGCATTTGGTACTGCAGTGGTGGTCCAGTATAACAAGTCCAGGTGCATTCGCTCTATCGAACAATTCGTAATATGGAACACATTTTCTTGTACGAAATAGTAAGTAAAAGCAACAAAAAAAATCACGAACAACAAGTTTTTGGCTAAGACCACAACCATGAAGATTTTAGGATCCTACAATGTAATTTTGTACGAAAACTTTGTCTATCTTTTGTGAACGTTCAACACAGCAATTTACAGCTTTTTCCTGCAGACTTCTAAGAATGAATATTTTGGAATGTACAAGTACACGTGAGAACTTTAATCTTAATGACCTCGAAGTGCTTTTTTAACAGAGTTCGAGTCAATTTCTGAGGAGTTAGAGTCCTTCCTCTCTGTCAATGTTAATAACATCGTTTTTCAAAAATTTGCTGGTACTCCGTATCCGCGGTTGGAGCTAGTACGTTTTTCCAGCACTTGTGGAACACTACCGCTGATACTTTTTGCCATACCAAGGTAATGAATGAAATAGCTTCGAAAGACTAGACACAATTTTGCTCAGCAAGTTATTTCTATAAAGTAGCCCAGTTAAGGGAATTACATTCTGATCCCTTGCTTGAGTCAACGGCGTAACATTTGGTGGCATGTACAACACCCAAGTTCTTCCATCAGTCGTCTCATTTACCCACTCCTCTTCGAGAGGATGACTAGGCACATTGTCCAGAAACAACAAAGTCTGTTTCTGCTCTTTCAGAATCGCTTCAACCTATAAAAAAGGTACGTGCATTAAAGAATAATTTGAAATTTTTTTTTTTTTGCAATTTCGAACCTGTGGTGCAAAATTCTTGAAAACCCAAGTTTTGAAAAGACCAGCATTCATCCATGCCGATGTAGAAAACGCATAGGGGTAATTCCATGGTAACTCGCGTTACGTTCGGAACAATTCATAGTTAATGGATTGAAATTTGCATCTCAATGCCAACATTAAATTTTACAAATCATATAGTTTTTGAACATAATACCCATTTCCAGAGCGAGGTAGAAACAAATATTTTGTGATAACTAAATACTTACTAAATAAAAAATAAAGTCATGTTGGTAAATCGCGTTACCATTTTTGGACCCTGGGTTTTTTCAAATATAATTAAAAATGTTCTTCGAAATTTACCAATAAAGTAAATTTGTTATGTAGAATTAAAATGAAGAAGATAACCATATCTGTATCATTAATGAGAAAATTAATATTTATGCCGAAATTTTAAAGAAAATTTAAAAATTTTACGGTAACTCGCGTTACACAAAATCGGTAACTCGTGTTACTTCAAAATCGCCAAAATTTATCTAAAATGCATTAAGGGTTAAACGATTTGTTTTTATTATTTAATAATTCTTAGCATTGATGTAGGTATCATCACTACTGTCGCTATCAGATGTATAAACCTGGCTGTAGAAACTCAATTTTCCCTTGACTCTCACGTTCAACTCTTTTGATGTTTGGGCCATTTGAAGCTTATTATTTAGCCAAGATATTATGTGACATTTTGATATGCCTTTTACTGCTGGTGCATGGGAAAAGATCGCCTCCAGATTCTTTTTCTTTGCAGTTTCTTTAATTTCTTCTGGTGAAAAGTTAATAACTTTTACAGACGAATATTTGGCTGCATCAATAAATTGTTCAGCATTGAAGTCCACAGATTCTCTTTTTATAACTTTATTTCTCACAGCTCTCTTTAAAGCACCGCCTATGCCATCAACAGGACTTTTCCATGTAATGTTGCAAAATAGTTCTATATTATGTGTATATTATTTTTCGTTTTAAGCATTTTTAAGGTTTCAGCAATGTACCTATTTTTAAATTGTGACTACAGGTGCACCTCTTTTATACTCTCTGGTAGCTCTTTAAAAACTCTATCAATATACTCGTATATCACTGACGTTTTTTTTTTGTCATGATGCCGATTATCTGATGTAATGACTATTGGGTGCTGTTCACCATAATACCATACCTGTGGCTGCATCCAATAGAAGCTTTGAATTTCATCTTGAGCTATAGATGTGTAATTCTCTGAATAGTCCACCTGCACTAACGCAATAGCCGGATCATATGTTTTGGACGATATAGCAAGTTTGTATTTTTGGTATGATTCGGCGTGCTCGAAAAAACTTGGGGTCATATTCAAAACATGTTCAAGCAGTTCATTGATTGTACCAGTTTCTTGAACCTTGTTCAGTTTGCCATCGAAATCTCTCCACACATATCAAGAAACTTCCGCAGGCAAGTTATCAGAGGTTGTACACACATTTTAAGAGAATTTTCTAAAAATTGTTTGCAGGAATACAAGAATTCACCAACATTTTTTTCTTGGATTATCGCAAATGATAGCACCAATGAAACCGTGATTATACCTTGAACTTTTAATTACGTTATGCAGTAAGTCTAATGCTAGAGAATAATTCTCATGATATTTGCAAAGGCATACGTTGTGAGGAAGTTTATTCGAAAGGCAGACATGTCATGGTATGATACCATGTTCTTTTATGAACAAAGCATGGACTTCAGAAAGAGAAGCGTATAAATGGCGAATTTGTACTTTTTCCTTTGATTTCTTTTCGTGACGAATGGTGATGAAATCTTTCAAGCCTGGAGCCTGTCGGCTTATATCGTCGCGTTGGTAGAACTCCTTAATTTTTACCACAACATCCTTACTCAAAGCTAGTGCATGTTTTTGCGGAATGAAATTGGAGGAAGAGGGCTCTGCAACACCAGTATCATTGAGAAGTTTTTCCAGGACTAACTTTTTCTTCACTGGACATTTGGATAAAGCTTTTCGAGCGCGTGCTGAGGACTGAGGAGTGATGTAGGTTAATGTAGGGTCTAAGTCAACTTGAGGAAGTTGTTTGCTTAATCGAAGTTTAGCTACACGTTCTCTCGTCTTCTTTCTTTCGCCACTGATTATTCGTTTCTGCTCAGATTTCGGAAGCTTGGCAATTTCTGTTTTCTTCTTTATACGGTTCGTTTTGCATGTTTCCTTATGTTTTTTTCCCTTTTTAATTTTTCCCTTCTCCTTTTCATCTTCTTAGCGGCTGAAAGTGGCATTTTACCTAAAAACACCCGAATTAGAAAAAAAAAAATCCAAAGGGAATAAAGTCTCGCGATACAAATTGGTAACGCGAGTTACCGGTAACTCACGTTACAAAAATTGAACGAAAATTCTAATGGAAGTAAGGTCTAACAGAGAACCTTTTGTTTGTTTATCGATATAAAATAACACGTTAAAACAGGAACAGAGTAATTAATTAATTTGAATAAGGAAAAATCAAAATATAGCAAAGAAATGTTTGCAGTAGTAACTCGCGTTACAAAAAAAAAATGGTGCTTTGCATTTATTATTTTACACATTAAACCTTATTCTAAACTTTTTTCACATGGTGTTGATCGCTTGAAATAATATAAAACTAGTCACCTTAATTCACTACCAGCTTTAATAAAATAATCACGATAATTTATTTTCTTTCAAACACGTTTACGCCAGAAGTTGTTGATCATTTGCCATCGCAAGTTTGCATTGATTTTATAACGGCATATTCCGATAAGTCTTACTTTGGACACTTGTCATAAGTGTTGCCGTACTTTATTAATAAGTAGAAATAAGTAGCAAGTCGAAAAATTAAATTCTTTTTTTTCTAACTTTATGTCCGCTTTTTCATGGAATTACCCATAGTCAATTGGTAGAGTTAGAGGCTTTCTTGACTTTCCGATTATAAGTGGTTTTATTTCTTTCAAACCAGTAACATTCGAGCATGCAAGGAACATTTGAAATCTTCCTTCCTGGAGCACTTCCTGGAGCCGGCATGAACGTAAGTATTCTCTGGTAGCATCTTCCAATATAGTCCAGTACTCATATCGTCTGCATTAAATACCGCATCTAAGTTGTTTTTCTTTTATGATTTGAGCCAATTTTTTTTTGTGAATGGATCGCCAAGATCGGGTCACGATGAAATTGTTCGACAGATTATTTAGGAATACGAATCTGAAAGTGTTTTTTACATTTGGTCTCGCTGAAAATTCTTCGAGGTTTTGGATTTTCAAAGCATTGGTTTTCAGAATGTTTGCATTTATGGAAGTATAGTTCTTACAAACCAATAATACAATGCCTTTTCCTTTTTTGGGTATTTCTTTAAAGATAGTCAGCGAAAAGATTCACTACTCGTATGTGTATCTCTCAGATTTTTGAGAACTTTGCTTTGTGCTTAATAGTACAAATGCTCGATTTTGGAATTCCAAACTTCTTTGAAATGTCCTTCAACCGGACTCTCTTATGACATTTGAATTTATCTTCCAGCGAAAGACTTGCTAGTTAAAGACATTTTTACTAAGCGATCTGAAATTTTCACTATCAACGAATTTTCAATTGAAAAAATCTAACAAAATGAACATATGCCAGCTGTTTTTTTTTTCCGTTCGTTATTTCAAAAAAGTGTACGTTATACTGGACACTGTATTTCTAAAACTTAATCTTCCCGGATTTTGTATCTGCGATAGTTCTTGATTGTTATAGTACTGTCCTGCATACATATCTACAGCTTTAACCTAGTATAATTGGTACACTGATGTCCTTTTGATGGGACATTCTTCACTGTTACTCTGGACGTTTCCTTTTTGCAGGTGGACCACTCTCCATTCATCGATCCTAAATATTGTATTTACATACATAACACGTACAGAGACACTTAGTAAGCAACCCCTTTTCCGTTTACGGCAAATTTTCCAAAGTTCAGCTGTTTGGATTGTGTTCAGAACGAAACAGCATCGTAGTAAGGTGTGGCCTATCCACTGCCACTTCCTTCGTCTTATTTTGATGCCAGTAGGTTCCTGGACAGTTCGCCATAAGAGCTGTTCGTTCGTGATACGATTGGGCCACAATATAAGATGATGCGTAGACGTCTGTTTACAAAGGTTTGCAGCTTATGAGTGACAGCGGTAGTCACCTTCCACCATTAGAACAGCTTTGTTTTTAAGCTGATAACAGCGCTCTTCCAGATTTTGGATAGTAGAATGCAGCCTTTGTTTTTTTCAGTTCTGCTGCCAACATCGAGTTCGGTACCGCCGTCGGTCGAGACAGCTATTAACTTTCGCGACCTGCTGAACAGCAATGTTTGATTGAGCGTTGGTGTACAAGAGACTAAGAATGTTAGTTTTGGCTGTATCAGATCGCCCCGCTCTGTTTGGCTTCTAAACTATGGGCCATTTGGTTCAAGTCCATAATTCTAGTCTAGGTGTTTTAATTCTGATGCAATTGTCCATTTTAGTTCGCGTCATTCTCAAGTCAGGGCTGCCTTAAGCACATCGCTTATTACCACCAAAAACAGCAATAGTGATAATATACAGCCTTATCGCACTCCGTTGCGTACCTCAAAGTCCTCTGACGTTTTACTTTTGTGTAGGACTTGACATTTTGCACCCTCATAGGAAGTCTTGATAACGGCTATGAGTTTCTCGGGAATACCTCTCCTGTGCAAAGCATTCCAGATAAAATTCCGGTTAACACTGACGAATGGTTTCTGGACGTCAAGCAGATGGAGAAGATGATCTGCATATATGGTCGATGCAGGTGGATCCAGCACGGAAGCCTACTTGTACATCGATTGTCGACTCAAGGTTTTCCTTGAGGCGTTCCAGAATTATTGTAGCCGTTATCTTAGGAATCTGTTGGTTTCTTTTTAAAATTGCTATAAAAAAAACCAAAACTTTTCGATCATTTACGGAAAATAATTTCCCATCCTGTCAACCCAATTTTGCAGTATATTTTCGATAGTTCAAGGCTCTACTTCATGAAGTATTGTCAGGCTCGATCAATATTGTGTCTGACAACCATATGTCAAACAATGATCTTTAACGGCACCCCACAAACAAAGAAGTCCAACGGCGTCAAATCGCATCTCCGCGGAGACCAAGCAACATCATCAAAACGGCTTACTGCGGAAAAGATTGATTGCGCCGTCTTGGTGGAACCAGAGATCATACAAGTTAGGCTGAGCGCACAGGACGAACACGAGGATAACTTGTGTTATCAATTAGCATGCCAATCTCATAAACTTTAGTCACAAACTTGCGTAAGCAGGCATCGTTGGAGCATTATTTCGACTGAAATTTCTTCTTAAAATTTGCAACTGTTTCGCCAACAGAGCACTTAATTTGGAAATAAGTTTTACATATAGGGTGACCAGATAAGAACGATAAGAAAAAAATTTAAATAAAACAACAACGGTGTGAGATATCAAATTGATTCTGGCTTTATTTTGAAGCTACGTTCATGCCATTATGTATGGAATAGTACATCATTTAAATGGTCGCCTCGGCTTCGCTGGCAGAGCTTCAAGAGGTCGGTCCAATATGTGCGCGTTACTCCGGAAATAGCGTCTCGAATGTTGGCCTCGAGCTCGTCCAAAGTGGTTGGCTTGATAGCGTAGACTAAGGACTTGACGTAGCACCAGAGAAAATAATCGAAGGGTGTCAAGTCCCATGATCGCGGTGCCAATTGATGAAGCCAAATTTCTCCTTCATCACTTCGAGCGTTGCGTCGCTTGTATGGCATGTAGCGTCGTCCTGTTGGAACCACAGCTCGGATATGTCGGTGTTGTCGAGCTCTGGCCACAGAAAGTCGGATAACATCGCTCTATCCATTGATGGAAACGGTGTTTCCTTCCTCATTTCGGAGAAGGTCCGATGATGCCACTGTTCCACAAACCGCACCAAACAGTCAATCTCCAATAATGGCAATTTTGCTTGTTGACATAGTCGCTGAGCCAAAAATTGGCCTCATCCGAGAAGATGATTTTTTGGCCAAAATCCGGATCTCTGGCCAACATTTCCAGCTCTCGGTGTTGTCTATGGTCGTCTGGCTGCAATTCTTTCGTCAGCGCAATCTTATACGGATGTACTCGCATGCCCAAATCCAACCGCAAAATAAGCCTGGTTGACTCTCTGGCGATGCCCAATTCAGCTGATCGGCGCCGAATCGATATTTCTGGATCGTTTTCGATACTGGCCGTTACGACGGCCATGTTTTCTTCACTTCGCACCTATCTCTGTCTGGTTGGTGGCTTAATGTCCAAAAGAGTGCAGGCACTCACGCTCAAACTTTTCCACGGTGCGACGAATTGCCTGCGCACTGAAGCCATGATGACGACAGACCTCACGACGAAATTCACGTTGCGTATTTACAACTGAGCCGGAATTTCGATACAATTTTTTAATAATTTCTACACGTTCGGGAAGTGTCAAACGATGCATGATGAGATGGCAAACCTTAGTGAATATTTTGACAGCTAGATGTCATTGGTAACTTTGACAGCTGCTGACACACAATAATTGGAAAAACTATTATTGCTATCTGGTCACCTTATATTTCCCGACATTGTTCAATCGTTGTTTGAATTATTACGTACCGCGGAGATATGGTTCTGTGTTTCTGTCAAATTTTTGAGAGCAAAAGATCTGTCAGTGTCAAAATAACATGTAATTTAAAAAGCAGATGGCCCACCCTATATTAAAGAGGAACTCGGAAAAGTGGTTTTCGCTGCCTGTCCTGTTTGTCTGTCCATCTGTCTGCCTGTATGTCTGTCTGTATATCTGTCTGTATGTCTGTCTGTATGTCTGTCTGTATGTCTTTTTTTAAAGCGAAAGGGGAACCTTGCATAGGCACCGCACTCCAGGTTGCGCGGTAGTGTCAAATTCTTACTGACTAAACCTTACCTACGTAAGCTCAGATCCTCGCCCCGCGGAACCACCGCCAGGTATTACTTCGCGGGCTGGGTATTCCGGTTTACATGGCCGTCGTTATCTGCATTTCTAGCATTCTTTTCTGGCTTTCTGCCTGTCTGAGCTCGATTTGTACTCGGGTTAATAATGTGCTAACCGCGACCCAACTGCTCTCCGATCTTAGTATCTCTGCTATTATATTTGGAGCATTAAATGTTTTATTATTTCATTCTCCAATCCTCGTCTGTCTGTATGTCTGTCTGTCTGTCCGTTTGTCTGTACCTAGGGCTGAACGGCAGGACGGATTTTCTTTAAACTTCATATCTGGGATCGGTGGTCTAATGCCCAGAGGCTAAATCGGAATTTTCATTCAAACCACGAAAAAAATGGTGCGAAGTAAGTAATATAGACGAAGTAAGACTCAGGTTTTCGCTAAAAATTCGAATAACAGTACTTTAATTATTTCGCTGATTTACGAAAAATTAGATATTCTTCGGATATAGCAAAGAAGATTTTTTTTTTTTTTTTCAAAATAATGTAAGTTTTGATATACAGTGACTCACTTTAATATTCGGACAGATAGTTTTAAGATACTTGCTGAATACTAAATAAGAAAATAAAAGGCCTACAAATTCAAATTTCATAAAGTTTATTTAACAGTAAATAACTAAAAGAAAGTGTAGAAAAACTTAATAATATTCAACTTTAAATTTAGAAAAAAAAACGATTTTTAAAAGAAAAGTACATAAATTGAATTCACAAAAATATTCGTTCAAAAACTTTATGAAAAAGAAAAAAATATAATTAGTACTTTGTTGGGTACCATTTTTGAACAATTGCACTTTTTAATCTTCGGAGCATTGAAGACACTAGTTTTCTTGTTGTTTTTTCTTCAATTTTTTGCCATTCGTCTTGGAAAATTGTTTTGAGATGTGCCTTACTGGTGATGTTATGTTTTCGAACTAGTAATTCCAGCTGATGCCAAAGATTTTCTATGGGGTTCATGTCTGGCGATTGGGGTGGAGGATTAACGACAATTATAAAGAAGCCAGGTCATGCCATAAGTGCAATGTGCTTGGGATCGTTATCTTGGTAGAACTTGAAATTCCTCCCATTCCCAAGTTTTGTGCACTCTTCTTCGAATGATCTTTTAAAATACCCAAGTATATGACTTTGTCCATTATTCCATCGATAAAGACTAAATCTCCCACCGACTTCGCCGACATATACCACCAAACCATAACCGAGTTGCCAACATGTTTTACTGTAGGTAGCAAATTTTCTCTCTATTCTTTCATTCTTCCGTCCGACCTGAAAACATTAAATTTGCTTTCGTCACAAAACAAGACGTTGTCTAAAAAATCTTCACACTCATTCTCGTACAATGTAGCAAATTCTAGTCCAGATATGAATGGTTTTTTCCGGGCCGTTCTGCAGTTATACCCGTTCTTTTTTATGCAGCTACTTACAGTTTCGGCGTTAACGACCTTTCCTGCAACTCTGTTGTTATTTTAGTTGCAAAGACTAGAAGAGCTAGAAATATTTCTACAAGAAAATGACATTGACATATGTTTGATCTGTGAAACTCACCTGACCAAACTATCCCGTGTAAACGTTACAGGATACAGTACCTATCACGCTTATCACCCGTCGGAAAGGGCCAGGGGCGGATCGTCTTTAATCATAAAAGATTGCATCGAACACTCTGAAAAGATTATGATAGAGCTTGAAACAATGCACGTGAGCACTGTACGCGTGAAAAATGGACATTACTCTTTCAATCTCTCATCTATTTATTGTCCACTGCGTTGCAGGCTTGAAAAAAATTATTTTACAATTTCCGAATTTTATTATTGGCGGTGATTTTAATTCAAAACACATCTTCTGGGGTTCAAGATGTGTCTCACAAAAAGGCAGAGCACTTTACAACGCCTGCATGCAATACAGTTGCGACCAACATATTGGCCGACTGATAGCAACAAAATACCCGATCTGATCGATTTCTTTGTTGTAAAAGGAATACCAGACAACTGTATTAAAATTGATGAAAGGTTTGATCTCTCTTCCGATCATTCCCCTATCATTCTAACGATGAGCGAACGCCTAATTAAAAAAGATGTACCTGCTAGACTAACTAGCAGGAAAACTGATTGGGAAGGCTTTAAAAAAGACGTTGAAGAACATATCGAACTGAGAGTATCACTTAGGACGCTTTCTGAACTCGAAAACGAAGTTGATCGTTTTGTTGAAGTTCTGCAGCGCGCCGCGTGGAAAAATATTCCCTATCAAAGGAAAACGCCGATCAATCATGCCCAAAAATATCCACCGGAAATAAAAGAAATGGTAAGGGAGAAGAGAAAAGCCCGTAAAAAATGGCAACAAACTCGTGCTCCGCAACATAAATCGCATTTAAATCGTTTGTGTAACTTGCTAAAAGTCCGATTTTTAAAATCAATAATAGCCTGATTTTAAAAACCGGAGAATACAAACCAGCATTGAAAGCTTAACAGCAGAAAAAGATTCCAATTATTCGCTCTGGAAAGCTATAAAAGGCATTAAAAAACCGAAAATACAAGCGGCCCCAATCAAAAAAAAAAATGACAACCAATAAGCCAAGAATGATAAAGACAAAGCAGAAGTCTTTGCCGCCCATTTAGAAGAAACATTTAAACCATTTGATGGACAAGCGCTTGTTGAAAATGATAATGCGTTACAATTACACAGTAAGAAATGCAAGGCTGACCGAACTTCAACAAGAAATAAAGAAACTGAAACCGAATAAGGCTCCTGGATATGACCTAATCACAGGAGAGCTTCTTAAATCGTTACCTAGAAAAGCGTTAGTTAAGTTCCTTTACATTATAAACGCAGCGATAAGACTAGAATATGTTCCGAGTCAATGGAAAGTCGCGGAAGTAATGATGATTCTAAAGCCAGGAAAACCGCCGAATGATCGTATCGTATAGACCTATTTCGCTGCTGCCGTTTATGTCTAAAGTTTTCGAAAGAATAGTACTTAAGCGATTACAGCCGGTTATAGAAGAAAGATCTCTTATTCCCAATCACCAGTTTGGGTTTAGAACCAAGCACTCAACAATAGACCAAGTGCATAGAATAACTGATTTAAGTGAGAAAGCTTACGAAAAAAAAAATATTTGCTCGAGCGTATTCCTTGATGTTTCTCAAGCTTCTGACAAGGTCTGGCATGAAGGATTGAAATAAAAATTACGACATGTTCTGCCGGAACACTTATATAATATTCTGGAAAAATACTTGACGAATCAACTTTTCCGAGTCAAACACGGAAATGAATATTCAGAATTTAAAGAAATAAGGGCTGGGGTACCCCAGGGAAGTGTTCTTGGACCGCTTTTGTATCTGTTATATACTCGCGATATACCGCAAGAAGAAGCTACATTTGCCGACGACACTGCCATCCTAGCAACGGTTAAAACGATCGAAGAAACGACTGAAAAATTACAAGAAGCATTGAATAAAGTAAATAAATGGACAAAGATTCGGCGACTAGCTTTAAACGAAAACAAATCTGTTCATGTCAATTTTACTTATAAGAAAATAAATAATTTGCCGATCTTTTCAAACTCGGTTCAAATTCCGTTTGCAAACGAGGCTAAGTGTCTTGGAATGACACTTGATGCTAAGCTGAAGTGAAAATCGCACGTGAAGAAAAAACGTAAAGAACTAGAAACCAAATACAGAGAAATGTACTGGTTACTTGGAAAACATTCCAAGCTTAATATAGAAAACAAACTGCTTTTATACAAGCAAGTGCTAAAGCCGGTATGGACATATGGAATATAACTCTGGGGTTGTACCAAAATAAGTAATATCAATATTTTACAAACTATTTCAAAGTGCTAAGATCAATAGTTAATGCACCATGGTTTATTAGAAATAGCGATACCCATAGAGATTTAGGAATTGCAACAGTCGAACATGAAATCAAAAACTTCGCGCGTAAGCATAAAGACAGATTACAAGGACACGTTAACAATAAAGTCCTTCGAATTCTAGATGAGAGGAATCTACTGCGTCGTCTACAAAGGTCTAAACCTTTCGGCTTAACGCAATAGTAAGAAACCGCGTCTAATTTGCGGAACAAGCAGGAACTTTCAATGGAAAGGGACCTGCCAAACGATCTCAATACGTGAAAGAAAAACTGCTGGATAAGTAAAAACTTAGTTGTAGTAATCGAAGAAATTTATCACGAAGGGAGGTTTTTTCAGTGAGTAAAAATCGCACACTACTATGAGCACGCGCTATCGATCCTCATAGTGTCCTCATGAAGATTTTTTTACCTACCCTCGGAAAAAAAAAAATTTTTGTTGCAGCTATCCTAGGGTCTTCTCTCACTCTTCTCATAATGAACCGTTTTTGTATAGCAGTTAAGACTTTGGGACGTCCCTTTTGCCGAATGGAAGCAACTCGATTCTCACTTTCGAACCTTGATGTCACCACTACGGAATATTACTCCTAACAATTATACCTCAAGCATCAGGAACTTGCTTGGCCGAATATTTTTGTGAATTAAATTTTGGTATATTTGCAATTTAATTCTCTTGTGTAATATCTTAAATGATTATTTCCATCAAGTTGATGGATTTTGTATTCTCAAAGCTGCAAAGAATTCAATGTAACAGTCCACATTCATAATTATTATCTACTGGATTATATTCAATTTAGTTTTTCATAATGTTTGCCCGAATATTAAAGTGAGCCACTGTATGTACACTGATGGACAAAAGTATTCGTAATTCATTTAACAAAATTATTCGAAAATTCATTAAATCAATAATTTGTTTGGTTGCCGTTTTGTTTTAGGGTTACTTATAGTCTATTTGGCATCGAGTGCACTAAGTTTTCAGTAACATCGCTGCCTATATTCTTCCATTCCACATGTAGGGACTCTTGGAGATGTTTTGTCGACGTTATGTGATGTTATCGTACCCGTTTATCTAGTACATCCCACAGATATTCTTTGGGCTTGAGATTTGCTGATTGGGGTGGTGGTTTTAATATCTGATAGATGATAGAGGCTATCCATAAACGAACCAGTTCAGCAGTGTGCTTTGGGTCGTTATCTTGTTGCAAATAGAAGTCGTTACCCAAATTCAAATTTCCAGCGCTTATACGCAAAATTTCCGTCAATATTTTAAGATAAAGATTTTTTCTTCACTATTTCATCAACAAACACAAGCTCCCCCACATCATGACGTCACAACCCCCATGTTTCACAGTCGTTTGCAGGTTCTTTTTTTTTTTTTTGTTGCAACTTGGTGCCTGCCTTTTTCCACACTAAAACACGTCCATCTGATCGGTAAACAAAAAACTTACTCTCATCAGAGAACAAAACATTTATTCCAGAAGGATTGGCGTTTGTTTAAGAAATCCTTTGTAAAATCCAGTCTCTTCTCTTGGTTCACCTCCGAAGTAAGGTGTTTCTTTCTGCATAACCTGGCGTTGTAGCTCTCGTTTTTTTTAGGACTCTTCGAACTGTTCGAGGGTGAACTTCTGTTCCAGAGCTCTCTTTTATCTCCGCGGAAATTTTGGACGATGATGTTTTAGGTTCCTTCTTCATGATAACAATTATTTTCCTCTTGTTGATGTTAGTTTACTTGGGCGACCACTTCTGGGATTGTTTCATAAGTTTGAATTATTCTCAAAGCGTTTTATAATATCTCTCACGGTAGTATACTCATAGCTTCTCTTTACAATTTCAGATATTTCTTTTGCCACTTTCACCGAGACTTAAAATAGTTTTTCTTTCTTCCACGGTAGTAGAAACCCACTTTGTTACATTAAATGCAAGTTACTACACATGGAGCACTACAAATGTGAAATGTGGTGGCGCAAAAGTCCTCACTCGATTTCCTAAGGCAGTACCTTTGTTTGTAAATAAAAGGAATTGGTTCTGTTTGTTGATTTTTTTTTCATTAAGTCGCGAAGATACTATCGGTCAAGTGCCCGCCGCCAGAGTTGATGTACATTCGGGCTCCTTCCACAGCATTTTCCATAACTTTTCTCAAAACTTCTTTCGATAAATTCTCCACTTCTTGTCGGATGTTCTCCTTTAGGGCCGCCAATGTCTGTGGCTTGATCGTATAGACCCGTGACTTCAAAAAATCCCCAAAAAACGAAGTCTTTAACGGTCAATCGGAGGATCTTGTGGCCAGTGCAAATCTCCAAATACGAGAGATTAAGCGATCGAGCTGTGTATGCGGTCGCACCGTCCTGTTGGTATTACATGACTCCAAACTCTATTCGTCAATTTGCGGCAGCAAAAGTCGTTGATTATGGTTCCGTAGCGCTCGAAAAGTATGGCCAAAAAGTGACTTTGAAAGGATCTAATAGCTCTTCGTGTATTATACGTGGATTTTCAGTGCCTTCTCTCCTCTCTCCATCGTCTCTGCAGCTTCTGCAGAAATCTTGGACATTCAGATACGAGTAGTTGCAATATTTATTACAAGAAATACACATTACGTGCATAGGCCATGATCCTAATATCTATCGTATTTAACAATTAACGCCACAACCCGGATCGCGCTCATATTTTATGCCTGCTTTACCCGACGACTTGAAAATGAGAAAAAGTTTTGGGAAATTACTTATTTTAAGTTTGTCTACTAAAGTTTCCTCCACATGCATGTTCTTACGAGTTAGTTTCACCCTTACCGATCACCGTATGAGATCGTTTTTTAGCCATTCAACACGAAGGTGGAATATCTTGCCTTATTCAGTATTTTCAGAACCCTACAGTTTACAAAGATTTAAAATTAACGCGCGTCGGTACCTCACTCTTTCTCCTTATCTGTCCACCGTCACTGGGTTTTACAAACTTCAAAAAAACGCAGCTCTAAGTGATGGAGAACACTTAAAAAAAAATCGTACGAACGCATTAGAAACAATCCTTTTTTGCAGCAAAAAAAAATTGTGGAGTTTACTACGGGATCCCGTTTGAGAAACCCTAAAATGCTAAGGTGGTACCTACGAGTACGTCTACCTAATTTCGAAAGCGTGGATAATTTTTACTTATCTTAACGAATGCAAAAACCTGATCGAAAACAGAGATGTATTTTTAGCTATCTATGTATCTTCAAAGTCATAGAACATTTTCTACGTCAAGATATCACACAATAAATAACCTTAAGTCACAAGTGACAATATTTGACGTACTTGGATTAGTGAAATGTAATTAAATTTGTCAGTGTTATGAAAACAGATGGACTGTCAGTATAAGTCTGTGTAGCATTCACTATCATCAATGAGCAATTTGTTTGCATCTAAAACCTTTTGACATAGTCTAAAGCTGTCTGTCAGAATTGACAATTCAAGCTACATTAACTTGGGTACTTCCAAGCTGCCTTAACATATTTGCAAAGCGTCTATCAGTTGCGACCATTTAGGTATTCAAAAACTTCATCTGATGAAAGTTGAGCTTTTCCGTAGTAAAGTCTCCGGAATTCTCGAAGTACAGGGCACATTCCGTAAAGTACTACGAACTATTCGAAGTGGAACAATGGTTAAGAGCTCGGCTCTTGTTTTAAAAATCCCTCGATGTAGTTCTTTTCCTTTAAATTGTGATTCCTTTTCAAATACAGCTGTCTATGAATTGACAATTTCGCTTCATCGATAAAAGACTTGTATCTTTCATTCAAGCTTCTAAATATGGTGTAGAATTTTTCCTTTAAACTTTGAAGCTTTTCAAAGTTTAGTATTTGGCTACTCTTCACCCTTACCACTGTCAAGTCTTTCACGAGAGGAATCGAAGACCTAAATCTTAAATACATGATCCCCGGCTGGTACTCGAACTGACAGCATTCCTATCGACAGGAAAACACACTAGTATTTGCACTTCCATCACCCGCAATCACAATACCTATCTACGACGAATAACCTCCAATTATCATAGATTAGCAGTCCTTCCTATCTAAGAAGTTTGTTTTTAAGTTGACGACAGTCGGGATACAATTGACACTGCAAACAATTGTTGATACAAGTCTAAAAGAAAAGTGCAATGTTCGCAGATGCACAGGGTGTTCTACAAAAAGGTATACTACTTTGACAGGTCGCCATTTTGGTATAGGTTAGCTTTGACAGATTTTATTTCGTAATGAGTCACCTTTATATCCTGAAAAATTGACAGTCTGGTGCGCTATTTGGTGTGGAAGAGTCATTGGACGACCGTACTTTTTCTGTTAAATTTGTTAACACCTGAATTGGATGCCTTGGGCTTGATCAACATGTGGTTTCAACAGGACGGTGCCATATCGCACACAGCAAACGCAAAAATACTCTATTAAATGTTTTCAGGCCGAATTATCTCCAGAAATGGTTATGTCGATGGCTCCCACGGTCGCCAAATTTCACAGCACCAACACTAGATCCAGCCTTAAGCCAATTATGTAATTTTAGCGATGAGCACGCCACGTCATGATACCACTGTCTTACGAGAAAAAGTTTTAATGGGGCGCAAAAGTCTGAGTGTAATATTGCTTAAATGAGGGATTGTCCGTGTGAAAGTTTGCCCAACCCAGCAAAAGGAACTACCGTCTCATCCGGACAAACCTTGTAGAACTTGCTTTATCCCCGGTCGTTCCTTTATATATTGTTGATCGAGTCTAAAATATCAGATCAAGGTCGCCTATGGCATCGTTAATCGACCGTGTCGGATTTCTTTACATCTAACTCCACGAGTCTTCTCAGTCAGAGATACTCTCGGAATTTCTCCAGGATTTCTCCCTGATCTTGATTCCTCGTGTCACTGCCAACTAACCAATGATCAGGCTGATCTTTTGAGCTTTAAAAAAGTGGTAGCCAGTGATATCTCATCATTGTTCGCAGATATGAGCTGCCAGAAGGCTAATCTTTTCTAGATAATACATAAAGTTGAAATGCCCTGTGGATATCGATACTTTCCATTTGAGTGTTTATCGATCCGTTCCAAAGAACATTTTAAATTGTCTACGCTTCTCCACTTCGACTGGTGAAGGTTCTCATGTTTATTAGTAGCCCATTTCTCGATCACATCTTTTACAATTCCTATGCTTAGAACAGAATCGCCAATAAATGTCAAGGCTTTGGTCATTTGGGTATTAGAATACTATTTTCCATCACTTCACCTTTAAGTCCTTCGAAAAAAATACCTGCACCTGCACCTGCTCTGCCATCGTCTATCATAAGTTCATCCCATCCGTAAAGATAGTCCTTTCTTTAGTCTTTTTAACCGGAAGAGATCCATCCTTAATGAAAGTTTAGTGATACACGAACTCTTTCGTCCCATCCATAGGCATGGTAGGTAGGTAGGTAGACGTGGCTGTAATAGCATCATATGCTGAAACCTAATTAGCGCTTTAGCGCCGTTTTAATGTCACAAGTAACGTGACATATCGGGTGTTGTTCGAATGATAAACTACAGAGATGAGGGGGTTACCGTTAACCTTCTTTAAATCCACCCTGTGGCATTAAGAAAGCTGATAACTTTCCCAATGCGTTTCTCCGCAATCTCGTTTAGGTTTGCCTAGTGTGCGCGGTTTGGCCCTACCTAGAGCTGGACATTTGTAGAGGAAATGGTAGATAGTTTCTACTTCGCTTACAGTACTACAGCTGCGACAATGTGCATTGGCTGTAATGCCTAGTCTGACCGCGTGAACCCCAATGGACCAGGGGCATGTACTAATCGCCAAAAATTCTAGCAGTATCTGCCCGTTTTCTGTTTTCTAGATCTTATGTTCTCCGCTAGTTGTAGTTGGGCCACATGTACTTAGATATGACGCAATTCCGGAACCCATGCCATCGATTATTGGCCTTTAAAAGGAAATGCGCAAGGATACTGCCTTTGAGAGCCCCCAGCTGTACGTGAACCGTTTCCGCAAGGGATCTGTCTAGAGCTGATCCCCACCTCTTTAGCTCATCAACTCGCTCGTTCCCCTCAATGTTGTTGTGTCATAGCAGTCAGAGGATACTGATCCTGAGCCGATGACCCAGCGAGGCTGGCATTATTCTACCAGCTTCCTCCAAGCTAGACGTAGCGGATACAATTGGCTGGTTATCAATGAGGATAGCGATGGTTCTGAAGGGTGTACTGATGTTTTTCAGTAGATGGCAAGTTTCAAGTACAGCAAGAACTTCCGCATGGAAGACGCTGTATGAATCCGGTATCCGATATGATTTTGATTGAGGGTGTCGGAGAAAATCTCCATACCCACCCTGCAGTCCATTTTCGAACCATATCGGTGAAGATTTTAATTTCGTGCTTTACAATTTTCCCAGTCAAGTTTGGATGGGAAACTGATCATGACGACGTTAATAAAGTTTTGGGTGTTGTGTAGTCGGTTAGAGTTGCTGACAGATCCCTTGGTAGTATATTCAGAATGTTGCTGTGACCATACGGTTTGGTACACCAGTACTACATGCTGAAATGTATATGAAGGTCAAGTGGTAAAAAGTGCGGTATTACATTCAGGGCTTCGGTAGGGAATGTTCTCATGGCCCCCATTGTGCCTATAGCCGCCGTTCTCTGTACTTTTTACTAGGTACCTAGCGCTGAAGGATAAAGAGCTTAATTGGTATTTCATCCGTAGGCATATTCAGATCTCTTATTTCATTTTGTATGGGTTCCAGGATCTTCCTACATACGAGTATGTCCATAAAGATGGAACCGCTTAAGTTCATTACTGGGTGATGGACAAATATGAAATCCAGAGGATCCTACGAGTACTATGCCTGTTAATATGTACTAACCTTTCAAATCTTGACCCAATATTCAACCTTTGCTCATCTTTATAATGGAATTTCTTTTTACCACTTTGATTACAATATCGCTACTGAAAGTCTATTACCCCCGGTATCATATACAGCTGCAACATTTCAGACCGTTCACAGACTCTGTCTTAGCCACAACGAATGTTGTCATCATCTATAGATATTTATACTGCCATGCGACGACGACGACGACGACGACGGCGACAATGACGATGTGTCCATCGTTCTCGATATATTGTCAGGCATCTCTAACTAATTGTAGTATAGAGTTGGTATCGAATTAATAACCGCATCATCTGCTGCCGCAGTTTTATGTCCCCGGTGGTGGTTAGCACTACCACTATCGTCGTCGTGGGCAGTTCATCGCTCATGTTGTGATTTCCCCGGCTTCACGTTTCCGTCTTCTTGGCATCGATTTTATTAATAAATATCAATTTATGAATTTCTATTACTCGCCTATTGATCCCTGGGTGTGGTGGTCTCACTGGCAGCGCAGTGATGCTGGAAATCCTAGAATGTAACGTAAACGGTGTGCGAACTTTGTATGAAATAAAATGCGGTCGTTAGCATGAACTGCTAATAATACCGCGTTTATGGTTAAGCGTTTACAGAGAGTAAGAGAGAGCGAGCCCCTAATACGAATACCAACCACGCTGGAGAGCTGTTGGGCCGCCCGCCCGCCGAACTCTAAAAGAGTGGAACAAAAAATCGAATCGAGACGCTAAACCGCTACCGCGTTCATTCGCCATCTAGCCATCTAGCCAATGGATATGCCATACCATTGACTGTTATGTGGATTCAATAAGATTGGTTTCACGCTGTTGTATCTCACCGGACTCACGATATTTCTTCGTCCAACTTTTGCTGATCGTCTTCACGCCTGTAGCAGCGCTGTGGTGGTGCTATTGCTGAGTTGCCGATGGTAGTGGTGGTGGTCTTGGTGGTGGTGCATTGTGCAATCTAAAGCAATTCTCACCTTTAATCGCGGGCGAATGGGAGAAAGATACCTGGAAACCAAACTCATTGTGGTGGAGCAATTGTCCATAAATTCTTAAAATGTCTCATTATTCATGGAACACACAATAGGTTTCATTTCTTTATGTATAGTTATTTCTTTGCCATTTCTCATTCCATATTTCGGGCCGTGAGAGGTGGTGCCACTTCTTCAAAAGTGAATCAACACTGTCTCCCGGAGTTCATCGATGGGATGGAGACGGGGCCGTCGCGTCGCGTCGCTGCTAGTAAGCCGCTAATATGTTTTGGAGACATTTTGCCGGCAAAGTGAAATTAGTGGGAGTTAAGCTGACGGAAACCGTGAGAACCATGGGTGGATATAATGTAACATGAAACTTAAGTGAAGAGTTTCCGGTTGGAACTACATAGTTCGATAATGGACAGAGAGGATAAGTCCAACTTTCTTAAAAGAAAACAAAAGGCATGTGAATATATACAATTGATTATGTTTAGATACTCGTACTTAGTTGTTAGTTTGTCTGCCAGGAAGCTGAATGAAATTCAATTTTGAATATTGAGTGAGACGGACGCGGGCAGAGCTTAGACAATGTACAAATTAATAGGGCGGTTAAAATTACTCAAGAACGACTACGATTACAATTAGTCGTAATCGACGATTATTATTGCGATTATTTAACGATTATTATTTAAATTTCGAAGTTAGTCACCCTTAAGCATGCTATATTCGAATTGAAATTTTATTATTTCAACTGCTATTGACAGTTTGTCATTATGAATTCGTTTCTATGCAAATATTAACTCAATTGCGCCAAAGAAGATTTTACGCAAAAAAAAAAACAGTATTTGTAGAAGTTTTACGCGTAAGCAGTTGTCTTAGCATAGACTTTCTGAATAATCGTAATCACAATCACAATCACAATCTTATTAGTAATCGCTAAGGAGTAATCGTTTTATCAGTAGTTGAAGTAGTTTTCGGCTTTTCTTTTGTATATTTAGCTCATCACTAGCCGCCACATACATTGTTATCAGTTCGACATCTTTATAAACCTCCTGTTTAGGAGTTTTTCTTTCTTAAAAATGTACCTTTCCACTTGAGATTATAATTTAATGTTTATAAAACCCAATCCAGAGAAAAAAAGGGCATCGAAATGGATAAAAAAGAAGAGTAAGACATAGAAGGGAAGTCTTTCTGGACATTAAAGTGTATCTCAATTCGCACTTTCAAGCGTAGCAAGTTTTTATTTGACGTCAGTCAACAGGCACAATTTTGCAAATCTTTTTCGAAAATTCCCGCTCTGTTTTAAAAACAATTTTGCAAATCTAGGTTTGGTCGTAACCATTGTTGTTGGGCACCTTCGAATGAATTGCACTATCGATACTTTGATACTTTGGTATCAAATGTTGACCATCATAATTTGTCTCGTATGGTGCACTGGTTTTTAGATATTCGTAATGAAAACGATTTTCACTATTAACTTCGGGGAAAAGTCGATTTTTTTCTACAGTTTTCGAAAATTTTTTTTAAAAAATCTTGCATTCTTGTAAAGAGTTTCAAAGCCTTAAAATGTCGGTCATATAAATGTTGTTCATACAAAATCTTCGCTCTCATGGACTAACTCTTTCATCCCATCCATTGGCATGCTAGGTAGGTAGGTGGGAGTATCCCCATGCTGGATCCTAATTAGCGCTTTAACGCCGTTTTAATGTCACAACTAATGTGACCTATCAGGTGTTGCTTGGATGATAACCTATAGAGATGAGGGGGTTAGCGTAAACCTTCTTTAAATCCACCCTGTGGCAATAAGAAAGCTTATAACTTCCCCAATACTCCGCAATTTCATTTAGGTTGTCGAAGAAAGGATTCCCTAGTGTGGGCTGTCTGGCCTTACCTAGAGCCGGTCACTTGCAGAGGAAGTGGTACATAGTTTTTGCCTCACGTACAGCATTGCAGCTGCGGTAATGTGCATTGGATGTAATGCCTAGTCTGACCGTGTGAACCCTAATGGGCCAGTGGCATGTACTAATTGCCACAATCTTTATCTACCCCTTTTCTGTTCTCCACCAGTTGTAGTTGGTCCACCTAGATATGACGCAATTCTGCAACCCATGCCATCGATCAGTGACATTTGAAAGGAAATACGCAAGGATACTGCCTTTGAGAGCCCCCAGATGTTCACGTACCTTTAGTACGACATTCCGTTTTGGAAATATTTACACTCAAAAACGATTTTAACCAGATTTCGGCATCCATCTTGTATCTAAAGAATTTCAAAGCCTTAAATTTTGTTCGCAAAAATGTTTTTCGTACGACGCACAGTTTTCGAGATATACACTCTTAAAAACGGTTGTCAATAATTTACTGAGCTCATTCAGCGAACTGTCGAATGACATGGAACTGTATCAGTATTCTCAGAGGTCAACAAAACGTATGAGGTCTTTTTTAGTCGACATAGAATCCTGAAAATTAGAACTTGGAACAGTGCCCGAAAATTTCAGTTTTCCTGAAAATGGGTGGGGAGCGTGCCATTGGTTAATCATTGCAGCATTTCATTATACGGTGTATAATTTTTATTGCGTTGATAAGATTCCAGAATCGTTCATATTATTCCAATTAGACACATAGTTCAATAATTATTATTTAAAAAAAGCCTTCTTGTAATGCATCGAAGTTTTACCTGACGATTCCTTATCGATGGTTTGTTTTTGTCACTAAATATTTACATTACATTGTTATGTACGAAAAAACTGCTCTTGGAACGATTAGTACCGTTATTAGAAGGAAGAAACCTTATACCATCTCACTAATTTGGCTTTGGGAAAAAAACCTTCAACGGTGGAACAGGTACACCGAATAACAAAGTGTATTGGAAAAGCGATACTTCGATGTAGCGCAAGCATTTGATAAAGTTTGGCAAGGAGGCCTTACCTAAAAATTACAACAGCAATTACCGGTGCAATTCATCGGAATCTTGGGATGTAACATCTCTGAAAGACACTTCTATGTCAAATATGACGGAGAGTGCACGACTCTAATAAATGCTGGAGTACCCCAAGGCAGTGTACTGGGACCCATTTTCTATCATCTATATAAATACTAGCGACTTATCGCCGTCAAAAGTTAAAATTGTTACATTTGTTGATGACACCGCACTACTAACGATAGGAAATGCCATAGAAGAAGCAACTGTTAAACTGCAGAGGACCACTATCCTTATAATAGAGTGGACAAATAAGTGGAAAATCAAGCTAAATCAGGACAAACTACACGTATTTGAAAGTAAATTCAATACCTCTCACAATCAAATATAATGCTAATACAGAAAAGTATCTTGGCATGACACTCTACGCCAAATTTAGATCGAAGGGACAAATAGAGAAAAGAGTTATGGAGCTTAACATTAAGTATCGAAAGCTAGAGTTTTTTTTTTCCCGAGGGTTGGTGAAAAATCTTCCATAGACACTACGAGGATAGCAAGCGCGTGCTCATAGTAGTGTCAGATTCTTACTCACTAAAAAAACACCACCCTGCGATTTAATTTGTTATATATTGCAACTAAGAAGGACCTTATCAAGCAATTTTTCTATCATGATCTTTCCCTGAAAGATCCTGCATGATCCGCAATCTAGGCGCGGTTGATTCCTATCTCGCCAAGTCGAAAGGTTTCGTCCTTTGTAGTCGGCGCAATAAATTGCTTTCATCCAGAATTTGTAGGATTGCATTGTTGACATGTCCGATTAGTCGGTTTCTATGCTTTCTCGCGAAGCTTCTAATTTCAGCTTCGATTGTCGGAATTCCGACATCCCTGTGGATATCATCGTTTCTAATATACCACGGTGCGTGGACAATTTCTCTTAGCACTTTATTTTGAAAAGTTTGTAAAATATTGGCGTTTGTTTTCTTGGTACAGCACCAAAGTTGTATACCGTAAGTCCACGCCGGCTTTAGCACTTGCTTGTATAAAAGCAGTTTGTTCTCAATACTGAGCTGCGAGTGTTTTCCGAGCAACCAGTTCATTTCTCTATATTTGATTTCGAGTTCTTTACGTTTCATTTTCATGTGCGAATTCAGTTTCGGTTTTGCATCGAGTGTCATTCCAAGGTATTTGGCCTCGTTTGCAAAAGGTATTCGGGTCAAGTTTAGGAAAATTGGCAAGACATTAGTTTTCTTATAAGTGAAATTCACGTGAACAGATTTAGATTCGTTGAGGGTGATCCGCCAGTCCCTCGTCCATTCATTTACTTTATTCAGTGCGTTTTGCAGTTTTGCAGTCGTTTCTTCGATTGTTTAACCTACGGCTAGGATAGCAGTGTCATCGGCAAACGTAGCCCGGATAGTGCTACTAGAGTAGCTAGTGAAAGCTAGAGTAACTACTAGAAAAGTCAGAACTACCAATAAAAAATAAATTGCTTTTGTATAACCAAGTCTTGGAACCAATATGGCTTCTGTGCAAAAATATCTAATAACAATGTTACACAAACCTTCCAAAATAAAAGTATTAAGGACCATAGTAACAGCGCTATGGTACATATAAAACGAGAATCTACATAGAGATCTACAAATTCCATTAGTATCTGAAGAAATTAAAATGATTGCGACTCATCATTTTTAGAGCCTGCTGATGCTAAACCTTGTAAACCAAAAAAGGCTGCAACGTTTAACACATCAGGATTTATTAAATCCATCATAAGGTCATTTTATTAACTTGACGTTTGCATCTATTCAATGTATCTATTGCACATAAGCATCTTAAAATATTGGCATCAACCAATTATGAGAAGCTTATTATGACAATTTTACTCTCGTTTGTCAGACAAACCCAGTGATAGCGCATTTAATCACTAAGCCACCTACAAATATAACTAATATACCTAAAAGACACTGTACAGCTTGCCATCCTTGCTTTTACACCTCTGAAGATATTGGCATTGAGGTCGACCTATCTTAGGTATCCTCATACTTTTTTGGGGACATTAGCCCACACACCGCAGATATGAAGTTTGAAGAAAATTCGTCCAGCAGAATTGCGAGACCCCCTTATTTCAGTTCATCTAGTGTACAAAGTCTCAAGATTGAATAGAAATACTGCAGCAACTAAGAATATTCAAAGATCGTGTCCCTTCAGACAGAAGGTGACGAAATATAGCTCTACCCCTTAACCCGACAGGCAATCAAATCATTGAAAAGGTATTATCCTAGTACTTCCTGTGTGCAATGACGGGTATTCGTTTTTTTATTTTTCCTCATTTCTGTAGTTTCTGGATGCATATCTTCTGACCATACATGCCTAAGATTCAGAAATGAAAGCCAGCCGAATTATGGGCTGTGGAAGGGGAAATGTGACACTTATACTCGTATTTGACAACCGCGTAAAATCAAAATTCTCCTACTGGTTATGAGCTGTGATTTTCTCTATATGTATGTGAATCCATTCTTAACCAATGGACAATTCATCTGTCACCGTCAGTCTCGTTTTTGTAGGCCGCGGCATTAGTCTATTGTTTTTCTAACTTGTCTATACAGCAGGCTATTCCACTTGCAGATCAAATTAGACATAAGCTTAACGTTTGTTACGGTCTCCCTTGCACTGAAAGGGCGCAATAAAAAATATATGAATAATATTGGCCTCAGCACACATCCTTGTGGTACTCCTACTGACAGTACAAATTTTACAAAATGTTGCTTGTTTTCAAGCCAAACACTTTCGATGATCTTTCGGATGTCAAAGGAAAATTAAAGAAAATCTTTGGTATAAAAGACATTCCAAAATTCGGATTCAATATTACTTCTTTGACCAAAGCCTTACCCATGGATACATACTATTGCCTTGTATAGCTGCTGATACGAGTGTAATTGTTAATTAATAGAATTTCAGATGAAGCAGCATTTTGTGTGGGTTAACAATATAAAGAGGTCCCTCTTTTACAACTCTTTTTTGGGTTACACCTATAGTCTTCCAGGTTTTCATGCCCAATTCGGTGTAATTACCATTATTACGAGTATACAAATTCCCGACAACTATAAAGTTGAATAAAAATTAACTTTAAAATACGAGTACCATAAACAAACACTCAAGTATGTTACATGCATATAGACTACAGAGTGTTGCTGGGTTATTGTTTGCCATATTTTGTATCTGGCATTGTCAAATGGCAAAGTAATAAATGCGACTTGGGGAAATTGACAATTTTGTATTATTTTTTTTTGTTTTTGTTTGCATTTTTGCAATGAAAGCTTGTCACCCCTAACGTCCATTGAAATGTACGCGAGAATGGCATTGTTTTGTTCCTCTGCGAATAGTTATCTCAACACGCGCGAAATAACAATAATTGGCTGACTAATATAAGTCTCCACTTTTTTTTCAGTTATTATTATTATTTTTTTTTTTTTTTGTTTTTTTGCAACCCCAAGGCAATGTGCTGACATCATTTCACGTATACATTGTGTCATTTACGATGTTTGTACAATATTTAAGCCAGGGTAGGACATTGGCAAGTATTTAAGTTTTATGAAAACGTTTAAGCAAATAGCTATTTTCATGTATGTTCTTCGGCAATTGTATCTATGAATATCTACCAATAAATTGGAAAATTTAGAATGAGTTAAATTATAAGATAAAATCCACTTAAGTTTCATCGTTGATAGTACAGGCTGTAGATTTAAATCTTCGTGTTCCAGGACCAGGAATTCAGGATCTAGTCATCTATTATATATATGAGTAGGTACTAAAATATTTAAACTATTCTGGTGACCTGATGGCTACTCATCTACTCTCACCGTCTCGGATTCTTCCTTGGCTGACTCTAAAATAATTGCCAACTTCTTCGACCAGTCGTTTGCTGAGCACGTCCTTGAACCTGACTTTGACTATTTCTACTATTTGAACAACTCTGCACAAACCTCCCTTTGTCTCCGTGGATATAACCCCGTCAGTGGTTATTAATAAGATCAATCAACTGAAGGATGACTACTCCCCTGGTCCTGTGAATCATCTAACACAGCCCCTCACTGCTCTTCTTCAACCTTCA
The DNA here is from genome assembly GCA_963082735.1 of Pocota personata. Lineage (NCBI taxonomy): Eukaryota > Metazoa > Arthropoda > Insecta > Diptera > Syrphidae > Pocota > Pocota personata. The sequence goes on from OY720430.1 coordinate 59,599,861, forward strand.
ATCTACAAAGGCGCTTTTACATTAACCCTATCCACAAGAAATGGCGAAGTTTCAAATTATCGACCAATTGCTAAGCTCTCGTGCATACTTAAACTTTTCGAGAGCTTACGATGTCTTTTCACTGCAAGCCAATCCTCTCCACAAAGCGACACCGATTCCTTAAAGGTACGAGTAGAGCAACAACCACAAACTTAACCGAATTCTTGTCTAGTACATTGAACGCTTTAGAAGATGGCCATGAAGTTTATGTCGTAGCCACAGATTTCAGTAAGGCTTTTAACAAAATTCCTTAAGTTATTTTTCTCAAGCTTAAAGCCCTTGGATTCCAATCCCGGTTCATCTCATGAATCAAATTATACCTATATCGGACCCTATCATAACAACTTCGGGGGTTCCTCAAGGCAGACATCTTGGACCATTGATCTTCACCCTTGCAACAAACGGTGCCTAACGTACCATCCAGAGCTCCGATATTCTGGTTTGCGCCGGTGATATGGATATCTTTAGACGCATATCAACTCCCGCTGATTCCCATCTGGTGTAATAAAAATTTCTTACAGCTTAATGTGAACAAATGTCATTCCACTACCTTCTCCGCAAAGGTCTCACACCACTTTCTAGGGCCTACTTCGTGACAAGCCTGTACCTTCAGTCACATCAGCATGCGATTTGGGTGTCATCTGCGATAGTGAACTTAACTTTCGAACACATCGAGAATGTCATAAGTAAAACCAACTCAGAACTTGGCTTTATGAAACGCTGGTCAAAAGAATTCATGGACCCTTACGCAACACAATCCATCTATCTCACCTTCGAGGATTCCAGCGAAATATGGTCACCCCATTTTGCTGCCCATACCATAAGAATCGAAGCTATGCAAGCTATGTACATTCACCTTGCCTTCGCGGTCTGTCTTTTGTTGATATGGATGATGTGGACCGCCTTAGACTGATTAGTCTTCAGTCATTGGAAAATCGACGTGAAGTTGCAGACATACTTATCTATGCTCAGCTATTATCTAGTAACATTGATTGTCCCGTCCTGCTTCAAACGATTTCTAATCTCTACAACCTTAGGTCTAGCTTATTTGACATATAAATTGTTGCTACACGTTTAAATAACCATTTTTTTCTTCTCTTTTCAGGTAAGCTTACAAATTGCAAGTCCACCTTAAATGGGGAATGGTAAGCCTAGAAATATGCAATTTTTTTTGTATAACAAAATAGAAATGACTTAGTTATGGATGATCGAACTGAACAAACTAGCTATAGAGGATCTGACGTATCGCAAGCATCATAACCAAGACCTTAACTGGCCTAGTTTGTAAGCTTCATAAGCCTTCTGCCATCAGTGTGGTCTTGAAAAAAGAACAATACTTTATGTTAAAAGCTAGGGTAAATGAATAATATGGATTAAGGATATTTGGCTTTTAAAACGTCAGCCTGTGTAGAAGGAATCGTAACTGCTTTGTCTGTCAACCTAGAGAGGAGCATCCTCAGTCTCATGTCTGTCATAATAACTGAACAGCGAACTCTGCCCGGAGCGCATAACATTTATTTTGACATTTACTTCAATTGTCCGGTACTCATAAGTTTGTTACCTTAGCAAAGCTTGTAGCATTTGAAGAAGCGTTGCCGCGACAGTCTCAAAAAATTGTAGAAAGTAGCCCAAGGAAGCATGAATTAAACTCACGGATCATACTGGCCGGCTGATACCACAAAAATACCCGATCTGATCGATTTCTTTATTGTAAAAGGAATGTCTAGCAATTTCGTAAAAGTTGAACAAAGCTTTGATTTTTCCTCTGACAATTCTCATTCTGACAATTAGCGAAACCCTAAGTAAAAAATAAGAACCAGCGAGACTAACTGACAGACTGATTAATTGGAAAAGCTCCAAGAAAGAAATTGAAGAGAATATTGAACTGATCGTACCACTTAAGATGCCCTTTGGACTTGAAGTCGAAGTTGATTGGCTCGTTAAAATCGTGCAGTGCGCCGCGTGGAATAATACTTCCTATCAAAGAAAAAAAGAAAGGAAAGCGCAACATTTTTGCCGCCCATCTATAAGAAATTGTTAAGCCGTTCGATGATCAAGCGTTTATTCATAACAATAATCCGTCGGAAATAGCACCTGACAATCGCACACTAACAAGTGCAACATCAACCTAATAAAGCACCTGGTTACGACTTGATAACCGGAGAAGTTTTAAAAATGTTGCCTAGAAAAGCATTAACTAAGCTTCTCTATATTATAAATGCTGCGCTTAGATTGAAATACGTCCCGAAACAAGGGAAAGTTGCGGAAGCCATAATGGTACGAAAACCAGGAAAACCACCGAGCGAAATCAAGTCATACGAGCATAGTCTATAGACCCTTCGCTTCTCTCAATCATAGGTATATCCAAAATTTTCGAGCGGATATTACTCAAGCGCTTACAGCCAGTTATTGAGCATCAACAAGTTTGGGTTCAGAAGCGAGCATTCAACCATTGACCAGGTACATAGAATCACTGACGTATTCGAGAAAGTTCTTGCAAGCCTTTGACAAGATGTGGGATGAAGGCTTAAAGTTTAAAATTCGACAGTTTCCGCCTGTATGCCTATATAACATTCTGACAACATATTTCCGGAATAGACACTTCTGTGTCAGACATGGAAACGAATTTCCGCAAATCAAAGAAGTTTTAGATGGAGTACTGCAAGGAAGTGTTCTTGGTCCGCTTCTGTATCGTCTATATACCCGCGATTTACCACAAGAGGAAATAACCGTCTTAGCTACATTTTTCAATAAAAATGATATAAGAAACAACGGTAAAACTGCAAAGCGCTCTGAATAATGTAAATGAATGGAAAAAGGCCTAACGGATCGCCCTCAATGAAACCAAATTTGTTCATTTAAATTTCACTTAAGAAAACGAACAGCTTGCCTATCATTGTAAACTCGGTCCATATTCCGTTCACAAATGAGGCTAAATACCTTAGAATGAGAACCGACGCAAAGATAAAATGGAAGCCCGAAGAACCCGTAATGAACTCGAACACAAATACAGAGAAATGTACTGGTTACCTTGAAAATATTCCAAGCATGACAATAAGCTGCTCTTATATAGGCAAGTGCTGAAGCCGGTATAGACCTATGGGGTATAACTCTGGGGTTGTACAATGAAAATAATGCCTCGATGAGATGAGATATCCGACTTAGAGTGCCTCCTTCAGTCCAATTTCCTTGATGAACCGGAGTATCTGAAGTGGATCCAATGATGATAGATCTTCTTCTGATAGTTGATAGGTGTCCATGTATATATTTGCTTCTTTTGTGGATTAGTGATCCACATTCCTCACGAAGGCGCCCTGGGATTTTGAGTCAGTCTTGAAAATTCGACTTCAATTCCCTCCTGGTTCACATTCCGGCCAAAGCCAGTCTTGAGAAGCGAGGAATATCGACTTTAAATTTACATTACGACGGCTTATTTTTAAGAAAGGAGTCAGAAGATAAATTCCACGCAAAGTCATCAAAACTTTAATACGGATTGTACCAAAGGCCACCTCATTTAAGACGGAAGGTTACTTATGTACATAGGGCTGCCCATGATAAATTTCAAGAGACAAACGGAAAAATGCAGTGACATATTTTCGCGAAGGCTCTTTGCACAAAACATCCAGCGGATTTGTTATGTTGTTGATTTCATATTTTTTTCAAATGTATTTAGGATTAGACTTAGGGCAACCCATTGACTCGCTCCAGACTCTTCGAAGACAGGGTCAAGGTAACAGAATCAAAAACATCGGATCTACTGCGTTTGAAAAGGTTTTATAGACAACTTACGAACTGGTCACAAAATACGCTTAGTTCGGACACCAACCATAAAGTAAACAAACCTAGATAACGTCCGAGTTTCAAACCATAATATCAACATTTCATCAAAATTTTCCTGGGGTAGTTAGAATCTAACAATAAATATACAATTAATGAAGTATACTACTCGTATACTGAAGAGGCATCATATTTCTTGGCTACAACTTTTCTGACTCAATTTAGGTCTTCAAATGTAAGCACTCGAGAAAAAAGTCTCCGACTTTAAAGGTTAAAAATCCTAGAAGCTGCAGTCTATACGAGTAATGATAGAAATGTCCAGCTATGATCATCTATCCCCATAATCATTGCAGATACCGTTTAAAAGAAGTACCCATCAACAAAACAATGCAATCACTGCACAATACTTTTGCCATGTAATGAGAACTAAACGATGCGTTTTGTCCGATCCAACGACAGATCTATACTCCTACAAAGAATCGGACAAGTTAAACTCTTTCTCTCTTCACCTGAACAAGTGAATTTACATCCAGCCAACTCTAGATTTGTGGACAAACTTGTCTCCATTTCCTAACGATTGATAGTGGACGCTCGCAGAACACACATACGAGTATGATGCCGAAATGGCAATTGTAATATACTTCCCATTAGTTCTGGGCTAGGATTCTTAATCGTAGGAGACCCCGGTCTCTAGCCCCTGCGAATCGATCGTAATCTCTCAATTACACCAATAATAACACAAAAAAAAAAAGAAGAAGCAAACGCAAAAAAACAAAGGGACAGACATTGAGTGGAGATCGGTATCTGCTTTGTTATGTTGCGAATGTAAAGCGGAATGTTTAGTTTTGTGAGTTGGAATGGATTCCCCCCGCAAGATCCCCCTATGGTAACTGGTGCGGCGGCGCGGCGCGATCTAGTAGGCTCCTTGCAAGCACGGCAGCAGCACCGTCGCAATTACAATCGTCGCGCACACAAAACGAGAGCGTATACACCGCACCGTGTTTGTCTACACCAATTATAAGCATGAATGATCCCACTACTGTGGACGCATTTTTACGTGCATGTACGTCAACCGGTAGACAACAATTTAATCGATTCGATCGACAATCGCAAAAATTATAATATCGTCGGACAGTTGACCAAAGCCGCCGACCAAATGGGACACAATTCGTTGTCTGTGGCATGTTTGTTCGGCGGCTTTTACCTGGCCCACAGTGTGTCCTGTGTTTGTTCTGTGAATGTCGTTGTTACCGCCACAGATCGGGGCCAGGATTTCCACGGGGCAATAACTTAATTTGATTCCGGCCACAGAACAATGCTCTATGGCTGTTAGACTTGGCTATCTGTTGTGCCTAAACGATTGTAATGACCAACAATGAATAGTGGCGGTGGCGGTAAGGCTTACACGACACATAGAACATGAATTACCGAGTAGAGGTGTGCAATTAGGTGACATAAATGGAAATGAGCATCCGATTTGTAAAAGTCCACATGTACGGGTCGGCGAAAGGAAAAGGAAAATTTGAATTTACATGTGAAATAGTTTGACCGTTTATACGCAAGGCTTCGAGACCTATTAAGGATCTATTTTCTTACAGTGAATACGAATATGAGGATGCTCTGGAACTTGAAAGTCTCTATTAGTTTTGTGAAGATTACAGATCTCGGGATTTGAATTAATCTCAATACAGACAAATGAGACCATCGCAATGGAATTGATACTACAAACGTTTTCAGTTGTCAATCTAGCTAGTTCCAAGGTTAACAAGTTCTCTTATCTTAAGTTATAGATCTTTGCTTTGTTGCTAGTGAATGTCTATTTCGAGTCCTTTTAAGTCCGGCGATTAGGACTTGCAATTGACGTTTGGAGCCTCTGTTGGAAACGGTTTCTTGAAAGACTATCTTCGAATCCGTGAGCATGTTCCCAGCACTGTCTTCAAGTGGTGTTAGGTGGTCTATACGATATCCTCGTGCACTCTGCCCTCTTTTCATCGAGCTTTCGAACAGAACTAGCATTCCTTGCCAACTAAGTCTTCTCTCATATCCCTTTTGTTCCCATTCCCTTTTTTGTATCTCTTTTGAGCAGCCCGAGTCCTCCTTTGCAACATCCTCTTGTATTATGTCTCGTGTGACTAACATTCCTGAAAAAAAAAAAATCCTTTTCTCTCAACAATTAAGCCATCCGACAGTCGTCCAACGTGCCACGAACGTACGAAGATAGAGTACCACCGTCTGTTAACTTTAAATCTGATGACGACTGCCTGCAAACTGACTTGAAATGACCGTTCATCCGATATAACCGCAGGAACTTCCTTACGAACGTCGAAGAGGTTGAGGGCGATCGCAACACAAGACGACTTATGCGGGGAATATGTTACGTGGACCCCATCAATAAAATGAGTTGACACTCAGACTCTTCATAACAGAAGGAGACGGAAACACTTCCTTCGTTCTAGCGTTTAGCTGTATTTGTAGTTTTGTCCTGGATGTTGACGCATTATCAGGTACTGTAGAAGGAAAACCAACTTAGACCCGATATAAGCCCAAAATCCCCAGCTAAGATTTAGTGAGTAGTAGCGGAGAATAGTCGACAACCAACTCTTGGTTGATGTCACTACTGAGCTCACCTCACCCACTTCGGTTGCCTTACCAAATAACTATAAAGGGATCAGGGACATCACACTGTTTTAAGGTTAAAGTTGAGAAGGTTTTTTTTTATATTCTTCCCTCAGGAAAGGTGAACTTATAATGCGGTGACAGAGCCCAGCATGACTGTACCGGCCCATCTGGCAAGCTTCGAAACATAATCTCGACTAGTTCACGGAACCTAGAGCAAGATGTGGTATCTCAGCGGGCGACATGATGGGCGACACGCCTTTCTTAATGAAGGGACAAAATCAGGGGGTCTCCCAAGCAACGATTGGTCATCATCGATGATGGATAAAACAACTATAAACCGCGAGGAGATTGCCGTATAGGCTGAAGGTGGGGATAGGCCTTCTCAATGTGAGAGACTGATAGACCACAAAAACGGAAAGTTCTGATGGCTGTATAGTTGAGATTAAGTTCGTCAATAGTTCTTGGAAAAGGTTGAAAGCGAAGTTGAAATAGACAATTGTTTTCTGTTTGCGGCCAGTTGATGTAAACCTTTGCGAATCCCTCGACATAGAATTTGTGTGCTACTCAGAGATATTTTTCGTGAAACGTGACGTGAAAGTGTTGTTATCTTCAAAGCCAATAACAGTGTTGGTACCCTTGCAACCGACAACCAACCTGTACCCGCATTTATGCTTCTATTTTTGACATCATATGCTGGTTTTTTTCTTTATAATAAGTTTCGAAGACGGGAGAGAGCTCTTACATTCAAAGCACAGATAATAGTCATCTTAGAGTCCTTCTGTGATGTGATATCCTACCACATAGACCAATCGGTCCATTATACTTCGGTTGTGAACCATCCTATTCGCTGGAGCTTAGCGATCTACGAGAAGAACTGCCCTATTCATGACTTTTTCAAAGCGTAAGCTATCAGCAAGGTTCAGCTTCATCACTTTCTCATTCTGAAGAATGAAATTGCCTAAAGTTACTTTCTTGATTTGGGTGAAGGTTTTACCTAAAAAGTTCTCAGGTGTTTCATTCTTCTCAAAGTACATCCAACAAATGTCCCATGCTTCTGAGTCCAATGGTCTTTAGATGCTCGTTTAAAAAAGTTAACACCGTGACGAGTCCCAAAATGAGCCCGTAGTTAACTTCTTCTTTTAAGCCCAAGTGTTTCGACAGTAGTTCAAGTGTTTGTGGTTACCTTCGTGACAATGGACTTTGGCCAATTCCACAAAGTTACATCGCCCAAGTCTGTTAAGTTTTTCGACAATATCGATTGAACAGGCTTTGATGGCCGCCTGGCAGTCAGAACAGATATACGTAAATGGATTTTTCTTTTCTTCAATAGAATGTTGAATTTTTTAGGAGATCCTCTGAGGGCATCTCCTTATCTCTTTTCCAAAATAATGTTGAAGTTGGACGGCTGGGGTGCACCTAAGTGCATATCAAGGGGGCCATACGGTCCATTGTGTTTCCCTTTTGTTATGCGGAACCTATATTTAAAACCTTTGTCTTGCGGTCGGTTCTGTTGCAAACCAGCCTGCGCTCTTTATGAAGCCTATCATGATCCTAAGTGGAACTTGTACGAAATCGCCTAGTTCGTCAAAAAGCCTGTTTCCCATATGAAGGAGGCGGTGGTTTTGAAATTTTGAGCAATCACATAACAAGTGTTTGATGGTTTCTGTCTCCTCTATATCTTGACAGCTCCTGCAGTGGTCTACCTATGAACTTCAATGAATCGACCATGCAAGTGAGGCACTTGGATCTCCGTGGATCCATTGTATCCTGAACAAAAAATTAAGATAAAGTGTGGGAGGGTATTAGCTCTACTTATTCTCCTTGAACCATTCCAAGCTAAGAATGAATTTCTGAATAATTTTTGGTGGCTTTGTTGACAGTTCACCCAGGTGGTTAGAGAAATATTCTCTAGTTCTGCTCAAGCTTGGACATTCGCAGAGGAAGTGTTTTGTACCCTCATTCGTATATAATACACTCCAGTACAGCCTCTGTATAAACGCTTTTCATTTTAGGTGGGCCGCTAGCAGTTTGTGGAATATTGCTATGCCTGTTAGAAGTGTTAAGTGTGATCTGCTAAGCGCGAGGAGGAGGTCTTTTTCCTCCCTCTTATTCAATTCAATTCAATTTAATTTTAAACAATCATACAATTAGATACAAAATCCATTATTGTGCAGAGTTAAACAGTGGAAGTGAAGAAAGTTGAAAACAAATCTAAAAACTAAATTAATGTAGACAAAAAAATCCGTAGTAACCTAGCCTTAATGTTAGCTTACTCCCTTACAAAAACGACAACGTAAACCATTGATTTCCATGTACTCAGATGCTGCTTGAGCCCTCTCCTGAAGTCACCGATTCCCTGGTATCTCCATAAATCGGCTGGAAGTGAGTTCCATAGTCGCACAGCATATACAAAAAATTGTTTTTCGGTAGTGTTATACCTGAAGGTTGGCAAAATAAAGACCCGACTTCTTTCGGAAGATGCATATTGAATTCTATGGTAAAGGTACTCCGGAATTTTATTTTGTTTAAGTTTGCAAAGAAAGACTAAAACGTTGAAATCCAAATATTCTTGGAATCCCATGCCAAGAAAATCTTTAACATATCCAGAAATCTGATCATGACGGCGAACATTGTACACAAATCTCACAGCGCTGTTGAATGCAACCCTTAATTTTCGTGAACTAAGGCTGCTCAAATCACAAAACACTGGGTGTGCATATAGCAACATTGGCAAAAGAAAGTGTCACCTTCACCCTAGTTGGAAGACAGTAGCCAGATTGGTACAATGTGCGTAGACCACCGTATACCTTGCCCACAGAGTAGTAGCCACGTGATCGTCCCAGGTTAGATTTCGATTAAAGTTTAGCCCTAAGTTTTTTACCCGCTCAGCATATACAAGGTGGACACTATCTACTTCTATAAGGGGAAAACAGGATACATCTAAGCTGGTACGGCTTATAATGATAGCTTGGCTTTCGTCACAATTGTGTTTAAGCCTGTTTGTTTGGGCCCAACGAACCACTAATCTTAAATCTTCATTTATACGTAAAGTCGCATCTTCTATCAGTCCGTGTGGGTAGCTGAGGTGCAATTGAACGTCATCGGCGTATATCTGTACTTTACAGCTATGTATGATTGAGGGTAGGTCGTTATTAAACATAGAAAAAAGTAACGGTCCTACAATAGATCCCTGTGGTACCCCAGCCTTCGATTCGAGAAAGTCCGACATCTTACCATTGGGTGAAACAGCATGAGTGCGATTTGCTAAATAACTTCTTATCGGTTTTAACGCAGTTTCATCAAAGTTGAAGTAATGTTTAAGTTTAAGTAAGAGAATCTCATGCGGAACTATATCGAATGCTTTCGAGAAGTCGAGCAGAACTAGTGAGGTAATATGATCCCTATCCATCGCTGAGCGAAAATCGTCAATCAGATTCAGCAGGGCGGTGGTGCAGCTATGTTGTTGTCTAAAGCCTGATTGGAACGGTGAAAGGAGATCGAATTGGTTCAGGTATGTATATATTTGTATGCTCATCAGATTCTCGAACACCTTGAAAATAAAGGGTAGTATTCTTTTTCTTCGGCGACCGTGCTTTTTAAAACCGGGATTATTTTTGAAACCTTCCAGGATTTCGGCTAAGCTGAGTAGGACAACTCGTTGTTGAAAATGTACGTCAGGGGAGACAGTACTTCGAAGATAATGGTCTTAAGAACACGCAATCCAAACCAATTGCATCCGATTTAACGGCAAAAACCGCATTAAGGACATCCGGTAGGCAGACTCTACTAAATCCAAAATTTGTGGGTGTTTCGCGGGTTAGCAATGGGTTTATGGCTGAGTCTTCATCTATAATATCTTGAAAGCTACATGAGGTTGAAGCAGCAGAAAATTTTACATTAAGGTCTCTGACGTCAATTTCATTATCATTCGCAGCCAGATTTTTTCCTATACCCAACTCTTTGACATTTTCCCAGGCTTTGTTTGTGCTTAATCCTGGACTTGAATTTAGAGGCAAAGAACTTCGATTTAGATGTCCGGTTTTCATGCTTCACAGAATTTCTGATCTGTCTTAGTTCGGGAATTCTAAATCTTTTCCACCTTTTAAAAGCCTTGTCTCTCTTTTCAATGAGTGATTCAATTTTAGGAGTGAACCACGCACAGCTTCTATTACGAGGAACAAAGGTTTTTATCGGAACATGAGACTCAAATAGACTATTGACTGTGGATGTAAAGTAATCAACCTGATTATCGATAGAGCGCATGCAGTAGAGACTACTCCAATCCAAAGACATTGCATCGTTTTTTAGGGAAATCAGATCGACCGACTTAAAGTCCCTAAAGCTTATCGTTTTCGTTTCAGTAGACCGTTCCAGAGAGATGTCGTAAAAGAGAGTAATAAGGTCATGATGTGAGAATCCAGGGATGTCGAGCTGTCCGTAGAAGTTTATTCGGTCTGATCTACAATATTTACCAGAAAGACATCTAGGAGGGTTGTGTTAGTGGCGCTGAAATTTTTGGGGCTCAGGGAATTCACCGGAAAGAGTTTAAGTTATCTTTAAATTGGAAGTTGTCACTAGCAAGGAGATTTATATTAAAATCTTCACAGACTATTAAATGGTTATAATTCAACCCAATGTTTTCGAAGAGATTTGTGATGACAGCGGTATCTGTAACCTTTGGAGGCTTGTAAATAACGCCAAGTAGGCATTTATCAAGACCACACAGAATTTCAATGAAAAGATATGTCATCAGCAAACTCTTAGAAATCGAAAGCTGATTGTGTATTCCATTCCCGAACCTCTTCTAGCTAATTCATCGGCTTTTTCGTTTCCAAAGACACACCTGTGCCTAGGGACCCAACAGAGTGTGACGTTGTAATTTGATACTTTGTTGTGACAACGTTGGACTAGTTTTGATTTAATTGCAGAAGTCGATATCCCGCAGCCTTGGAGATACGAGTAGTTTAACTTCCATCCGTAACACACTGTTTGGAAACTTTATTGACGACTTTCCAAATAATTTCAAGAGCAGACCAACTTTCTCTATAGATTAACCGGTGTTAGCGCGATTCTAATGGCACTCGTTGTGCTGATGCATGCTAATTGCTGGAACTTCGTCAGTGCTTTTAGGTTCGTGGCTTTTTTGTCCGCCAAAAAGCACTGTTGCAATCGGATCGGATATATCTTTCAATTTAGCAGACTATTTTTATTGAAACTTACTTTACTTCCAAATACAAGAGAACTAAAAAGTTGAAACCTTGAAGGCAGGTAGCCCCTAACCAAAATTCAGCGAATTCCGCTGAACATATTATAATATTTCGAATTTTTAATTCCGATTTATCCGAAAATGTATCTGTCTACCTACCTCGCTGACACTGAAGTCGTCTCTTCACTTGAATTTCATTTTTAATTGGTTACCATCCTTTAATCTTGTGCGCGCTGCTCATGCTGTACTTGCCAAACAAATGTCAACTTACCGCTGTAGAACATCTTCTTTTGAAAGCTTTCATCTGAGAGATGCTCATGATGCGCAATCCCAACGCACAACACAAAGGCGAGCGCTCCTATATCTTCTGCCACAACAGATGAGTTGTGTGTGTGTGCGCAAGCGCGCGCGTCCAATGACAACAAATCAATTAGCTAAACGTAATGATATGATTGCAGAACAAGTATTTTGTGTATCTTTATATCTGACGAGGAAACCCACGTTCGCAGTTCAAAAAAAAAAAAACAAAAAAAATCTTTGCTGACATCACATGCGGTACTCAGGAGAGCCAAAAAATTGATACCCATGGACAGCAGAGAGACTCCTCTTGGATGGTTGTGGAATCGTTTGTGCACTTACCTGACTCCCTGTCCAATTGATATACATTTGCGAGTCGTCGTCGTCGTCGTCGTCGACATTGCCATCTCTTAGTATTCGATAATTTGTTTACTTTACGAGTACATGAGCATCAGCAGCAGCAGAGCGGACCATTGCACTCAATAGCAAGCAAGTTGAAAGTTAACCACGACGAATGATGGTGCCAATAGCCTTGGACAGGAGGCTAGGGTCAGCTGTTCCCAAGATAGACCGCAAAAGGTGCCCCTTGTCAGTCATGGTCGTCGTAGTCATGTTTACACGTTTCATGTTTGCCACATATTTGATGCACACGTACAGTCTTTCATTATTTCGACGAATGAACTGATAATGGAATCTTTGTTCTAATAGATACGAGTACACAAAAACTATCTAACAGTAGGTGAGATGATGTGAAATGTGCCGTTTTAACCGTGTGTGGAACAAATATAATAATTATGCAGGCTTCCTCTTCCCCTAGAGTCGTGAGAATCGCCAGCTAATTAATTGTGTATGCCTGGAGGTCCGAGAGGACGGAGCTTTTGCCTTGCCTCTCCACTTGTCGTTTGTGCATATGGGACGACCACGAAGGTGGCAAACGTGAAAGCGCCGCACTCCACCTCACACGAATTTATGGGATTTTACGCGTTCGCTTTGTTTTTCTTCCGCGTGGTGCTGCTGCTGTTGCTGCTGTTGCCGTTGTAGGTGCTTCATTTGTTTTTCCGAGTGCATTTTCATAATTTTTCTGTGGCAACATTTGTCCATTGCAATGATATGAGGACATGAGCATTGCTAACTTCATCGCCGCCGTCATCCTCTTCTTCTGTGGTATTTTTTTTCTTCTACCAAACTTCGCGTGGTGGTTCATGTCGTGCACATTCGCTACATCGTGGCACCTTTGCGCTCTTTTCGCGAACCAAAAAGCCATTCTCCTCGTCGCCGTCGTCATCGTCGTCGCGTCCATTGTCGTGGGCTGCAGTTGCAGTAGCATCTTCTTTTGCATTTGTATAAGTGTTGTTGCCACAGTGGACAGTGCCGGGATTGGGGGTACAAAGAAATTGAATTTACACCGTAGTAGGTTGTGTGAGAATGTTCTCACTATTGTCTAAGTTCGCGGACCGTCTTCCAGCGTTCCTCTTCTCTCTCGTTTAGCTTCGAGATCCATGACACCGAATGTGAATCCATCTAGCTGTTGATCTAATTTAGTGCTAGGTGGTGTGAACTAAGGGCTTTCCTCTACTCCTCTAGTTTATACTTAAAATTAGGTAAAAAAAAAAGAGGCTAAAACCTCAGTATCGCGGGAGGGGATGCTTTTTTAATTGTCTTCAACATCACGAATATCTGCGCGACCGGGTAACATTTATTTTTTTTTTTTTTTATTTTTTGCTTCCTGCAACTGGATTTCGTGGAAACTTGTGTTTTTTTTTTCTGTTGCTTTGTCTTCTTCAAGTGCAGTTGGAAGTTCGATATTTTATGGGAAAGGGTTCAATGGTTTCCGAATGGAACAGTTATTTGGGATTTATTTGTTTTTTTTTTTATTTTTCTAGATCGGGAAGTGTCCGAAGGGGTATCTTAAAGGCGATAGATTTTTAGATTCACATTATCAGGATATTGGTCTGAGAGAAGTGGGTTGATGGACATTGGGTTTGAAAGGAATTTATCAGGCTGTAGGGTCTAATAACAGTCGGTAATCACAGGAGATGCTGTAGATTCGACCTTGGCATAGTTTTACAGTACCGACTATATCGTTAGCATAAGTTTCTATAGGCTTAGCATTCGTGTATCTACCCACGGATCAATCTACGAAAGAAACATTTTCTGTCTTTCATTCATAATTTGGAAAAAGAGATACAATTGGCTACATAGCCATGTCAACCAATCAAACTCAATAGACTTCGTTACTCCAAAGAGAATTGTAATAATTGACGTCCTGTTGACCTGACTATATCAAGTGCGGAAAGAAAAAGGAATGAATATCGAAGAAAACCCAATTTACCGCCTTTTTCCAGAAAGAACTCGTCTACAGCTTCATATGAACTACCATCCCAAAGAAACCATCCATCTTCTTGGTGTTATAGTCAACTCTGGGCTAACATGAGCACGACCACATGTTCAACACTGCAAAATCGGCATCAATGAAGTTGAGATACTTTACAGCGCAACGTACAAAGCACAAGTTAGACCAGGACTTGGGTTTTGCTCATCGTAGACTGGTAGCAGACCTGTACATATACTATAGATACTATCATGGTAGGTTTTCTGAAGACCTCTACTAGGCAAGCCACGAGAGCCCATCAGCTCTATGTTTACCTAAAACTCCTTCTGCTACAGTACAAGTAAACTTTGGAATTCACTTCCAGGAGACATACGAGTATTTTAACCTTTTAAGCAGGCATCTTGGGATGTTATCCCAGCATTATTGGTTGATCTTCTCTGAGCGGAGATTATAAAAAAAGGTCAATAGTGCCCCCTGCTGGTGTTTTCCGTGGCCATTTGTCAAACTAAATCACATAAACTAAGAACCCGGAGTAGATCTAGAGATGGGAAATCTCCCTCGCTTATCATCTGTATGGTCCTAAATAGATTACTATATATAGTCCTCTACTTCATCGCAGATTCTTTATAATCCGCCGGTTTCTAGGCTTAATTTCCTACTCGTAACATGTTTTCAGAACTTGTTTACAATGTCCCGTGAGCAAGCCCATACGAGTAAGTGTGCATAGTACTCCTTCTTAAGCCAGTGTAGGTTTTAGACATTTTCTGGTTAAAATTCCCCCGTTATCTAGACCACTTCTACGGGGCCTGTCATCCAGTAAAGGCTAATATTGTTGTTGATTTTAAGAGCAGCAATATATGGTAATTTTAGATTCCAAGCTAAAACAGAATGCCTGACTTTCAACGCTTCTAAAAGGATAATACCTGGGGATTCAACCCTACCATTTTACGTTGGTTGTACAAGTATATGTCGGCTGTAACGTTCATTTTAACGCGTGGCTCTAAGCTTTTTAGACAAAATATGACCTTTCATACCTGACCAAGATCTAGAAGACGATCTAAATATTTATATTAGGACACAAAATGTCCAAAGAGACACCGGAGAATCTGTGCGATAGCAAGGCAGTTAAAAACTCACTTAGGCTGAAATAAACACAACTGTGATCATCAGCACCCTGTGATCACGGCTTTATTCTCTCTTAGTAGCGATTACGGGCAATCCGTCTAAGATCATGGTACTAGTTACTAGAAGGGCATAATATATAATACAATTTCTGCTTGCACCTATAAGGCTAAGTATACTTTGGCAAAACTACAGGGTGGCTCGAAAATATTAAGTGGATTTAATTTTTCGATTTTGCTTCGAATTGTGACCCCACAAACCCCAGATATGAGGTTTCAAGAAAATCCGTTCAGCTGTTTAGGCTGCAGTCTTCCGTACATAAGGCAACCTTCAAGACGGACAGACAGAATTGAGAGATCCACTTTTATGTGTTTCTAATACCAACAATACTTGCTCTATAGGTGCGAGTAAAATGAAAAAAACATACAGGAAAGTTACAATCCGTCGAGAACGTATCGTATGATACCCTATCCCCCATCGTCTTAACTCATCTCTAATAAAGTGAGCGTGGCATTGCCAAATTTTGGAACAGATGCAATGATGTCGTTCTATACAGAGGATATCACAGAAATTGTATCACAAAACTGTTGTTACAACTTTTTTTTAGGATAAAGTGGGCGTGGCTATCAAAATTTATAACCGAAGTTCACGGATTCTGATGAGATTGTTCAAAATAAGACTAAACCACCATCGTAAATAGCTTTGAAAAGGCAATGAACACATGTTGTTTTTTAATAAACGCCCCTGAAAAGTGGGCGTGGCCATGTAGAATGTATGGGCAAAATGTGGGCATATATCTTTTCTAGACAACTTTTTTTTAGTTTCTGGCAAGAATATTGAGAAAAATTTGATTTTTTGAAAAGTGGGCGTGTATGTGGGCGGATTTTAAAAATGTTTATATTTTTCTAGAAAGCTTTTATACCAAACTTCATGTTCCTAGCTCAAAATTTAAGGCCCAGCAAGTGCTGACGGACAGACGGGCACACAGACCGACGGACATTGGGAGTCTATTGTTATTATTTATCTATGAATCAAACTTAATATACCCTGCACAGAGTATAATTAACATAGTACCCACATATATGAGCATGAGAAGAGGCAATACTTGCGTCCTGTCATGCCTTTCTTCTTCCCTTTTCTTGTTTTATACTAAAAACCCCCTTTCGGCAATACGTTGTAAAGGTCCTGTGTATCGCATCTCCTTCTCAGTCCTGTTTTTTTTGGGACAGTGGTCTTGGAATTCCCTCACTAACGGACTATCTGGGTGGGCAAGGTATAGTCATAGATTCCAACTTTTCTAGAAACGTTGAGTGGCCTCGTTGGATGTTGCAGTTATATGGCTTTAAGTTGGACATGCAAGCTGATCTCTGATAGTACGCATTTGCTTAGTATCTATAGCCTAATTATATTCACATTCCAGTAGCCTATTCTGCAGGAGTAGATAGATCTATCTAAGTTTTCTTAATACGATCCAGGGCGTTAGATGTTCAACTTACTCTACGATATAAAATAAGCGTATTTCTTACGAACCGGACAACTTTACCGGAGCTTCTGGCGATCCTCAGACCTAGTTTGGCGACATAAGTTGTCAAAACCCACACTGCAGCAACGCAGTTTAGGTCAGTTTAGGATCACGAACTTTTGTTATTCATGTAATGGATAATCGGTAGAATTGGAGGAAGGTAAGGTTAATTGCTCCGAATCTTGTACTCACTCCTAAAACGATACAAATGGATCTCTCCTTCTATTCCTAATGAAAGCTTTGAATCGCATTTAGAGTCCTGCCAAAACAAGGAAGCTCCTACAAAGCGTTGCGAAAATACGTTGGAGTGAATGGCAAAGGAAGCTTCGACCTAAAACGGTCTTTTTATGTACAAATGCGTTGTGTTGCAATCAGCAAATCACTTACTTATTCTCATAGTTGTGTCACCTGAAATTAGAGGTGACAGATACACATTTCGAGGCCCAAAATAAAGTGAGATGACAATGTGTCAATTCGGCTGCGAGAATGAAGGTGAATCAATCAAAAAGTAATTCTTCCCCATCAACTTTTCTTCATATTATTCGATATTCACTCATCCTTTCTAGATTTTAATTGGAACACTCTTTCCCTTCTCTCATATAACAGTCTGTGTAACCGATAAGTGCAGACTGCCCTAAGTAAACTCTACGAGTAATAATTGCATGCGATATTGATTCAAAGTTAAAGAGATCATTTTTCCGGGCCAACGAATTTAGTCTCTCCTTCATCCGGGAATCACTTTTCCATTTTAGGGTATGCAGCAAATATTCTTTGTTTTTTTTTTTTTTTTTTGAAATCTCAGGTGCACTACTCGTACTCCGTCCGATAAGAAGAAAACCTGTCAAATTTAAAATCGATCTCAAATTGCACACTCTCCCCTTAGCAAGGTGTACAGTTTCACTGTATATTTTCGATTCTGAATAAAAGAAAGGACAATGGCCTTTCAATAGCAAAACTACAACCCACATTCGATAACTGTAAATCGCCGAAATCATTATCGTCCGCTTTAAACCGTAAACACACCATCACAGGGGCAACAAAATCTCCATTGTCCACAATATTATCGTCGCATTATACTTCGGGTATGTACATCTACATCGGTAAGGTATCCTTCGAAGTACAACTGCACAACAGGTCAATATACACATTTTCGTGACCCAAAACCCATCAGCATGGATGCCTACTCGAGTTGCCTTTTGTGTGCGCCTTCGTGTACACACCGAATTGCTTGTACACCAATAATTACTTCAATGCAGAAAAGTGGAGAAAGAACTTCAAATGAACGCGAACGATAGCTCAGATTTATCCTGTCTAATCCAAGACTATCCAATCATAATGACAGACGCTGCTGCACTAGTGACACACACATGAATTGCAAAGGACGATCATGGGAAAATTCAGCAGGTGGTTCCAATCGCATTCGCATTTTCCCGCTGCATCATTGTGATTGTCCTTTTATGCAGACAGAGCGAGAGTTGCAATTGAGTGATTAGGCAGGACCAAGTAAAATCCTTTACCCCAAATTATGTGTGCAAATGTGCTACCTGCTGCAATCAATAGCGATACCGTTAGCAGCGTATGTGACCCTTTCTATTTGGACTGTGGGAACTATTCCCGACGAAGCGATCATTATCCGGTGGCGGAAGTGTATCCCAATTGGACATTGCTGCATCGCGATTTGATTAAACTAGATAAATCCATTGAATGGGATTGGTGGAGGACAACAAATTCATTTGAATGTGTGCTGTATCCGGCGGGGCGCATAGAACGCTGCGAAAAATTAATCAAAATGTCTCCAGACGTTTCTCTGTGATGGTGGTGTTTTGCCCTAACAGAAGCCAAAAGCAGAGCCCCTCACGTTCATGTTCACACTGGCGCTGGCAGTGACGTGGCGGTAGGTACTCGTAGTAGAATTGGCAGTAAGTTTATGAGATTCGTTGGCTAAGTTGCATTTGTTTTGCTCTTCGTTTTTACTGCTGCTGCTACCGCACGTCACTGTGGCAACTAGATGAGAACACGGGGGAAGAAAAAAAAGACCGTCCGCGACGGCCAACATCGACGGCGACGGCGACGGCGACGGCGCAAAGGAAAGAAGAGCCATTGAAATACCTCTCGTTACCATCGTCGATAAGCATCTAGTTCTCACGAACTTTTATTAGATCTCCACTTGGAGTTCCGCCGGACCCAGAGGTTGGGTGGGTGCATGAAACCAACAACTTTTGCACTATGCACTGCATGTCTATGAAACAGAGTGTGTTCAGTATGCGCGCCCGGTTGGCAACCTTTTGTAGGTAGGTTAGGATTTGTCTTCAATTTTTTATTTTTTTTTTTTGCTCGTGTGATGGAATTAAAGCTAAATTTTGTGTTGGAGTGCATTAATTCTTTGTTTTCGACTAAGAATGAGAGAGCGAAGGAGAGAGTTTGTTGGTTTTTCTTATTTAAATGGTCACAGAGATGAAATAAAAATCTCTTCACGTACTTCAAAGATACGCAGACGCTGATATGGCTTACCCTTACGTGTTAAGTTTTTTTATCTCTTCATATGACCAACTGTAGTTTCTGTGTCCGAACAATTTCATACAACGCGCCCAGTCTGCGTGATCAGAATTAAGTGAGTTGCTAGTTGTTGTTGACGCATGTTCAAAGGAAGCTGCAACAATGCCATGTGCTATGGGATTTTTTTTTTTTTTTCCTGCCAACGAACTGGCAGGAGAATTATGCGGGAGATAATAACTTAATATATAGGCTTGTGACAAATTAAGAGCGTTTTATTGTTCCTGTTGCATTTTAGATAGATGCCCGCATGAAATGGTATCAAATGAACCCTTTTATCAGGTTTCAAGGAAGTGTATATCAATCGTTGGAATTAATAACTAATTTTATTACGCAATGAAATTTCAAGTGAAATGAGCAAAAGAGTTGCTCGGATAAATGAATTTCAGTGTGACTGTATCTTGGCATACATTTTGCAAGATTCATTGGTACTCGGATAAGTTTAAAACGGTCCAAACTCTGGATCACTGCTGTTCGGATAAGTGTAGAATTAGTTCAAGTTTTTGGGTATACGGATTTGGTATGTTCCCACTATCTCACATCGTTACATCCATCGGGGTGACTTACGTTGCTCGGATAATGGTAAAGCAGTTCAATTGCATCATACCCGTGGTATAGACCCACATTTTTCACTTAAATTTGGGTCGCTGCTATTCGGATAATTGTGGAACCAATTAAAGTATTTGCATGCATTTTATGTGTACCTATGTACTACAGTAGGGAAATCCCAATAATATGTGACGCTGAGTACTTACTTGTATAGAAAATACAGTATGCATTGGATGAGTGTTGATTGGATAAGTGAAATGTTTCGCAGTATGCACCCATCTAACCTGCGTTGTTCAGATAACCGTTCAAATAGGTAATTGCACGTTGCCTCTGTCCTCATACTGCTTAGTTAAGTATGGAGCCAACTAAAGTATTTGTATTTATGTACGAGTATGTTTATTTCTACAACTAATCCTGGTACTGTTCTTTGAACAGTTTATGTATCCACGTCTGCGGTGCACGGATAAATGAAATATAGGTCAACAGTTTCGTTTTACACATTCTTATGAATAAATAAATGTATTTTGATTCAAATACATAGGTCATGGTGCTGCTAGTATAAATGTTGACAACATTGTATGCTCTGAAGTTCATAGCACTGCTACTCGCATAAGTGCGAGACAAGTCCACAATTTCATTTAACACATTCTGTGTAAAATATTGCTTGGGTCCTGTAAGGCTGGTTGTAGTGAATCTGACGGATAACACACACACGCGGAGCCAGTTCGCTATGGGTCGAGTTGGCTTAAAGAGATACTGACTGACGCGCAGGACCAGACTTGACAGCAATATATCGAAGAGCAACTTTTCGTTACGATTTTTACGGCTGATACGTGAAAAAACTGTTGCCGACTTGATGCATCACACAATCGGTTATTTATTATCCGACAGATTTTAGCTCAAGTGTGACAGTTTCAGTGTTACACTATTTTACCCTATTTTGACAAGAGCCCTAAAACACTATATTTCGGATAACGTCAAACTTTAATACTGTCTGCGGATAAGCATAATGTACAGATAAGTGTCACCAATAGATCTTTATAAAGTAAAATTTGTAGTAACACCTCGGATAAAAAAAAAGATATTTGCTTTATCTCTATTCAACTTCCTTTTGGACTTTTTATCTCATAACCAATTCTTACATATGTGTAGCTATAGCAGTTGAAACAGCTGTAACATCCTTAAAATTACTTCCCGGATAAGCGTATATTCCTGACATACGAGAGGCGTCTGATAAGTTCGCGGCCTAAGGCATTAAGTGAAAGAAGAGATCCGATTAAAAAATTATATTTCTCAATATCGTTGAAAAACCTGTGTCTTAAGCCAGTCTCAAAACCCGTGTGTCGTGTGAACAGGCGCGTTATCCTGCAAAAACAACACTCCGTGCCTGTGTTTCCCTCGTCGCTTCTGTACGACCGCTTCACGTGCCTGAGTCAATAAATTTGCGTAATATTGGTCATTCATCGTAGTCCCCTTCGGCAGGTGAGCAATCAGTAAAACACCTTCGCTTTCCCAAAAAAAACAGTCGAAGCTGGCTTTCCACCTTGATTTTCTTCGGCGGAATCTCCCCTTTTTTAATCCACCGCATAGACTCTACTCATACTCCGGATCGTATTGGCTACAGTTACGATTCGGTTGTAAATTTCGTCGAGATTGTCCCCAGATAACCCCAAAAAATCTTAGCAGCACTCGAGTCGTCGTTGCTTGTCGAACGGCGTGAGCTACCCAGTGTGTAGAAATTTTGTTCATAATTAAATGGTCATGCAAAAGTTCCTCAATCCGTTCTTTCCTGATGTGCAACTCGTCCGCTATCTGCCACATTTTCATTCTTTGGTCGGCCAGAATTAATTTTTCAACTTTTCCGAAATTTTTTTTCAAAGACCACTGACACAGGTCACCCTGTGGTGGTCGGGGGTCGTCTTCACAGGTCTCGCCCTTGTTAAAATAAGCGAGCCCATTTTTTGACCATGTCGATGACACGTCTTCGCAAATTGAGACGCGGTGCTCGAAATTGTGCAAACTTCCGATTTCGGTTGACATGGTGATGTTTATCCTACCACAGATAATAACAAAATGAGATTATTATTGCAACGAGGTGATATTTATACTATAGGGTGACCAGATAACAACGATAGGAAAAGAAATTTAAATAAAATAACAACGGTGTGAGATATCAAATTGATTCTGGCTTTATTTTGAAGCTACGTTCATGCCATTATGTATGGAATAGCACATCATTTAAGTGGCCGCCTCGACTTGTTGGAACCACAGCTCGGATATATCGGTGTTCTCGAGCTTTGGCCACAGAAAGTCCGTTATCATCGCTCTATACCGAGGACCATTGTCAGAAACGGTGTCCCGTTCCTCATTTCGAAGAAGATCCGATGATGCCGCCGTGCCACAAACCACACCAAACAGTCAATCTTTGTGGATGCATTGATGCTTGGTCGAGCACCTGTGGATTGTGGTCGCTCCAATAGTGGCAATTTTGCTTGTTGACATAACCGCTGAGCCAAAATTGGGCCAAAATCCGGATCTCCGGCCAACATTTCCAGCGCCCAATTATCGAACTCACGGCGCTGTCTATGGTCGTCCGGCTTCAATTCTTGCGTCAGCACAATCTTATACGGATGTAGGCCTAAATCAAACCGCTAAATAAGCCTGGTTGACTCTCTGGCGAAGCCCAATTCAGCTGATCGGCGCCGAATCGGCATTTCTGGGTCTTCTTCGATACTAGCAGCTACGACAGCCATGTTTTCTTCACTTCGCACCGATCTCTGTCTGGTTGGTGGCATAATGTCCAAAAGAGTGTAGGTACTCACGCTCGAACTTCTCCACGGTGCGACGAATTGCCTGCGCACTGAAGCCATGATGACGACCGACCTCACGACGAAATTCACGTTGCGTATTTACAATTGAGCCGGAATTTCGATACAATTTTTTAATAATTTCTACACGTTCGGGAAGTGTCAAACGATGCATGATGAAATGGCAAATCTTACTGAATATTTTGACAGCTGGATGTCATTTGTAACTTTGACAGCTGCTGAAACACAATAATTGGAAAAACTATCATTGCTATCTGGCCAGCCTTTAGTAAAGAGTGCCATAGTTAGTGCTATCACTAATGAGAAGATGACTCGTTGTTGAACTTATCAACCGCCCCTCGTATTACTGTGTATCGTACTTATTCAGTGTATTAAGTTATCTGATCCTTCTCAAGTACTAATTCTATTTTATATTTTCACTTAAGCTGCCAGCTTATATAATCATTTAAGTATTAGTAAAGAAAAAACTATGAAAAGAATAAAACATACCGACGCACAGAATTAATTTAAAACGTCTTAAGGTTTCGGATAAATGCAAAATTGCAATCAAGGTGTCAGAAGTATGGAGGAAATTTGAAAAATTATTCCGAATGTTAACTAACTATAGCTATGGGGTCGTTCTTCCTTGCGTCGCTTTAAGAAGAATCAACTATCGATCCACGAAAGATAAGATGATTTCTCTCTTCCACTAACTGGTACACATTTTTTAAGTTTCCTAAATACCTACATGTCGAACCGCAATGGACCCAACGACGCTTACAGGGCGGCCTGCTACTTCAAAGGCCATCCACCGATAATTATCGGATAATTACCACCAAAAGGTAGCGCACCTCATTCGAAACTTGAGCTTAACTAAATTCGATTTCAATAAATGTTTTCATTTTATCTGTCACTCACTGTATCCTTGAATACTTTTAGAATTGTCGCAGATACTCGTAAGTTGAAGTTGAAAATTCGCACGATTTTGCAAATAATTGCTGAACTAAATATTTTAAAAAAAAAATTCCATTGGTGGGTGAATACCATTATCCGAATACCACCGCGCGTCGTAATATGTTTCTAAAGAAATTGTAAAAAATCATTTGTCACCGGAAAAGAGAAATACTTAGCAATAATAGGGTCATAAAACAATGACATGACAGAACACTCATTTCTTTGAGTTGACCGCTTGCGCTAGTCCCTTTTTATTTTCTGAAATAATCTTTATGACACTAAACAGAACGCCCCTTTGCCAATGTAAAAAAAAAAGTAAGGTAATTTTTTTGTCCATCGCCCGAGCCAATAAAACAATATAATTCATTGTGATTGGCATAATCTGTGTACCGTCTTTGTATCTTTCAAATGACCATCAACCAGCCAGCCCAGGGTTTTCTTTTTAGCGATCATTTAAAAAATTTAAAAAATATAAATTCGCAGAATTTTTTTTTTATTTTATTGCTTTAGCATTTTGGGTATCACTATTTTACTTAATGACATGTTTTTACTTTTAAATGTCTGTGCGACACACCTCACTGTCCACGCACGGTACACCTCCCTGATTGTCCATCTGTTTGTGTATGTATTCACCTTAAAGATCGTAGATATGAGCAGTTTCATCTCATACGCCGGACACGTATGAAACGTTCCGAATTTTTTTTTTTTTGTTTACAAAATTTTCGATAGCATCATGAATGGAGTACGAGTAGGAGTAGGAGTATATTGTAAGCAACTTCGTCTTGGGACTGATTCCTATTTCTTTTTAATTTTTTTTTTTTTTTTTTAGAAGCTCCATGTCTTTGTTATTCAACATTGAAATATACACGCTACAATGAGCCATCGAAAGGTGACACTGTTGCTCTTTATTTAGGTTTCCAATTCTTAGCTGGACAGACGAGTGTAGTATGCCGAAATATGAATTGTGACCAATCCTTAATGACATGTCAAAAATTCTTTTGACGACTTCTGATTGATCTTTCTTTGACGTGGAACTGATGTTAAATATATTTTTTTTTTTTTTTTTCAAAGAAATATTGTAAGAATCTTTTGTTGAAAAGTGTGAATGTCCAGACGCAATCGTTCGGTAATAATGGGATGCGTTTTTTTTTTTTTTTTTGTTGCCTTTTCGAACAGGGATGCACAAAAATCGAAACAGGTTAGCTGTAGTTCAGGGTCAGATTCACTTTCTTCATGGATGCAGTTTTTTTTTTTTTCTTATATTTATGACAATTCTTTCGCGAATATTTGTGATTATCGTATAAAAATGTCGAAGAAATTATTATCCCCAGAAATTGGGTTTTTATTTTTGGTATATTTTCATGCATCTGTCATTTGGTATCAACGCAGGAAGACAGAGTGATTGAGAGCAGTTCTTTGGTGCAAAACTCAAGTTTCTAGAGGGACAAAAGATAGAGAGGCCCTAAGCCTCTGGCAACTCGGATAAGAGGAATCTACAAATATTACCAATGGAAAATGTTATCAGAAAATAAAGTCAACTGAATAACTAAGGAGTAAGATCATATGCTATACTGAGATGCACCATTACTAGCAATACCTCCTGCTATTGGTAGGATAAAATGATAATCGGATGAAGTAATTAAAAGTTATGACAACGTACGGAGTGATAAAATAAAACACGCACTACAAGTTTCGTAACACCCAGATACTTTTACATCATCTGTTGCCACTTCTCTAGACTTTCCCTATAAAAGGCAGCATCCTCCAACGAAAACCAGCGGAACACTTTCTCAATTTTCCCATTTGATGTCCTCTTTTAGATTTGAATACACAAAATATTCGCATGGATCCTCCAGCTTGCCGACTAGCATGGAGCACAGCGTAATTTTCTTATAACATCTCGAGATTGCCTTGAAAAATAGGCTGGGGCGTTATCGTCATGGAACAAGACTTTTCAGGTTGTTGCTTCTGAATTGCAGCTTTCAGTTTTCGAAGACCTCAAGATAATAAGCAGATGTGACTGTCTTCTACTGCTTTGATTTTTTTCTTTTTGTACATCCATGACCTCCTCTTTTGATTGTTTTTTTTTTACTCGGGGTGATACTGGTAGATCCAAGTCTCATACCCAGTTACGAATGCGATTAAACAAGTTTTGGGGATCCGCCTGAAGTAAAACGTCAGTTTCAGCTTTGTGCAAAGCACCCATCGTGCTGAAAGTTTGGAAAGTCCCAAACGATCAATCTCGTGAACAGATCCAGATAAGAATGTCTAAGCCACTGGTTGTTTCCGTGATAGAAACTCGTCGATTCTCATCTAAAATGTCATATCAAAGAGCTTCATCCACTCAAAATTTTGAGTACGGCTTAGTGATTAATCCGTGTTAACATTTTTTTTATGGCATGTCACCACTATTTCATCCAAGTTTGACGGACAATTTTATGATTTTAAAGATAACGAATTTATAGATGCACTGTACAAACAATCTACCTGAAATGTGTACAAATAAGCTACACATACGTTAAATGATCAAAAAACGTATGTACCCTTACCGTCCGATTGTTATGACGAACCCAGTTCTTTTTTTTAGGGAAATTTCCAAATCCCGAAGTACTCCTACTCAACCGAAGTCCATTATACTACCAGGCAGATCTCCTTTTGGTATAGTGGTTGGAGAAACTTGGATTTTATTTGTTTCTGCTCCCCGTCAGGGCTCGAACCTGCACAGTTCGGGTCACAAACGAACACAATACCCATTACACCTTGACCACGTGTCCGTTTACTTTTGATATACTTTCGTACATATATTGGATAAACAAAATGCTTCTCAAAACTCATGGAAGATCCAAAAGGAAGATTAACCCAGATCCAGGTCAATTATACGTACGTATCTATCAAGGACTTGCAAGCGCTTGAATAAAAAGCTGTGCAAACCGAAGATATTCAGATTTTACAGGACTACCACAAAGCTTTGTAAAAGTATCAACGTTCATGAGAATGGATTCAGCCCACTGTGGTTCTCCTTCAGTATAAACCCTATGCTCAATACCAACATTTTTCTCTGCACAAAGAAAGCGAATTCAAACTCTTTTAAGAGTGGTTGGTATTGATTCGTTATCGTGTTTGACTTCGTTTTTGAACCCCGTAGTGTTTCGCCTTTCCTAAAACTATTCGCAAAGATGCTGAATTCTCCTCACACTAGTGGAGCACTAAATAAAATAGTCACTTAGATGCGCTTCACTACAACTACAACTTTTCTGACTTTCTGGAGACGAAAGTCGCCTTTCTGGAGACGATAGAGAAAAGGTACCAATTGCTATCGATGTCCGTGATCTATATACTCGTAGATGCCAACTATGGTATATACATCACGTACAACTGGCCATCATTAAAGAAGCTTCCGCATGGAGGTGAATTAGATTAATCTTAAGATAGCTATTGCGAAAACTATAGTTCCACTCATCAGTTTCATCATGTTATGACATTGATGCAAATTAGCTTATCATCTAGATATCTTCATGTGTTTATCTTTCATTAACATATTCGTTTGTTCTAATTAACAAGCATGTAGGTATGTTCCACTGAAAGTTCATAAAATGAGATAAAAATACGATTGGCCCTTGATGTACAATGTCAGAGATATGGATTAATTTTGTAATATAACGATACGAAAATTTCAAAATAAATATGAACCATGTAGTTCGTATGATCAAGACAAGTGGTCAAATGTAACTGCTACTTAATATGTATCTGTGGATTCTCCAAACCGCTATAGAAACGAGTACGTGTTAAAGCAATCACTATCGTCACGTAACAATTCATCACAATACACTCATCAGTATCCAACAATAAAGACCAAGACAGAGGTCGTCCTATTTCAAGCTTAAGGCTCAACATGGTACGACCACATATTCAACATTGCAAAATCGGCATCGATGAAGTTGAGCTGCCTATTAAGAGAAAAGAGATACAAAGCACAAGTTAGACCAAGAATTAAGTATTGTTTTCACGTTTGAAATTCGGCGCCAAAACATTCTCGTCATCTCATACAGAGGGGACGAGCAGTTCGCTTTTTAGAAGAAGCTAGACCAACTTCCAATTTCATCGAAGACTAGTAGCCTATACTGTAGATACTATCACGGCAGATGTTTCGAGGACCTCAACGGAATGATCGTTCGAAATGCGATATTTGAGCATTCTACAAGGCAAGCAACCAGAGATTTTGGAATACACTCCCAGAAGACATATTTCCAAAAGCCTTCAATCTCCAACAATGCAAGAGCAGAATCAACAGGCATCTGCAAACATTTCAGTATGCTGGCTCAACGTTATACGTTCGCCTCTTTTGAGAGAAGAAGCATAGGCTTTACCCCACCTACTGTGAAGTGGACCGTTCCACGACAGTCAGCATGTTGGTCAGAGAAGCAAATCGATAAGATGACGACTAGAGTGGACTCAAAGGTCTCAAAGGAATAAAGCTACTGGAAATGAGATGGCCAGTTAGTGTCATCTAGCCAAGTCAGATACTTAGGAACCATAGCTAACTTTTACAGAGCATCTTCAGATTATCTACAATGTTGTAGAATATTCAACAGATCCTAGGGATGAAGTGCTGAAATCGTGCACAAGATATTCAATGAGGGCTATAGATGGAGGATAGTGCTCCTTAAGTCTTCCCCGCCTGACTTTGCTCGAAACTATGTATTCAAATTCAGTTTTAATGTTTGTATTCTCTTCTTCCTGCCAATCTATGTTGGTGTTCCTCACGGGTCCGTTATTGGTCCTTTACTTTATTTTTATTTTTTATTTTTTTAAATATCTTGACCTAAGGTATATCTCACTATTTACGTACTCACGTTCATGATGATGATGTTCAGTCTTGAATACATAAATAAAGCCGCTAATCTAGCCAAGTCAACTTCCACAAATCGCTCTAAATTTCTGTTGTTAAAATGTTGTTGCTGTTCATGTGAAGTCTGTGTTTTTTTCGGTTGTATCTTTTGCGCCTCAAATTCAGGACTACTTT
Source organism: Pocota personata (assembly GCA_963082735.1). Lineage (NCBI taxonomy): Eukaryota > Metazoa > Arthropoda > Insecta > Diptera > Syrphidae > Pocota > Pocota personata. Next base: position 59,628,661 of record OY720430.1, read on the forward strand.
TTGGGTAGAGTATGGAAATAACTTGGGATCTGTGTTATAAAGTAATTGGAAATTGTATGAAGGAAAGGATTTCATTGATTTCCGGAAACGAAATACCTTCAATAGCTCAAATTCGTACCAAAACACGTAAAGTGGTGAGTGGTTTTCCCAGGACCCTTATCATTCTTCCTCATTTAAAATCGAATATTTATCATTTTCAATCTAAGAGTAACTGATTTTAAGATTTTGGCACTGAAAGAAATAATTAAAATGGCCACGAAAAGCACACTGAGATAGGAGTACCTGTAGTGGATACTGTTGCTTTACAGAGATTCGTTTAAGCCTATCTTCCACTGAATGAAATTGAGACGCGACGTTCTGGAAAACTTTTTCAACGTTGTATTGATATCATCAAAATTGAAACTTATTATGAACCTGGTTTTCTCAGTTTCAGTTTCACAATAAGTAATCAAATTTGTTTTGGAAAACAGAAGAGAACTAACATGACTGCCTTGTGGAACCTCAAAGTAATAAGCTTTTACGTTTCTCCATAGAATATGCGCGGTTGCAATTCTCTTGAACTCCATAAACCCAATTAAATTTGTTTTGGAAAACAGAAGAGAACTTACATGACTGCCTTGTGGAACTTCAAAGTAATAAGCTTTTACGTTTCTTGGTGGAATATGCGCGGTTGGAATTCTCTTGAACTCCACAAACCCAATTAAATTTGTTTTGGAAACAGAAGAGAACTTATATGACTGTTTTCTACGACCCGGTTTTATCAGTTTCAGTTTCACAATAAGTAATCAAATTTGTTTTGGAAAACAGAAGAGAACTAACATGGCTGCCTTGTGGAACCTCAAAGTAATACGAGTAAGCTTTTACGCTTCTTAATGGAATATACGCGGTTGCAATTCTCTTGAACTCCATAAACCCAATTAAATTTGTTTTGGAAAACAGAAGAGAACTTACATGACTGCCTTGTGGAACTTCAAAGTAATAAGCTTTTACGTTTCTCCATAGAATATGCGCGGTTGCAATTCTCTTGAACTCCATAAACCCAATTAAATTTGTTTTGGAAAACAGAAGAGAACTTACATGACTGCCTTGTGGAACTTCAAAGTAATAAGCTTTTACGTTTCTTGGTGGAATATGCGCGGTTGGAATTCTCTTGAACTCCACAAACCCAATTAAATTTGTTTTGGAAACAGAAGAGAACTTATATGACTGTTTTCTACGACCCGGTTTTCTCAGTTTCAGTTTCACAATAAGTAATCAAATTTGTTTTGGAAAACAGAAGAGAACTAACATGGCTGCCTTGTGGAACCTCAAAGTAATACGAGTAAGCTTTTACGTTTCTTAATGGAATATGCGCGGTTGGAATTCTCTTGAACTCCATAAACCCAATTAAATTTGTTTTGGAAAACAGAAGAGAACTTACATGACTGCCTTGTGGAACTTCAAAGTAATAAGCTTTTACGTTTCTCCATAGAATATGCGCGGTTGCAATTCTCTTGAACTCCATAAACCCAATTAAATTTGTTTTGGAAAACAGAAGAGAACTTACATGACTGCCTTGTGGAACTTCAAAGTAATAAGCTTTTACGTTTCTTGGTGGAATATGCGCGGTTGGAATTCTCTTGAACTCCACAAACCCAATTAAATTTGTTTTGGAAACAGAAGAGAACTTATATGACTGTTTTCTACGACCCGGTTTTCTCAGTTTCAGTTTCACAATAAGTAATCAAATTTGTTTTGGAAAACAGAAGAGAACTAACATGGCTGCCTTGTGGAACCTCAAAGTAATACGAGTAAGCTTTTACGTTTCTTAATGGAATATGCGCGGTTGGAATTCTCTTGAACTCCATAAACCCAATTAAATTTGTTTTGGAAACAGCAGAGAACTTATATGACTGTTTTCTATGACCCGGTTTTCTCAGTTTCAGTTTCACAATAAGTAATCTAATTTGTTTTGGAAAACAGAAGAGAACTAACATGACTGCCTTGTGGAACCTCAAAGTAATAAGCTTTACGTTTCTTGATGGAATATACGCGGTTGCAATTCTCTTGAAATCCATAAATCCACACACTTCTCACTTCTCCTGTAAATCACTATCATATTGGCCCGCAAAGATGCGTATCTAGTTTTTATTATCATTTTTTCTATAAAAAAACGTCCCCTTAACTAATTGCTTGAAGATTTACATTCTCAAATTTTATAAAAGTTTATAAAAAAAATGTGATATTGTTCACTTTGTTTGTGATTTATTCATAAAAAACTTTTAAAAAAACCAAACACACATACTTGAGCCTAACCTCAGTAACCGTTAACATTTTTTTTAAAAAAAAGCCCCCGGAAATGCGTATGAGACAGAAAAAAAAAAAATTATAATAAATTTTAAGGAAATTAATCTAAATCAATGGATTGTTACAGCGCGTCCCCCTGATTTTCATATCCCTAAAAAAAACAAAACCGGGATATTTTCTTTTGTGCAAAATGCAACATCGTAGATAGATTTTTTTCATTTTTTTATCATCCTAAAACGCAACCCATCTTAGCACTATGTATCTGCTGATACCCTGGGAAAATCTCACCCCACGGCAAATATTTAGTTTTTTTTTCTCATCCAAGGAATTCTCTCTTAAGGAAAAGAGATACCTTCGCACAAAAATCTTAATAAAAAAAAATTTGCATAAAAAATTCCGTTACACAAACGTGTACCCTAAAATATTGAAAGAAGAAAAAACAATCCCAATTTTTTTTTTTTATTATTTTTTAGAGATACACATACGTGAAGAAGAAAAAAAAAAACTGATACCTAAGGGGTGAGCATCCATCCCTCATGAGTGTTGTCCTCTCTCCGAACATATTCCAAGGTAAAGGTTCCAATCATAATCATAAAAAAGGGACAAAATCCAGTCTTAAAAATCGTTCTCTGGGTCGATTAGCCGCAGCCGCAGCTCCAAACCAACACAAATCACGCACATGGTACTGGTCTCCTGAAATAAAGGGATCTTTCAAAATTTCTCTTGTCCCCTTCCTATAAAAAAAAAAAAAAAAACAATTTCGCACAAAGGAAGTAAATGATCTTAAAGAAAATACATCAAGCTGCAAAAAAAAAAATCTAATCTTAGGGTAGGCAATTTTTTTTATTAATTGAAACGAAGGGTAACCAACGACAGTTGATGTGTGATAAAAAATTTTAGAAAAAAAAAAAACCCAACTCACGCAGTTTCTCCAGGACCAGTTGATGTAATTCTTGGTCGAGTGAGTGTGTTACGTTACCCTTTTACGAATTTCTTTGAGGAATTATATTGCGCCTCTGCGTAGTAATTAATAATAAAAAAAAAAGAAGAAAGAAAATCACTCATTCACCAACACAACGGATAAGACCTGAATTCTTATGCACACCTATGATCGATGCAACCCCTAAAAAAAGGATCTAAAAAATAGATTTCACTCTGTGCGTCGCAAGCGGACAACGTGTTTGTTTGTGTATTGGTGATTCTGTATTTTTTTTTTTTTTTTCCTTTCTATTTTTATCCTTAGAGGTCAGGGTCCTCAACTACCCCTAGTGTGTGATGTAGCATCCGTGAGTTTTCGTCATCAAATTCGTTGAGCATCCTCTTAGCGTAGTCGTAGATTCGTCTGATGTCAGTCCACAACTATTCTTTGAGGGGTCAGCACATTCGATCCTCAGTTAGAAAATATAACGACGAAACGGAAAAAAAAAAAAAAATAAAAAAATTTTATGCAGTGCATGTGATGAGATATTAATTTTAAGATACATCTACTAGTGTCATTTAAGAACTGAATTTTCGTGATATGCCTGTGCAAAAACAATTGATTAGTTAAAGGATTTAATTAAATTGCTTTTTAAATGAAAATTAAAAGAACAATTATGTTGTCAGTTAGTGAAGATGCTGGATTTCGTTCGCTTAGCCGTAAGTGATTGTTTTTTTTTGTTTTTTTTTTTTTTTGTAAATAAAATTAATCTCGGATAAGTGAAGTCGCTATTTTTATTGTCATGCAAGGGATGATCTAAAATATTATGCAAAAATATTTGAATAAATATTCACAATTTAGTCTCGGATAAGTGCATTTATCTGTTTTGTGGTTACGTTAAATCTCGCTTAAGTGAAAGTAATAAGTGCCTGATAATCCTTAATTTGGAGCAGTAATCAATATGTTTATACATGTTTTTGTATTCAAGATTTAAAAGCATAGCACAAGTTTGTTTATTTCCTTAATCGGGTTTGTTCCATTTCAAATTAATTAAATGCACAGTTAACTTACTCGAAAAGGATACACCGATAAGTCCAGCGCCTGTTAACAAAAAGAAAAATATATTAAGAGAATTGGATTTGCTTTTGTATTAAATGACATTCCGACTGCATTTACCCTAGAAATGAATAACTTACAATTTTTTCTAAATCTTTTTGGACCACTTAATTTTTTTCGTTATCCGGTTAAGTAACTGATCCTCGGATAAGTGTTTTTTTTATTGTAAAATTATATAAATAAATCGTTGCCAAACTTTGAGTAGTTCAGAGCGCTCTTTCCAATTTACTAGTGCTCGGATAAATTCCCAACCAAAACTTATAATAAAATTAACTACATCCAAATCATAAATAAAAAAAATTACTTATCCGTGATTCATATTTAACATCTGAAATATTTTGTTTTACAAAAAGTACCAACACAATTTTTTTTTTTTTTAAAAAGTAATTTATTTTCAGCAAATATAATTCACCTTGCCGAAATGTCGGCTCTTATCTAGGTACTGTTTGACAACGAAATCAGAATGGAAAGAAAAAAAACTTAACAACCTCTAATTTGTTTCCTTTTTCTGGCCATTTATTGTGTACGAACTAAGATAACCTGATTTGAATTGTTCTCATAAACAGAATAGAAAGAAAAAAAAAAAAAATAAAAAATTGTCGGACCTCGTTATCATTTGTATCTATAAAAGTGTGCTCTGTTTGCATTTGCTTAGTTGTCAGTTGTTAATTCTGTGTGTCGTGTGAGAGGTCCAAGGAGAGGGTACCGAGATTTTTTTTTTTTTTTTTACTAATGAAAGCAAACATCCGCTATACATACATTCGCTTACACTAGGGTCTTATCACTACTCTCAATTAAACCACAACCAAAATCACTTGTCATGGTTTCGTTACAGTTTTACTGTGCATTGGTTTTAAATAGTTTTTCAGTATTTCCGGACCTTAATATACAATGTGCAGTGTGCAATTAGTCATTTAATTATCCGACTTTATCCAGAAAGCTTGAAATATTTTTACTGAGAAGAGCTGTAGGAATAAGGGTTTATAATAAATTGTCTGTATATGATCTACCATCTTAAATATATATAACCTGCATAATAAAATAATTTGTGTCACCCTATGCTCCCGTTTTTTTTTTTTTAATGGGGCACTTGTAGTTCTTTTGATTGTAACTCTGGAAGACAATTGATGTAAATTGTTGAAATAAATTTATATAAACAAAACTTACATAGTCGAATAAATGTATAAGTCACTACAGTGGCGTATCTGTAAACTTGTGGCCTCCCACAAGGAAATATATGAGCTCCCACATAAAAAAATGGCGAATAAAATATGGAGCTAAAGTTCCGCGATATTGTCAATTTACTTAGCTGCAAGCCTCATATCAAATCATTTTCGATAAAAGTACGCAAGGTCCATCTCATTGCCTTACCTGGGGAACCGAAACAAAAATAGTAGGAGGGAATAAAAACCTGCGCAAACTAATGTAACCCTGTACATTAGCTTTCACAAATTCTCGTTTAGGCCGGAGCTGGTGCAAAATGCAATCTGTACGTAGACAACCTTCACCAAGTCCTCTTATAATTTCTAGCAATACAGAAGTTGAGGATAATGCACCTCACCTCAAGTGATAGTTGGACTAATTCAAAAAATGTTTGCTAGATACCAGAGCAATCAGCCTACTTCAGATACTAAAGTCGATAGAAATTGTTACGGCAGTTTTCGAGAAAATTTTAATTTTTCAAAATAATTTTAAAGTTAGAAAGGTATGAACCTGGGACGGACTTTGAACAGACAGAGTAAAGAGAACCGTACTCGTATACAAGTACCTAAGGAAGATGTAAACTGTCCTGTACCCTGAGCAATCGTTTTCCATAATCTTTTCCAAGACTGCTAATTAATTATTCTGTACGAGTAATTCTTAACAGAATTTACTGTCAATCTCGTAGAATGTTCCGTAGATGTTTTTCTAACATCTTTTCATTTAGATCGAAACCAGCAAATTAGTTTGTTTCTTAGGCTTATTGCTTGGAGGAACAGTAACGGGTAGCACGTTTTCAAGTCGACCCTAAGGTTGTCGGTTCAAGTACCAATTTCCAAATTCAATTACCATTGAATATATGCAAGTATCTGAATTCCATATATATAAAACTCAATGTATCTATGTTTGTATGTATGCTATGGACTCCGAAATCACCGAACCGATTGAAATCAAATTTTCAAACAATCTTCGGTATTGGCCAGAGGGTGTTTCTGTGAAGTTTGGTCAAAATTGGTCCAGCAGTTTGCCATACAAAAACATGTATTCCTATTTGTTAGGAGCAGCAATGCGTGCATGGATACCCGCTAGTTTTTAATATTAATAAAATATTTGAAGGCCTTACTTAATAGCCAGTACCTGTATGAAAACACTTATCTGAAGAAGCTTGTATTCTTAATGTTGCCGTGGTGTAGTAGTAACATCACTCGTCGCGCTGAAGGTGCACGGTTCAAATTCTGGTATCAGAAATCATTTGTGTATCATAGTTGTTTTATTAAAAAAAAATTCGATCAATTGCGAAAGCTTTACGTCTTTCTTGTAAAAGCATAACACTGACAGTAGGGGGTGGTTATGCTGGAAAAACAGATTCTGAATGATGAAATCAGTAGGTCAGACAAAAATACTGTGAATCATAAAGCAATGACAAGAACTGCAAAACGAAATGCTCCCCAGTCATTTCGACGCCACCCTCGGAGTTTACTGAAACTTAATACCGCCTGAGTTTCAAACCACTACGTCAATGTTTCTTTCTTTCTCTCTGTCTGTCTTTCCAGCTCACGTCGTGCAATTAATAACTCAATTTCAAGGGATTGCTCCCTAGTAAGCCTATTAAAAATTGCATTTTTCATACTAAACTCGTACATCTTTAAGAAAAATGTATCCGAAGAAGATACCTCATAAGATAAATTATCTAGAGACCAGTTGTTTGATTTTTATTATTGAATTCTTAATTTACCTACATACAAAACCCTTATCCGAAGACGGTTTTTCATGAAATAACTTATCCGTAGGCCACTTCTATGAATTTTGAGGTTGAATTTTTGATGGTTCTGATATCGTTGTAACTAGAATACACACAGGGTGCGCCATCTTTTATGTCGGTATGTGAATATTGAATAACTTTTGGACTAGTTTTTGAATACAACATCAATCAAGTGGCCGCCTCTAATGGCCAAAGCAAAATGTTCCCTTTTTGCTGCATTTTCCATAACTTTTGCGAGCATCTCGGGCGGTATAGCGATGATTTCGGCACGAATGTTTGCCTTGAGCTCGTAAATGGTCTGAGGTTTGCTGGCGTACACTTTGCTTTTCAAATAACCCCACAAAAGAAGTTCGGAGGGGTCAAATCTGGAGATCTTGGTCGCTAGTCAATGTCTCCAACAGCACACGTCCAGGGAATTTTCGTTGCAGAGACTGCATTGTTTAATTTGCAGTGTGGCATGGCGCATCGTCTTGTTGAAACCAGTAACCGTGCAGACCTTTTTCACACATTTGTGGTTAGACATACTCGTAATGAGCCAACATCCACCGTTATCGATTCCCATCGACTTTTTCGCCTTCTCTGAGGAAAAATGGCCCATTGATGGTTTTGATGCAAACGTCGACAAAAGCAGTCAATTTTTGGTCATGCAATGGTGTTTCATGGATCTCGTGTGGATTCTCCGTTCCCCAAATGCGGCAATTTTGCTTGTTAACGGCGCCAGAGAGTGCGAAATGGGCCTCGTCGGTCATCAAAATTAGCTTCCAAAAATCAGGTACAGTGTCAACCATTCGAGCGACTGTTTGAACGTATTCCAAGCGACGTAGACGGTCTGTCGGCAATATTCTTTGAGTCAATTGCACTTTATATGAAAACAAATGCAAATCATCCATCAAAATGCGCCGCAAGGTGGTTCCACTGTGGGTTCTTTGCAATACTCTCGCTTATCGCTTCAACCAGTTCATTCTTGAACGTCTTGGGCGTTGATGAACGGCATGCCGACGGTCTCCCACTGTCCCGTGCTCAACAAAATTCGACACCAAACGACGAATAGTGTTGTCAGACGGTGCTTGTTGGCCACGATATTTTCGACAATATGCTCGTTGAGTTAACATAACTGAACGACTATTTTCAATGTACAGCGTCCCTATTTCGGCGCGTGGTTTCGGTGTAAACCGATTCATGGTTAAAATTGTACTGAATTGACGTTTCAAAAATATTTCTACTCAAGTCAATCGGTTGATAAATGTCAAAGTTATTCAATGTTTACATACTGACATAAAAGATGGCGCACCCTGCACAATTTTAATTTTATCCGAATTGTGCTGCATGGTAAATATGAAAGCCCCATAAATGAGAAAGCACTTATCCGAAAAAAATAAATTATCCGAAACCACTTAATTCAATTTCGAGATTGAATTCCTAATATTCGTGAAAATATCTGAAGAAGGCACTTCTTAAGATAAATCATCCAAAGACCAATTCTTTGAATTTTATGATTGAATTCCCGACATCCCTGGAAATATCTACAATCATATGCTAGTCTGAACGTATCTAGGTGGGTAAGGTTTTCTTATCCGAAGACGGTATTTCTTAAGATAACTTATCCGTAGGCCACTTCTAAGAATTTTGAACTTTAATTCTTCATAGTTCTAATGTTTCAATAATTAGATTCGATTTTTATGTTATCCGAGTAGCACTGCACATAAAAATGTATATGCAATGTTCATACGAGTTTTCCAGAATTAGGAAAACCTTTATCCGAAGATAAGATAACTTATCCGTAGACCACATCTTTTTAATTTCAAGCTTGAGTTCTATATAGTTCCGACATCTTAATAGATATGTGAAATTTTGATGTTATCCGAACTGTTTTCACTTATCCGAGGACGGTATTTCATAAAATATCTTATCCGAGTACCATTCTTCATATTTGAATCTATCTGATATTTTTGTTCGCGGTTTTGTTGGGCTAACTTACCTATTACATAAATTGTTGCTGAAAATTCGACTAGAAACGTTTTTCTACATCAATTGCGTAGGATTAGGTCAATGCTTATAGAGTGGACGACAATAAAATACCACCTATTCATCATAATCAGCTTTTATCCGAGTTACGCTGTCGTAGGTACACAAAAAAAAAATATCAGTATCTCTTAAAAGCAATTGGGGCGCGTTAAAAATAGGTACCTACTCGTACATTTCGTGTGCGGGTGTACAGAAGGGTTATATATATTTTTTTTTTTTCAGTTAGCCACCTCGCATTTGCATACGAATGTATTGTATGGAGCTTGGTCACTATCAGCATTTCGCCAAGGTTGCTTAGGGTAAATACGCTGGGTACCGTGTCGTCGACGTTGGTCGCCACGTATACAACAATTGCGGTGCGGGAAAACAGTTGAAATGCAGACTACACAGACTGTTATCGGTATTTTCAACGGTTTATAAGTAATTCTACAAAAAAAAAAAGACTGTCCCACATACCTATACCAATAGCGCACACCCCCTCCAACTTATAATTTGTTACCAGGTTTTTTTTTTTTTTTTTTATTCTGGTTTACCACATCGTGCAAAGGTTTGTGTGTTTATTTTTTAGTGATAAGAGACAGTATCCACCACGTATCCACCTACGCATTGAACTCGGAATTCTTATGAAACCCGCGCCCCTCAATAGACTCAAAGCACGAGAAAAGGTGGTCGACGGCGGCGACGGTGACGGTGACGGCGGCAAAGAAGTGTAGGTATGTAATTGTTGTTAGTTTCGGCCGAACTACGGCTGGCCCCTAACACAAATGCAATCACTGTTCAAACTTTTCGTATATTTCGTATTAACAATGAAAAAATTAAGGTGAGCTATCATCTAGAACACAGAGCTACAGATACAATGGTGTTGTGGCCCGCGTTGACAAATATTTGCAGTGAAACGTTTTTTTTTTTTTTTTCGTATTTTCTCCTTATTTGAGTAACAGAAAACATCAGGCTCCGGTTTTCCACTAGCAACACCTAGATACACTGTCGTTCCATGGCTTTGTACACACGTTATTTCGGTGCTCATGTATGCCCTCTTTGATAGGCACATGTCGCATTTAATTGTATTATTAAAATATCTAGGGGACAATAAAAGTATCCACCACATGAGAGGGAGAGTAATACGACCGTTTTGTGCTGGAGCCAGGTATGTGGGACACATGCATATTCATTTGTAGATCCCGTGCTTATATTTGTCATTGTCGTCTCTCTTTTTTTTTATCGTCGTTTTATATCGTTATCATTCTGAAGCTGGTTCGTTTTGTGTTGAACAAAATGATGAACAAATAGCGTCGAATACAAAACATTTGGTCAAATATTACACACAGAAATTGAATAAATAAAAAAAAATAAAAAGGCTTTGACGCAAGAAGTCCAATCAACAATCTTTCGGCGAAACAACAAAATGTGGTGTAATCCAAGGAGAAAAAAAAGAAAAACAATGATTCCCCGGAAACGCCCATTTATCTGTAGTTTCCTATTTTTCCCACACCCAATCCACAACATACCTACCTACAATCAATAACTCGAAAAGGAAAAGGAGTCTGTGTGCCAGAGAGATGAAAAGTGGTGTGTGTATTGTAGTGTATCCTTAAACGAATTTATTAGCCCATTCGAGTCAAAATCTAACGCAAACAAGACAAGTGAGTGGGTGTATGCGATCAACCACCATACCACCGAAAGCGAAGAACCACCAGGAAGCAATTACATCAAAGCGAAATAAATAATAACATTTCTTCTTCGTGTGGTTTTTTTTTTTTTTTTTTGTTCGCCATTCGGTTGCAGGTCCTTTTGGTCGATATAAAATTAGCAGCAAATGGATATGGATCTGGCTATGTGAAGATGAATAGATATCCTTGTGTTGTGTATAGTATCACCAATTGGTTTCACTCCCATTTTTATTATTGCTGTTTTGCCGAGCGAGAGCGATATGCCCATTAATATGGAAATTTGATGGGAAAAATCACCATACACAGAACCCTCCAAATTGAGTTTGAGTTACGTACATGAGATACATTCTCGAAGAAAGGCAATCCTTGTGTTATAATCATTAACCACACTGTGAAAGGAAACTGTTTAGCCATTCATTTACGCAGGACCGCTTTATCCTTAAACGTGCATAAATCTCGAAAAAGTGGTTTTTCGTCCTCCAACTCCACTCCAAGTCTATGGCTAATTTTCGCTATGAAATGGATGTGCTACTCATTAATTGCACAACGCTCTCGCTCGCGTCATGGGGTAATCTCGTGGCAGGATAAAAGAATAATGGTCATAACTTTCAGCACTTTTCTGCGATATGAACTCGAACTGGCTGATGTAAGTAGGTACTCGTATGTATGTGTGTGTATGTTGGACTGTGATTTTTCGACATTGTTTGCGATTATATGTTACACAAGGGCTTGCTGCGGGGTATATGTCCTGTCAAATTGACACAATTGACATGTCACCTTTTATCAGCAAAAAAAAAAAAAAACAAAATCCACAGCTAATGGTGTGAAAATGCGATGGCAATCATAGCATTAATGTCATCAGCTGCATTATAAGGTTAACCCTAACCCCGAGCAAATACCAACCCTTTGCCCTATAGTGCTCACTGAATGTGTCAACGTTTTCTATTGACTTAATCGGCTCGAAATAACCCCACTATTCAGACAGATACTCAAAAGATTTTCCAATTATTAACAAAAGTTACTCAGGATGAAGCAATTTTTCATGGTTGTTTTGATTTTTTTTTTTTTTTTTTGTTCAAACTATTTGACAAGTGCATTGACATTTGGCACATGCGGTGGCTGTGGGGTTTGACAGAAGTCAGATATAAATCGGTTTGAATTGAGAGTTTGCCGCTAGGACCAATGACAGAGCTTGAAAGTGATGAATATATCAATGATTTGCTTCCATCTGTCATAGTAAATGCATGTGACAGCGGTAGGACTTCTGGTGAGGTCTGTAGTTTTACAACTTAGTGACCCATTTTTACCAAAGCGAATTCGACTTAAACTTCCCTTTTTAAGTCTAGAATGGATCTAATAGTGGATGATCCCATGGTGGAAGTTTTCTGGTTCAAAACCAAATCATACTCGTAACCATGAAATAAAGCAAAAATCATACTTTACCGTGATTAATTCAGTCAGCACTCAGCTAAATGTCACCCGAGTTTCAAACCACCGAACCGAAATCTTAGCCTCTCTATCTTCAATAATGAAATCTTTATCCAGTTAAGAAGCTAGGTAAGAATTACGTATTGCATTTCTATTTTCGAGGTTAGAACCAGTCACTTCAGTTTTCTTTTTTTATAAATATTCTGCAACACTAACCCAGTGATGGGGAGATATAAAGTGATGCAAAGGAGAATTAAAGAATAGGTAGATAGTGAGGTAATGATGCGCGTTAATTTTGAATCTTTGCAGAGTATAAATATCTGGAAACGTGATCTGCTGGATCATTCACAGTACGCCTGAAAAGAGGGCTTAAGATATTAATATATGCGCAGAAATCTTCACGCGTGTTGCGGTTGAACGGTTGAATAGGCGGGACATAACTAAAGATGTTATTCGAACCCTTACGAGTATGATGGAACTATCTGATAGGAGTGCTAAGTGTCCAACATTCTGGCGGAGTTCGAGCGAGTTAATTTGATTACATATACATAATAATAATAATTTGGCGCTAACGGCCCAACGCAGGGCCGTAGCTTTTCGCAACCACTCATGCTGTGCTTCTCACTAATAGTTAGCGCCTACAGTTTTATGCCGTTTCCGAAGGACAATTTTCAATAGAGAGAAGCTTTTCATGATGGTTTAACTCTCGGATGTTTGTCAGACGTTCGCGAGAGCTGGGACCGTGAGAAAACTTTTATTTTTATTTTTTGTGTTTTCTTGGATTCGAACCTTGAACATCTCGCTCAGTGATCGCGCACTTAACCACTGAACCACGGCGCCCACATATACATGCCTAACGCTAAAAAACGATCGACTATACTCAAGCAGGTGGGAGGGTTTCCTGCCCAAATATTCGAGTTATATTCAAGTCTCGGATGAGTATAAGCTCTATAGACTGTAGCCAGGTCTGTAGAAGTGAAAAATTGTCTCCATTTTATTGAGAAATATGAGTCTTGAAGTGATTGCTAACCAGTAGGTCATATGGACTAACACAATGATATAGGAGGGAACTAAGACTTTACACATGATAGCAGGTATGTGCTTTAGAAGTCCAACCTCACCCTCAAAGAAATATAAATAAATAAATAATATAACCGAAAATTCTTCGCTGTCTTAGTCCGTAAAAAAATACATTTATGCTAGACTCTATCAACTAGCGAACAGTTTTGGAAATGCTCAGACGCATACAATCTGAAGCTGTTACCCTCTTCACATTGTCTTTAGTAGTAAGGCTGTCAAAATAGAACTGAATATACTCGTATGAAACTTCCTTGATGTTTGCATTGAAAGAGAACCTCCTAGCCACAGTTCATTCCATTCATTCGAGAAGTTTTCACCTTTATCGAAGCAACATGCAGTGACAAGTTGCGCAGCAGTTCAATAATATTTGCGAGTCTGAAAATTTTTGTCTGAAAATCAACAACGATTTCTTTTGGACCACGGTGCACGTTCAACTTTTAGTTATGAAATTTAACTTTAGAACAGCTCAACCGATTGAGATGAAATTTGATTTGTTCATAGTGGTTTAACCGCATCTTATGTTTATTAATTATTCAGGTGCTGAACAACACATTTAAACAAAATTAAAGGAAAAAACAATTCCGATCTCCGCTCAGCCGAGTATCATTTTTATCGATGCGGCGTGTTGTTGTGGGTGTATATGTTCAGTTCTGGTGTTTTTTTCTTCATACTGTATTCTATATGACCCTTTGTTGACGTCTCTCCTCTATGTGCAGCGCTGATAGTATCCATCTTCATTAAACTAGCGGAGTGATTCGCAATTTTGCTCTATGCTTGCCGCTCCACTATTTTCTCAGCCGAAGAAGATCAATATTGAATCTCCTTTCCTGTTTATCTTCCGGCGCCCTAGCATCAGGATAGGATCATTACCTCGTATACGAGTATGTATGTATGTTCGGAAAATCTGCTTTAAATTTTGTGAAACTTAAGCGGCAGAAGGTTTTGTAGATTACGGATACTTTCCGTCGATTCGTGGAGTTAACATTGATTCGAATTTTGTACAAAAAAAAGACTTCATCGCTATCGCCTCGCGGCTTCGTTAACCCAGATTTACTTATTCACATTTTCCTGAACATTCAGTTGTTGCTGTAGGTATAGGTACGAATTTGATCAATTCTTTTTCGATGGATGAATTGTATTGGGGGTACCAATTAATTCGGTCCGTTTTCAGTAGATGGCGCCACCTGCAAGTTGTGGCTGATCTTGGAAGCGATTACCTACTTCATTGGAAAGGTGTGGCATTTGTCAGCAATAATTAGTGTGCATCAGCGTCTGGTTTAGACAACAACATTGTTTTTTGCCTCTTCGAAAATGTTCGGATTTGTCTTAAATAAACAGCATTTGCGGGAAGTTTTGATTTTCTTTTTTAATTGGAATAAAAGTGCAGCTGAAACCCATCGAATGCTTGTAGAAGTTTATGGTGAATCTGCTCCGACCGATAAATCATACAGAAAGTGGTTTCGACGCTTCAAAAGTGGTGATTTTAGCGTCGAAGACAAAGAGCGTCTTGGCCAGCCCAAAAAGTTTGACGATGAGAATTGGATCAAGATCCGTGCCAAACGCAAAGTGAACTCGCAGGATCGTTGGGAGTGACTCAGCAAACAATTTCCGTTCGGTTAAAGAAATTTGGATTTATTCAAAAGCAAGGAAATTGGGTGCCGTACGAGTTGAAACCGAGAGATATCGAAAGGCGATTTTTCACCTCGGAATTGCTTCTTGAAAGACATCAAAGGAAGGGATTTTTACACCGGATCGTGACTGGAGATGAAAAGTGGATATACTACGATAACCCCAAGAAGAAAAAATACTATGCAAAGCCTGGTGAACCCGTTTCATCATCGTCTACATCGACGCCAAAGAAAAACATCCACGGTTCAAAGGTCATGCTCTGCATATGGTGGGACCAGACGGGTGTGGTGTACTATGAGCTGCTAAAACCAGGCAAACCCATTGATGGGAAACGTTATCGACCACGTTTGAGCAGTGTATTGCGTGAAAAACGGCCAGAAACGACCGAAAGGCATGACAAGGTGATTTTGCAACATGATTTACATACAGAGTGTCTTAGGTTCAGAACAACTTGGATTACATCATTACTATTATTCTGCTGATCAGAGTTAGAAACATTATACGGAGGGTTTTTACGAATTTTTCGAACAAACTGAGAAAATCGCAGTTGAACAAAAAATTGACCCAAACTTTTTTTCTGGGCCCCAAAATTCGAAGCAGTTTCTACAACTATTACGTACTTGATGACACCTCTAAACCCGCGCCTGTTTGCCTTCAAATAGCCTTAAGGGCTCAGGGTTAAGCTATTCAGTCAATTTAAGTCAAAATTAATTCACCTCTTAACCCGATTTTATTTACCTTCAAATGGCCGTAAAGGCCGATAAAATTTTCTTCTTCTCTTGACATGAGGCATCCTGTATTATCTGTCAATAAGGTAAGATATTCCAGTCGACTTGAGTCAAAATTGAGTTAATGATAGAATAAGGTTCTCAATTTACAGGGTGTCACAAAAATGCGGGACTGATTACATATGTACCATTCATGTTCTTCTCATCAAAGTTGAATTAGACCTCTGTTTTATTAAGGCTTTATCTTCATTAAACATAAATGTTGGAGCTAAGTTGTAAGTACGAATTACACAAAAAGGAAAACTAGTCTCCCCTGAAAAATGGTAAACAATTCTTAGACCTTTTTAGCCTTTCCACACGAATGTGAAATAATTTACCTTCCTAAGTATTTTCAAAAACCTACGATACATGCAATTTGCAAAGACTTAAAATTAACGCGCATTGTTACCTCACTCATTTTCCTTCCCTGTACAATCTTTATTTTTTTTATACTCGTACCTTTTCTTTTACCTTTTTCCCTACAAAGCTACTTTAAATTATTGCCACAATTGGTCATGTAAAATTGACTTTGACGAATATTTATTTGTCGCGTCTGTTAAACTTTTATAAATACTCGTAGAATCCTTATCTCAATGAACCTTCTTCAAATGACTTCCATCTTAAGCTACTAGTTACGGTTGTCAGTTTAACATTTTCACATCTTTTCATTCATTTCAGTATATATATCTACCTAAATGCCGACGAGGTGAATACAGCATATCATAAACCTAACTTAGTGTTCTATAGAAGGCTCTAAGCAAATTGGAGCTATTTTTTTTTTTTAAGAATCTGACAAAAAAGTCCCACATAAACAATTACGGCACTTTCGATTCCGTTTTGTATTTCTAACATGATTTAAAAATTTGGGACTTTCAACCATAACAGTTATCTTGTGACTTTTATTTTTTCGGTCTGAGGGTGCCAAATCAGGTGAATAGGGGGGGATGGCCGAGCAAATCGTACCCCAAACCCCGCAGTTTTCCCATCGCCAACGCACACTTGTGTACAGGTGCATTGTCCTGCTGAAAGATGATTTTTTTCTTCTTCAAGCAAGGCCTCTTCTCGCGTATTTTGGCATCCAGCTGGTCAAGAAGGTTGTAGTAATATACGCCTGTAATTGTTCTGCCTTTCTCACGGTCATCAATTAACAGGATCCCTTTCGCATCCCAAAACACACTGGCCATGACCTTTCCGGCAGATGCGATCGACTTCGCTTTTTTGGCGCTGAACCATCGGCTTCCACCCACTGCTTCGACTGTTGTTTCGTTTCTGGCGTGTAGTGGTGGACCCATGTCTCATCCATGGTGACAAATCACCGCACAAAATCGGTCGGATCCCTATTGAATTGGTCCAAAGATTGCCGCGAAAATCGTTTGCGTATTTGCTTTTGATCGGCATTCAGCAAATGCGGCACCCATCTTGCTCTGGCTTTCGCAACCCTAAGTTTTTTTGCAAGATGTTTCGCACCATCACACAGCCTCAACTATCTCACTCACCTTCATTCGCCTATCGTCCAACACGATATCATGCACTTTTTCTATGGTTTCGGGTGTACTCATGGTTGCGGTTTTTTGCCGTCCTTCACGTGGGTCATCTTCGAGGGACGTACGACCACGTTTAAATTCAGCTGCCCACTTTTTAATGGTTGACGTGGAAGGAGCAGAGTCCCCGTAAACTTTGGATGAATTTCCTTAGGGGTTAACCCATTCAAAGCGAAGAATTTTATCACCGCACGATATTCAAGTTTATCCATTTTAACGAAAAACACGCAAGACGTCTACGAGTACTGCAAAAATTTGTGTAAAGAAACTACTTGAGAGAACAAGTTGAAATTTGTCATACGAACTAATGAGAAGTGCACCCAGACAGGAAACATATATTTTTGCTGATTGGAACGACATCTCTGCGTCAGGCCGAGAACTTTTCACCTTGTCCTCGTATGTACCTAGTATGGACAATAATACTGTTACACACATTTATTGTTATAAAACAAAGACCTCAAAAGATAATTCAGTAAAACTTTCAAGATTTATTCATACATCCATCATGCTAACACAAAAATTGAAACTTTATTTAAAACGACTGCATTTGGCTCTAATGTTGGCCCTATACATTCTTCTTCGGCCAATTACAACATAGCTCGCTTTAAGAATTCCATTTCAGGGAATCTTTTGTGGCACACAATGTCGTCTAAGACAGTCCACAATTTGCGTTCCAGTGGATTAAGTTCTGGGCTGGTAGAAGGTCTGTCGTTGGTACCAATAAAACGAGGTACATTGCTCTGGAGCTAGATATGGGTAGTATTGGCCTTATGATCTGGTGCACGATCTTGCTGGAAAGTCTTTTTTTTTGCTGCTAGTACACTTTAGATGATGTTTCGACTTTTTTTCGTAGGTTAGTGACTGTGGATTAGAGACAGCCCAGCACACCATATCGCAGACTCTAGGAGATGTCCTTTACAGATCCTATCACTTTGTTTATCTAATTTTGTCTGCACCATAAAGATTTTCTCATCGGGAAATAGAATTTGTCTGTGTAGAACAGCGTATTCCGCCAAAAGTCGCTTCGATTTTTGGACCCAATTTATGTAAATACCACAGTCAGCAATTTTCCACTATCGCCTTTGAAGGACCCCAGACTCCAGCCAGCGTTAAATTCATCTCACGAACCAGTGTCTTCTACTTTTAGAGACAGTTTCGTGCCTTAAAGGGTTTGATGACTTGTGACGTTCTTACCGTGCAAGGCGGCCATTAATAAGCCTCATATCCCCAAAGAATTTTATACACCGATAAGCAAACAATGAAAATCAGAACTTCGTTCACACCACTGAAGCGCTACGACAGAGATGCAATTCACTTTATCAATCCATTCCATAGCGAAAACGTAAGCAAATTTGAGATACTTTTATAAACACACAGTTGTGAGGTTAACTGCTACAAATGTTATGTCAATCTCTGGGTACGCCTAACTCTTGGTGTACAACAAATGTATTAACAGTATTTTTGACCCTACTAGGTACATATACAACACTACATTTTCGCAATAGCTCGGGCGAATTATTTTATGGTAATTATTCTGCAGACACTTGCCAAGCTGCTCATTCTAGAAGACAATTAATGGAAGGATGTTTCGCGACTTTGCTCCATTAACATTAACTAATACTTAAGTATCGTTTGGGTGACAATGTTCTATAAGTACACATGAGTAGGTATTGTGAAAGAGTGCTTTAAAAATGCATGGAGGCTCATGTGCTGCTATAGACGAGTCGCTTCTGGCTAATTGTAAAGTTAAGATACCCACCCACTCACTTAAAATCCCCCGAAATATACTTAATCATACCTCAATGCAGACCGAGATAGATGTTGCCGCCCTATGCTCCACCCGGGGTTAAAGGATATCTCGATGAATCCATCCAGTCAGAATCGCATGCAATTTATGAAAAATGTCAATCATCGAACCTTTTCGATTCAAACTAACATCATGACAAATGTACACGTAGAACACATCCCTCTCAAAAGGAACCACATAAATTATACGACATTTATTTATTCCTTTCCAGAGGCTCTTGCACACACATACGAACGAGTATACTCTATAGTCAACCTCCTACTAAAATATCCTTTCTCTTCGCTCACACGACTATACCCGACTTCGACCAATCAATATCTAACACACACATTCCGTTGGTGATATATATCCTTGACTCTTCTCTACCTACTGACCAATGGTCAACCCTTACTATTGTCGTACACGCACACTCTATCCGCATCCGAAAAACTGGTTTCTTTTGGAAATATCCCAAAATTCCATTGGTCATTGTGTTCTTTTCGTCGATTTTCGGGTTTCACCTTCTCAGAAACCACGCACACGACAACAGATCCAATTGGACTTTCATACTGACTCATGTGTGTTTTGTTGGGTGGTCGATTTCTAAAAAAGTTGTGCACCTGATTAAACAGAACATGCAACCGGTAATTCAATTGACGTTCTTAATTGGAACTGACGTATGGAATGTTCGATTACGACAAACCTACATGATACGTAAAAAAGAATAAAAAAGAATAAAAAAAAAATGTAAAAAAAGAGGGTAAAAACAGAAATAAAACTGTATTCCATCCCAATCAATCAGAACTTAACTGCAGTGTCGTTGGTGGTGACCCCTATCGCCCCCTCCCCCCCAAAACACCATTATCAAACGAGAATTCCCGCAGTAATGAAGCAGTCCTATCATCCCCTTAGGCCACTGAATTATTTACAGGGTTGACATTAGCCCAAACGTCGATAATATGACATGGTTGTGGGATAATTGACAAGGATACATACGAGTATGAATGTTCGCGATACATTTTTTTATTACGAGTATGAGATGTGTCCCTGTGTTTTACCCTAGACGAACAAAATTATGGGATGGTATGTCCATCTAATCAAATTTATTACGTGTTAGTTAGTCATGGATTCGTTCTAGCTGCTTCCTTCAGAGTAAATTGGGAAAGTTTACGCAAAAAAAAAAAGAAGTAATAAATAAATAAACCGGAAATACCGCCGGGGGCGACAAACACCACAATCACACAGAGATAGTTTGTGTTTTGTCGTGTAGTGTTGTGACCAAAGCAAATACACATATGCTGTGGTGTATGACATTTTGTCATGCTCGCTCTAACACCTTATGCCATTCTGTAAGGCCCGAGGTAATGTATAAAAGTAATACATTATGGGCTGGCAATTTGCGTATATTCGATGTGTGGCAATCTTAGGACACAATCCTGGGGCGAGAAAACTTTTTTGTTTTTTTTTTTGCGCAAATATTTTACGACCCTTTCAATTTGTGAAACAAAACTTGAAACCCTTTCGTTTTTGCTAGTACACTTTGTCGGTCGATTCGAATGAATGCGATATGGAACTGACCAGACGACGAGAGGGTTGCTGTTGGCTGCACCACTTGATGAATATTTTCAAAATTCAAAAGTCCTATTTGTATTTGGTTCACCTGAAGTGGAGGTGATGAATGTTGTCGCAACCCCGAGATTTAATTTTTTTTTTTACACAATCCACGCATATTTACAGAATGTGAGGTAGAGGACTTCCGAAAATCATTGCTTTGAAGCGGAAATATTTACCGCGTTTCATTGTTGCCTTCCATCCACCACACCACAGCATCATCGGCATCATCAGCATCAGTGTTACGTGTCGTTGCGTTTTGTTTTGGTAACCCTGGAGTTTGAGGTTTTGTTCGGTTTTAGTTTGGCGAAAAATCATTAAATTAACGACCAACGGATTTGGTGGGATTAGATTTTGTCTGGGTAAAAATTTGCATACCTATATGGGGTGGATGTGTTGCTAAGCAAATAAAACTTTCGTCCTGGTGAGTCTGGCTTTGTTTTTTTTTTTTACTTTGCAGACCATATGCCTTGTTTTTGCTGAATTAATGTAATTATGACCCCGACCCAAAGACAAAACAGATACAATTTCTTATTGCTAGGTAGTTCGGTAGTTCGCATAATTTCTTCTTTTTTTTTCGGAACCGATTTACGATTAAATCGGCGTCGTTGTCGTCGTATACGAGGGAACTTTTGCCCAATCAATTCAAAGTAATAAACGTAAGAGTATTGATATCGGAAGGAATCGATGGTGGAAGAGAATATGGTGGGCAACCAACAGGAATTAAGATAAAATTTATTGAACAATTTATTTTTGTGTTCCAAATAAATGGTGGCGACTGGGATATCCCTGAGTCATTTAATCAAAGACAAACCAAAATTGAGTTCGCTTTCTTTGCTCATGCCAATCCACACGAATGGAAATGGAAGATGTGGTAGGGATTTATAGTTGGGCATATAAATCGATTCGGGAAGAATTAAAACAGGTTTATATTTGTGGAGCTATAAATAATTCATTGAAATATGTACATTTGGTAGTGGATTTTATTAGTTATACATTATATGGAAGGAATTCCAATTAACATGAATATTACTTGGTATTGGTCATCAAAGGATGTTACATCACCCAATACGCAACTTATAGCTTCTCGTTTTCTACCACTGCCTGGAACCATCTATTGGTTGTTGTGTATCTCTGATTTGAAAACGTTAACTCCATCTTCACAATTGTAGGTCAAAGTTATATTAATAACATCAATCTAACAAAATTAGAATTACAGTAGTCGCTTAAAATACGCTGGCTTTTTGACACAAAAATAATTTTACGTGGGTAAGTTTCGATTATACGTGGGTGTCAACCTTCAAACATTTAAAGCCAACGTGTACAGGCTTTCCCTCTGTTCATCTTCTCCCTTTTCCAAACGCTCATGCCCTGAAACCATAAATGGTATTCATATCATATCATAGAAACGCGCGATGCATTGCACTTGTTTCGTATCGTATCTTGTTTTTCCACGAGCCGCACCCTAGAACGGGGTTTTATTTGTCTCTTTGTCGCAGAACCTAACTGTCGCTTAAAATGAGGGGGACTACTGAACTTAATTCCTTTTCGTCTTAGGGATATTACGGCATCAACCACGTGTACTAGTTCTCGTCAGCTACTCCTTAAGTGTCAAGATGCCTCCTTAAACAACCTCCTTTTCGATGGCAACCCACTCTTGTTGCATCTTGCGTTAAGGGGCTCTAAACGGTTTTTTTTTTCAGATCTAAGGGCAAGATTGATAGTCGAAACTTAGATCGATAGGCAATAAGCAACTAGCAACTGTCAATTTAGTCTCACACTAAAGCAATGCTATATCAATTTTTTATTCAAATTGACATAACTTGACTAGGATTTTACTTACTTACTGACTTACTTAGGTGGCGCTACAGTCCGGGGTGTACCAATGCCTCAACCAACAAACCTCTCCAATTAGCCCGGTTACGAGCCAGCTGCCTCCAGTTGCGCACGCCAAGTTGGTTGAGGTACCCCACCACCTGTTTGCGCCACCTACCGCGAGGTCGTCCTCTACTACGCCGTCCATCCGGGGTGGATTCGAAGACTCTACATGGCCATCTTAATCGCTGTATGTGAACCAAAGATCACTCGAAGAATTTTTCTCTCAAAGTTACCAAGGGCATCCTCATCCGATTTTGACAAAATCTATGCCTCTGCGCCATGTAGCAGGACTGGGATGATTAGTGTCTTATAAAGAGTAGTAGTTCGAGATAGGGCTGTGTTATTCAATTGCCTCCTTAGCCCATAAAAACACAGATTGACTAGAGTAATTCTTCGTTTGATCTGCCAACTGGTGTCATTTGCGGAGCTCTCCATAGAGCCTAGGTAGACAAAGTCCTTTGCCTCGAACTCAATACTCGCAAATGCCTCACTGACGACACGTTGAGTTCTTCTGACTATGTCAATGTCATCGGCGTAGGCGAGTAGTTGTACAGCGCGTCGCATTGTCTAAGACTTTTCCTGACATCGAACGGTTCGATGGTATTCTTTCCGACTTTGATGGAGCAGCGAGAATTCTCCATTGTCATCCTGCACAAACGGACAAGCTTTCCAGGGATGCCGAAACTAGACATGGCTACGATTTTAATCTCCTTTATTTTTTTTTATAAAGGTAGAACTAAGTACTCGTAACACTTTTTTTCAAAAATACAACCTTCTGGTGAATCATGACAGAAAGCCCATTCAAGTCTGTCATCCATCCAGTTGACGTATATCCAGTTCAACAGTTTGGTTTTACGGAGCACCACCACAGCACTGTGCATCAAGTTGATAGGACAACCAATTATGTTAAGGAACATTTTTACATAACAAAATCGACAGGGCTAGTAATACTTGATGTAGAAAAGGCTTTTGACACTGATTTACAAAAGGCTTACTGTACAAGATAAGGCATTTCAGTTTTCCTAAATTTATGATAAAAATTGTTAGTAGTTTCATAATGGGTAGATCATTTAGGCCAGCACACAATATTCCCGCAGGTGTGCCACAAGGATCTGTACTTTGACCTGTTTTATACAATTTATTCACTTTGGATTTTCTGCAACGTCCTTCCTTATGTTGCATGCAATCAATGGCTTCCGGGTCTACTCCTTTTAAGCCCCACACACATGATCACGTACATTTCACATATCAAACCCTTCAACAGAAAGTTTGCAAGAAGAACTGTGATGGGATCAGTAACCGAATCGCAGTTATACCGAGTTCGATGTGTATGAAGTGAACCTAGAAGTGTACAATTTATACTGCAATTTATACTCTGGCCTCTTTCGCGCACTTGCATATATTGCAAAACTCTTCTATACGACTGCGAATTATAAGCGAACTATAATTCTTAGCTACTTAGGGTCAAAGCCAGAACTATGAAAGATAGTCTGGCGAATCACCAATCCGAGAAGATCAAAGATGGACTGCAACTATTTAGATAAATGTAAACCATAAGAAGGTAGCCAGTCTTGAATAAGAAAAGATCTCTCTTGGGCAGGCTCAATCGCAGGGATCCACGAGCCTTCTCTCGTATATTCAGTGTGTACTGCGTTCTCACTGTTGGTATCCATACAGAGTGCCTCGGTGTAGTCCGCAATAACTATTGAAGGGGTTTCTTGAAAGGTTCTACCTACGCAACATCGAACTGGAAAATCGAATCTCGGATTTCATGTCCATTTGGGTGATTCTAACTCGGATGAGTCATATCTACAGACACTAATAACACGATACTTCATTTTATGAAATTATTAGCTGCCACCGTCCATCTTCGCCCATCCTGTAACAATGAAAATATCCCCGTCCCAGGTATGCAAAAAGACTTCGACTACCCTGTGTACACATGAACATAATTGCCATACCACTTCGGGTGATTTGTAAATTTCCAAAATGTCTATTTCAACGTAATACAAAATCGCCAAATCAACAAAAAAGATTCATCAAACTCGGATCGGAATAGGCAGTGCCCAAACAAAAAATAATCTTTGTATACCCAAAAGCACTCCGTTTAAACCCCTTAGAAACCAACTAATCTCTCACTCTTATGGTGGAATGTGCACACATAAGCGCACAAACCCATCCACTGCTGCACTGCTGTTGGCAATCGAATACCCTGCTTGATGGATAAATCTTGCAACTTCGTGATAACGTCTAAAAACAATTTAAAAACCACAATTTAATCTTATTTAAATCAGAAAATCTGTTCCTACTCGTAAGCTATGAGCTGAGTAATGAATCTGTGGTAAACGGAAATGTAAATCTTTCATCCCTTAAAAGTCGAATTTTGTAAAAATTTGTCTTATCCTTCGGTTAGTTTAAGATACTCTTCTCGATATCGTTACTAAAACATTGCTTCTCTCTTTTGATTTCTTTCAGCAGATTCAGATTCTTCTGATGCGGACCCAGCTGCTCAGGACATTTTAACCTGCGGATCGTGTCAGAAGGCCTTTGCACTTTCTGATATTGTTAGATTTATTCAACACAAAGTTTTACAATGCAATAAGGAAAACTACGGCCAATGTCTCACACAAGGTAAAGTTTTTTCTATCACGTAACATCACAGGATCACATTTTTAATTTTATTTAAGGTCCGACCAGTGACAGAGATGCCGACGATGGTCGACCTCTTAGTCTAGTTAATCGTAGACCATCCATATCAGCTCCAATAACAAATCGAAAGCCATCCGGAACCCGAATTCATACACCGCCTCCTAGTCCAGCCGATTTGTTAGCCGATGGAGCATCGAGTACTCCAAAGAGGCTTGTTGATGGTAAGTTTTTGATTTATCCTTTCTCTCCTTTCGAAAGCGCTTACAAGTGCCTATTTTGATAGAAAATGATAACACAACACCTAAAGGCGATAGCTCATCAACAAACCGAACTGAGAGCCCACAAGTGGATGGACAAACAGAAAAGTCCACAAACGATATGGAATGTGAAAAGCCTAACAGCGTTCTGGACATCAAGCAAGAGGATATCGATTGTGGCCTAAATCAGGAAGAAGATAGTCAACCACCCTCGGCGTCCAATGATGGTCAGCCGCCTAGCAAAAAACCAAAAATCGAAGTAGCCGACGCCGAATCGAATACTTTGAATAGTGGTAAGTACGGATGCCATCATCCCTTGCTTTTTTGTTGGTCCTGTTGGAAGTTTTTTTTAAAAAAAAAAACAAAAAAACAAAATCTCATTGAAAATTCTCTATCACATGCACCCGTTCTCGCTGTATGTACAAAAATGTTTTTGATGTTCCAGCATAAAGCCGGTGCCGGCATCATAAAGGTACAAAAGCAAAGTTTATCACCCCTTTCGGGCAGGATATAACAGCATCATATAGATAGGTCGTGTATTCACTCCACTCATTCGTAGATATGACATACAGGTTGAGCGGCATTGATGACTTTTTTGACCATTCACTTAACCTCTTTGACACGAATGCACAAAAAAAAAAAAAAAACCAGAAGCAAGCAACCTCCGACATCAAAAGTCTAATGGACAACGATGATGATGATGCTGGCGGTGGTGGACAGGGAGCAAAATTGAAATGTTAACCAATGTCCTTTGACATCCTGTGATGGAAAAAAAAAAAAAAAAACAGGAAAAAGAAGGAATGCATACATAGAGCTCAGGAATTTGTTGCCGTTTGTTGCACTAAAAAAAAAACGAACGAACGAGCGAACGAGTATTTCATAGATACTTCTTGTTTTTTTCTGTTAAACTTGATCTATTCGCTCTGATGTCCGTCAGTAGGGGACTTTGAATAAGGATTCATAGCATGTTCCAGTAGCAGTAGCAGAAAATCGTTCCCCTCGCTTGTTGACCACACATCTCGTACACAAGTACGTAGGTCCATCCATGTCCTTCTGGCGCAAACAATAAGGACGAATAAATTATTCACGAGGTTTTTTTTTTGAAAATATTTGTCAATAAGACTGACCTTTTGTGTAAATTTTGTTTAAATTGTTCGCGTGCCTTGTCGGAACAAAGAAATCTCTTATACCATGAGGGGGTTAAATAACTTTGAATTGGTTGACATCCTTTTGACATCTTGTCATGTTACTCAATGAGAAAAATTCATTTTTGACTATGCGCCCACCTGGTGGTGTATAAGAAACCAGTTTCCAATACAATGCCTGCATGCATTTGAACCCTTTAAGGGGATTAAGGACACAGCGATAAGGCGATTACCCAGCTTCTTAAAGAGAGAGTCCTGTCGTCTGAAACGTGCATTTGATTCATATTGATAGATGTTACGTAGCCCTTATACACCCTCACATCTGTAGACGTATTAGATGACTCCTTGATTCAGCAAACTGAACAGAGCACTGATTACAGCTCGTTCTCCCTGATGATGATGATGAAAAGTGAATGATCCTGAAAGAAGATGATGAAAAAAATTACGATGAGACAATGACAAAAGAATGAAAGACAGCAGCAGCAGCAGTAGCAGTAGAAAGAAACCACTCCAGTGTCAAACAATCGTATCTTAGAAGAAGATATCTTGCGTAGAATAACCCTAAAACCGCAGCAGCAGTGTTTATTCCATACAAAGGAAGGACAACGACAACACCAACAAAAAAAAAAAGCCGACAAAAATAGCAAAATGTCACATTGCTGTTCATTACCTTTGCATGGTTGACCTTCAATACATTTTGTGCTTAAGAGCGCGTGCATGTGTGTAAGAAGAAGATCCTGACAATAGAGAGTTGTGTGTAGCTTTTAATTTCTATTCTAAGCGGAGTATACGAGTACGAGTATGTCCACATAAAGTTTTTTTTTTTTTTTTTTTAAAGTCCATGATGTCCTTTAATCATTTGCATGCAACAAGGATATACCTATATGCGTGTGTGTATGTGTTTGGTTTGTATTTTTTATTCGTCCTTTCTGCAGAGTTCAAATTTATTAAAATTACTCTGCAATGAGGAGAGATGGTGGTGGAGGGTGGGAAGTGTGGAGATGGGGAGGACGTAAAAAAGGACATTCACCACATGAACTTATCCTTTGTCATTTCAGTTGAAACTCTGCTTGTTTGATATGTGCACATGACAACACATTCGAAATTAACACAGTGAAATTGTCAACCATTTTTTTTTTTTTTTTTTGTTCGGCTCTGCTGTGGCATTCGTTGTTGTCTTTTTTTTTTTGTGATGTCGTGTAATGTCAGCGGTTTGATTTTTCAACGCTCACTTTCTATCAGAGTGATCCATTTTTACGGTGTAAATTTTTAATTAGACTAATGCGTTGCCATTTCCCTTTATTATGCGAATAATTCCAATTAGTACAGCAACACACATCTATTGACGTTATCTGTGGGGATTATATTTGTATGGAGGATCCTTTTTGTTTATCTCTTCTTTTTTTTTTTCCAATATTTGTGAATAATTGAGGGGGTTTTAATACCATGGATGAAGATTGTTATTATATCTGGAACCAATTAATGGTCAAGCCGTTGCTAGCGGGTATACTGCGCCATTTGTTAAAGTGTTATTGATTTTATGACGAGATAAATGTATCTACAATAGCACTGAACTTGGAGCTATGAGTATTCGAATAAACGGTGATTCAGTTGGAAGTTACAATTTAAATCTGGCACCACTGTGGTTGTGTCAACAATCCGTGCATTCTGAAATAATGTTGGCATACATAACCGTCCATCTCGTGCAGCGGTTAAGAAAATTCAATCGATCCAGGTCAGCGTTGGATGTGCAAAGACCAGTGTGTCCTCGTAGTGGCCGATTACGCGAAAATGTCACCGCAATGCGTGACAGTGTTTGTGCATTGAATCTTCCCTACAGCTCCACGTATCACATTTTAACAAAAGATCTGCATCTGCATGTCTACAAGATCACATTGACTAAGGAATTGAAGCCAGCCAGATCATGAACAGCGTCTCATGACTTCGTTGATTGTATGTTAGAGAACCACCAAGTCGATGGCGATGCTTCGAACATAATTAAGACGGTGCTACCTGTTATTGCACATAAAGTTCCCCGATCGCGTCAAAATTGCCCACCAAGATCGTGAGCTATTACGCCGTTCGATTTTATTTATTTGAGGTTATGTGAAGCAGAAGGAGTTCATCAAAATTTAAATTGTAACCTCCAATCGGATCACCGTTTATTAGTAGTGTCGCTTCACCACCATTGAGTTTCTCTAACCGACAATGATCCTTAAGAGCAATAGCATCCTAGTCCAGCGCCGAATCAAGCTGTGAAGACCGAAGTTGATTTCAACATCAGAATTGTAGTCACGGCAAAACCGATGACCCGAATAATCTTTAAGTTACAGCTAACAGCTAGCATGATCGATGTGGTAAGTTCATATTCAAGTGTAGTGTTGTCAGTGACTTGAACAAAATTATGTCACTTTGTTGACAAATTTATAGAACAAAACCAAAATAAAAGCCAAACTCTGCCTCTACGTTCTTTCCTGCATCTAATAAAAAAAATATGTCACTTTGACATACCTAATCTAGCCCAAACGACAAAAAAAAAAACAATATTTTCGATACAAAATATGTTTTTCTAATTTATTCCGACCAAGCCCAAGTGTTACGAATGGAGATTTCAGCTACATTTTACGAAGAAAAAGACGAAAGTTATAACTTGTCGATAAATACGAGTATGTCGCTTAAATATGTCACTTATTGCTTCAGCATAACTTCACTTTGAAATTATGTCACCAGTGACGACATAAATTATGTCACGGTGACAACTCTGTTTGGGTATGGTGCGTGCCTGTCCATGACATAAATAAGCCTGCATCGAATTTTAGCTGACACTCCTAACTGGGCAGCCGCAGTAAATAAGCAAGTCCTAGCCACCGCACATGGGATGGATATCATAGTTTCAAAACAGTAAAAAGTAACTGGACAGAGTATACAAGATTGATAAAAGAACAGGTCTCCCTTTCATGTGAAGATACCTACTATCCGTGTAACATACTCATTGACATCATGACCTTTTGGTGGATCCACGAACTCTAAAGAGTACAACGGTGAGCAGAAAACTGTATAAAGAGACTATACTGAGCAAAAGGGGGATAGAGCAATTGACAGGTCCAAAGATACGAGGCATAGAACAGCTAAAAGAATGTCTTGGACTACCTTATTTGAACTTATTCAAAATAACAACGCTTCTGGATAACTCAAACATTCTGGCAACTCTTAGACGTCAGGTCCCCTGAGGTAGAACCACCCAAATGAAGATATTATATGAATCTCAGGAAGTCTTTCAGCTCAATTTTACGTAAATCCGCGAAGAAGTGACTGCCAAGAGTCCACAATCTTTTCTATCGGCAAGGGCATGACATTCACACAGCAGATGACAGGCGGATTCAAATTCTTCTTTGTCTATTCAGCTTATCCTGAGACGCTTCGCATGAATACCAATAACGAAGAGTACTGACGACTCGTGCACCTTAACCAGAGATATGAAGGGATTTCTTCTTATCGTAAACTGGTCTCAGGGTTCTCGCAGTGGCGTATGTGCCCAAGTGGGAACAATAAAATTCAGAGCATATTTGCTTTACTTGTAGATGCTTCGTCAAGGGAGTATGGGAAGGATACAACTTGGACGGTTTACTCTTTCGTTTCTGTTAGGGATTCTGATAGTAAATCTGATGCCAGAGACTATTATCGGAGTCGGTTTCTAGCCACCAAGACTAGATAGAGGGGTGACCGTACGCTGCAGATGGCCCTTTTGTTGCAGTAGAGCTCTAGCGGAATGAGATTTATCATGTTCCCCATCGCCGATGTGGGTGTCGTACCTATACATCCTGTTATCCTGCTGAGAGCAGAGGTAAAAATCTGGATCGTGATCAGGTTTGAAAGTTTACATTTATTCTCAACGGATTTCCACCAGACTACTGATCTTTCTCTTGTTGTTCACGTGGTTGAATTGATTACCGCATCACACCTTCAATTTCTTAACAGCTTACTTTCAATTCTATTTTCTGTGTGTTTAAGATCAATTTGCTCTCTGATCCTCCATTCGTTCTGTAAATTTTCTTACTGCGATGTATTCTAGACATGCAATCAAGGTCCTCCAAGCGTCAGATCATTATAAAAATAAAAAAAATCTAAATGTTTGAATAAATAACGTAACCCTCCGTAACTTAGAAGAGAACATTTTCCCGCTCAAATTAAGTCTTGTTCAGCATAGTTGTAGGTATGGGTACTTATAGGTACACACCCTTAAAGGACCACACTCTAGGTTTAAAATTTGACTGCATTTGATGTAAGAATCCCTTCAACTCCACAGTGTTACTCTGAAACAACATAAAACGAAAAGTATGGGCGACGCTATCCAACCATGGGGGACCCCACCTTTTAATTTAAATTCTCGTACGCTGTCATTCGAAAAATCCCCTTTCCGATAAAAGGTCAATTGTAGTTCGAACAATCTTTCGAAATGTAACAACATATCTCTCGATAATTACCTCAATCGAAGTAAAATGCCAAAAGTATACCATATTCTTAGCATCCTCCCCATAGGAGGCCAACCACTGATGCATGTAGTTGCGGTCGCCGCAAGGAGAGTTATTTTGTGTAAAAAATAAAAAAAAAATAAAGGAAGCCAGAAAGACTGCTGCAAACGACGGATGATATGTGACGACTGTTTGTTTCGAAATCTTTTTTTTTTTTCTTTTCCATTGTTTCACATCCTTTCCGTGATGACTATCTCGCGTATCCTTTGGCAAATGTTCATCGCTGTGTTTTGTGTGCTGAGCGATTAATTTTCAGCAGGCGGTCAATTTAGCAGCATCTCCCGCCCGGGCTATACACACGGTGGGCTGATTTTCTGATGAAAAACACAAAAACGAAATGACGCTTGAGTGGCGGCGGATGAGTTCGCTTGACTTTTTAAGGATATGCTTCAATGTACATACATACTTGAATTTTTATCAACCGCAGAAGGAAAAATCACACTTTTTCTTTTTATTCGGATGCTGCTGCAGGAAACAATTCGGCCAGCGCAGAAGAATAGAGCAAATATAAAACAAAACAACGTAACCAGGATATGTGCAGCAGTAATTCGTGGTTCAATGCAGATGTTAGGCAAAGGGGTGCTCACAGAACAAAAAAAGGATATCACATGGGGATAGAACGAAAGAAAAGCGAAAATGAAAATTTCTTGGCACACATCGTTTGAGGCGCTTCTTCGAAATGTATGACGTCCTGCTGAGTCTTTAGAAAAAAAAAAAACAGCAGCATACATGAGTGTGTTATTCCGCGTCCTGCTGCCGATGATAAGTGAATAAACCCCAACAATAGGTTTTCGCTGAAATTGACGATATTTATAGATTTTCCGCTTCGCAAAAATGCAAATATAGCTCCTCTCCTCTCCTCTCCAATGGCGTGTACTATTATTAATATTTCTCCCTTTTTTTTGCGGGGGAAAAAAACCAGCGGACAACAACGAATCACATGTGTCACTGACATCTGCGAGAGAGGATGCTCTGGTGCCACAAAAAAAAAAAAAAGGAAACGCATGACACATACCTGTGCCATTTTCAATTACATAAGAATCCTTTGCTGCTGGTATCATATCAAACACAGGAGCCCAACCATTTACGATCAGGTATTGAATTGATGCGCATCCTTTTCACATTCTTTAGAGAAGGGGGGAGGTAACCGAAAGAAGTAGAGTGGCAGACGTCTTCCACAGGCTTTGGATATTTTCGTCGTTTTCATCGTCATCAGCATCATCGTAGGAAAAAAACAAAAACAATTAGAAGAGCGCGCCTGTGAAAGAGATGTGATCTTCAGCTAAAGTAACCCTTAATCGATAAGCAGAAACGTATGCAACGTGCCGGGTGGACAAGCAACAACCAACAACAACCCTTTTCGTTAGGTTTCATTTGCATACACACACAGGTTTACATGAGGCAACCCCTATCTAATCGCCGAAAAGTTAGGAAAAGATGCTTGCAGCAATGATTATAAAAAAAAAAAAAAAAAAAAACAGGAAGAAGAGTGTATCCTCGTGCCATTGTGGAATGGTAAAGGGGTACTCCCCGCCATTATCTGAGTGATGACAAACGTGCGCTTCACCTTTGACTTGTGTACGACACACATAAACACGAATACATGCACCTTTTATGGCAAACACGCAGATTGATTACCCATTTTTTCGGGGTTAAACGCACGGCGCATTTTTCTTCAAAATCGGTGGAAAGCAATGCCACGAGTTAAAAGTGCGTTTAAAAAAATAATTATCATATCCCTGGCTTATCCGCCAGCTGCTGTAGATGTAGATGAGAGATGCATCCAGGAAATGCTGGTAGAAAATTTAAATTGAATTGGAGTTTAGGGAGAAATTTTAAATCATTGATTACTGCACTCGACTGTCTTCTACTGAGTGAATTTGTGACCAGGATGAGGTTGAGTTTTTGGAGAGGTGATACGAGTACACTGTGAAAATATCAAACATCAGCACCTCGTCCAGCTTAGTTCCTTTTTAAAAATTAAGAATCTGAATCGAATCTAGATAGGAAAGCTCTCTTATTTATATGACAGGATCCCAAATAGACGTTTGTCAGAGTCCTAGAGTTCTTTAGGATGTTGTTCTTCATTTTTTTGAATTGATCTCAAGCTGAGTGACAACATTTTGAGTATATATTTTTTTTTTACACACTTTTCTCAGGAAAGGCGGACCTTTAACGCTGTGACAACGATTCGAGATGTTTGTAGTAGGTCCGAGAGGTAATCACAACTATTTCACGAAGTCTATAGCTAGATGTGGTGGTATCACACCGCACCATAAGGGGACATGTACTTTTGTGTAGGTATGTCTAATCTTTTAAAGATGCATGCACGATTCGCAAACCTGAATACTCGATGCCAAGAATACGCCTACGTACTAAACCACAATCTTCACACTTCAACTACTCTCCCCGCGGGACTGTGGCTAGGTATTACTTCGCGGGGCTGGTTAGCAAATTATGTTCTTCTTTCCCAGTTTGTTGCTTCAAAAACTGGTTCAGCGTTTGCCGTTCTTTGCTCCATGGGAGATGTCGGCTGGCTGTGGTAGAAACCTATTTCTCCATGCTGCCGGTCCTCATCAACAAAGTACAAAGGACTGCAGCTCTAGGTGCTACGGGGGCGATGAGAACATGCCCAACTGAAGCCCTGAACGTAATCCTTCACCTTATACCACTCGACCTTCATATAAAGTACATATACATGCTGTAGTGCGGTCAGATTAAGAGAAACAAGTAGCTGGTGCGATAGTCTTTACGGCCACAACAGCATCCTTAATCTGCTACGTAGGGAGTTGGCGGCAAATCTGACCGACTACATAATTCCCAAGGTGAACTTTCGCAATGATGTTACGGTGAGATTCCCTTCCAGGGCGGAATGGAAATGTGGCGAGTTCAAAACAACAATTTTCACTGACGGGTCGAAAATGGACTGCGGCGTAGGGGCGGGAATCTTTTCTGAATCCCTCAATATCTCTAGTTCATTCCGTCTTCCCAATTCATGCAGCGTATTCCAGGCGGAAGTTCTTGCTGTACGAGAGGCGTGCCGTCTCCTCAAACATACATCGATACAAGTTAACACCATTGCCATTTTCATTGATAGCCAGGCCGCTATCAAAGCCATCATATCTGCGGCTTCCTCCTCCAAACTTGTTGAACAATGCAAGGAGGAGCTTGCCGCACTCGATCATCGATCTAGGATCAGCCTCATCTGGGTGCCTGGTCATAGTAACATTGAGGCAGGGATCTGCCCTTGATTGCTCCCGTGTGGAGGATGTCAACATTCCGTTAGGG
This sequence comes from Pocota personata, assembly GCA_963082735.1. Taxonomy (NCBI): domain Eukaryota; kingdom Metazoa; phylum Arthropoda; class Insecta; order Diptera; family Syrphidae; genus Pocota; species Pocota personata. Next base: position 59,663,230 of record OY720430.1, read on the forward strand.
GCCCTTAGGGGTAGAATCTTTGCTCATTTCCTTACAGATGCTGGTAATAGATGACGAGGGTTGCAGAACTGTGTCATATCCAGGCAGATGTGGCCCAAGTATAACTGGTGCAGAACACAAGAGCTACTAAACAGAAACCGGGCAGATATTGCTAGAGTTCTGGCAATTAGCACTGGCCATTGGGCCATAGGGGTCCACGCAGCCAGACTGGGCATTAGTTTTAATGCACTTTGTCGTAGCTGCAATATGGCCAACGAGCCTGAAACAATCCTTCACTTCCTTTGTAAGTGTCCGGCCCTTAGTAGGGTCAGACACCGTACACTTGGCAGACACCTTTTGAATAATATTAGTGAGTTAGTGGAGACAAGTATTGGGGACTTTATCAGTTTCCTCAATGCCACGGGGTGAATTTAAATAATCCTTTCTCACCTTTCCCACAAGTCCAACGTCAGTTTCTACAACAAATTAGGTCACTTGAGTTGTGGTATTAAAACGGCGCCTTTGCACTAATTATGTTTCAGCATAGTATGTTGTCACAACCACACCTACCTACCTACCTACCTATGCTGCCGGTCCATCCATTTTTGGACATTCGGTATTAGTGTACAGGTCCATTTTCCCTTCAAAGACTGGTTCCATCTCTCCTGCCATGCTCCCATACTGCGCTGTCTTTCTTCCAGCTTGATATTGTTGACTGAAACTTGGGGGTTCTGAATTTTGGCATCGTCCTTTGTCTTTTGTAGTTCGCTAGCCAGGATATCTGCTGGTGCAATTCCCGCGATAACACATATATCGTACATCTGACACCGTCCGAAATGCACAGCACACCCTCAGTGCACACATTCGGTTGACGGAGTTAATTCTTCTGGCGTAAGACTTAATTGTCACTGCTTTGGCCCATATTGGTGCTGCATACATTATGATGGACTGCATCACGCTGACACATTGTGTGACAGACGCACTTGGATTTTACCTTTCAACTATGGCTATACTGCCTAGGGAGGACCTGCTAGGGACCGGGGTCCCGGACAGTATTGATTTAAGTACTTCCTCTACCTCGACCCTGAGAGTGCTCGTTCTTCTTCGGTATCGATATCTTAAGAAAGTCTGCTAGGAAGCTTGAAGAAGGAAGAACTCCGCTGGAGCTTCTTAACTACTGGAGGAGAACAGTGCTCTACCAACTGGACCACTAAAAGCCTTAGATTGACCAGTTTCAATTGCGTAACACATTAATCGCAGTCAGTACAATTTTTTCGGTGGGCATTCATGCAACTAATAATGCTTGAGCCTTAAATAAATGCCTTGAGTCTGTGTCTGAGTCACGAGGTGTCAAAAAGTTAGATGCACTGAGTCACAAATGACCCGAACACAAAATATATAACATTTGTCACTCAGCCGTTACAGGAGATTTTGTATTCTATATTCACAATTGGGAAAGGTCACGAAGTCTTGACATCGTTACTCTTTTTTTACTTACTTTTCGAGATATCTTAAATTGATGTTGAACTTGGGTTAGATTTGACCCGAACACAGGATGAGGGTTGAATTAACTCAGCAACGCCTCAGGATATCGGCGTTCATTCTAAGACTGCAGCAGAGTCTTGAAAGCTGCTGCACGTGGCTATCACTGTTAAAATAGCATATCTCTGTTCAGACATTCTCGCATTCTCTGTGTTTTTGGCATCTCAGTTAATGATACAAGTCTGAGGCAACAAAAGGTCATTCTATCATTCTCTTGTTACAGAGCACATAACCGACTCTTATGATTCATACGAATCTTTAAAACCTTAGCATACGACTATCCATCTAATCATTACGTACCTGCAATTGAAGTTGTTGGGACAGAACTCTCAGTGTCTGGTAGTCGAAAACAGAAGAGTTCTATGCTTGTTACACATGTCTGGGAGTGTCATGTTTTGACGACATAACTCAGCTTACTAGTTGAGATTTTTTTTCCTAGATTACGAATGTCTGGTTCTCAGTGTTTTCGTCGTCCTTGACTAGAACACATTTTAATTTATAGCAGACAATAATAATAATTTCGGTTTTGAAGTGCAGTATTTCGATTGTTTTGACGGATTGTGCAGAAGGTTTGATGCCAAACTACATGGACCTTTCCACTTAGATGCCTAGAATAGGTGAAGCGAATAGGCTAGTTGATAATTTATGTTATAGAAGCCCGTTGAGTATATTCACTTGAGCGGTTGTATGTGAAGATACTTTAGATGTTATGAGCAATGCTGTTCAAGACCCGGTCGCTGGCATGACCGGTAAATTCGTGGTTGAAAGGTGATGGTAAAGTCCATGTGCGTTTGTCACACAATGTGCGGCACACTGGTTGGTGCCTGACCTTAGAAGGGCTGCTGCTACATCTTGTCGTACATTGGGATTTATGCTTGTGCAAGGGCTAAGGGTTCTCAGTTCTAACATTGTTTCTAGACGGCCGATTTGTTTCCGAACCAGATCTCCAAATAGTGTGCTCCCTATATGTCCAAAACTACGGGTTTGGAGATTTTTATATCACCACATGTTTTTTTTTTTTCTATTGTAGTTCAGCCATGAGCTGGGAAATATAGCCCAGTACTCTATTAAGGACCAGACACTGATGATTAGTTCTCTCACCTTGACATCTATGTTGCTTTTCCCTGGCTTTCTTTCTATGTCACTATGTCCGAGGACTCAACAGATGTCTTATTGTTTCGAACTTACCGACTGCTTAAGACTTTTTGATCTGGTGGTCCCGCTGCCTAGTGCCTTGATTGCAACTTGACTTTTCAGAGAACTCAGTCTTGAATGGACTTACATAGATAATTTCGTTGTGAGTACAGTCGGCAACGCTCTACCACTGGCAAAGACCTCAACTTGGAAGCTACTGTAGTCATCTAGTAGTTTGTATGAATTGTTGATGTGGAATGAGTTTAAAAAAAAATCCAGCACCAGTTCCATGTTGGACCAAACAGATTTAGATTGCAATTGGAGTCATTTTTATGTATCATGTACTCTAGGATGTCGAGGTTTATTCCTTCACTAGTCTTCTCCATTTGGTCCTGTCTCTTGCAAGCTCCTTAGTCGGTAAGCATAATCATTAGAGGCGCTATTCTGGTGATTTCAGAAATGAAAATAAATAGGTAATTTCCTTGGACTTTTATATACTTTCACTCAAACTCAGTCGTTCGCCGGTGGGATCTCTTTGGATTGCTCCTCATGTAGGACTTGTTTAGCAAAATGATTGATAGTGACAACCCTCGAAACTTTAACATTAGTTTCATTTTGGAATCCATCCCAATCAAGAATGTACTTGTCACAAGCCATGCTATCCAAAATCTCCTCATTGTTTCCCAATGCCATCGACTTGGGTTTACAGAAGACGCTTCGCCTATCCAACTTTGTCATACCAGCCTGTCCTAAGAATATGGAATCGTAAATTTATTTTAAATAGCTATTCTGTGTACACAGTTGTCAATGGTATGTTAGCTTAGGCTTTGGTCACATCAGGTCTTGCTAAAGTTTCTATGGATGCCATTTACCTACAAAACGCTTTGCATAACTTGGTACCACTGGATTTAACCCTTCAGTATAGGTAATGGGATCGATTTTTAGACTTAGGAAAACGAAGTCTGGTACAAGGGACATATCACTATTTCATTAATGGTCTAATCGCTATTTGATACTCTTTGATCCTTTGGTTATGCTGTTAGTGCTTTGAATATCTCGAAAACGGTGCATCTTACGAAAAAACTTATTACAACCGAAAATTTGGGTTTCAAAATTCTATAAAGTATGGATGCCCAATTTTTAAATATTTTTGAAAATTGTGTACACAATCCTAACCCCGAAGCCAATGGTGGAAATCGTTTTTGAGTGGGAATATCTTGAAAACGGTGCGTCGTAGAAACAAAATTATTTATGCCGAAATTTTCGTTTTAGGAATTTTCTACAAGATGGATGTCTAATTTTCCACAATTTTTCAAAGTTGAAAGTAAAGCAATCCTCCAAAATATCACATTTCACCCTGAAGCTAATGGTGGAAATCGTTTTTGAGTTACAATATCTCGAAAACGGTCCGTCCCTCGAAAAAAAGTGTTACGACAGCAATCTTAGGTTTTTAAATTCGCTAAAAGATTTTCTAAATTTTTACGCAATCTTCCAAAATGTTCGCCTTTACTACAAAGGCAATGGTGAAACCTTTTTGAGTACGAATACAAGAAAAATGATGACGTTTTCAATTTTAGGTTTTGAAATGGCTGCTAAATTTTTCAAGATTGAATTTAAATAAAACAACATCGGTGTGAGATATCAAATTGACTCGGGCTTTATTTTGAAGCTACATTCATGCCATTATGTATGGAATAGCACATCATTTAAATAGCCGCCTCGGCTTCGCTGGCAGTGCTTCAAGCGGTCGGTTCAATTTTTGATGACTCGGTTCAATTGTGCGGCATTTTTTCGGCTATAGCGTCTCGAATGTTGGCCTCGAGCTCGTCCAAAGTGGTTGGATTCTTAGCGTAGTCTAAGGACTTGACGTAGCCCCAGAGAAAATAATCGAGGGGTGTCAAGTCGCATGATCGCGGCGGCCAATTGATGAACGCTCGCCGTAAGATGATCCAGTTGCCAAATTTTTCCTTCACCACATCAAGCGTTGCGTCGCTTGTATGGCATGTAGCGCCGTCTTGTTAGAATCACACCTCGGATATATCAAAGTTGTCGAGCTCTGGCCACAGAAAGTCGGTTAACATCGCTCCATATCGAGGACCATTGACGGTAACGGTATCTCCTCCCTCATTTCGAAAGAAATAAGGTCCGATGATGCCGTCGTGCCATAAACCGCACCAAACAGTAAATTTTTGTGGCTTGGTCGAACACTTGTGGATTGTGGTCGTTCCAATGACGGCAATTTTGGTTGTTGACATAGTCACTGAGCCAAAAATCTGCCTCGTCCGAGAAGATGATTTTTTGGCCAAACCCAGATCTCCGCCCAACATTTCCAGCGCCCAATTAGCGAACGCGTTGTCTATGGTCGTCCGGTTTCAATTCTTACGTCAGCACAATCTTATACCGATGTAGGCCCAAATCCAACCGCAAAATAAGCCTGGTTGACTCTCTGGCGATGCCCAATTCAGTTGATCGGCGCCGAATCGACATTTCTGGGTCTTCTTCGATACTGGTTATTACGGCGGCTATGTTTTCTTCACTTCTCACCGATCTCTGTCTGTACTTACGCTCAAACTTCTCCACCTTGCGACGAATTGCCTGTGCACTGAAGCCATGATGACGACCGACCTCACGAAGAAATTCACGTTGCGTATTTACAACTGAGCCGGAATTTCGATGATATTTTTTAATAATTTCCACACGTTCGGGAAGTGTCAAGCGATGCATGATGAAATGGCAAACCTTACTGAATATTTTGACAGCTGGATGTCATTTGTAACTTTGACAGCTGCTGAAACACAATAATTGGAAAAACTATCATTGCTATCTGGTCACACTTCATAACTTTCATCTAAAAACTTTCGGTGATGCACCAACAAGATGGCACTACTCCACCAAAAGCATTATAATTTCCCTTGTTTGGAAAGTTGACCGTTTTCGTTTAATTTCAACGAACTAGAAATGAGGGAGTGAACTCGCAACTCTGTGTCAATTTTAAGGATCCAACTTTCGTCAAATGGCTTCAACGGAGTAGTTCTGGTTTCACAATTTTATTTCTAGGAGTTTTAATCCTTTTTATAATCACTTTCCAAAACTACAAAGGTGTTGAAATAACCGTATGCCCACATAAGTAGCAAATTAACTTTGTTCCGGAATTCAGATTTCTCCAAATCCACTGCAAACCCATTAAAAAAAAATAAAAAAAATCCCACACTATCCTTGTGTCACCATCACACCACATATTGGACAGCGATTAACACCCCTGTTTCAATATGTGTGGTTATTGATTTTGTGCCTTTTGTCCCCCTTTCTGTTGCGGTTTTTAAAACTACTGGGGTGTGTACGAGTATTATCGCAATCATAAGGATAATGGTCCTAGATGATGTATCTTATTGTGTTCTCTGGGCTTTCCTATACACATTGATAATTTGACATCCTCAAGATATCCCTGATATATCTTCGTTCGTGATAAAGGATTTTATAATTTTAAAACAACATCTGGTGTCACCATTAAATTCGAACGCATAAAACAAAGCGCCAGGACAAATGCAATAATAAATAAATGGTGAACAAAAAAATACCAAAAAAAAGGACACAAGAGATATAAAAAAAATGAAAAAAAAAAAACCGAAACTAAAAAATTGATGGAACCGCAACTAAATGCGTGTATGCGGGGTAGTAACATACCTTCCGCGTGCCGTATATTCCCATTACGTCCTCTCTTTCTCTCTCTCGCACCCACCCTACACAGGGTGTAGAGTGCGGGGGTAGGATTTTAAAATTGCTTTTGCACATCGGGCCCACATCTCATAACCGTCCATTTGTATTCAGAACAGAGAGACGGTTATTCGGTTGATTCCTCGGAGCTAAAAAAAAAAAAAAAAAAAATCCACACATCTATACATGTGTATATATGCAAAAGGAGGGACAAGTAAGAAAAAAAAAGGACATAACGCCCCATATTGCGCGCGAGCCCTACATCCTCGGTACATGTAAAACCCATTTTAGCACATGTGTCAGCTTCTTTTTCTCTATCGCTGTATTAGTTATTATTGCCTCATATAGGATATGCAAATGAGCAAAGGATGGGTGGGCATGGGCACTCTCCAGAAAATACTATCCCATTGGACTTGCAGCAGTTGGTTGAATCCGAAGGCCTAATCAATTCAAATTAAGTTAAGAATCACTTAATTCACTCTCTCGCATAGTGTAGGTTCTTGAGCGCCTCAGCTTCATTCAGCCGTTGCGTGCTAGCCGAAGAAAACCTACGCAGTCTGATATGTATCTGCACGCGCCCAGGCTTGCGTTCTATAAATTATTTAAATTCAACCGCGCATACTAGTGTGTAATTGGTGTGAACTGGTAGGCAGATGCAACAGATTCGCTATTACGTCGCGCGTATGCGACGCAAAAATTAATTATATCGTTTCGCGGAAGCCCACGCTGCGTCCGAAAATAAAGTCCAAAAGTGTTCCACCACAGTGAACCATTGAATCCTTTGTGTTGACTGTGCTGAGCTTTGGTGGTTGATTTAATTAAAAACTACACCTCCGTACACTGCAGATACATTGACACCACGCACATACACCGTAGGTAGGGTAAGGTGGCCAAAATCTCTCTCTGACTTGCTGACTAACTCATCAGAAAAGTTTCATATTTGAATTAATTAAAAAAATGTTTTTTTTTTTCGCAACCATGGTCGAATTTTAATTAACGGTATTGTTTCAATTTTAATTACAGAACCCAGCAACTACACATGCTCCACCTGCAAAACACGATACAATTCTGCATGGCGACTGATCCAGCATGTTCAGCACTCGCATGGAGTAAAAATTTACGTGGAATTCTCATCATCGACGTCGGCATCGTCGTCATCATCGGCATCCTCATCGCTATCCACGTCCACGTCGCTGTTATCTTCGTCCGCAGCCTCATTATCTTTGGGTCATTCCGCACAGAAGCTGTTGAGTGGCGTTGCCAATAGTACAATCAACAACAATACCAGCTGCGCCAGTTCCCTTTGTTCGTCCTCGTCGCCAGTTAGTCAAAGTAAGGGTATCAGTGAACCTCAACAAAGCCACCACCAGCAGCAGCAGCAACAACAACAACAACATACTCAGCAACAACAACAGCAGCAAAATAGCTTAACCACAGCCATGCAGAATGCACAGAATTTAGCCGCAGCGGCAGCGGCCGGAATGAGACATCATCCACTGCTGCCGCCACCGGATATGCACGCGAATCCCTTTAACCTGCTGCGAATGCCACTGCCGCCACTAGCACAAGGTCCAGTAGTTCCTCCGGTTGCGCCGCTCTTTTCGCGACCGCATGCGGCCGAACATTACCGCATGGAGCAACTCGTTTCGGAGCAATTTCGCCATCACGGCCTTAATTTAGCGGCAGCGGCTGTGGCCGCAGCCAACTCACTAGCGCCGCATTCGAGCCAGTCCTTCAATGCGGCTGTGAATCATTCGGCCAGCAATAAGGAACGTCCGCCGTCGTCGAGCAGTAGTCACAGTTCGATACCACCACTGCAGCAGACGCGACTGAATAATAGACAGCCCAACAATTTACAACTTGAACCGCAGATGGATTTTTACTCGCAGCGATTGCGTCAGCTTGCAGGAACAACAAGTCCTGGAGCTGGAAACACTGGTAACTCGAACTCGCCGAGTCCCAGACAAAAGCAGTCGCCGTCAAATTTTGCGAGTCCATCACCCTCCCAGTTACCTCCGACACCGATCACAAGTAATTCCCGTCCCCAGAGTCTGACCCCACCCGAGAAAAGTGGTACGAGTCTCGGCGAGACCGACCTCATGGGCAGCGGCAACGGCACCACCCATCTGAATACAACACCTCGCTCTGCGTCGACACCACCGTCAAAGCCTAGTCAGGACAGCGGCAGCGCGGTGTACTCGTGTGACTTTTGCGAGAAGAACTTTCGCTTCGAGAACAACCTAATCATCCACCGACGCATGCACACCGGTGAGAAGCCGTACAAGTGTGTGCAATGCGAATTCGAGTGCTCGCACATCAACAAGCTGAAGCGACACATGAAGGTTCACATCAAACCGGAGGATGGCGCTAGCAACGCCGGTTCGGTGGAGACACTCGATGGTGAGGATTCCGGCGAGGAAGATATGGCCGAAGATGATGTCCTCGATGAGGACGAAGATGAGGACATGGACGATGGGGAGGATGGTGAATATGAAGCCGAGGATTTGAGCGTAAACAACCGAACGATGGATGAGAAGCCCGGTCTAAGTATGGGAAATGCTACGTCAAATTCACTGGTCGGTGAATTGATGGATAAGTTTGGACTCTCAAACATCGCACAGTACTCGGAGGCGTACAAACAAGCCCTGCAAGAGTCAGGCAATGCTATGAAAATTCAGCTGAGTAACAAGGACTGCGACAATAATAACAGCAGTTCGTCCCTACAAAAATTGAACGGCCTGCCAGCGGCTTTACGTCTGCGTGAAGAATTCGCAAAGAGCATGCTCCACTCTCCGAACCAAGCCCATTCACAATCCCAGGTCGCCCCGCTGTTTAACCCTTTCGAGAACCCCTTCGAGATGTCGAAACGAATGAAAATGGAAAGCGCCGAGTGGTGGGGTATGTCAGCCCTTCACCGAAATGAATCCCTATTCGAAAATCTCAAAATGAAACCACTCTCCTCACTGGGTTCCAATAGTTCCCAATTACTCCAGAGCCCACTGGTAAAAAAGGAAAGCAAACGCAATGACACCTGCGAATACTGCGGCAAGGTCTTCAAGAATTGCTCCAATCTGACCGTCCATCGACGCAGTCACACCGGCGAAAAACCCTACAAGTGCGAACTCTGCTCGTACGCATGTGCTCAGTCCTCGAAACTGACCCGTCACATGAAGACACACGGCCGTACCGGCAAAGACGTCTACCGATGTCGATTCTGTGATATGCCATTCAGTGTTCCATCGACCCTCGAGAAACACATGCGCAAGTGTGTGGTCAACCAGGGCAAGGCAGCCGCCGTCAATGCGTCGAATCTCGTCCAAGGTGGACAGCATCCCTCGCCCTCGCCACTGTCCTCGCATCTGCCACAACTGCCTATGATATCCAGCAGTGGCAGTGTGGGCGGACTCACTGCCGACGATGATTCCAGCGCGTCCGTAATCAGCAAGGAAGGTGCATGACTTTATCAGAACTGGGTCGGCTACCATCATCATCAACACCACCTTCATCATCACCATCACCAAATGCCGCCCTCGTCACGTGTTATGTCTCGCATATTCTAAGCAATCCACACACGGTGCTGCTGTAAATATCCGCCAAACACCCACCACCCCGTTGTAAATATGAATTTGTAAATTATTTTATCGTCTGTATACCAGTTTAGATGACACATCCGTCAACACAACCCCTGATGTATAAGATGATATCCTGTAACTTTCTAAAAGTTTAACTATCTGTAAATATAAAACCCGCCCCCCGCTAATGTTCAGTAAAAAAAAAAAAAAAAACAAGAGGCATTTAATACCAAAGCAATGAATTAAACTTAAAAATATAAATGTAAAAAAAAAAATAAGAATCACTGTTATAAGTTTGTACATAAAACAAACAAAACCGGAAGACATTTAGGATGTAAGAAGTTTTTAAAAGAAAATTATATAATTAGTATACAATGAAAAAAAAATACAATTAGAAAGTTCCAAAAAAAACATGTGTGTTATTTTTAAAATTTAGGCCTGTAACACGTAGAATTTCTATTAAGGACTAAAAACAAAATAATATTTTGAGTCTATTATTACCAGTTTAGGAAAGTATTTCTGTTTTTTTTTTTTATTATTTTTTTCCTTTGTATTTTGTTTAAATGTATTTATTTTGAAATTCTTATATTTTTTTTCTTTTTTCTATTAAACTTTGTTTAAGGATTATTTTTTGAAGTAAAAGTTAAAAATTTTCTTGGTTAAAAATAAAAAAAATTATTATTATCTATTATTAAACGAAGATGATGAATTATTTGTTATTTATTTAAAATGTTACTTTTATTTGTGTGCGCACATCAAAAAAAAAAAAAAAATGGAGAAATAAGAGAGAAGAAAAGTTATTTTAGAAAAATTTTAAGAAAATAGGCTTAAATAATCCTAAGACTGACTGATTAAGATTGTTTTCTTAATTTGTGCAACGCAGTTTTCATGTTTTTTGTTTCTTTTACTTGTTAAATAGTTTCCAACAGTTTTTTTAGGTCGTGTTTAGGTTGTCCAAAGTTAGAAGAAGACTTTTATTTTTTACAGAATATTACTCGTGCTTTCATACCTTTTTGAATGATACCCATATTGACTGCTATTTGTACATTTTTGCAAATTTCCCCAAAAAAGTCATCTGGGATCAAAAATTTCCCTCAGGTTTTTTTTATTGATATTTTTGATTTTGTATAATTTGTGGACTATTTTTCCTACTTCGAGTATTTTACACAGAATATTACTCGTGCTTTTATATCCTTTTCAACGATGCCCATTTGTACTTTTTAGAAAATTTCCCTAAAAAAAAATACTTTGGGATCAAAAATTTCCCTCAAGTTTTTTTTTGTTGATTTTTTTGATTTTGTATAATTTTTGGACTATTTTTCCGCATTTTCAACTGATATTGAGTAGGTAAAGTTTGTGACGATATTCAAGAACTACTTCGAGTATTTTACACAGAATATTACTCGCTCTTTTATGCCCTTTTCAACGATGCCCATTTGTACTTTTTAGGAAATTTCCCCAAAAAAAATACTTTGGGATCAAAAATTTCCCTCAATTTTTTTTGTTGATATTTTTGATTTTGTAGAATTTCTAGACTTGTTTCTGTCTTTTTATCAGGAAAAAATATCAAATTTGCTGACAATATTCAAAAACTTCGGAATGACATAATTTTTGCTTTTCTAAAATACTCGTATCTAGGACTTGCTTCTGCACTTCTGTGAATCCATATTAAAAAAAAAATTGTTGACGGTATTCAAAAGCTGTTCCAAAACATTAGAATATTTTACGATTTCTTGCTCGTTCTATTGCCCATGTTTCAACCGTAACCACATTTATTACCCGTTTGTACAGTGAAATGAAATCGTTTGGGATAACTTTTCACTTTTTCGATTTTCTAAAATGTTGTAGACTTCATCTGTTTACCATATTGACATAACAATCTAAACCCCACGAATGGAGTATTTCTCTACACTTATAGCACCTACACCTACAAAAGTTTTGCTAAATACAAGGAATCTCACTCTATCACTACACCTTCGATCACTATCTCATATACAATACAAATGGATTATAAATTGCATTGTAAGGATCTTCTGCCCAACTTTTTTTAAAAGAGAAACTTTAGTCTTTTTCAAGTCTGGACAACCTAAATTTTAATCGCATTCTATAGAAATATATGACTGCGTTCTTTCTTCTAAAAAATCACATCTCGTCAGGGGACATTTTTTCCATTTACAATTGTTTGTTTACTGTTGACGTAATTTCCATTTTTTTGAAAATGTTCCCTAACGACATTGTGATTTTCAGCAACAAAAGAAAACAATCCACTCGCATTTTTTTCGAAACTCAAAATCGAAACGCATTTTTGCGTAACTTAAAAACAAAAAACAAACAAAAAAATATGTACAAATACTTTTGTTTCTAATTTACACTATACAATTCTTTTTTTTTTTTCGTGGATGTACAATATCAGTATGTTGTTGTTTAAAAATTAAAAAAAAAATAGAATAAATGACTTATTTTTTCTATGTACAAAAAAAAAAATACATTCTTTCGAAACAAAAATATACTACAAATAAATTAGGAACTAACGAATTTCCAAAAAAAAAAAAAACAAAACAAAAACTTAAATGAATATATCTCATAAATTATAAGCAACACGACGAAAACAGGATAAACAAAAACAATAAACACAAATTGTGCAGTAGCAAAAAAGAAGACAAACTTAATTTAATTCAGGTTTCCACACGCAAACACACAACAAATCTCGCGTGTGTGGAAATAGACAATTGGTGGTATTAAATAAATTGAATAGTTAATAAATTAAAATAAAACTAAAACAAAAAAAAAAAAAAAAGACGTATTAAAAATCCATATAGGAAAATATTATTATCAATAAGCTCCTTAAGTACGAGAGAAAATAAATGTGAAAATTTAAATGAATATTATTATTAATAAAACAAAATAAAAATAAATATCTATTGAAGTATACAAATAAATATTTGTAATTATTGTAGATTTCAAAAAATAAAAACAAGTGTAACAATTGAAATAAAATAATTTCCCAGATTTTATTATTATTTATATACAAATCAAATAAAACACAAAAAAAAAATTCATTGATTGTCTGTGTTATATAAGTGAAAAAAAAAAAAATAAATTAAAGATGTAAAAAACGAACTTAAAAAAAAAACTGAAGAAATTCAATATTTCCAAAATAAATACAAAAGAAAAAAATTCAAAAAAAAGCTCGTTTCACTGTGTTTTGGGATGTGATTGGTCTTCAGTAGAACAGTTCTGAGCTTGATTTTAAGACTTTTGTATAGCTATTGCGCAACCAGATAAGAAACGCGACATCATATTACGAAGGGCGACTGATAAGTTCGCGGCCTAAGGCATTAAGTGAAAGAAGAGATCTGATTAAAAAAATTGCATTTCTCGCAATGGCCAAGAGATCAGTTATAAAAATAAGAAAGAAAGTCGGAGACAAAATAGAACCGTGTGGAACACCAGCATTTATATGGTGAATTGTTTTTTACTTTACGTTGCGTATGCGGAATGCGGACCCCAGCAATGAATTTATCAGGAATAACCTATATAGTCAACATTAGTTGAATTAAGCGAAAAATATACATGAATGAGTTTTTTAGACCTTTCAAAGGTCAGTCGATTTCGTAAAGGACTATGTATTTGAGCCCAGTTTGAGAAAACCCTTTCAATCTGCGCGGACGATGCTGGTATGTTAAGAAGCTTCAAAGCTAAAGATGACAGTTGAGGGTGATGAATGCTCGCGGTGCTCCAAAAAACTGTTGGTTTTTTTAATTCTTTTCGAAAAAGTGTATGAAAAATATCACTTTGTTGGCGAAAAGAGTGCAAGCTCTTTAATCCATCTGTGTCTAAGTTTTTCATTAAGAAGTGGTTTATTATTTGTTCTTCGGATCGGATCGATAAAATGGCCTTATCGTAAAAAGAATTTAAATAATATGCAGTTAGTGAGATTTCATTTAATGCCATCTCTTTTCTTTCTAAGTAAGATGACATCATTGATTCCTTAAATCCGTTCTTATTTTTAAGTGAAAGCCACATATTTACCGCATCTGCAACACTTGTATCTAAAGCTTGGCACTTGTTTATAAATCCACATATAGGTTCCAACATTTTCTGGTTAGTGTCGACTCTTGCAACAAAATCCTCATCAAAAATTAACTTGCAAATAGTAGATTTAATTTTCCTTAGCTGGCCATCAGCGATAATTTGCTTCATGAGTTGCAAGTTGCTCAGAAAACTTTCAAAGCTATCGCTATACGAACACCAACGCGTCTGGCATGATAATTTCAGCCTCTTTCCACCTTTCGACACAATTGATTTTTCCACGTCAGGGTTCTTATATTCTTTTAAAATTAAATTTACTTTTTCTGACAGATTTTTGTCAACAATGTCTTGCAAATAAATTTCTTAAATGACTGTTGCATCGTGAATGCCACAAAACATGTCCAACATTTTTCCCCATACGCAACATAACACTGGCGTTGTCTGACACCACTGCGTAAAATGAAACGTTATACATATCTTTCCCCATATCTATTGATTGATAGACTATATCTGAGACCATATCCGCATTTTCAATTTCACCGCTAAGATCCCATGCGTTAAGAAATGCACGTTTACCCTGAGAGTTATGCAGCATTGTTACAACTGTTTTGCTGTTACTAGACGAATTCTTCCATCCATCTTTTAATAGCACCGAATCCTGTTGAGTTGGTGAATGAAAGTCTTTGATACATTTGTTGTACATTTCATCCGGGAGTTGGTCCGACAAAGTTTTCCGTTTTGGGAGAACAGCTACGTAAGATGGCCTCATAGATTTTACCATATTTGATGTTGTGAATCGGAATATTACATCCGAAGAAAAAGGATGCAATAGCTAAATCTATTTCGTGCTTTTCTCCTGGCTTTAAACAGTCAACAAAAGCATTTAAATTTCCCATTTTCCTTGGCTTTGGAACTTTTTTTGTAGTAGGTTTAACAGGTTTTGTAAAAGACAAAGATGATCCTGATGACATGAGAAGCGAAGATGACAATGTTGTAGTTGTAGCCCTAGCCGTTGGTTATAGATCTGACTCTTCGGAATCGATATGAGCTTCAGAGATAAATATGACTTCTTCATCTTCATTGATACCTTCAGTGCTCCCTCCGATTGACATCAAAGACTGATCTTGGTGTGAATGTTACTCTACTTAATCAAAGTACATACCAGCATTAAAATGGAACTGTTGGAAGACGAATCCATATTACTGGTTTCTTCAGCAGCTTTATCTATGTTTCGACTTCATTTTGGACGACAAACCTATTGCATCTTTCACTGTTTGGAGTATTAATCGATGATTAAATAATCCAATTGCACAGCTTACATACATACCGATGCGCCAGTAATCGCGACTCTGCTGTGTTTTGCAATGTTTTTTTTACAAGAATTCCTCTCATTTTCTCTCTTTTTTCTCAGTAATTTACTTTATTTACCTCTTCTTTACCCTTTTTACGAGTTTTTTACGTTTTTTACGGGATTTTTAAGTTGTTTACACTTATTTACGCATTTTTTACCTACTCAAACGTAAAAAAGGTAAAAAATAGTTTTTTACACAGATTTGAACATCACTGTTGTAGACTTGAAGCCGTCCAAGATAACTTGTATTGAACGATCCGAAAGGTAAAATCTTATCCATTGAAAAAGAGACTGATGGACGCCATATGCACACATTTTCGACAAAAGAGCAAAAAGAGAGACAAATATCAAACGATAGAGAGATTGGTTCCACTTTTCAGTGAGATATGCCATTAACATACTATAGATTCCCTTCAAAAATAAGACCTACCATATTATAAAACCAAATATTAGGTAGTGAACATAAATAATGAAACATTTTATTCACATCCACCAAAAACAAAAAAAAATATTTGGCGCAACAGCTCTTTAAGTGCCAGGGACTAGCTTCTCGCAACCACTCGTGTTGTGTGCGTTATATTTTTCACACGAATGGAAGGGACCTACAGTTTAGTGCCGTATCCGAACGGCAATTTGTTTTGAGAAGCTTTCTCGTGACAACAATACTCTCGGATGTTTGTCAGACGTTCGCGAGAGGTGGCATCGTGAAAAAACTGTTTGGTGTTTTCTGGGATTCGAACTTGGAACCTCTTGCGTAGTGATCCGACACACTAACCACTACGTCACATCCACCAGATATGTATAAATGCAAAACAAAAAACTGACATTTTTACGAGCTTCTTTTCGATTTCTACACTCGAAGAAAAACAATTGACTGACCTCTTCAAATTAAATCTAGTACACAGCTATCCAAGTTCATGCAAATGAGTTCTTAGGAATATGTTAACAAAAATGTGGTAATGAATTAATTTTCCGTAGAGTTTACGGATCAGAGGCAAACAACGCCCACCACCGTGGGGCGCAGAGGTAAGAGTTCTACACGCAAACTTTAGGCGGCTCTTTTTTTTTATATAATTTGCACGTGTTAAAGGGGATATGAATACCTTTATACTAATTTTTAGAACACGTGCGTTTTGTGGAAAGGGGAAGAGACATAGAGAGAGACAGAGTGGTGTAGTTAAAAACTGAGGTGGTATTAAGTTTCAGTAAACACCAAGGGTGGCTGTCCAGATAACTGGGGAGTATTTTTGTTTTGCTTTCGCTATTATTGTCGTTGCTTATGATTCACAGTATTTTTTTCCATCCTTCTGATATCATCACGATCAAGTTGCATTTTAGCCATATGACCACCCTACTGCCAGTGTTATGCCTTCACAGTAGAGTTGACTTAGCTTTCGCAAGTGATCGACTTTTTTATTTATTTCATGCTAAATTAATAGAAAAAATAGATAATTCTTGACATCAGGATTCGAACCGTGATTCAACAGCGTGACAAGCGATAATGTTACCACTACACCACGGCCACTCTTTAACCAAACTAAACGTTCTAGGGACGCTCTTGATTCGTACTCATACAAAGAGGCTCTTGAAATATAACTATACAAACTGGAACTGGTGAAAGCACAAAGGAAATCCTTCAGACACTTTTGTGGCAAAATTTAAGAGACATCTGAGGCTTCAAGGCTTCGCAAAATCCTCTCCACATGTCCAACCATCCCCAGCTATCTGTAGAAATCGGATGGTTCTTGGACTTCCTCTAGTAAAGAATCCCTTGAACTGTTACTGGATACTTACTTTCCCGTTTTTTTTTAAAAGTTACACCCAATCCACCACTCATTACTACTGTATCATTCCCATGCAACTCAAATACCCGTAGTCTTATATCAGAGACGAAACTTCTTTGGGCAATATGTATTTTTAAACTGTTGAAGTCAGCTGGAACTGATGGTATAACAACCGCTGAAATTTAACAGACTTCCTACTCTAACTGACAGCTATCTGGATTTAGTAAACATCCCCACGTTGTGGACAGAAGTCAAAGTTGTATTTATACCTAAAGCGGGAAAAAGGTCTCATGCTTGTCCAAAAGACTTCAGACCCATAAGTCTATCATCTTTCCCTCTTAAGACCCTGAATAGAATGATCGATAGTCATCACCGTTGCAGTATTGCTCTTAACCATTTGTCGGCGTCCCAGCATGCTTATACCAGGGGCAGGTCGGTAAAAACTGCTCTATACTCGATGGTACGCACCATTGAAAAATCATTATTGCACGTACATTGACAAACTCTAAGATAGAGGCTTCGTTTGGCGTACTGATAAACCAATTGTTAAGCAATCGAATGAGATACTATTTATCCTGGAATAGGAGGGCTTCCTGGTCGCTTATGCAGACGACGTTCCTAAAGCTATTTCCGGGAGGCACCTGACTACTCCAAGGGCAGTGCAGAATGCCCTTGCTAAACTCCCCAAATGGATTGGCAAATGGGTGGCCGTGGTGTAGTGGTAACATTATCGCTTGTCACGCTACAGGTTCACGGTTCGAATCCTGATGTCAATAATCATCTATTTAATTCGCATGAAATAAATAAAAAGTCGATCAATTGCGAAAGCTTATGTCAACTGACAGTAGGACGGTCATATGGCTAAAATGCAACTTGATCGTGATGATGACATCAGGAGGATGGAAAAAAAATAATGTGAATCATGAGCAACGACAAAAGCAGCAAAAACAAACAAGCTCCCCAGTTATCTGGACAGCCACCCTTGGAGTTCACTGAAACTTAATACCAGCTGAGTTTCAAACCTACCAGTCTGTCTTTCTCTCTGTATCTTCCAATTTCCTCAAAACGCCCGTGTCCTAAAATTAGTATAAGGGTATTCATAACCCCTTTCACACGTGCAAAAAAAAAAAAAAAAAATTTAAACCGGGGTTAAGCCCTCAAAAAACTGAATTGGTCCTCTTTATCTTTCCTTTTGGTCTTTTCTCTAACGACTTCTGTAGAATCTCTAGGATAGAGGGAGGAGAAAACTAGCCATCTCCTCTCTACTTGTCTGGCTCTATCTGACAGAAGAAGGCTTCAATTTGGAGCTTACTTCTACGACAGCCTCTGTGAACTAGGAACTTCCATCGTTTCATTAAAAGCTCCAATTGGTTCTAGGGCGCAAGCTGCCACTTGAACCGTCTTCACAGCTCTCTCGCCCTTGTTGAAATAAGCTAGTCCATTTTATTGACCACGGTATACGAAGGCCCAGAATCCTGAATAGTCGATGACATGTCTTCGAAAATTTCTTTAGGCTATTTTCCTTTTTTCATGAGGTACTTTATCACGGCGCGGTGCACAAAATTGCGAGAATTTCCGATTTCGGGTGACATTGTGATGTTTATCCTAACACAGATAATAACAAAATGAGATTATTATTGCAACGAGTTGATATTTATATTACTAAAGAGTGCCTCAGTTACGAGTAGTCCTATCACTAATGAGAAGATGACTCGTTGTTGAGTATCTCAGGCTGCGAACTTATCAGCCGCCCCTCGTATTCCTGTGTTTGATAGGAGTCTGTCCTGATGGACAAAAGGCATCACGTAGACCTGTATGTCTCATTTGCTGGTATCTAGCGACTTATCCCACAGACAGAGTTGCTAGAAAAAATTTAAATCGTCGAATCGTAAGAAATTCGCTATTAAAAATTGCTGTCCGAAACGTGAACTTGAAGAGCCTACTTTTTTGGAATAGTAGCTAAGGAAGAAAATTGTTATAAGATGTAAGTGCTTACTTGGATAGTTTGCAGTGGTCCTGAGTAAAGTAGACTTAAAGTAAAAGGTCCACTGTGACACCAATTCTGTAATTTACCCTTCATGATGAAGCTAAAGGGTTATTCATGTCGAAGTTGGTTGCCATATGACATCTGTCAAATCCATCTGTCATCCATAGTGACAGGTAGTTTGTTCTTGTCTCCAATTTACAACATGGGTCGTTTAACCACCGCTCAACGCATTCAAATTAACGCATCTTACTACAAATACAGCCTTGGCCATAAATGTAAAGCACCCCCTATAAAATATGAAATATTTTTGACTTCCCACGATCCGTTACCCATTAATAACTAAATTATGGGGAATTCCGGCGATTTTTAACGCTGGATTTTTTGTGTGCGGCAAAATTGGTATAATTGGTATCATTTCGAAAATACGCAAAATTTGAATTTTGGACCATTTGTGCGGTAAAGTGTTGCCAACCAAAAAAAAAAAAAAAGACAGCGTGACACCTGACAGTTCAGGATTATTAAAAATGGAGTGCTACACGAAAGTACAACGCGTTTTCATTGTTGAGCAATATTTTAAAAAATAATGAAGGTTCGGCAGCTACAGTACGCAATTTTCGTACAAAATATGGTCGGAATAGTGATATAACTTCATCAACTGTGAAGAGATTAATTCAAAAACTCAGGGAGACTGGATCAATTAGTGATCTTAGACACTCTGGCCGTCCTTCAACACAAAACATTGAAGTAGTTCGTGAGAGTGTTGTTGAGAGTCCAGGAATGTCAAGAATTGGACATTTCGAGAAGCTCTCTACAGCGTACTTTCACGAAAGATTTGCATCTTCATGCATACAAAGTTCAATTGGCTCAAGAACTGAAGCCTACTGACCACGCACATCGAAGAGAGTTCGTTGCATGGATTATGGAACAACAACAAGTGGATGCTTATTTTTCAAACGAAATCATCTTCAGCGAAGAGGCTCATTTTCATCTTGATGGCTTTGCTAATCGTCAAAATTCTCGAATTTGGGGATTAGAAATACCACGAGTGATTATTGAGAAGCAAATGCATCCACAGCATGTCACAGTTTGGTGCGGATTTTGGGCTGGAGGTATCATCGGACCATTCTTCTCTGAATATGCGGCTTGTCAGGCAATAACATATAATGGTGCTCGCTACCGCGACGAAATTGCAAGATACTCGTATGGATGTGGACGACATGTGGTTTCACCAAGACGGTGCCACATGCAATATAGCCCGAGAAACAATTCAATTACTGTATGAGTCATTTCATGGTCGTGTAATTTCCCGTTTTGGTTATCAGAATTGGCCACCCAGATCATGCGATTTAACGCCGTTGAACTTACTTCTTTGGGGTTTTTTGAAGTCTAAGGTTTACTCTAACAAGTTTATGACCACCCACAGGCTATACAGAGAGACT
Source organism: Pocota personata (assembly GCA_963082735.1). Classification (NCBI taxonomy): domain Eukaryota; kingdom Metazoa; phylum Arthropoda; class Insecta; order Diptera; family Syrphidae; genus Pocota; species Pocota personata. The sequence continues at coordinate 59,683,764 of OY720430.1, forward strand.
GGGGAGTACAGGCAGAAAAGGAAAGTCTTCGGTTCGTGAAGTTCAGATTCTTGGCCTGGCGCCTTTAAAAAATCGTCAAAAAACCTCTTCTGAATTAGCTGCTCCGCTGCAGGAACTCCAAAATGTTATGCTATCTGCGAGAACGGTTAGAAAAAGACTAACAGAAGCCGGCCTTAGGGGTTGCGATGTCAGAAAAAAAAACCTGGCTTTCTGAGGACAATAAGAAACGACGTTTTGAGTGGGCCAAATTGTATTAGGATCGGAGCCATGAAATTCTAAAAGCAAAATCGAAAGCGGATTTACGAAAACATGAGACATTTTTTTTTAGTAAAATTGGGTTCGAACTGAACACTAAATCAGAATGTGTCTACAGATTTTCGGGACTCTTGGCGCAGTGTACGTTCGCGGGAGGAAGGGACAAGAGTACCATCCCGATTGTGTGGTACCCACAGTCAAGTTTGGTGGTGATACTCGTAGTTGCATGGTGTGGGGCTGCATGGCGGCAGGAGGCATAGGTGAGCTATTCACGTGCGAGGGATGTTTTAGGGACAATAAATCCCGAAAAATTATGGAATGGTTTTCAAATAAAAACATTCAGGTCTTGGAGTGGCCAGCTCAATCGTCAGACGTGACCAGATTGAACACCTGAAAGGAGGATAAAGAACAATAATCCGACCCGAGAATGGGAACAAATCAGCTCGGAAGAATGTTTTAATTTCGTTGCCATCATGCCTCGTAGGGTTCTTGCAGTGATAATGGCCAATGGAGGGCCAACTAAAGATTAAATTATAAAAAAATAATAAATGCTCGTCCACATACTAATGCGGCATTTTATAGATTTGCATAGGGTGCTTTTTAATTATTACCAAAGCTGTATAACAGTTCTGTAATATGTGTGCATCGCGATTTAAGGACACCAACTGAGCAAATAATTCGAAACATAATCACCGAATTCAAACAAATCAGTAGTGTTTGTGATGCCGTAAGGCCTGTGCATCTTCGTAATGCTCGATCAACGGAAAACATAGCCGCTGTGAGTGCCTCAGTGACCAAAAACCCGGAATTGAGAATTCCGTGCCGCGCTCAACAAGTGCATCTTTTACGCCAATTTTGGGGTTCTGAAAATCCAAATGTGATCCTTGAGAGGCCATTGCATCGACCACGGATGACAGTTTGGTGTGCGTGGTGGACCGGCGGCGTGATCGGGCCTTATTTTTTTAAAAACGACGGAGGTGGCACTGTTATGGCCACCTAGATCGTGTGATCTGATCCTGTTGGATTGGGGCTATGCTAAAGATTGCGTCTATGCAGACAATCTCTAAACTTTGAAGCACTTAAAAATCAACATCCGTGAAGTTATGGCCGGAATACCGCTAGAAATGTGCTGAAAATTACCTCTTTACTATCATCGATGATGTCGGTAATGAGGAATGCAGAGCACAAGATGTGTGAGTTTCTCTACAGCGATCTTGCTTGGAGAGAGCCGAATCACTGCTCGGAACGTCGAAAGGCCCCTGCCAACACGGCAAAGAAACATGGTGGTGGACAGATGAAGCTAAAGTCGTGATACGGGAAAAGAAAACGGCTTTCAAGGCTTTGTTCAAGTGCTCTCCTACTAATAGAGATGCAGTTATATATAAATGTTGCAAAGGGCTCGCGAAGAAGAAGTGCGCCCAATTTCAAGCAAAAAGTTTGGAAGGCCTCTATCGGGAGTTTGAGGAAATATCGCCCTAGGCATCTGATATCCAGGAGCTTGGACAAAACAACTTGAATAATGAACAACTATCTTCACAATAACCGCTTAGAGAAGAAGAAATGCTCAGGAGATTCGTTCCCTAAAGTTCATTAACAATGCTCACGGCCAGATTCTTGTGGAAGACGACAAAATTCTCCACAGATGGCGACAGTATTGTGAAAGACTTCTGAACGAACAGTTTCCCCGGGTATATTTTGCAAGAGCCGCTCCTAACCATGATGAAGTATCCGACATTACTGTCGAAGAAGTTAGGAATGCGGTCGAAAGAAAAGCGGTTGGGCCAGACGACATACCCTCTGAGTTTTGGAAAAAGATAGGAGACATCGGATCCAGATGGCTCATGATTCTTATCTCCAAACTTGTATGAGCGGTGATCCAATGCCTAATTAGTGGAGGAAAAGATATCTTCTTCCTTTGCAAGGGCGATTCGCGAAACTGCGATAACTACCGTTCTGTCAAGCTGATGTCGCACACCATGAAGATCGTTGAGCGGGTATTAGATGGCCAACTGCGGAAAATAATATTCCTATCTGATGACCAGTGCGGGTTTATCTCGGGTAAATCAACAACAGATGCAATCCAAAGTACATGGCGATTCCTTAAAGGACTTGCATACTCGTATGGTGTTGGTTGATTTTGAAAAAGCCTTTGATAGACAACCAAGAGATCTCTTATGGGTGGCGATAAGACAACGAGGAATTCCAGACCTACGTGCACATGATCATGAACATGTATGAGGGAGCAAGGACAAGAGTAAGATGTCCTGTAGGAGTCACCGAAGAGTTCCCAATCAAAATCGATGTACACCAGGGAAGCGTCATCAGTCCTTGATTATCTGCTTGAAGGAAAGATGACGGACCCGAAAGTGCATCAGTTATTCTTTGCTGACGATGGAAGTGAAGATTAAACGTCCCTGCAACGAGCACTTGATGTATGGGTGGATGTTTTGGAAGGAAATGGGTACCGTATTAGTTCAAAAAATACAGAGTATCTGTACTCCCCGTTCTCTGATCCACACCGGCCTATTCCAGACATTTACTTGAATGGAAAAGTGTTTCGCAAGTGCGAAAAGTTCAAATATCTGGGATCTACGATCAATAGCGAAGTAACTTGTGATGATGACATCAATCATTGCGTAAGCGTAGGGTGGATGAAGTGGCCGGAAAACTCCGCAATCTACTGTGGCCGAAAATGTCCCCTAAGCTGAAAGGAAGACTCTACACTGCAGTTGAATGTCCGTCGCTCACATACGGTTCACAATGCTGGACAATAGACAAAAAGTATGAGGGCAAATTAACGGCAGCTGAGTTGAAGATGCTTCGCATGACAGCAGGAGTAACAAAGCTTGATCGAATAAGAAGTTCGAAGACTCGAGGGAGCCTTCATGTAAAACAACCCATCACAAGCAAGATAGAGCACGACCGGCTCAGTTGGTATTGTCATGTTCAAAGGGGAGATCCTTCAAACCCTGTTAAGAAGGCAATATCGATCAACGTTCCTATATACGAGTAATCGCGCAAAAAAGGCAGACCAAAAAACAACTGGATCACACAAATGCAAAAACACCAGCATTTGATTGGCCTCTGTGACGAAGTGATCCGAAACCGGGAAGTCTGCCGGTTCTTCCTGAGGTCAAACCTGCAAACCCCACGTAGGGATGCAGTAAAGTGGGAGGGTTGTGATCCTTCTACTCCGGATCATAACCTCGCCGTAAGAAAGTAAGTAAGTAAGTGTGAAATTTCAACACGTTGTTGATGCTCCATAATATTTAACTGCTTTTCATGACCGTCAAATGCGAACTGAAAAATGACAACCAAACCAAAATGGCGGCCAAACAACATCCACTTGGCACATAAAGATGGCGGACGTTGCACATGTCAGATTGGGAAGGTCAGTATAAAACAATTTTCGTTCTTACACGTTTTGAAAACGAAAAATTATTTAAAATTGAAACTATTATCTTAAAATAGTTTACGAGTATTTGTGGCTTATAACTTTGTTTTTGGAAATTTATTTTCCCACATTCGTTAAGAACACTTAGCGAGTACAGAAATATGATGAGTATGATGTGAAACGACTCTAAAAGCCTCTTCAGCATATTTCACAACAGATTTATCACAGGTGGAGATTTTAATGCCAAGAATAAGTATTGGGGATCAAGATTAACCTATACAAGAGGAAGAGAACTATAAAAAATAATAAATGAAACTGGCGGTAAGTATCACTCGACGGTAAAACCTACTTATTGGCCTATAGATAGAAATAAAACCCCTGACCTTGTAGACTTTCTCATAACAAAGAATATCTCGTTAAATAATTTAAAATAGTAGGAGAAGATTTAGATCACTATACGAGTACAGTACTTCTTACACTTGGCGGTAAAATAACTATGAAGTCTTAAATTAGTTAATAGGCTGACTGACTGGAACTAATTCAGACAGAATTTGGAAGAAAGCATCCGAATCTATTGGAAGTGAGAAGTAATTACAAGATGCAATGCAGAATGGGCACTGAATGGGCATAGGCTGCAACTCCCAAGACAAAAGTAAAAGCAAAACAAAACTCTTATCGTATAGAAAAGAGGAAAGCTAGAAAACATTGGCAACAATCAAGGACGCCAAGCGACAAAAATGTACTCAGTACTCTAAACAATAAGCTTAGAAGGTCGAGAAGAGGCTTTAAAAATTATACTTCAAAGCAAAGGTCCAAAAAGCATACATATTTGTTGAATATCTCCAAGGAGATTGAAGGATCATTGACTTAGGTGTCATTTCTGCTTCTGTTAGCCCAGTTGGACTTTTTCCTTTCCCTCTCTAGAACACGCAGTTTATTCATAACGATCCTTGCGTTTTCTCCCACTGCATCCCATGCTTCATGGCTTTTCCAGGTATTGTTAGTACTTCCCTTTCGTCGTTGAATCTGGACACTGGAAGATCGAGTTCGGCGTTCGTTGCGCAGTCCACGCAGTGTGGGCAGTAACGACTATCATCATGTTTGTACTTGAATAAGCTCGAGGAGAAAAAGCCATGTCCTGTGAGGATCTAGATACTTCACTTCACCGTGACGCCTTTCTAACCATGGATGTATTTGCGTTTTAAGTCGGTGGCCTTTCTAAGAGCCATTCCAGCGTGTGCTCAGTGTCGTTCCTGTAGTACTTGCGTTGCTGTTCGTCCGCCAGGATGTCTATTATAAACATTCTTACCACCACGTAGGCTGCATCATTTGAAATAGTGCGGAATGCACCCTCAGCGCTCAGATTCGGTACACTGACGTGATTTTTAATCTGGTTCAGTTAATCCTCGTTTCTTTGGATTATGGATGTAACTACTTTCGCCAGAGCAGTCTTCGACTATGCCTTGGTCCACCTATGTTTGGCATGATGTGCGCTAGTGCAGCAATCACCTTCGCTGTTTTACCGCTGATATATCTTATGTGCTCTTTGTCTTGTAGATGTTGTGGTATGTGCGCCTTATCGAGTTTCTAATCTGTTCCACCTCTTCCAGCAGTTTAGCAGTAACAATGGAAGCGATGTCGTCAACCAGGGATTGGGAGACGTAATATTCCGTCATACATAATATTTCAAAGCAGTGGACTCATCACAGAGCCCTGTGGTACGCCTCCAGTGACCCTGTATTCCTTGGGCCGCTGTCAGTATTCATACCAGGATTCTGCGACTGAAATAGTCGGTCACAATTTTAATAAGACTCGCATGTCGTTGAGTGCTTTAAGCTCAAGTTTGCTGTATTAAATGAGTTTTTGATGTCAAGGGTTATTGCTAAGCAGTACTTCTTAGAGCTACCTTTCCATCTCCTACTTTGTACAGCTTTTTGTGCTGTTTCAATCACCAGCACAGAGCACAGTTGAAGGTGCCTTCCGAAAGCCGTGTTGATGTTCCGACAAGCCTCCTACAGTTTCTATTGCTGCTTTCAGTCTCTTGTAGATGACGAGGTTCAGTATTTTTCTGGTCGTTTATTTCCTTTAGGTAGTAGTACTAAGGTCAGTCGTTTCCATTGATCCAAAAAGACTCTCTCCTTCAAACATCCGGGCACACTTTGATTGCCACCTTACGAGCAATGTTGGGAATACTGTCCGGTTCAGGTGCCTTCTTCGCCCCTATTTTGCTACAGATTTCGATCAACTCTGCTGCGGTGACTAAGGGAATGTTTGGTGTTACCACAGTTCCTTCCAAGGATGGTCCAAGGATGGCCCCGACCCATAGAATCCGTCGACGTCGTTCCGTTAAAGGTTGACGTTGACGTTCACGTATTGCCAGAATGAACATTCCCATAAAATCCGTTGCATACTCGTACCTTCGTTGACAGACAACAGCATTGACATTGATGACATTTTGGTATTTCTGTCAACCGATTGTCAACGGCGATGACAGTTTTCTCTCAAAGCTTCCACCAATGAATGTGTTTACTCTCAATTTGTGAATGCGTGAACTTCTATATGTGATTGTGTGAACTTCAATGCGTCAATGTGTGAACTGCCAATGGATCAACGGACTTAAAAAGTAGAAAGTAAACCTACTTTATCCGTCGAAGCTCAAATATCCGTTGGTTGTTATGGGCCACTTTCCATATGAATGCGTGTGTTCTAGCTGTCAATTATAAACGACGCAGCAATGGATCGACGGTCGGCTCCTCAAATAAAATAATTGAAGTAAAACCACTGATTCCAAACCATTAATGTGGTTTTAGAAATAACCACTCTACGATCGATCAAGTAGAAGCATAGAATTACTGACAAAATCGAAAAGCGTTTGAAGAGAAAAAGATCTGCTCTACAATATTTATGGATATAGGACAAGCTTTCGATAAACTATGGCATAACAACGGAGAAATATTGTGAGGAGATTTAGCGTTGGACGGCTGCAATCGCAACAAACCGCCTGAACTTTTGTCGATCGCGTGTCCCTTAACCTCTCAAGATTTATCTTATGTTTCTTCCACAAAACTTACTGCAACTCTGAACTGCGCACCAATAAGATGCGTTATAAAACAACTTACTATCTATTTTTGTTTCAAAATTCTAATAAGACTTGCCGAGATAAGAATTCCTTATTGCGCCAATAAGTATGTTTTCATTAATTGAAACTGATCGTAGTGAACCATATTGCATACCCTAAGGCTGGCATATTAGTCTGGATCATTTGCTACGCAGCAATAGGTGGCGCAGTTATTAATCAGTCAGTCGGGTTGTTGCTGTGAATGTATTATAATTAGGTTCAGGTATAAGATATTCTACACTGAGAGAAATATTTTTACATTCAAAGTTTAATGATTTGCATTGCATTACTTACTTTTTTTCTGGTTTAAAATTGTGTATATTCATTTCGCAATGTAATTTGTGCAAATTTCAGAATATTCCAATACTTTTAGAGTACAAACCTTAGTAAGTAATGTTCCTGTTTCTAAGGCATTTGCTGCATGCTACTATGCGAGTTTATACATGCATCGAAAAGGCCGCATTTAAAGATGAATTACATTGGCGACTGATGATAAGGGTTCAACTTCTAATAACTTCTAGCTACTTCATGACCACCTTATATTTTTGCTTCAGAATTTTTCCAAGAAGAGATGGTCAAATGGCAGTGGTATCCTCGTAGAGGGCTACTGGACACCAAGAACCTGGCTCACCAGGTTGTGCGTCAGGTAACTTCCCTAACATGGACAAATTAATAGTTTCGGAGCAACCACAAGCCTTGGATTCGGATGGATTTACTGTTGACCTCCCACCAAATGAAATAAGGACAACTACCTTAGGATCTACACATGGAATGTTCGACCACTTAACAGACCGCGTGCAGCCGAACAACCAGCAGAGACCCAAGACTGATATAAAGTATAGCCGCCATCCAAGAAGTGCGATGGAATGGGCCGGACAAAAGGAGGATGAACAACTGTGACATTTACTATGATGGTTTTTACAAAAGAAGCGCTTATTTGGATGCGGATTTGTCATAAGCGGCAGACTTAGGCAAGAAGTCTTAAGCTTTCGACACGTAAGCTAGTGACTTATGACAATCTGCATCAAGGCTAAATTCACCAACAGCCAACAGTCTTCCTGGTCCTCCCACAGAGGACACGCACGACGGCACCAAAGAATGTTTCTACGACTTCATCGACAAAACCTATGAGCAATGACCTAGGTATGACGTTAAAATCGTGTTGGGCTTTACTAGAGGACTGATATCTCCGCCGACCAAAAGTAAAAACTTCCAAAGTCATGGTGTTATGGAATACGTGCCCGGTGCCGACGACTGAATGGTGCAGAGAATTGAAAAAATGTGCATCGCAAACGCAATGTCCCTATGAGATCCGGTATGGGAGCTCTACAGGTGCTGACTTTTCTTTCTCGCTTTCCTTGTGGGGCCTATTAATGGGGAACAAAACAGAAAAAACCAAACATTACGACAACACGAATATGTTAACGGAGTCAGATGAAGAGTCTCTACTCCGTTCACCAATATCTGAGATGGAGACAGATGAAATATCCTGAAGGTACCAAGCACCAAAGAAAAGGCATAAGACTCAGCAGGAGAATGAATACTTCACGGGGGATATGATTATTGAGGAACACATTTCAGGGCAAATAATCAATATCTATGTTGATAGCCAAGCGGCCATTAAGGCGTTAGAGTCAACATCACTAAGATCCAAGCTCGTAACAATTTTGTAAAAAAAGCGACTGGATGTTAACTCATCGGCTAACACTGTGACCCTGTGCTGGGTACCGGGCCACATCTCTGGTAACGAAAAAGCGGCCGAACTAGTCAGAGAAGGTTCGCTTACAAGCCCTTCTCGGACCCTTTCTGCTTAGCTTAGGGTACTGCTTAGCAACCTATACAGGGAGATAAACATCGAGTCTAATGAGGAAGTTAATGAACGCGCTTTTGTCGATTAGATACATGCGCTACAGCCAAATAATTATGGCCAGTCTACGGCAAAAAGAGATCTATCAATCTTATAGAACTAAGTCGAAGGGATAACCGTGTAGCTGTTGGTGTCATGACAGGCACGTCTACGGTTACCTCATAAAAACTACTGTAAAAGCTGCAGAGACGAAGAGGAAATAGAATCCGTTTATCATCTCCTGTGTCCAGCTCTGTCCAGCAAAAGAAGCCGTGCTTGCGTCAGATACTTCTTTTCATAGCTGAATGAGCTAGGTAGCATTGAGCCAAGAAAACTTCTGAGATTCGTACATTTATCTTGGTGGTTTAGCCTAGCGGTTAAAAGACTGAAATTTTTAGATTCCCACGGTTCTAAATATTGAGCACAATGGACCCTAAGTGATCTAAGTGAGCTGTCAACAAGGGCATTCAGTTACCTAGGTCTACCCCGACGTTATTGTACGATAATTCGTTTTTGAGTGCGAAACGTTGCCTCCTACAAAACTAATTTGCTAACTAAAATGCTCCACAATGCGGTACACCCATTTTTAATATTTTCAAAACATTTTTCAAAATCCATTTTCAGTGCAAATATTTCGAAGCCCATGTAACACAAAGCACCACTGCTGACAGATAAGTATTTGTATGGCTAATCTAAATCTAAGTAGATATGGACTCTTTGCTTAAAATTATATTGTAACATGGAATGCAAACGGACTCTTACAAAAATCTAACGAATTAGAAGTTTTTCTAATGAGAGAAAATATCGACATATGTTTGATCTCCGTAACCCATTTAACAAGGGAATCACAAATAAAGATAAGAGGCTACGTTGGTTATCACGCCTATCATCCTTCTGATAGAGCGCAGGGCGGTTCGTCCTTATTCATTAAAACTAACATCGAACACTCGGTCGATATAAACATAGAGCTGGAAAAACTTCTGTTGTGCGAGGTAAGGGTTAAAAATAGACACTTGAGCCACAACATAGCGTCTGTTTACTGTCCGCCGCGATGCTCGTTCGAAAAAGACGACTACTTTCATGTTTTCAATGCCCTTGAACCAAGGGTGGAGATTTCAACGCGAAGCACACCTTCTGGGGTTCAAGATGTACATCTTCTAAAGGAAAAATTCTCTAAGAAGTGGCAAATGAATTCGGTTGTTGTTTTAATTCGACAGGAAAACCCACCTATTGGCCATCCGACTCACAAAAAATTCCCGATCTTATCGATTTTTTCCTTTCAAAAGGTATTTAGTCGAAGAAAGTTTTGATCTCTCTTCGGACCACTCTCCGGTAATTTTATTACTTGGTGAAGCGTTGATCAAGAAAAAAAGGACCTCCAAGACTTACTAGCAATAGAACAAACTGGGAAGGCTTTAGAAATGATTGCGAAAGAAATATCGCCTTAAATTTATCACTTAACCTTGTGAACTGGTGGACGAAGTTGTTCGTATCGTGGAAGCAATCCAAAGAGCGGCATGGAGAAACACTCCTTCTAGGAGCTAAAGGGTGGTTAAGTTTTAAGGGCCGATGTTGATTTTGAATAAAACACAAATTATTTAGGAAATTACTGTCATTTCTTTTTATTATGATAATATTGGTATGGTTCAATTATGTATGGAACAAAATATTGGCCAAATCGCCGCCGCGACCTCGGCGGCACACCTCCATCCGATGGTCCAAATTTTCGATGACGCTGAGGCATAATTGAGGTTCTATGCCGTTAATATGCCGAATTATCTCATCCTTTAGCTCTTGAATTGTTGCTTGCTTATTGACGTACACCTTTTCTTTCAAATAACCCCAAAGAAAGAAGTCCAACGGTGTCAAATCACATGATCTTGGCGGCCAATTGACATCGCCACCACGTGAGATAACACGGCCATTGAGTTTGTAGCGCAAAAGAGCCATTGTTTCGTTAGCTGTGTGGCAAGTGGCATCATCCTGTTAAAACCACATATCGTCCACATCCATATCTTCCAATTCGGGCCATAAAAAGTTCGTTATCATCTCACGATAGCGAACACCATTCACAGTAACTGGCTGACCGGCCTCATTTTGGAAAAAATACGGCCCGATGATGCCGCCAGCCCATAAACCGCACCAAACAGTCACTCTTTGTGGGTGCATTGGTTTTTCGACAATCACTCTTGGATTATCATTCGCCCAAATGCGGCAATTCTGCTTATTGACGAATCCACTGAGGTGAAAATGTGCCTCATCACTGAAGATGATTTTCTTCGAAAATTGATCATCCACTGTTGCCATTTCTTGCCACCATTGTGACCATTGACGACGCTTGAAATGGTCAAGAGGCTTTAGTTCTTGAGTCAATTGCACCTTGTAAGCGCGTAAATGCAAGTCGTTATGCATAATGTTCATCAACGGCGAGCGTGAGAGGTGCAATTGTTGGGCACGACGACGAGTTGAGGTGGACGGCTCTTCAGCCACACTATCGCGAACAGCAGCATTATCGCGAACAGCAGCAGTACGAGCTGTACGAGCATGCACTGGTGTTTTCACATCTCCTACAGACCCGGTTTGCACAAATTTTTGCACGATTTTTCCGATTGTACGCACATTTGGACGATTAAATTGACCGAAAGAATCACGAAATGCATGATATGCATTTTGATTTGAACGCCCATTTTCATAATAAGCCTGAATAACTTTAACGCGTTGCTCGATTGTGTATCTTTCCATGGTTCAAATTGAGTTAGTCTGAAATTGAGAAATGTCAAATGAAATGCAGAAAAAAACTTGACGTTTAGGTGTGGTTCACATTCAACATCGGCCCTTAAAATTTAACCACCCTTTATAAGGTGAACCGCAACGAAAAGTATCCCAAAGAAATCATTGAACTGGTGGTGGAGAAAAGAAAAACACGAAAGAAATGGCAAATCACTCGTTCACCGCAGCATAAAAAGGTCCTTAACCGACTATGCAATCGCCTTAGAGATAGTATTCGGGAATTTAAAAGCAATAAGATAGCGACCTACCTTGAAAATCTCTCCACTGGAAGAGAATCAAATTATTCACTTTGGAAAGAGCTAAAAGGCATCCGGAAACCTCAAATGCAAGCGCCACCAATTCGGAAAAACGATAGAACTTGGGCCAAGAGCGACAAAGAAAAGGCAGAACTTTTTGCTTTGCACTTAGAAGAAACGTTTAAGCCATTCGACGGCCCTTTGATAACGCCCGACTCCCCAGTCACGACATCTGACAACTTTAAAGTAAAAAAAGTTACATTAATTAAACTGAGGGAAGTGATTAAAAATCTAAAAACTAAAAAAGCACCGGGTTACGACTTGATAACAGCGCAGGTGGTCAAGGAATTACCGAATAAAGCTGTTATCAAACTGCTATATTTGATTAACGCTTCGTTCAGATTGCTCTACGTTCCGAGACAATGGGAAGTCGCAGTGATTATAATGGTCCCGAAACCAGGCAAACCTCTGAATGAGAAGAAATCATATCGGCCCATTTCCCTATTTCCGGTTATCTCTAAAATATTTGAAAAACTACTTTCAAAACGACTACAACCCGTAATCAACGAAAGACGTCTCATTCCTGACCATCAGTTTGAATTTAGAGTCAAACATTCTACAATCGACCAAGTCCACAAAATAACTGACGTGATTGAGAAAACTTTCGAAGAAAAAAAGATTTGTTGTGGTGTATTTCTTGACGTTTGAAAAGGCGTTTGATAGTGTCAATCGGGAATTTATTTGGCGTGCCTTGCGCAGGAGAGGCATTCCGGATAAATTAATAGCAATTATCAAGGCTGCATATGATGGGTCCCCATGTCACGTTTTGCACAGAGGTAGGTTGCCTGAGGAATTCGAAGTCCAAAGTGGGGTTCGGCAAGGCTGCATACTTTCACCAACACTGTTTTAATTGGTGATTAGCGATGTGCTGAATGCGGCCTTATCAACAGGAAATGGAGGAATTCGATGGACTCTCACATCTGAACTCAAACACCTCGACTACGCCGACGATGTATGCCTACTGTCTCACAGAATAATGGACCTTCGCCAAATGACAGCAAATGTGGAGAGGGAAGCAGATGTCGTTGGGCTGAAAATTAACTCGGCAAAAACAAAAATGATCAGCCTAGGACCAAGCTCATCAACTCATATATGCATTGCTGGACAGACGGTTGAGAGAGTAGAAAGTTTCCAATACCTTGGGAGTATTGTCTCAACCGATGGCGGAACCGAACTAGATATAGCCAGCCGAATAGGTAAAGCAAAATCTATGTTTGGGATGCTATCCATAGTTTGGCGAAGTAATGCAATTAGCTTAAACACCAAGCTACGACTATTCCGTTCCAACGTTGAATCCGTGCTGTTATATGGATGTGGTACCTGGAGAGTGACCGTCACTATCACGAGGAAGCTGCAAACGTTTGTCAATAGGTGTCTACGCTACATCTTAAGGATATTATGGCCAAACCGTATCTCTAACGAACAGCTTTATCAGAGAACGGGCCATGAACCTATAGGCACAACCATACGACGACGAAAGTGGCAGTGGATCGGCCACACTCTCCGAAAGGGTGACAGGTCCATAGCTAACCAAGCGATGCAATGGAACCCGCTTACCCAGGATGGCAGGATACGCGGCGGTCCTAGGAGTACGTGACGCAGAACAGTTGAGAAGGAAGCACGGCAACTGAGAAAGAATTGGGGAGAGCTGAGGCACATTTCCATAAATCGCACACGATGGCGCGTAGGCGTTGTAGAGGCCCTAGGACCCACAAGGGGATACAGGACATAAGTAAGTAAGTATTTCTTGACGTCTCGCAAGCTTTCGATAAGGTTTGGCACAAAGGCTTGGAGTATAAATTGTAACGACTACTGCCACGGCAACTCTTTCTAATCTTACGATCGTACCTCATCGAAAGACTTTCTCGTGTTAAGCACGGAAATGATTACTCTGAGATCAAGGAGATTGCGGCCGGAGTCCCTCAAGGAAGTTGCCTTGGTCCGCTTCTGTATGTATTTTACACGCGTGATATTCCGCAGGAAAGAACTGCGTCGTCACCACGTTTGCCGACGATACAGCGACAACGGGCGATATAATTGAAGTAGCAACTGAAAAGCTGCAACATGCTATTAATAAAGTCCACGCTTGGACGAATGCTTGGCGTATTGTGTTCACGTCAACTTTACCTACAAAAAAGTGAACAGATTACCCGTATATTTAAACTCGGCTCAAATACCATACGCGAACGAAGCAAAATATCTAGGAATGACTCTAGATGTTAAGCTTAAATGGAAATCGCACGTAAAAAAGAAACGCGACGAGTTCGAAAACAAATACCGACAAATGTACTGGCTAGTCGGAAAACATTCGAAGTTGAGCCTACATAACAAACTGCTCATCTATAAGCAAGTGCTAAAGCCAGTGTGGACGTATGGTCTACAACTATGGGGTTGTACCAGGAAAAGCAATAGAAACATTCATGCCGGTCGTGAAAACAGCAGGAACTTTCATTGGAATTTAACCTGTCTAAAGCGGTACATTCCTTTTAAAAATCACGAGTCTCGTAAGTGAAAATAAAACTGCCGGGTAAACGTCGGCTTATAGTGCAGACAGACTGCTGGTATTGATACCATGGTACGAATACCACGGTATAGTGAATACTACAACCCCTGACAGACTGCATTTCATAGTATTCGATGACTTTGGTGTTAAGTAGTATACTTTGACGTTTGTCTGTCATAACAAATATAAATAGAAAATTCACGACAGGATGAATAAAAATGATTTACTTTTGTGCCAAGAGTGCATACCTAAGAATTGTCAAAGAAGCTACCAAGACTAGCCAATAGAGAAAAATTGGCGCTGCAATCAGTAAGATGGTGGTATACCAGCAAAAAATTGCGAATCTCAATACCAGGTATATTTCATGGTATACTAGCTTATTACGTAGTATTGCAGTGACAAACATATGGTATAGAACGTAGTATTGCTATACCATGGTATCAATACCAGCAGTCTGTCTCCCACATTAGTTGTAGTATCAATCTTGAAGAGTGGTGTTTTTAGTGAGTAAAAATCTCACCATACCATAAGCACGCGTGGTCGGGCCTTATGGTGTCTTTAGAAGATTTTCACCCTCTTGGCAAAAAAAAAAAAAGAAAAGATAAGTATCTACGAATAGTACAAGTAGCTGAACTAGACCATGTACACCAGCACCTCCTGTAAAGTGTTGAAATAGCCTTCCTAGGGTGTAAGTAAGTACGAGTAAGTAATGCATTACTTGCAATGGTAATGAATGCGTTTATGCTCTGGCAAACATTATTATCAGTATTCCTGTGAAGATACTCGTACATTATCTGACAGAGGTATAATGGACGCTGCTATCATTTCATCAAGTTGAAGTGGGCGTCGGTGAATCTTATGGAAAAGTTCAAGTGCCACAATAAATGGTACTCGTCCAGGATTCTGTGAAAAAGTATTCGCATGTGCCCCCCCCCCAATCCTTTTGTCCTTGCCACTTAGGTATCTTCACACACATCCCCATAAACATGAACATATACCTATGGATATACATACATACGTCATGCAATCACCTCCAGGCAATTACACCTCGCTAGCCATGGACCGATGTGAAAAGAAGAACATCTTATTCTTAATGACAAAATCACAAGAACAGAAGGGACAGAGAGAAAAAATAATAAAAAAAACCATCCACATATGTATATATACTCGTACGTATCTATCTTCTCCCAGCACCTGAGCAAACCGAATCTTCTGTGGTGCCAGGGTGTGGGTGGGTTGCCAGGCCACACCACAGCCATCCACCGGGTTGTGCTCTTGCTCTCGTACTCATGTGTGTACATTATGAGCGCAATAAAATCAAACCCGCCAACAAATCTCTTTCGCCTCTTAGTCAGACAAGCAGCTGCATTGAGAGGACTTCTATGTCCTTTTGGCCTGGACTCCCACCGCCCGCCCGCCGTCCATACGGACAAAACTTATACCAATACGAGTACGCACTGGAGCAGCGCCCGACGTGGTCAATGTGGACACCCTAATTTCGCTTTTTCATAACTGTTTCCCAACCAACATCCACAGGGGGAGACTCTTTCAATTTGTCATTTGGCCACAACACATTCGGTGGCTGGAGTGAAGTCCGCTGGCCAATCCAGTGTGATGTCACCTCCCCGTTGGCCACTCGTTTTTTGCTTTTTCACTCGAATAACGGATTCGTAGTGCCCAGTTGGACGTGTGTGCTAGTGTGACTTTCAACGCGCACACAAGTGAGCAGCACTTAACGGGCATAAGAACGGAATGACTGACCATGGTCAGAGAAACTCGTTCAGTATGTTTGCCAGGCGATAGAGAGAGACGGAGCAAAGACAATCACATATGTCCACTCTCATATGTGAAATGTCCACATGTGTGTAGAGAGAGACAGAGGCAGTGTAAGAGCGAGCGTATGTATCTGGGGAAATTTCCAATCAGAATGAGGGGAAACAAGTTTTACATACGTGAACGGTGGAGGGTTCATACGAGCTCTCCTTAGTTACTCCCAAACGGAACTAATTATTTCAGGTTGAATATCATGAGTGGATTTCGTTTCTCCAGAGAGAGAGAGCTGACATGACATGTGAACTTTTTGGGAATTGAGTGAGACTCATGAGGAGTTAAGCGAACCTGACAAAGTGAACATTCTGCTCAAGCTTATTGAGAGTGGTGTTATGAGTGAACATTGTGCAGTGCAATTTGATCGCAAATGCACAAGGTGGCGCATTGAGTAATGACTCAATTGGGATGTAATGATGGATCTGCTCCTCGTGGTACACCCGTAATAAATTTAATTAACGAACTGCAAACAAAACAGGAGTATCGTAAGCATCAACGCCAATATTAATATTACATCATGACCTGCTACTCAGCAATAACTTACAAGGCGCGATGGACCTTCTGTACTCCAAATTAATATGAAGCCAAAAATGACTCCTTAAAACTAAAAATTAAAAGGTGTCCCAAAATTCACGTAAGATTTGAATATTGCGCCAATTGTGCGGTAAAGTGTTGCCAACGAAAAAAAAGAGACGTGACAGCTGACAGTTCAGGATTATTAAAAATGGAGTGCTACACGAAAGAACAACGCGTTTTCATTGTTGAGCAATATTTTAAAAAAGTAATGAAGGTTTGACAGCTACAGTTCGCAATTTTCGTACAAAATATGGTCGGAATAGTAATTTAACTTCAACAGCTGTGAAGAGATTAATTCAATTCAGGGAAACTAGATCAATTAGTGATCTTAGACACTCTGACCGTCCTTCAACAAATCGTTCAACACAAAACATCAAAGCAGTTCGCGAGAGTGTTGTTGGGAGTCCAGGAATGTCAAGAATTGGACATTTCGAGAAGCCCTCTACAGCGTATTTTCACGAAAGATTTTCATCTTCATGCATACAAAGTTCAATTGGCTCAAGAACTGAAGCCTACTGACCACGCACAGCTAAGAGAGTACGTTGAATAGATTATGGAACAACAAGAAGTGGATGCTGATTTTTCAAACAAAATCATCTTCAGCGAAGAGGCTCATTATCATCTTGATGGCTTTGCTAATTGTTACAATTGTTGAATTTGAGGTTCAGAAAATCCACGAGTGATTGTTGAGAAACAAATGCATCTACAACGTGTCACTTTTTGGTGTGGATTTTGAGTTGGAGGCATCATCTGACCATTCTTCTTTGAAAATGCGGCCGATCAGGCAATAACAGTTAGTGGTGCTCGGTATCGCGACATGATTATCCAGTTTTTTGTGCAAGGTATGGATATGGACGAATATGTCACATGCCATACAGCCCAACATAAACAATTCAATTACTGTACTCGTATGAGTCATTTCCTGGCCGTGTAATTTCCCGATTTGGTGATCAGAATTCGACGCCCAGATCATGCGATTTAACGCCGTTGGACTTTTTTCTTTGGTTTTTTTGGAAGTCTAAAGTTTATGCCAACGCCACACCACATTTATGCAAAACGATCATCGAACATCGATGTAGCCGTGTAGACCGTCTACAGAACCACCAAAGAGCTGACATGTAGTCGCAGCTCCAGCCAACACCCAGTGAAAAGCCTAGGCGGATCTTTGCTCATTTCATATGAGGACCAGCTCAAGAGATGGAAGGAGCATTTTTCTACTGTATTTCCTAACGATACGCTGTAGCTAAGATAATAGCTAAAATCATCCTGGAATGAATCAAACAACATCTCGAAGATACACTCGATGCCGAACAAGCGGTTTCCGATTTGGATTCTCCTGTGTCGACCCTGCGGATCATCATCGAGCAGTGCGTTGAATATACATAGATCGCCAGCCACTTCACGTTGACAACAGGGACTTTATTTGGAGTGCCGTACGAAGGAGAAGAATTCCCGATAAATTACATACGATGGGTCCAAATGTCACGTTCTGCGCAGAGAAAGGTTGTCTGAGGAATTCGAGATCCAAAGTGGGGTAAGACAAGGCTGCATTCTTTCACCAATACTATTCCTGCTGACGATGCAGCGCGTGTTGGAGTTCACTGAAGTTCAAGTTCGTGGGAATGGAATGTTAACTACGTCGTTGGGCTGAAAATTAATACGGCAAAAGCCAAAATTATCAGCCTTGGAACAAACTCATCAGCTCAAATGTGTATTTCTGGACAACCGGTAGAGAGAGTAGATTATTTCCAGTATCTTGGTAGTATTGTCTCGACAGATGGTGGAACCGAACTAGATATAGCCAACAGGATCGCCAAAGCAAAGTCCGCGTTCGGGATGATGTCTAAAATATGGCAAAGCAATACAATCAGTTTGAACACTCAGCTAAAACTGTTCCGCTCCAAAGTTGTATCCGTGCTATTATATGAATGCAGCACGTGGAGGGTGACCATTGCTATCACCAGAAAGCTGTAAACGTTTGCTAACAGGTGCCTGTGCAATATTTTAAGGATTTTCTGGCCCAACCGTATCTCTAACGAACACCTCTACCAACGGGACAGGGAACCAATAGGCATAACCATCCAACAACGGAAGTGACTCTGAATTGGTCACACATTCCGAAAAGGTGTCAGTTCCAAAGCAAACCATGCTATGCAATGGAACCCTAACGCAGGTTGGCAGAATACCTGGCGGTTCGAGGAAATATGACGCGGAATAGTCAAGAAATGGCGCGGCATTTGGAGAAAAGTTGGGGAGAGCTGAGACTCATTTCTAGAAACCGTACACAATGGTACCTAGGTATAATAGGGGGCCCTAGGACCCACAAAGGGATACAGGACATAACTACATCATTGTGCTTTGTCATAAAAACGAGCAAAGTAAATCTGAGTTACGAATTCGGCCCCAGTAATTGAAAGAAACGAAACCTGAAACACTTTTTATTTTGCACATTGGTGGAACAAATTAATGAGATATATTCAAACTCTAAAATCGTATTTAGGTGGAAGAACGACCGTGGTAATGTGTCATACGACACTGAGTACAAGAAGCTGGTCAACCGGGCGAACAAACAAAATTCTAGAACCAAGGATCAATTCTGCAAAGAAAAGTTTGAAGGAACAAGATGCGATCAGAAGAAAACTTGGTCGTTAATAAATAAATGTTAAGGACGACAGAAGCCGTATTTGGACGACAACATTCGAAAAAAAAACTTCTTCCATAATACGAACATAGCTGCGTTAAGAGAAGAATTTGCAGATCTTTTTTCGCGGCAGGAAGTTTTCATCATTTATCGCTGTACCCTAACATCATCAGAACATAATAATGCGGTACTGCGAGACTCTATGGTTGTTATTTCGCCTAAATGTTCAAAAGGCTCCTGGAGCAGATGGTATCAATTTAACAAAGCTGATAAATCTGAGCTGCGATAAGTCAACGGGAAGATTATGGAGCAAATAGTTACAGATCCAATTTGGGATTTCATCGCAAAGTATGACTTAGAATGCAAAAAATAATATGGCTTTCAAAAAGGTAGAAGCAATAACCAACTCCTTGGAGACTTTGCGAACTTGGTCAACACTAGTTTGACGTTCGCAAAGCATTTGACACACTGGACCATAACAGACTTATCGAAGATATCCAGAAAGTCGAAAGAGTAACTGACTACCTAGAAGGAAGGACCTTTTGCGTGAAAAGCAAGGGTTACTGTAGCAGTGAATAAAGAGTGCGGAATGTGATTCCACAAGGCTCAAAACTTGGCACACTACTCTTCATATTATGTACGAATAAAATGCTAAGATGTTTGAAGATGAGCTTCCCATTTGCCTATGCGGAACGTTGTCTATCATCAATCTGTGGAAGTAGCAGACGAGATTCAAGACGAGTTTTACGAAGTCGGCAATGGGCTAGTAATCGATGCATATCCAACGTCACCAATCACACATCGAAAATGTGCAGAACATTCAAGATAGGGTTATTAAGTTACTATCTAACGTAACAGTTCTAAAAGTTAGGCATATTGTAATATGCGAGCTACGGCTCGAGTAGATCAAACGATATTCTGTGAGATTATTTCTTTATTTTTTAGTCTATAGAACAATTCAAGTTCACACTATACTATTATTCGCAAACTCCTTCCTTACAAGGTCTCTTTCTTCTCAAATCACTTTATCTCCTTTCAATTACTTAATTCACAAATCCAAATTAATTACTTCTTCTTGTTAACTCTCAACTTTCAATTTATCACAAAATTACAACTTCGCCTATTATCGCTTTTCCAATTTCTTCGTGCGGTTCAAAACCCAACTGCCCTGCCTCGATCGCCATCTGTCCTTATATAGTCGCATTTCTGATAGCCAGAAACTTCTAGCAAGTTCTTCGACCACTGGAACAAGAAAATTCTGATGTAATAATTCCAAGATGACAGCTGCAGCCAATAATCTCTTGTGGTTATAATTCTCTCTTAATTCTGCGACGTCGTCTTAGACATAATCCGTCTCTTACCGTGGACACGAACCTCGAATGAAAAGACACTTCGGAATGTCTTGCCGACTTTTGGAGCGTAGTTATTATGCTACATTATGTTACAATATATTCGAAATGACAGCGGCGCTGGAATGCTATGACGATACCAGACGACGACCGGAGGGAATCTATCAACTTCCAATTTTTATAAATGAGTACGACAAAAGAAGACTGATATACACCGCACAACAATCCACCTCAACATCTGAAAAAATAAACTAGGTCAATGTTAGAAAAAGAAAATTAGAAATAACATCGTAATGCTGAGAGTATTTCAGAATTGAAAAGTACATTTTACAACTTAAATTGAATTGAATACAATCTTGAGTTTCAAATCATTATTTGAATTCTAAAGACTTAAAAATTCATTTTGTTGATTTAGCTCGCTTAAATATTCAAAAGGCACCTGGTGCAGATTAGAGCAATAGACATAAAATTAAATGTCGATAAATTTGCGCCCAGAATTACGAATCTTATCAGTATGAGTTTAAATACGTCCACGGTGCCAAAAAAGCTCAGAGGCACTTGTTAGGCCTATCTACAAGGAGGTTCCAAACATGAGATACCAAACTATCGCCCGATTGCAATACTGTCGGCGATAGAAAAGATCTTGGAGCAAATCGTTGCAGACCGAATATGGAAATTTATTGATAAGCATTAACTAATAAGCAAGAATGAGTACGGGTTCCAGAAGGGAAAATCACCAACCAACTTATAAGTGATTTCACAAATTTAATTAACACCAGCCTTGAAAAAAGTCATCAGGTGTCAGTGCTTTTCTTAGATTTCAGCAAAGTATTCGATACCCTCAACCACAACAAACTCATCGATGCAATGCAAAGAATAGGAATTAGAGGGAAACTGGTATATTGATAGACTATCTCAAAAAGAGATCGTGTGGAATGCAGTGTGGAGTCCAACAAGGTTCTAAACTTGGTCCCATTCATACTATACACCAACACTTCACATATGCAGATGACACGACGATAGTTATTTGCGACAAATCGATTATAGAAGCAACCAGGAAAATGGAAGAAACAGGGAAATGGTGCCACGATAACGCAGCAAAAACAAAACTGACTCTAGAGTCACAAGTAAGTATTAAAACATTTAACTGCGCCGACCCAAACAACTGCTAGGTTTTAGATATAGTGGCTACATACAAATATCTGGGTGTGACGATCGACAGTCATTTCCTATGGGAATCACACATAACCGATCTACGAAAGAAGCTGAAAGGATCCCTGTTTGCACCAGCTTGTGTGAAGTATAAATCTTCAAGCTGTGTGCAAAAACAAGTGTGCCACGCTCTTGTTGAGTCAAGATTGAGATACGGCATACTAGCGTGAGGAGGTGCAGCAAATACACACATAGCGAAACTTTAAAATATTCAATTCGGGAAGAAACAGCACAATTGGTAGAGTAATAGCTCTCACAGTGAAGCAGATATTTAATATGACATCAAAGTAAATAAATCTAAAACTACAGATGATATAAAGTTGGCCCTTTTAATTGCATTTTCAATCACTTTTCTCAACACATCCGACGATATGTTCTCTATCTGTTTTTGAGAGCTGCAAAAGTCAGGGCTCAAAAGAAAGAGGTATATTTTTTTTTATCAGAGGTGGATACCTGCAGAGCCCGATCGCCGACGTTTACAATCTGCGAAGTAACTCAGACACCTCTGTAAACATGCCTTCATTTCACACCATCCACTTTAGAGACTTCTACTCCGCCGTCTGCTGTAAATAATTTAATAAGCTTCCTGCAACAATTCGCGTAGTTAGATCTTTGTCGTCATTCTTAAAAAAAGTTTAAAACTTGGCTTCTAGATTTTGTAGCATGTTCCAGGCGGAGATAATGGCAATAAGGGAAGCCTTATCTTGGCTAGAGGAAAACGTGATATCGGCCATTGATATCCGCATCTTTTCAGACAGCCAAGCCGCAATCAAATTCTGTAACAGCTCTAGACTGCCGATCGTCTCTTATAGAGAAGGCGGAGCAGTTTAATATTCACCTAATTTGGGTGCCGGGGCATAAGGATATTCCAGGGAATTGTAAAGCTGACGAACTTGCCAGACGTGGAACAACAATACCCATCCTTTCAGGCAAAAGTTTACTGGGTATGCCCATCGCTACATGCAAACTTAAATTAAAGCTGGATGCTACCCGTAAAGACAAATTCTAGGTGGACAAGGAGTACAAATTGTCTAGCGACAGAACAGATTTGGCCTATGCTGGATCTGAAATGCTCTAGGAATTAAGCATATTAGCGCTGTTATAGGTGTCATTACTGTACACTGTCCAATAGGCAAGCATTCAACAAGGCTTGGCGTATTCTCTAACGATTTCTGCAGAAGCTGCATGGAAGAGGAGGAGGAAGAGACTATTCTTCACCTTCTTTGCACATGCCCAGCTCTCTCCCAAAGAAGGGAAGTCCACTTAGGAGCCTTCTGTTTCAATGATCTAGATGATCTGAATTATATTGACGTTAGGTACATTCTACGCTTTATCAGAAGCTCTAAATGGTTCAACGAGTAGGGTAGAAGCCGCGTCTCAAATACATGTGGTATCACAATGGACCTGTTATTGGTCTAAGTGTGTTGGCTTCTTTTGCTGATAGTCACTTTAACCTAACCTTCTAGATTTTGACCACAATGAAATTGAAGTTCTTCTGTCATATATTGTTTGATGTCTAATCTTTGCTGTATCTTTTATTAAAATGAATCCATTGTATCTAAATATTGTACACCCCATATGATCTCATCCAAATGAATTTAATGCAGTAAATTGTTCTTGAAGTGACATTTGTCACTAGCTATTCTTAGCATAATTCTGTATCTTATCAAATACTCGTGGGCATGAAATCTGTTTGTTAATTATGTTCAGAATAATGGAAATACAAAAAAAAAGTATCTGTTACTGTGTATGACTCCGAAGCGGGATAGCAATTTGTGTGGGCATTCTGTATTGATGACTTTCGACTAATGCTACGGTGCATTGGTCCATGGGCAATAAACTACCCCTAGTTTTGGAATTTGAAAAACCGACTTTTGACCGTTTTTTTCATGCAAATACTCCTAATGTGCGTCGGCTCAACAACTCAAGTTGCTGCCACAAATGTCCACTGTAACTTAAGCTTTCGTGTAGTTTAGATGAAATGCAATACAAAACTATTTTGACTAAAACAAATATGAACAAAAAATTTACAAATTTTCATAACACTTTCCTTTGGCAGAACCACATCTGAGATCTCACCGCTTGGCTTTAATCTTTTGCCGATAAAGGGACCGCTTTTAATTTCTCTTTTGTAATCTTAAGTGACGTTTCTCCTCTTCGACAACTGCATAGCACTTGGGTACAATAGAAATACTTAAAAGAAACCGCTACCACTTGGAACAATAATTATTAATAGCAGGCAAATCCCTTCGAAGGGATGAAATCTTTAGGAGTAGCAAGAATAAATTATCATGACGACTGATGATGAAATTGTGTACCGATTTGTATATGAAATTGGATGAAGCTATCATAAAATTTGTTAAAATCGTACAAGATACTCAGAGTGAATGTATCCTGGACACCAGAAGCCTATGAAATTTACATTTTTCTTGCCTCAGTCACTGTATGTACATATAACAGGAACAGCCTAATATTACCCTCCAGCATGCACCAGCGTGTAGGAAATCAAAACTCATAACAATTCCAAGAATCGTGTCCGCATACCAAAGTCCTGTGACACAAAGTAAATAGCATACATAATTAAGGACCGTACTCCGATTACCATGTGCCCTCCACACGAGATGAACATTTCTAATTCTCTGCTCAGATTTTTCCTAATGATAAATAAATTTATTATGTACGAATTGCTAGCACTCGCCCATTTTAATATCACTTCGTCGCAACGCAACCCTTCTGCTTGGAGTAGTTAGGTAGGTAGGTAGGTAGGTATAGCACTTTATTTCATTATCCAGAGTTTTGTCTTCCGCATCGTTATACGAGTACTCGTAAATGTCCTGTCCACTCACCCTCGTGTTTGAATTTCAAATCGACGCATGTCCAAGCGAATGAGAAACTAAAATGGTGACCGTTGCCGGTAAAAAGGGATGATTACTCTGGTATCCTTGATACTTCTGCCATTTTCATTTCGTCGTATCACCACACAAAAAGCGGAAGCCATAGCACAAGGCATACCATCACCAGCCAGCTCCCCCTCCTTGAAATGACATATACACCGAGGTATCCCTTTATCTGGTGAATAAACGCAAATGAATAAATCCTTTCGCCCAAGTTCCGAGGAAAACTTTTGCCAAGTCAAAGTCAAAGTTCATGCATTGGAAGCGGAATAGTAACTTGAGCCTTTTTCTTTTATCTAACGAAAGGACCTTTACAAAGCGCCTGGCTTCTATTGTTTCACAAGAAATGAGACAGCCGGCGATGTATGTGCGCACATGAGTGCACAGGAGCAGCCCCCCCACATACCGTCCGATAATAAAAGTGCGGATACAGTTCCTCAGGAATATTTTCTCATATTCTCGTCCGTGCCGTAACTCATTCCACTCAAGCGCATTGTCTAGCTGCGGATTGTGAATGTGATTCGAGCATATCACAGCCATAAGATACATATATGTACGTTGGTATGTGCAAAAGGAGGAAATTAATACAAAGATCGTTCGTTCGTTCAAGACATGACTGCGGGGGGAGTTAGAAAAACACTTTTATTACACGAATAATGTTGTTATTATTATTTTGCTGGCCATAGAGCCGCTGCTTCAAGGTTTCGAAGAAGTCCTTTATTAAGCAGTTGGTTGGAAAGTTACAACTGCATATGTATAAAAATTATCTCATTTGGTCTATGTTAATGTACTTACATACCTACATTGTATCTTACAGGGTGTATAAAACAGATTTCATGACTTTTGCTTGTGGGAAAGGTAATTTTTGAAATAAGGTTTCGTCAAGCCATGCACGACTTGTAATGGGCCTAGTAGAAGCAGCATTGTCCAATGAATGCTGGTTCGCGAAAAAAAACGAGATGATGTTCCGGCAGGCGAACATCTAAAGGACGATTGGTAAGTCCTACTTCAAGGCCGTGGGTGGCCGTGGTGTAGTGGTAACATCATCGCTTGTCACGCTGTTGGTTCACGGTTCGAATCCTGGTGTCAAGAATTATCTAAAAAAGTCGATCACTTGCTAAAGCTAAGTCAACTCTACTGTGAAGGCACAACACTGGCAGTAGGGTGGTCATTTGGCTAAAATGCAACTTGATCGTGATGATGACATCAGGAGGACGGAAAAAAATACTGTGAATCATAAGCAATGACAATAATAGCTAAAACAAACAAAATACTCCCCAGTTATCTGGATAGCCACCCTTGGAGTTCATTGAAACTTAACTACCACCTGAGTTTCAAACCAACTACATCAATCTGTCTTTCTCTCTGTGTCTTCCCCTTCCCATAAAAAACTCCCGTGTCCTAAAAATTAGTATAAGGCTATTCGTATCCCCTTCAACACGTGCAAATTATATAAAAAAAAAGGATTCCTCGTGGCGCCTTCTGAGAGTTTCTTCGGAAATTGCGAAGTTTGAAGATGGCGAATGCCGAGTCTCCTGCGCCATTATAAACAGGACAAGAATTGGTTGATCTGTGGCCTAGCGAGCCTCAACCGTAAAACATTTCATTGTTCCGAAATGGCAATGGATGGATCCTTTATTGACGACCATTGACTATAGATCACGGACTCCAGAAGAATCAACAACTTGTCTGTTCAGTCAAGTTAAAATTAAATTGGCAATCGGTTGATTTAAACCCTTTAAGGCACCCGGCAGTGATGGTATTTTTCCAGGCCTTATTCAAATAGGTCTAGAATGCATCCTTTCCACCTTGTTAGCTCTATTTAGAGCAAGTATTAAATTGGGATACAGTCGACTAAATTGGCGGGAGGTAAATGTGGTGTTTAACCCTAAGCTAGGTAACAAACCCAGTGAGCTACCGAAATCCTACCGTCCAATCACCTTGAGATCGTTTTTCTAGAAAACCATGGAAAGACTGCTAGACATTCATATTAGAGGTATTCTTGAAAAACTACTCCTCTGCACTCTAGTCAATATGTATATAGGAAAGGTCGATCCACAGAAGGCGCCCTTTATCATCTTGTTACAGAGATTAGATCAGCCTACTGTGGCAAAGAAATCGCCCTTTGCGCATTCCTTGACATAGAGGTGCTTTTGATAACACTGGTTATGAATCCATCACTAGTACCATGAGATGCAGGGGAATCGACGAACCGATAGTCGCATAATAATAACTTCGTCAGGAAAGATCTCTGTGACGGTCTCCGCTGTAAAGGTTGCCCCAAGGGCGGCGTCCTCTCGCCTCTCTTATGGTCGCTCGTGGTGGATGACTTATTGTATAGACTTAATAGTTTAGGCTTTGCAACTACCTATATAGGCTTGATTATCTCGTGATCATCATCAAAGGCAAACATGAAGAGAATGTGTGTCAACTCATGCAAAATGCACTCCGTGTAGTCTCGGACTGGTGTGCTGGCGAAGGCTTATCGATAAACCCCAGCAAAGCAGTCGTTGTACCGTTCACAAGAAGAAGAACACTGAACCGTGATTCAGTGATTCTAAATGGCACAACCATTCATTTTCCCGACGAGGTAAAATATCTAAGAATTGTCCTGGATAAGAAACTTACTTGGCAACCACTGCCATGTGGATCTGTCGCCGTATGTATGGCCAAATCTGGGGTCTGTCCCCAGAGGTCATATACGCTTCCGTTATATGGTGGACGAAAACCAAGAATGTCACAACCATCAGCAAACTCAGAAAACTTCAAAGATTAGCTTGCCTCGGAATTACAGGTACTATGCACACCTGTCCCACACCAGCCATAGAAGCCATAATCGGACTAACTCCGCTACACATTTTCATAAAAAAAAGTGGCAAAGTCGGATGTTAATAGTACATGTGGTTCTCATGGATCTATTAACCGACTTCCCCCGAGCTAGATATGCTCAGCACGGTTTCTGACTTTACGCCCAAATCACTCTACTTTGGTAGAAGGTTTGAGATTGAGATCCCAAACCGTGATATATGGAATAATGGCGGACCGTTGCTTGATCCAAAAGGAATCGTTTGGTATAATGATGGATCAAAAATGGATTCAGGAGTTGGCGTCGGTGTGTATGGACCCAATCACAAGATTACGAAATCACTTGGAAAGAGTCCTAGTGTTTTCTAGGCAAAGCTTTACGCAATTGAGACCTGTGGAAATATAAACTTCCTATCAGGAATCAAAGGTACCGCCATACACATACTCACAGCCAAGCGGCGCTTAAAGCACTGATGTCCCACCTGATCAGTTCAAAATCAGTTCTAAGCTGCTTCGGCAGTTTACAAAATTTGGCCCGATACAATAAAGTAAAATGATGGCTTGTGAGCTTCCTTACTGGTCACTGCCATAAGAATTTCAGAGGATATCACCTGCCGCCTCTGCCTAGAAGAGGACGAAACTGCAGAACACATACTATGTGAGTGTGTAGCTCTGTGTAGAAGTAGGAGAAGTAATATCTCCATTAGACCTAAGGAACTCCTCCCCAGCTGTAATTATAGCTTTCATAAGGAAAATTGAAGTACTGCTGCCCTAAAAAGTGATCTCTGGCACAACCAAATCTCTCTGGTCGCAGTTCCTACACGCCATTTGGGCGTTACCACACATTGTTTAAAAAAAAATAGATCACGAACAACGATTGGATTCTGTAGCGTTAAGACTCTCCTTGACAACGCAAAAGAGGGTCAAAAAAATTCCAGATTCCTCCAACTAGAGCGGGAATTCATGTAGTACAAACTGGACATCCTAGGAGTTAGCAAAATTAGATGGTGGAAACACGGCATCCAACACTCCGAAACTGGCAAAAGCTTCCTGGTCTACTCTGGGAAACAACAAAGACCACTCGCGAATATGGAGTAAGAACCTTACTTATCTCTAAAGCTAGAGACAGCCTTATGTCCTATTCATCTTATGGTGACATGATATTGACGGCGAGGTTCGTTATTCAGTGTTACGCTTCGCCAAACTATGCGGATGATGTTGACAAGGACAATTTCTACAGCAAACTAGGCACAGCTACCAACTCAACGCCTAAAGGAGATATCGTGATCGTGATAGGAGATTTTAACGCGAAGGCAACGACAACATGTGATAGGACCACTTTCGAATTGAAAATTTCAAAAAATTAGTGCGTTTCCAAAGTTCGTAACCCAAAGACTTGAACAAAATGATGGTAATAGAGAATTTCCGCATCTATAACGAAAAATAAGTCTAATTTCGATATTCTACAAAAATTTTCTATTTTGAGGCTTCCTAAGAAAATCCTCTAATCAATTTCAGTAAAATCGGTTCAAAAATTTAGAAGTTATGCATGAAAATGGCAGGCAGTACACTCTGTCTGCTTTTCGTATGGACTATTACTTACAGTTTTAAAGCATCTTCGCTCTAACGGAACCATGTACGAGTATGTGCGAACGGAGCCGGGACAATATTCAGTTAACCGCTGGAGGTAGTCAAAAGTGAGTCATATGAGGAAACGGAAGTTGAAATGCTTGTGGACAGGGTGGCGCAAAATAACAATTATGATTTAAATTCGTTATAACTTTTTTATTTCAATATTTTGTTTTTAATTCTTTTCAAAATTTTTGCTTGGGGCATTTAATATGGACTGAAGCACAACAGAACAACGAACAAAAATCATCGAATTTTATTATGAAAACCAACGGTCAACTGTTTTTAATGTGCGCATCACAGCTGCAGTGCCAACAATAAGTCATCTTGTTGCACGTCGACAAGAAGGGACACTAAGGAACCTCCCTGGTATCGAGAGATAACGTACAATGCACATGGATGAAAATATTCAACGTGTACTGGATGCAGGATAGTCCAGAAACATCAACGAGGAAACGTTCGGGCTATCGAAGAGGTTCGTTCAGAAGATTTTGGCCACATTACACACATGCTCCCATATAAAGTCCAGCTTATGTAAGAATGGATGCAAACAGACTACCAGCAACGGATTGATTATACCATTTCGTTGAGGCAAAGAGCTGAGCAAAACTTTGATTTCATCCACAATTTTATAATGAAGGATGGAGCACATTTCCAATTAAATGGCTTTATTAACAGCAAAACTGCAGGATATGGGCTACGTAGAATTCACGAGCAGTTCATCAGCTACAATTACACCCACCTAAGTGTATTGTTTGGTGCGGAGCATCATCCGAAAGGATACACCTATTTAAAAAAAAAAAAACAAAACGATAGCAAAAATCTGAATAATTATAGGCCCCTCTCATTACTTTCCGTCTCATATAAAACATTTAAAAAAGTGGTCAAAACTAGAATTGTCATATTTTTGGAAAATTATTCGTTCTTTAGTCAAAATCAGTTTGGATTTAGGGCTGGTAAACCAACTGAGGATGCGCTGTTAAACATTTCCATCTTTTTTTTTTTATTTAGGTGGCGCTACAGTCCGGGGTGGACCTGGGCCTCAACCAACAAACATCACCAGCCAGCCCGGTTATGAGCCAGCGTCTCCAGTTGCGCGCGCCAAGTTGGTTGAGGTCCCTCTCCACTTGTTTGCGCCACCTTCCGCGAGGTCGTCCTCTACTGCGCCGTCCATCCGGGGTGGATTCGAAGACTAAGGCTGGAACGTTGGGCTCCATCCGCTCTACATGACCCAGCCATCTTAGTCGTTGTATATGAACTCTTCTGGCTAAGTTGATGTCATTGTAAAGGCCGTATAGCTCGGCGTTATATCTCCTCCTCCACCCGCCGTCTATGCAGACGGGACCAAATATCACTCGAAGAACTTTTCTCTCAAAGTAACCAAGGGCATCCTCATCCGATTTTGACAAAGTCCATGCCTCTGCGCCATACAGCAGGACTGGGATGATTAGCGTCTTATAAAGGGTTACCTTAGTAGTTCGAGATAGGGCTTTGTTACTCAGTTGTCTTCTTAGCCCATAGAAACAACGATTGGCAAGAGTAATTCTTCGTTTGATCTCCCCACTGGTGTCATTTGCGGAGCTCACCATAGAGCCTAGGTAGACAAATTCCTTTACCACCTCAAAATTATATCTGTCTATTGTGGCATTCTGTCCAAAACGCCGATGTTGGGTGTCCTTTTTTGTAGACAGCACATATTTTGTTTTGCCTTCATTGACCGCTAAACGCATCTTTGCTGCCTCGATCTCAATACTCGCAAACGCCCCACTGACGGCCCGCTGAGTTCTTCCGACTATGCCAATGTCGTCGGCGTAAGCGAGTAGTTGTACAGACTTGTAAGATTGTACCTCCGGTGTTGGCTTGTGAGTTTCGTACAATTCTTTCAAGTATAATGTTAAAGAGATCACATGATAGCGCGTCACCTTGTCTAAGACCTTTCCTGACATCGAACGGTTCGGTGGTGTTTTTACCGACTTTGATGGAGCAGCGAGAGTTCTCCATCGTCATCCTGCATAAACGGACAAATTTGGCAGGGATGCCAAGACTCGACATGGCTCTATATAACTCGTCTCTATACACGCTATCATAGGCAACTTTGAAATCGATGAAAAGGTGGTGCGTATCGATTTCATATTGACGATCGGTTAAAGACTTTCACATAATACATCGCATATGCGATGTTGAGAAGACTTATACCTCTGTAGTTGGCGCAGTTTAGAGGGTCTCCTTTCTTCAAGATCGGGCAAACGATGCTGAGGTTCCATTCGTCGGGCATGCATTCTTCCGACCAGATTTTACAGATGAGCTGGTGCATGCTCCTTACTAGCTCATCACCTCCTGCCTTAAAAAGTTCTGCGGCAAGGCCGTCGGCTTCAGCAGTTTTGTTGGATTTAAGTTTAGATATCGCTATTCTCACTTCATCCTGATCGGGTTGACGGGATCTTGGCTACGATCGTCACTGTTGAATGGTTCATTCTGCCTGACAGTGGAATATTGGACATCATCGCCGTTTAGCAGTCTGCAGAAGTGTTCCTTCCATATCCTCAGCACCGACTGCGATTCTACTATTATGTTGCCATTCCATCTATATCTATGATAGTCTTAATAGTAGAAAATTGTCTGCAGCTCTTTTTATTGACATTACGAAGGCGTTTGATACCGTGGACCATACTCTGTTGTTGATTAAACTAAAGAAAGCGGATTTAAGAGGGTTTATGCTTAAATGGTTTGAATCCTACCTTAGTGGTAGGAAACAATTGGTGAAGATAGACGTGCAAGTCAGGATATTCGGATAGATGTTCCACAGGGTTCGGTACATAGCCTGTTCTTATTCGATTTCAAATCCTTTAGATCTAATTGCCAATATTAACCATAACTTAGAAATTCTGAAACATTAGTCTTCCATTTACAAACTGGTTATAAGTAATAAATCGAAAATTATGTTCTTTGGAATAGAACGTCAATTTCCTATCTTGACCTACCATAGCACCTGCTGTAACCATTTATCAGTAAGTGTTGATACATGTAAAGGGTTTTTTTTTAAGCGCTTCCTATCTTTAAATTTAAATAAAATAAAGTGTGTTTGAGATATCATCAAAATTTTCCATTCGTTTGAAAGGCCTATCGATGCCATTATGTAGGGAATATAACATAGTTCAAATGTCCGCCGCAGCTTCTCTGGGTGGCGCGCATCCGAAATGTCCAATTTTTCATGACTCTGGCGCATAAATCAGGCTGAATTTGACCGATGGCATGAGTTATGTTGGCTTTGAGAGCCACTGTGGTTTGTGGCTTATTCGTATAGACCTGCGACTTCAGAAAACAACACAAGAAAAAGTCTAACCGGGTCAAATCGCACGATCTCGGTGGCCAGTTCACATCATCTCCACGTGAGATGACCATGCCCTCGAATCACTCGTGCAGAATTTCCAATGTGGAAGAGCTGTGTGGCACGTAGCGCCGTCCTGTTG
Source organism: Pocota personata (assembly GCA_963082735.1). Taxonomy (NCBI): domain Eukaryota; kingdom Metazoa; phylum Arthropoda; class Insecta; order Diptera; family Syrphidae; genus Pocota; species Pocota personata. Next base: position 59,716,369 of record OY720430.1, read on the forward strand.
AAACCACATGTCGTTGGTGTCCATTTGATCCAATTCACGCCTAAAGAAGTTAGTAATCATCGACCTATAGCGCTCGCCGTTGACGGTGGTGACCTGGCCAACGTCGTTCTCAAAGAAATATGGACCGCTGAAGCCGCCAGCCCAAAATCCACACCAAACAGTGACTTTTTCGGGATGCATTGGACGCTCTTGGATCTCATGTGGATTGGTATCGTTCCAAATTCGACAATCTTGTTTGTTGACGTACTCATTCATCCAGAAATGGGCCTCATCGCTGAAGATGATTTTTCGATGAAAATTAGGGTCAGTTTCCAACTGCTCCAGAGCCTATTCAGCGAACACATGTCGTTGTCTATGGTCGTTTACCTTCAGCTTCTGGGTCAGTTGAATTTTGTACGGGTGCAGGCCCAATTCACGACGCAAAATTCGCCAAGTTGTGGTCTGCGAAAGGCCGAGCTCTTGTGAGCGAAGCGAAATCGACTGCCTCGGATTCTCCTGCAAACTCTCACGGACATCGGCGATGTTTTCGGCAGATCTTGCATTTCGTCGACGTACGGGTGTTAGTTGATCGTTTACTGAACCAGTGGACTTATATTTATCCACCACACTGCGAATAGTCCTCTCGGAAGGACGATTATGGCGACCGTAAAATGGACGAAGCGCGCGGAACGTTACCCGAACAAAACACCCATTTTGATAAAACAATTTTATTATTTGCACGTGTTGTTAATGGTGATTTGGCAAAACAGACTGAATAAATGACAGCCAATTTAACGGATGTAGCTTCAACAATATGGCCGCTATCAACTGTCAAAATTCGGAAGTCCCTATTGGAAGACCCAGTAGTAGTCATAGTACTCGTCAGATGTGTAATCTCGATACTAGCTGTTCCCGTAAATGTTTTGCTATTGAAAGAGTTACTGTTTTCAAGTACCATGGTCTTCAATTTGATAGTAAAATGGATTGGAGCGCCCATAATTCCTTTATAAGAAAGTATCTAATGAAAGCATCAAGCTTTATGTATCCCCTGAGATTGTTTTGTTAGCCCAAACTCTTATACTATGGGATGGTGCAATCTAAATTACAGTATGGGCTAAGCTGCTGAGGAGGCACTTACAATATTAAAATCCGACTTTGCTCGTTGCTCAAAAGCATATATTACGAATCATATGAAGAAAAAGGCGTATGGAACACAGCTTCCCACTTTTCAGTAACTCGAAAATACTTCCTCTAAAACACTTGTATTAACATTTTTTTTATAAGGAGTGGGTATTCTCTAAACCGTAGTAAATGAAATCGGTGCCGCAGTTAAACAATTTTAATTTACTCTAAAATAAAAAAATGTTATAACGAATTCAAACCATAAAAGTCATTTTGCGTCACCCTGTTGTTTACAGTTGTACAAATGGACAGCATTCCATTGTAATAGTAATTCTTTGTTCTACTCACTAGAAAGATAGACGACCACCATATATGATGAATACAGTCAAACATATACAGGACCTTGCAAAATAAAACCCACGAATGAATACAACTTCATAATTCCAAATCCCTGCTTACATTGCCCTCACACCCCCTGAAATAGGAAGGCATCCACCGAAATCGCATTCTTAAACTTTTCCTAGACTAGACACACACTACTCGTATGTATCCATCCGTACAATGTTCATTGTCGTTAATTTGTGTCCGCATCAAGAATTTCTCAGAATCAAATGTGTGTGAGCCCAGGCTACCCTTTTTGTACAGTCCTTTAAGACGTTTTAGTTTTGGGCGTTTGTTACTTGTTATTATGTTTTTAGATTTTATATAGTTTTTCTGCTGTCTAAAAAGTTATTGCGCGGAATTTGAATACTAATGAGTTGGTACGCATCTGACAAACGGACCTTGCCATTTGTCAGTCCGTTTCTACAAAGGCTTATATCCTTGTGTAAGGATGTGTGAATTAATATCAGCTCATCGTCTTAGTCAAGGGTGTGTAAGAAATCGGCGCTTTTATTTGTGCCTTGTGGTCCGTTTAACATGGGGTAAGGTGAACATCAGACACAAAACTTATATGTGGCGGGTGGCTAATGGTAGTTGGATGCATACCGATGTACACATGTGTAGTTGGTAGTGGAGCTTCTAATTTAAAACTGTTCATCTGTTTATTTTCCGGAAATCTTAATGGGAGTTTTCGAAATTAATGCGTCATGTCAAGCGAATCGAATTTATGTATCTGAGATTACATTGGATTTAAAGAAGTTTCTTTAATAATTCTTTGAGAAGCGGTCCTCTTCCTTTATATCATACATACATACATAGGTGCTTTGACAGAAAAACAAATGCAAATGCAGTTCAATGAGTATTTTAAAATATTGGTGGCTCGACTAGGTTTACCTTAAGCATAAATAGGACTGGGCCCTGTCCAGTACGTCATTACTAAGGCCCAGTGAATGGTGAAGGTATCTTTCAATCAACCGCTTTACCGGCGAGTCAAAAATCACATGTCAGGCCCAGTCCTATTTATGCTTAACCTAAACGTTAGCCTCAACCCAGTCGAGCCACCAGTATTTTTGCCAATTCAACTTGTCGACGTTAGCTACATGCCTTTCAGGTATGCTTACGCAGTATCTCAAGTCAGCATTTCCATGTCCTGAGTCGATAGGCTGATACAAGATACGTTTATCTGTCGCCCTTCTGGTATATAATAGGTACGTTCATCGAGTGTGAAAGTTAATCATGTGCATTCAGCACATGGGATACTACCACTCACACAAAGTGTTTCTGAAATATCCAAGGTTAGGGTAAAACAAGCTGACCGCGCGAAATGATTCCTCACAAAATCTAGAATGACATTCTATTCTGGACATACCAGAAGCATCCAGTAGTCTCTTATTAGAGACTTAAAGCCGAAAGTCGAAGCTTCTCCATATACGAAGGTTCCACCATACTGAACTCGCATAAGTCAGACTTGGACGAACGAAATCTTAGTAACATATAACCTTCACATAGGATCTCATATAGTTGGAGTAGAAAAGGCTTTTGAGAGACATAAATGCCGATTTTGCTCTTTGCAACTGCGTATTTATGTGCTCATTAAAGTACAAAAACTTGTCCAAATGAGCATCTAGATACTTTTCCCCGATGCGAAGGCCATTAGAGCTCGTGATTTACCGATTTTTGCAGTTTCGTCTCCAATCCGAATTACCCCATCTTATTGGGCTGTGGAACACATCATTCACAGTTCGTGTGATTTATTTTAAGCTTAAGCAGAATTCGTCGAGCTTATTAAATATGTTACGAACTTCATTTGGAACGTCGTGTATCTACGATCAACTTGCATACAGAATAACGACGTTAGCAAACGCTAGCGAATTACCCACGCCCAACCGCATTTCAGAAACATAGATGTTAAAGACGACCCTGGTCAACGAAATAAGGACAATGACGTTCGGATCTGCACGTGGAATGTTCGAACCCTGAATAGACCGCGTGCAGCCGAACAACTAGCGGAGGCCCTAGACTGCTACAAAGCAGATATCACCGCCATTCAGGAAGTGCGATGGGATGGGCTGGGCAAAAGGAAGATGAAAAACTGTGATATCTACTACGGTGATTGCTGCAGGGAACAGAAGCAGCGTCTATTTGGATGCGGCAGACTTAGGCAAGAATTCTTGAGCTTTCGACACGTAAGTGAACGCCTTGCAACTATGCGCATCAGGGCTAAATTCGCCTTATATGCGCTCTCGCCCCCACAGAAGATAAAGACGATGCTACCAAAGATTGTTTCTATGAGCTACTCGATAAAGCATATGAGCAATGCCCTAAATAAGACGTTAAAATCGTCTTAGGTGATTTCAACGCCAAAACAGGAAAGGAGGACTTCTGTGGTAGCACAATCGGAAAGCACAGCCTACACGACACCACGTCTGGAAACGGACTTAGGCTGATTGATTTTGCTGCGGAACGTAATGTTACCATAGCTAGTTCACGATTTCCTCACCTTAATATCAACAAAGGAACATGGCGGTCACCAGATCATCAAACCGTCAACCAAATTGATCATGTTGCGATCGACACAAGGCACTCCTCCAGTATTCTAGATGTCCGAACTTACCGAGCGGCCAACATTGACTCGGACCACTACCTTGTTGTAGCCAAGGTACGGATGCGGATATCCCGGACGCATTTAACGTTGGACGGCTACAAATGCAGCAAACCGCCAGAACCTTTTCCGATCGCGTATCCTTAAACCTCTCGAGAAGTCCTATGCTGGCAGCATCAAGTGCCGAAGACCAGTGGCGTCGATGCCAAGAAGCCATCAAAAACGCCGCAACTGATGTGCTCAGTTCCACCAGTCCACCCCCACGAAACCCCTGGTTTGACGAAGAGTCCCGGTAAGCACATGCAGAAAAACAAAGTGTCTACGAAGCGTCACTGCATAGAAGGACGCTCGTCAGCTCTACGAGCAAAAAAGGAGGGAAGAACATCGGCTCCTCTGGAGAAAAAAAGAGAGAGCTTGAGAAGCGCGCGATCGAGGATATAGAGAGGTGCTACTCCAGGAATAATGTTCGGAAGTTTTACCAAAAGGTAAATAGAACGTGTTATGCCAAAAAGACCCGAACAGAGACCTGTAGAGACGAACAAGGAAACCTTGTAGTAGAGTCACAGTCGGTGCTGAGGACATGGAAAAACCATTTCTGCAGACTGCTAAACGGCGAGAACGAGACAAATCCCGCTATCAGGCAGAATGAACCATTCAACCTGGACGATGAAAGCCAAGATTTCCGTCCACCTGACCAAATATCAAATATTCACACTACGGCAGATCCTGGAGAAAACTCAAGAAGTCCAGATCGATACTCATCATCTTTTTATCGATTTTAAGGCCGCATATGACAGCATTTATAGAGACGAGCTATACAGAGCCATGTCTAGTTTTGGCATCCCTGCCAAACTTGTCAGATTGTGCAGAATGACGATGGAGAACGCTCGCTGCTCCATAAAGGTTGGAAGCAATCTCACCGAAAGGATTTAGACAAGGTAACGCACTGTCATGTGACTTCTTCAACATCATTCTTGAGAAAATTTTGCGAAACTCGCAAGCCAACACCAGGGGCATAATTTTCCAAAAGTCTGTGCAACTTCTTGCATACGCTGATGACATTGACATTATTGGCAGAACACAGCGAGCTGTCAGTGGTGCATTTGCAAGTATTAGTGCAGAAGCGGCAAGAATGGGTTTGGTGGTGAATGAGGGTAAAACAAAATATATGCTGTCAACAAGAAGGGACACACAACATCGACGAATCGGACAGAATGTCACGATAGACAGCTACAATTTTGAGGTAGTAAGGGACTTTGTCTACCTCGGCTCCGCGGTAAACTCTGATAATGACACCTCAGCAGAAATCAAGCGAAGAATTACACTTGCCAACCGCTGTTCCTTTGGCCTAAGACGGCAATTGATTAGTAAGGCCTTGTCAGGAAACACTAAGGAGACTCTATATAAGACCCTTATCATCCCTGTCCTGCTCTATGGTGCAGAAGCATGGACCCTAGCAAAAGCGGATGAAGATCTTCTTGGTCGTTTCGAACGCAAAATTCTTCGAGTGATTTTTGGTCCCGTTTGTGTCGACGAGCTTTGGAGGAGAAAATTTAACAGCGAACTCTACGAGCTCTCCAGCGACCTGGTCATAAAAGTTCGCATCAGTCGTCTAAGATGGCTAGGACATGTAGAGCGAATGGACACCAACGCTCCGGCCCGAAGAGTCTTCGATTCCAACCCGGAGGGACAACGCAGTAGAGGAAGACCTTGCCTTAGGTGTCGCGCAGAAGTGGAAGGGGACCTCAACCAACTTGGAGTGCGCAACGCTAACTGGAGAGGGGTATTGGTTGAGGCCCAGGTCCACCCTGGACTGTAGCGCCACCTAAAGTAAGTGAGTAAGATGTTAAAGAGAAGCGGTGCTATAACTGTGACCTGTGGAAGACCATTGATGACACTAAAAACTTTAGTCGTCGTGTATTGTATATCTGTTACCACGATTTTTTTCTCTGCCAACTTTTACATAATAAAACCTTCTCTGTGGCGAAAATTTCAAATCGGTAGCAGTCTCGAAAAACACCCTGTAGATATCGATTATGCATGATCGCTGTTAATCTCTACCTGCGAGAGAAGTTGGATTTTCAGTTTCAGATTTTTGATAGCGTTACGAGGCTTGAAGTTATTAATTTTAGGAATCAGACTTCAATTCATTCTGTTCGACTTAATTTTCGAAACTGACGACTTCATAACTTGTAATACCATCGTATTTAAATTTCCGATATAGGAATCGCACTCCTCGTTGGTAGGATCCCTATTAGAAGAGGAAAGGAATTTCTTTTATTTTCTGATGGCGCAAAGTTGGAATTTGAACCAATTGGTCTGCCTAAAATTTAATTTAGGGACTTCGTCTTGCGTTGCGAAGCTAAACATAGAGTAGCCAGTAAGTTTCCGCAGGGAAAACTCATTTAATTTTATATCCGATCTGGTGTTCCTCTTCCGTTCGCCCTTGGTTTAACCATACCGATTGTCTCACGTTTAGATCTCTCGCTTAGACGAAATAGTTGCTTAAGCTATCTAGTCTTAAAATTTCGAACAACTTCTCAATTCTGATTGTAAATTGATTAGCGATATTAATACGAGTTTACATACAGACAACCATTATCCTTGAGAGGCAGCGAGATATGAGTAAACGAAGTGGTTTCTATATAAGAATCGCCGTACCACCACCTCAGATCGATCGTAATACGTCATAGCTTTTCAACTGTAAGTGATGTCGGTCGTTTAGTTTTGTCTCGCTTAGAAAATGTACGTCGGGTCTATGATCCATCACGAAACGCAGCAAGTAACCGCGTCTTCTATTGTGGATAATAGAGTTGACATTAAGAGCAGCTATTTTCAGGGTTGAGAAATTTGGCCTAGTCATTTTGACGACTATAAATATTGAGAAGGGCATCTAGCTTCGCCGAGAGATCCGCAACAGTCCTGGTCAGACTGTCGACCTTCATTTGCAAATGAAGCGCACAGGTTTGGGGTCAACAGAATTTGAGCCAGCACAGTTTCCCACCACGTTTGCAAAGGAGATCCCTCGCCGAACATCGCGGCTTTTTGATGAACTTTTTTTTGCGCTTCCCATTTATCTGTCTGAAACCGATCTGCTAGTCTTTCATAGCTTCCGCAACCCCGCCAGGAAGCAGGGTGACCGAGTTTCTGGCGAAAAGCACAAAATAGCTGTTCCTTGCTCACTCTCTTGTGGTAGTGAGGAAACATTCAAATTCCTAAGCTCAGCAGTGTGCTCTGTGGTAAAAAGCATGATCACTGAGCGACAGACTCACGGTTCGAGTCGCAGAAAAAAAAACCAAGCTTTTTAACCCTCCCACCTCGGAAACGGCATAAAATTGCAGGTTAATACTATTGCTGCTTGAATGGCTGCGAGAAGCTAGACCACGCCATCTATGGGCTATCAGTGCTAAAATATTTATTTATTTTTACTTAAAGGGTGATTCAATCGGAGATTACAACCTAAGCACCACAACACAAAAGAGGTACTATGACAAAATTGCACATCCAACGGGTCCAATCCCAAGAGACTACTAAGTCTTCGCCGATCGAGTGTCCCTGAACCTCTCAAGAAATCCAATGCCACCAATATTAAGCGCAGATGAGCATCAATAACGCCTCTGATGTGCTGGAGTTTCGCTGGTTTGATGAAAAGTGCCGCCGAGCGCACGCAGAAGCTTATAAAGCGGAGCGGAGGAGGAGCAGAGCGGAGCTTATGATATCTACGAGCAGAAGAGAATGGAATAGCACTAACTTCTAAGATAGAAGAAGAAAGAATATGAAAAACGCTAGATCGAATCAATAGAGAGGTACATGCCAAGGCTATAATAGAAGCCTGCAGGCATTGAGAAGGAAATCTTGTAGTAGAGAGTCACAGGTGCTGAAAATTTGGAAAGATCACTTCGTGTAAACATTCTTAGCTGATCTTCAGCTGGTTCTCCAGCAGTGAACCAAATATTATATATCTGGTGACTTTACGCTGGACTACGTAACGTGAAAAGATGGGAAGCTAAATTTAAATGTGATCCAAGGCCAAGAACTGTGGCCACAACCGATAAAAGCGAAAAAGTTCACCAAATGCTATTACATAGTGGACCGTCTAATCAAAGTCAGATAGATGGCAGAGGCTGTGGACATTTCGAAAGAATGCATACATTCATCACATTTGGAGCATGAGAGAGCTGTTTATTTGTTTTGTTGAGGAGCTTGCACACTTTGGACGAATTAAGCGAAACGAGTCGGATTATTTGAATGAATTCATAACTGTGGATGAAACATGGATCTACCACTACATTTCCCAGACGAAGAAACAGTCAACTGCTCCGAAGAAGGCCAAGGTGGTGATAGTCATGGAATTTTGTTCGTCGACAAACGTATTCACCATATCTGGCCCCCTGGGAGTTCCAAATTTGGCTCCTAAGCTCAAAGTTTGGCTGGGGGAACTGACATTTTCAGAAACCGAGGAGGTCATCTCACCCGTAGACGTCAACTACTATTTGGGCGGGTTAAAGGATTTGGAGTCTCGCTGATAAAAATGTGTAGAATTAGAAGGAGAATTTGACCGAAAAAATGCTCTTCAGTTTATTCAGCCAGTGGAGTTGATGCAACTTCTTTAGTCAGGGCCCACGCTACGCTAGATTTACCTTATCTACCAACGTGGAGGATGACTTTAATGGAAACTATAAGTTATTTCTGCTTTTTGATCCGTTTCCTGTTATCTGCGGGGTTTCGATTTTTCTACCGGCCCGTAGTCGGTCGGTGTTGTACCTGGCTCTCGAAGCGGAACATCTTCGCTTAGGTACGAAGGTTCCATAAACTCTACCTACCAGCAACGCAATTAGGCTAACACCATGACCTCAATGGCCTAAAAGATGAGCGACAAAACCACCCTCTGCATTCAAACAACCAATGGAGTCGATATCCTTGGGTGTACCTCTCGATTTCAAGCTTATCTGAAAAGAGTAGCTCCATGTAGGCTTATGCTATAAGAACAGATAGAGCTTCATCTATTAAATAATGGATTACAATTTTTAATTTAAAATCCAAAACTTAGGCCATTCGTCAACAATACCAGCAATATATATACGAGTACTCGTACATGCCGCAATCTGCTTGCCTCGCGAGGTCGTTCAAATAACCTTTTAATCTGACCGTTCGCATATGTTGGTCACTCAGATTGCAAAACAGAGCAATTACTTTGGACTAAATTACTCCCATTTCAGTGGACAGTGCCTAGAGTTTGGAAAACAAACTGGTTTCCCAAAAAAAGGGTGCACATTGCTGAAAACCAGATTTTATTTACATCCCTAACACCGTGGAACTCGCACCCTTCGAGAGGTAAAAAGTTGACCGAGCAAATTATCAGAGGCCAGGCAGCTGACCGAGTACTGGGTAAATACTTCCAGGCACGCGTGTTGATGGATAAATATTCCCTGCAAGGACGAACGTCGAGTATCCACATAATGTTGGATAGTGGTCTAGAAACCGTACCAAATCCAAAGGGACATTAGGGAAACTTTACCACACACACACAAACTTACAGACTTATGTATAATACAACGCAAATGTATGCACATATTTTTCAAAAGGATATTGCAGTTACGTCCACGAGCTGAATTCCTTAACATTGCTAGGCAAGTGATTATTTTTTTTTTCTCCTTTTTTATATCCCAGAAGCTTTATCCCGAATAAGAGCCATTCGGGTCGAATATGCAAATTGGCGGATCCCACTTTTGGGCAAGGCAATACATTATCCCTTTGACGGAAAGCAAATCCCAGATGTTGGGTATCCATCGAGGGTGACGATTAAATAATTGCAGGTAAATGGGGCTGTGGCTAAACCCAAATATGGGTCCAGTTTTGTGTGCGGTGAAATGGCTTCGGTTAGTCAATATTTACCAGGACCAGATAAAATGTACGCATCCAGGCCTTTCGTAAAAGGTTTTCAGCAATAGAGAGCTAGAAAAAAAAAAAATACTGAAACTTTAGGCTTGGACATAAAATGTTTGGATTTATCCACGAGTACGTATGTATGGAAGCGTCTTTTGCTATAAATCTTAAACTCATACATGTACATGGACTACATGTATGGACATAAAATTTACGTACAGATATGAAGGAATTCTGTAATGGTGTTTATTGGATTTGCCTCTGTTTCCGGGAGACACGAAAAAGGTATGCATTATAATATTCGAAACATTTGCGAGAAGTTTCAACTTATGGTGGACATGGGTTTGAAAATTATATGAGAGGTTTTGGTATTGGGTCATCTATAGGTTTCTTTTAAAATTGCTATACAAAAGTTGTTTGCTTTAGAGTACACCGATTCTTTCGATTACTCGTATTTATGGAAAATAATTTCATCCATCCTGTCAACCCAATTTTGCAGTATTTTTTCGTTGGTTCTGGGTTCTATTTCAGGAATAATTCGATCAATATTATGCTTAAATGACTCAATCGTTTCTAAATTGTCAGCAGAACATCTATTTTTTTCGTCTACGTAGCAGCACCTTGATACCTTCAACTGTAAAGCAACTTCCCGCTGCTATTTTAAGAAGGTTGATGATTGCAAATCGTTTCTCGATTGTGGTTTCCGCGATTTTTCCCATTTTTAACGAGTTGTTTGTCTTCACTCAAGACGTGAAAAATCTTAAATAAATTCTTATGACTTCGAAGTGTGGCTTTTATGTAAGACCCTTGCAATCCATGTCGACGAATTTTGGGGTTTGGGAACCTTTTTGATGTAAGGAGTCATAAACAAGTGCTGAATCAACAACCAAATATCATAAAATTTAATAATTATGAAAAACCTAAACACTTCTCAATACTCGTAAACCACAAAAGCCACTTTTATTATCTGAATGTGTTGTGTATTGTTCAGGTAGAAAATTAATAAAATTCAATATCCATGCATGAATGAAGTCAGTTGTCTAGGTAGGCCTCAAACTTTTGACCTGCAGTGTACACAAAATTCATCAAAAGGAAGGCCAAGCAAATCAATAACTGAGTGCTCGACGTTCACCAAAAAACAAAAACTAATAAATGCCACCGATAACATAACCACTGTAAATCTTTCTAATGCCCTAGTAATAACAAATAATAAGGATCATGAAAAGATGAAAGCTGATATAACCAAGGCAGTCTCTGCCGCAACTCCTCTGCGGGTCAAAAGAATAAAGGAAAGCATTTCTACTCCACAAATGGATATAAGATTTTGAGAACTTCCCTGAGAAAATACAACGTAGATGTTCTTCCATTCTACAGAATTATGTTAAGAAATCTTGGAAATATCAGCTAGAGTGAAACTTCAAGATGAGTATGATGGATCATACAGCAAGGCGGCTTTTAAAAAGCAAAAGTTTTTTTTCAAAGACACTCGGTAATAATCAGTACCAAGTAGTGTGGGACTCTTACCGCACTAAAACCACCGGTGAATCAGGACCAATCTATGAAAGATCGACAAAAGATTTTTCTTTCTTAATTTATAAATCGCATTGGGGGAAGTTTAAAGTTATAACATTTTCCCATACCTTTTAGACCATCAGCTCATGAGGCTTGGTTCTTCTTAATCTCTGAACATTGTTTCGTACATTTAAGACGGTCTCCAGTTCGGAGTTGGTATGACTTTGCAGTCGCTGATTGTGTGATACTGCGTGTTTTTTAACCACTTCTGTAACCATTTCAATTTGAAGGTCACAATGTAGATCGCTATTTCTTATATACCAAGGAGCGTTAATTATTCCACGAAATTTTATTTATTTATTTATCTACGGAGTTGATCTCTTACAGATTTTACAAAATTTTACATATCTGGTATAATATTGTAGCATAATAATAACTACGCCCCCTAAAAATATGACGCAACAAATTCCGAAGTGACTTCATTCTGGCAGAATTTTGGTTCGAACTGTCCTTTCATTCGAGGTTCGTGTCTGGGACGAAGTCTCCACAGCTCATGTCAACGAAAGAGACGAATAATATCAGGGATAAAAGGGAATTATAACTGCAAGAATTATTTCTCTTGTTCCAGTGGTCGAAGAATTTGCTAGAAGTTTCTGGCTATCAGAAACTTCTGCTATATAAGGACAGATGGCGATCAAAAAAGACACAGTTGGTTTAGAACCGTGGCGAAGAGATTGGAAAAGTGATAATGGGCGAAGTTGTAATTTGGTGATAAATTGAAAGTTGAGAGTAAACAAGAAAAAGTAATTAGTTTGGATTTGTGAATTAAGTAATTGAAAGGAGATAAAGTGATTTGAGAGGAAAGAGACCTTGTAAGAAAAGAATTTGCAAAGAATAGTATAGTGTGAACTTGAATTGTTCTATAGACTAGAAAATAAAGAAATAACTTTCACAGAATATCGTTTTATCTACTCGAGCCGTAGCCTGCATATTACAATATATTTATAAATAAAGTACATAATGTATGTATTACAGATAAAACTTTATTAAATTACAGCAATTCAAATTGAAGCAAACTTCTAATTGTAGTTCTACAACGATTAAAGTCAACTATGTTGCTAACTAGATTATATAAGCGTGTAGATCTAGCAATAGGCTCATTTAAAGGATAATTAAATCTATGAGTATAAGTGTATAAAAACTGACACTCCCTTAGGGTTCTTATCGGAGCATACATATGGAGCAATTCTAAAATCTCCGTACATTTCAGCATATAAACACAAACATCCTGTACAAACATTACTGCATGAATCTTACGTCTTCTTTCTAATGAAGTTAGCCCTTATAGAGCACATCTGCTATTATATGAGGGCATAAAATCCCATCCAAGTTTGGATATTATGAATCTAGTGAAGCGTTTCTGTATTCTCTCAACTCTGTTTATATAAACTCCCTAGTAGGGATTCCATATTATAGAGCAATACTCAATGAGTGGTCGAACTATAGAAACAAAAAGGATTTTTAATGTGTATGGATCATTAAATTCTTTAGTGTTACGTTTGATAAAACCCACCATTGCGTTCGATTTGGCTATGACATAATCGATATGCGCATTAAAAGTATGCGCATTAGATGTCGAAAATTACACCGAGATCATTTATTTCACATACAGCTTCTAATCGGCTACCCTTGATAAAATAAGACATATTCACAGGGAAAAAACGCCGATATGCCGAAAAGACCTTACATTTAGAAGTGTTCAAAAATAATTTGTTGTTGGGGATCTGCATGGCGATTGATCGGGAAACTACTGACTGTCCAAAACATGGATTGGACCAGTAGTGCAACAATCAAGTTCGTAATGTAGTGCTTGCTTTACCTCCTCGTGGTGGTCCCCGGGCAACTGCATGTATAAATCCTTAAACATGTAGGCCAAAATTGCAAGTGCGAGATTGTCTAGGGTCTTATGCCTAGGCTAGGTAACCTGGGCCAGCAACCCGCGTTACCGAAACTACAATAGCTATGGAAACCGACACAATGCCTCGGATAAGGACTGATAATACGTTGACGACCTTTGGCTATCGTACCCGGACCAAGATTGGTTTCTGGAATGTGAAGACGCTCCTTGACTCTCAGAGTGAAGGACCTCAGAACGCCAGATTCCTTCAATTGGAGCATGAGTTCATGCGATATAGGCTGGACATATTGGGAGTAAGCGAGATAAGATGGTTAGATGCGGGTGAGTACCAATCCCCAACGCGTAATACTGTATTACTCTACTCCGGAAGACCAACCGGAAACCCCCGTGGATATGGAGTTGGACTGCTGCTAACGACAACAGCACGCAGAGGCCTAATTACCTGGCAACCGCACGGTGATAGGATTTTAACGGCCAGATTCCGGACGAGAGTACGTCGCGTCACCATCATACAGTGTTACGCCCCCACGGATGGTTCGTCTGAGGAAGAAAAGGAGAACTTCTACAACCAGTTGGGAGCTGTTCATAATGCAACACCCAACGGCGACATTGTCATTGTGATGGGGGACCTGAATGCCAAGGTAGGCTGCGACAACGAAGGGCTCAAACATGTTATGGGACGGCACGGACTAGGCAATCGGAATGACAACGGCGAAAGATTTGTTGACTTTTGCAACGCAAATCGTCTGGTCATAGGTGGCACCACGTTTGAGCACAAAGACTGCCATAAAATCAGTTGGGTGTCAACTGACAGGCAAGTAACCTCCAACCAAATTGACCATTTTGCCATCAGTCGCCGTTTTAGAAGTAGTCTCCTAGACGTCCGAAACAGGCGAGGTGCCAACATGGGGTTGGTACGAGATCACCATCTTATGATAGCTACTCTCCGACTACGCACTGCTGCCGTTCGTAGATCTAACGACACAAGAATACCTAGGTTCAATGTAGACCGACTGAGAGTTCCCACAGTGCGCCAAGAATTAAGGGACCATCTCTCACGTGGAGTGGAAACAATCAGCAGCTCCCTGCCCGCCACCATCCAAGACCATTGGTGCGCTGTGAAAACTGTTTTCACATCAAGTGCTGAAAGGATTGTCGGTCGATCACAGGGAAACCATAGGGCGTGGCTTTCCGAGGATACTTGGAGAAGGATCAACGAACGAAAACAGCTAAGAGCTCAAATTGCAGCAACTCCAGCAGCAGGGAGGATCGAGCTTGAGTCCCTATATCGCATGAAGATGAGAGAAGTACAGCGTAGCGTGAGACGTGACAAGCGCAATTACATCAATGCGCTGGCTACGGAAGCAGAAGAAGCAGCAGCGAGGTGCGACAGCAGAACCGTTTATAGAATCACTAAAGAGCTTATAGGTGGCCGAAGCTCTACTCAACACCCAGTGAAAGGCTTAGACGGTTCGTTGCTAATATCGGATGAGGATCAACTGAAGAGATGGAAGGAGCATTTTGCTTCGGTTCTAAACCGAGTATTCGCCAGCAATATGCACCCAAGTCAGACTGAAGTGTCCGTAGAAAGAAGTTCCCGAATTCGCACCACAACCCCCAGTAAAGAGGAGATTATTACCGCAATCAAAGTACTGAAAACTAATAAGGCGGTAGGACTTGACGGCATACCCGCTGAGCTTTTTCAAGCTGCGCCAACAGCATCGGCAGAGCTACTGTTCCCACTTGTCGGGAGAACATGGGAAGCCGAGAGTTTTCCAGATGAGTGGAAAAAGGGAATGATTGTCAAGCTCCCTAAAAAAGGCAACCTAATGCAGTGCGAAAACTGGAGAGGTGTCTGCGTGCTGCCTGCTGTGGCCAAGATAATAGCTAGAATCATCCTGGAGCGAATCAAAGAACACCTTGAAGATACACTTGACGCCGAACAAGCAGGTTTCCGCTCTGGATCCTCCTGTGTCGACCACATCAACACCCTGCGGATCATCATCGAGCAATGTGTTGAATATCGATCACCACTTCACCTGTTGTTCATCGATTTTGAAAAGGCGTTTGATAGTGTCAATCGGGAATTTATTTGGCGTGCATTGCGCAGGAGAGGCATTCCGGATAAATTAATAGCAATTATCAAAGCTACATATGATGGGTCCACATGTCACGTTTTGCACAGAGGAAGGCTGTCTGAGGAATTCGAAGTCCAAAGTGGGGTTCGGCAAGGCTGCATACTTTCACCAATATTGTTTTTATTGGTGATTGGCGATGTGCTGAATGCGGCCTTATCAACAGGAAATGGAGGAATTCGATGGACTCTTACATCTGAACTCAAACACCTCGACTACGCCGACGATGTATGCCTACTGTCTCACAGAATAATGGACCTTCACCAAATGACAGCAAATGTGGAGAGGAAAGCAGACGTCGTTGGGCTGAAAATTAACTCGGCAAAAACAAAAATGATCAGCCTAGGACCAAACTCATCAACTCATATATGCATTGCTGGACAAACGGTTGAGAGAGTAGAGAGTTTCCAATACCTTGGGAGTTTTGTCTCAACCGATGGCGGAACCGAACTGGATATAGCCAGCCGAATAGGTAAATCAAAATCTGCGTTTGGGATGCTATCCATAGTTTGGCGAAGTAATGCAATTAGCTTAAACACCAAGCTACGACTGCTCCGTTCCAACGTTGAATCCGTGTTGCTATATGGATGTGGTACCTGGAGAGTGACCGTCACTATCACGAGGAAGCTGCAAACGTTTGTCAATAGGTGTCTACGCTACATCTTAAGGATATTATGGCCAAACCGTATCTCTAACGAACAGCTTTATCAGAGAACGGGCCATGAACCTATAGGCACAACCATACGACGACGAAAGTGGCAGTGGATCGGTCACACTCTCCGAAAGGGTGACAGGTCCATAGCTAACCAAGCGATGCAATGGAACCCGCTTACCCAGGATGGCAGGATACGCGGCGGTCCTAGGAGTACGTGGTGCAGAACAGTTGAGAAGGAAGCACGGCAACTGGGAAAGAGTTGGGGAGAGCTGAGACACATTTCCATAAATCGCACACGATGGCGCGTAGGCGTTGTAGAGGCCGTAGGACCCACAAGGGGATACAGGACATAAGTAAGTAAGTAAATCGCTTTGTAGCCTAAAACAGTCATTTACACTTTTTATTTTCAAAAACAATTTTAGGTCATCTGCATAAAGCAAGCACCTAGAAGCTTAATGACTTTAGATACATCATTTATAAAAAGAATAAAAAATATTGGCCCAAGATGGCTACCTTGTGGTACACCTGAGTAAGCATTGAAGTTGCACTTCCAATCCAACCGCTAACAAAGTCGTGTTGAGCAGGACAAATGTATTCTAGAACATCAAAAATAATTTTATCTTTCACCAAACTTTCGAATAATTTGGGTATGACTGAAATTTTGGATATTCCTCTGAAATTATTTACTAATTGCTTCCTTCCAGACTTATTGATAGGAATTATGTAAGACCATTTCCACATTTCAATAAAATCTCCTGTAGCCAACGATAAGTTAAATAAAATCATTTGTGGTTTACAAAGGGAATTTTTACAGAACTTTAAGACAATAGAATGCCGTCAGGACCAGAACTAGTGTCTGCCTTTAGTTTATTAAGGCCATTTTGGACATTAAGTTCAGAAAGCTATACAAATTAAATGTTTATGGAGGATTCACTTACGGAATGTTCAATGTATTTAGAACAATTATCAGGTCTTCTATAAACAATCATTGGCGGTAAGGCCATTTAATTCCATATTTACAGGAAAACCATTCGTTTTCTTTTTTATATTCACAAACTACCAGAAATGTTTTGTGTTATTTTTTAAATAAGACTCCGAATTCAATACATATTGTTTGTACAGGAATACATTTAAGAATTCGTATTCCTTACGCAATCTCCGGAAATATTCACGGTCGCATTCGTTATTAGTTAATTTATATAACTTAAATGCTTTATTTTTAATATTCTTAAGATTGGAAAGGCGTTTATTATGCCACGGTAGCTTCCTAGCAACCTTCTTGCTAGATCTAGGAACATTTAAGGAAAATGCTTCGAACAATTTATCAACAAAATATTTATAAACACTTTCAAGACTAGTGCTCGACAAAACTAACTCCCAATTAGCATTATTAAAAAAATTATCTAACGCACCATAATTGACTTTATAAAAGTTAAATTGGGACTATTTATCTTGAGAAGGTGATTTTAAACAATAATTATAGAAGCATACTTTAAAGCAAACAGCAGTGTGAAAAATGGAAGTATTTAAAAGTGGTACAATTACTTCGCTAACATTATGATATACAGTGTTGGATAGAGAATTAGCACATCTGAACAAGTCAACTAAAATATATGAAGAAATGATTTTTCTAATGTTGTTCGTACATAATTTTTTTAAAAAAAACTTTAATTCAACAATTGTTAAATTAAATACAAAGCAAATACAAAGATAAAATAACGCAAATACAAGATACAATTTCGAAAAAATTCATAGTTGGGTGGTTACACGTAGTGGTCACAGAATTAGCACAAATAGAAAAAAAAAAGTTTTTTTTCAAGTGTAAAATATTTTTTTTTTAATATTTTGTGGGAAACCCTTTCTGCCTAATTACTGCTTGTAATCGCCGGGGAATACTTTCCACTAAGCGTTGGCATCGATGGACAGAAATGGAGTTCCATCCTTCTTTAGCAGCTTCCCAAAGTTCTGCTAAATTCCTCGGTTTCCTTAATCCAATCTGGTACTCCACATCGTTCCACAGATTCTCGATTGGATTAAGGTCGGGACTCTGCGCAGGCCATGGCAAAACATTGATTTGACGGTCACTAATCCACTGCTTCACAAGCCGAGAAGTGTGTTTAGGATCGTTATCATGCATAAATATCCACGTTAATGGCAAATTATCGTCGGCAAATAGTTCCATGTGGTTTTCCAATATACTCTTATATTGGTGCTGATCCATACGGGAGTCTATTTTCACTATAGGGCCTACACCGTGCCATGATAAGGCAGCCCAAACCATAATACACCCACCATCATGCTTCACCGTTTTTACTGTGTAGTGTGGATTAAGTTCTTGCTTTGGTGGGCGCCACACATGACCCAAACCGGTTAAATTTCGACTCGTTACTCCAAAAAACGTTCTTCCAAAACGATAGAGGTTTGTTTCCGTGCACTTTAGCGAACTTAAGCCTAGCTGCAATATTTTTTTTCGACACCAGTGGCTTATGCTGGGCTACGTATCCAATCAAACTACTCTCATTCAGTCTTCTGCGGATAGTTCTGCTGCTAAGCGCTATGCCATGATCTCGATTAACTTCAGTGTGAACTTCGGCTGAAGTCATGAATGGATTTTTTTTTGCATAACCTGCAATTAAACGATCTTCAGCAGCACTTGTCTTTCTTGGAGGCGGTTTCCTTTGAATGGCGTTGGTCGTGCTATGCGTCTCAAAATACTTGATGGCATTAAGTACCAATTTTCTTGAGCGTCCCACATCATTAGCAATCTCAGTCACAGTTTTCCCGTTATTTATCATTTTAATTATAACATTCCTGAGCTCAGGTGTACACGATTGCTGTCGACCCATCTAGACACACATTCTTTACATATTTTGCAATAAAAAATGTTTGAAAAAACTTACTTTGCACTTTCAATGATTTGCAGTTAATTAGTCAGTTAAAAAAATAAAACTATTACCAAAAAATAATGCTTTTTGCAACACGTGCTAATTCTATGGCCACATAAACTTTAGTGATCGCACACAGTTTATCAGTAAACACAACATCAACATGAGTTTTTAACTGTACTTTTCCAGAATATATAGGGTGATATAGGCTAGTTTCGAATAATATAAAAAGTTTTGAGGACTAGTATTTGTATAATGATTTAACAATACGGTAAAGTAAATAGAAGCTTATTGTGCTAATTCTCTGACCACCACTGTAGCTCATTACTAATAAAAATTAAATCCAAAATTCGGTTCATAGTATTACAAACATTATATATTTGAAATAAATTTAATGCAAACAAAGAAGCAATTAACAGAAATTCACATTCACTTTTTAAATTAAATGGCATTAACATTTGCTCCTCCTCAGAGTAGATCCATTGTGTGTCCCAACATTAAAATCACCCAACAACACCTAACATAGAATGATTAGTTTTTAAATTGGACACAATGAGCTCAATATTTTGAATGTGAGTTTCATAAACTGATAACATAGAATGAGGTGGTATATAGCTTACGATAAAAAATAGTTCAGCTGCATTAGATGATGACTGAGAGAGACTCACTCGAACACATATTTGTTCTATATTCGGCGCACTATGATGAAGTTCGATTTCCATACTGGGCAGTAATGAATGGACGGCGATAATTACACCCCCACCATGAAATCGATGTGCTACATAATACGGATCGAATAGTTCTGATGACAGAAAATCCGAATTCATCCAAGTCTCTGTTAAGATAATTATGTCATATTCATGAAGCGAAGAGTTGAGATAGAGTTGATTTGTTTTGGTTCGCATACCACCGATGTTGTGAAAGTAAACAGAAAGAGAGCTTAAATCAACAATTTCTCTGCTTTCTGTATTGGTCAGCGGAGGTATTCATGCCGATGACGCGAATTTTTGGATGGGTTCAGCATTTGTTTTCTTTGTACAGCCCCATAGTTGGATACCATATGTCCAAACGGGTTTCAGTACTTGCTTATATAACATTAATTTGTTCGGGATAGATAGGTCAGAGTTCTTTCCTAGTAACCAGTACATTTTTTTGTACTTCAAGTTAAGTTCTTCTCTTGTCTTTTGGATGTGCTCTTTCCATTTAAGCTTTGCATCCAAGGTCATTCCAAGGTATTTGGCGGTATTGGAGTAAGGTACTGCTGTACTGTTTATAAAAATTGGAACATTGTTTATGTTTTTGTTTGTAAAGTTTATATGCGTCGATTTTGTTTCGTTTAATTTGATACGCCATTTTTGCGTCCAATCACTAACTTTATCGACTGCATTTTGCAATTTTTGAGTAGACTTCGTAACGGATTTATCTGGCACCAATATTGCAGTATCATTAGCAAAGGTGGCCATGATAGCGTTGATGTCCACTGAATTGTATATGTGGAACCTTTACCACTGCGCAAATGAAACATCTATCAAAGTCTTTGGAAAAAATGAATATTTTATTTTTTATCAGAACAACTTAGAAATTGCGTCTTTCGGCCACGGAAACCTGAGTAAGAATGAACTGTCATACGATGCCGTGGAAGAGTCCGCCATTTTCTACACTCTTGCATCCGTGCGAGTGAGGGAGAGGACGTAACAGCGCATCGTACGATTGATGACGTTTCAACTAGTCAGAGAATATGTTAGTGTAGTGGTGTTAGCGGAGACCGTGCGGAGTTGCCACTTAGCCATTTAGAATTTGCTAACTTAGTGGAGTCTGTGAGGAGTTTCCACATATATAATAGATACAGGGTTGGTCCTAGGACACTTCCTTGTGGTACACCGGCTTCAATTTTCTTTAGTTCCGAGTAATTTTGGTCGTACCGTACTCTAAAGAGTCGGTTCGTATCGTAGGATTTCAGTACTTCGTAGTACTGCCTGGGGAGGTCCCTATGCAGTTTGTACTCAAGTCCCAAGTGCCAAACCTTGTCAAAGGCTTGAGCAACATCTAAGATAATAGCCGAGCAAACTTGTTTTTCTTCAAGTGCCTTTTCCACAACATCCGTAATTCGATGCACTTGGTCTATCGTGAAATGTTTATTTCTAAATCCAAACTGATGGCTCGGAATTAGTCTTCTTTCTTCTATTATTTTGCTAAGCCTTTTCAGGAGCAGTTTTTCGAAAATTTTTACCATGATTGGTATAAGCGATATTGGTCTGTAAGATGTTATTTCTGTTGGTGGCTTACCTTATTTAGGTATAACAATGACTTCTGCAATTTTCCAATGATGTGGCACATATCTTAGTTTAAGGCATGCGTTTATTATAAATTGGAGTTTTTTGAAGGCTATTGAAGGCATTTCTTTCAAAACCTGAGCAGTTATTAGATCGTACGTTGATGATTTTTTGTTAGACAACTTATGTTGACACATGCTTCTTACTTCTTCGATTCTATCAGCAAACTGTAAGGGATCTGTAGCTGTGTTTCCCGGGAATGGAATGAAAGTGGGAATCTCGTTGTTTGCCATTTTCTTCGAGCTCTTCTATTTTCCAATATCAGCTCCTTTATTTCAACAGGATATTTTATTTCTGTTTCTCTCGAGTTCGAAATAGTTGGAGTATTTTCTTCTGCAGCCTGTTGCACATCAGCAATAAATTGTTCTACTTCATGATCAATATGTTCAATCGTTTGCATTGTTTTAAACCTAAGATCCCCTAGGTTTAAAAGTTTCAAAGCAAAAGTGAGGAGGAATTAATTGAACTTCCAAAAATTCTTACATTACAAAGTAAGTGGGCAAAGTGCCTACAAGCAAAAAATAAATACACCAGATGGTGAAAATGTTTATGGCCTCAGTTGTTCCACTAAAGCTTAGCAGTTCAAATGGCGAACATTGGAGGAACCCTCGTCCAACATCAGTTCGTTCCTGCCGTTTCGTTTTTCGCATGAAATAAATAAAAAAAGTCAATCACTTGTGAAAGCTACGTCAGCTCTACTGTGAAGGCATAACACTGGCAGTGGGGTGGTCATATGGCTGAAATGCAACTTGATCGTGATGATGACATCGGGAGGACGGAAAAAAATACTGTGAATCATAAGCAACGACAATAACAGCGAAAACAAACAAAATACTCCCCAGTTATCTGGACAGCCATCCTTGGAGTTTACAGAAACTTATTACCACCTGAGTTTAAAACTACACCACTCTGTCTTACTGTCTGTCTCTTCCCCTTTCCACAAAACGCACGTGTACTAAAAATTAGTATAAGGGTATTCATATCCCCTTTAACACGTGCAAATTATAAAAAAAAAAAATCCAGAATTTGTAGGATTATATTGTTGACATGTCCGATTAGTCGGTTTCTATGCTTTCTCGCGAAGCTTCTAATTTCAGCTTCGATTGTCGGAATTCCGACATCCCTGTGGATATCATCGTTTCTAATAATAAACCACGGTGCGTGGACAATTTCTCTTAGCACTTTATTTTGAAAAGTTTGTAAAATATTAGCGTTTGTTTTCTTGGTACAGCCCCAAAGTTGTATACCGTAAGTCCACACCGGCTTTAGCAGTTGCTTGTATAAAAGCAGTTTGTTCTCAATACTGAGCTGGAAGTGCTTTCCGAGCAACCAGTTCATTTCTCTATATTTGATTTCGAGTTCTTTACGTAATATTTTCACGTGCGAATTCCATTTCAGTTTTGCGTCGAGTGTCATTCCAAGGCCTCGTTTGCAAAAGGTATTCGGGCCAAGTTTAGGAAAATTGGCAAAACATTAGTTTTTTATAAGTGAAATTCACGTGAACAGATTTAGATTCGTTGAGGGCGATCCGCCAGTCCCTCGTCCATGCATTTACTTTATTCAGTGCGTTTTGCAGTTTTGCAGTCGTTTCTTCGATTGTTTTACCTACGGCTAGGATAGCGGTGTCATCGGCAAACGTAGCCAGGATAGTGCCATCTTCTTTCGGTATATCTCGAGTATATAATAGATAGAGAAGTAGCCCAAGAGCGCTTCCTTGCGGTACACCGGCCGAAATTTCTTTGAGCTTCGAGTATTCATTTCCATGTCTAACACGGAAGAGTCTATTAACGAAATATGATTCTAGAATGTCGTATAGGCATACAGGGAGAACTTGTCGTAATTTGCAATTCAAGCCATCATGCCACATCTTATCAAAGGCTTGCGAGACGTCAAGAAATACGCTTGAGCATATCTTTTTCTCTTCAAGTGCTTTCTCGATTATTGTCTAATGCTTACTTCTGAACCCAAAATGGTGGTCAGGGATAAGATTATTTCCTTCTACAACCGGTTGGAGACGCCTTAGTAATATCCTCTCGAAAATTTTGGATATAGATATGGACAAGATTTTACCTCATTTGGCGGCTTTCCTGGTTTTGAAACCATTATAACTTCCGCAACTTTCCATTGGTTAGGCACGTGTTTTAATATGAGCGCAGCATTTACAATATGACAGTCATAATCTCTTCTTTGGTGCATGAGGGGTGGAATCCCCTTGCAACAACACGATGTGGCCTTTCTGACTTGATTTCGAAAGTATACCACTCAATTTTTTTGGTATTTAACTTTTCGGACACTGCTTGGTAGTCGTCGTATTCATCGACGTTAATTTTCCACGCATTGTCCCTCAAAGACGTGACCTTATATTTTGATGTTAAAGTACCTTTAAGAAGGCTTTGCAACTTATTAAATTCCGTTAACCCGACGATGTTAATTGGTGGGGGTGGACGAGATTGCGCTCGAGGTTGCTTTTCTTACTATTCTTTGTGCTCTTCTTTCTCTTTTTTCTTTTAGGGACGTATAACAAAGGTGGCTTGGATTGCATATCTTAAGCCTGTGTTTCGAATAAGCATCAAAATGGTAAGTCTTGAATAAAACATTTTACTTAAACTTTTTTCGGCTTCCCTCTCTTGAAATTTCACTCCACACCACTGTTAGACATTACCGCGGATGTTGGCGAAAGTTTCCAAGAAATCCGATTTTTTTCTCCACTGTTTGTATGTTATCACGGAAATAGTTTACTATGTACTTTGATGTGCTACAAAATAAAAAATGAGACGAGAAAGTCTTATTTCAGCAGAAAATTCTGAAACACCCTGTAAAGCATTTTTCTCAAAATTCAGCAATTTCATAGCCTTGAGAATTTTCTTTAACCAGAACAAATTGTCACGATATATTTATTCATTTAAGAGTTAGATTTTTGCAAGCAAAATAGTCAAAATAATCCACTGTGCGCCGTCTTGCTGGAACCAGAGATGGTTAGTGTTTATTTTCTCAGTTTCTGGCCAAAGAAAATGGGTTATCATGCCTGTGTAGCACTCTCCGTTGACCATAATGTTGTTGCCATCTTAATCTTCGAATGAAAATAGGCGAATAATGCCGCCATTCCACAAAGCACACCAAACAGTCATACGTTGAGGATGCATTTATTCGGAAGTATTCCAGCGTTCTAACCACTCTCCTATGCTATGCATCCTTAGCGGCATCTGCTGGATTTCGCCGAGTTAAGCGGTTAGTTCTGATTCTGCCTGCTTTAGTACTTATTGTCGTCGTTGTTCTTCTGCCAGAATGTCTATTAGTAACATTTTAGGAAGATCGATACCAGAATACAACATGAATGGTGTCGAGCTGATACCTAGAGTAACTGCAAAATACAATATCTCGGCGTAATATTGGACCCCAAATTACTAGTAAACTGGAAAGCTAACATTGATAATCGAATCAAAAAGACGGAAAAAAAAACTGCAACCGAAAGTTCTCTATTAGAATTCCTAATAGGGAAGAATGGGATGAGGGAAGAGTCTGTTTCGAGAACGAACTGGCCATCTTTACTGACGGATCCAAAATGAATGTCTGGTAGAAAAGTGTGACTCAAGCACTTTAGGTGTTCCTTGAAGGAAAGCCTCGCATCTAGTACGAGTCCGAGATATTTTTTGCGGGGTTTCGATGTTATTATGTGGCCACCCACAGTGATATTAACTGGTTCAGTCTTCTTCTTAAGAACCTTTTTGTGTTCCTCCAGTGTGAGTTCAGCCGAGCCCAGGAGTTACTTATCTGTTCCGCATCTTCGAGTAACTCGGCAGTCACAATAATTGCGATGTCTCCAGCTAAACCTATAAGTTTTGTCTCCTCAGGTATTGCGAGGCGAAACACCCCCTCGTACATGATGTTTCAGAGTAGTGGACCTAGCACTGAGCCCTGTGGCATTCCACCGATGATCTTTTACTCTTTGGATTCACTGTCTATATCGACTCTACGCCTGAAGTAAATAATCACCGTTTTGATTCGATAAGCTGGAACTCGCAAGTCTCTGAGTGGTTCAACAGCCACTTAAGTTAGTAGTATTCAATGCGTTCTTGAGAAGACTTTTATAAGTATGTCAGAGGCAATGAGGTAATGTCCGATAGCGGCGATGGAGGTGCACCTAGATCTGTCACATACAAGTCGTATTTGAAAAAGAAGATAGGAGGAGTCATACAGATAGCTAAAAATAGGAATAAGGAGAGGGGCCACATCATAAAATAGGTATAGGGACGGATCGAAGGCAGCCGATAGGACTGAGGTTGGAGTATTCAAATTTTCTAAACAAGTCTTTAAGTAAATGCAACTGCCTAGAGAAACACAGCAATCTTATCAAGATGTCACCCTATACTGTTTGAAAGTCCACGTCGGAGTGGATGGTAATGAAGGGGCTGATAAGCTGACGAAATAGGGGGCAGCAATATCGATCGTTATGCACAGGCATAACATGGAAAGAACTATCTTTTCATAGCTCAAATCAAGCTCTGGAAAGAACTCATTAAACTAAGTTTCAAGCATTTGATAACTTTAACCAGAAGGTCGGAAGCATGCACTAGAATGAATATAAATGCTCTCCCAACCGTAAGTAAAAAACCATGCATATACGAGTATCAATGAAAAAAAACAAAAATGATTTTGAAAATGAAAAGCAATAACCTTTTAAAGTCGTAAAAAAAATATATAAATTGTACGTACGAGTAAATACCATTTATTTTTATTACAAAAGCATTTCAAGTAAAACTCCTGCACACAAACTTTTGCAAATTCTCAAGAACAATCCATATTTACGTAAATGCGAAAGGACACAAGTATTTAATCAACACCCCATTTATTAGCAAAGGATTAATTAATTTATTTGATCACCATCCACCCGAACATTCAATAAGTTATGTCACAGCAAAGCACCAGTAGATACAACAGGGTTGTAGGACAGGCGCTTATATGTGTACACATAGCCACATACAGAAATCCAAGATTTTGTATAACTACGTCCAGAAGATGTATTCCGGCATAGACCACAAATATTTAACCAGCTGAAACATAGTCCTACGAGGGCGCAGTATGGCAGCAAAAGGAGTAACCTTTCCACTAGTAAAACAGTGTGAAACCCATAGATAAGGGGGGACATATTTATAACTCCGACACAAATGGATAGCAAAATGAGAAGAGGTCGAAAACAGATTTTCGGGCGTTGTACCAAAGCACCCGGGGCGAGTACGCACATAATTTTCCCGGTTTAGGAGTAATAAATGTGGTTTTACCCAAAGGCGGTCTTGGAAACGCATTCCAATTTTCTAACGTCACGTTTGGCCTTTTCCCAAAAAAAAAAAGAAAAAAACTTAAATGGACAAACAGCCGCCCTATCGGAGTGGACCCCTGTGAAGTTTGCTCCCGAAAAACTATGGAAACTTAAAGTTTTGTTGCAAATGAAAAGGGTTCTATTTGGTTTTGAATTAAACGTTGTGTAAGTATCTGTATCTATATTTGTACAATACTGATGGAATCGTGGACAGGGAGGCAGAATGTACGAGTACACCCTTTTAAAGGTACTAGCAACAGTAGTTGCTATCATTGGATAGCTACAAATTTTTCCAGATTAATTGATGTGGTGAAATGAAGTACATACTACGAGTACCTATAGTTCATTTTCATATTTCATTTCACATCATATTTTTTACGAAAATCCCGCACGATTTATATGGATGTGATGGACGTCCTTAGTTTGATTAAGGTTACAAACGCTAAAAGTAGGAGTAGTGGGCTAAAGTTGAGTTCGAAGCTCAATATCGCGAGTAAAAGAAAGAAGTGCAGCTCACTTGCCTCACTGACCGAACACAATGGAGAAGCGCTGCAGCAGATAAAGTCGCTGTAGTACAAACTGTCAAATAAGTCGCTCACTGAAGTAGTAATGCACGAACACAATGGAGAAGCGCTGCAGCAGATAAAGTCGCTGTAGTACAAACTGTCAAATAAGTCGCTCACTGAAGTAGTAATGCACGTACACAATGGAGAAGTGCTGCAGCAGATGAAGTCGCTGTAGTACAAACTGTCAAATAAGTCACTCACTGAAGTAGTAATGCACGTACACAATGGTGAAGCGCTGCAGCAGATAAAGTCGCTGTCGCAAAACCGGCAAATAAGTCGCTCACTGAAGTAGTAATGCACGTACACAACGGAGAAGCGCTGCAGCAGATGAAGTCGCTGTAATACAAACTGTCAAATAAGTCACTCACTGAAGTAGTAATGCACGTACACAATGGAGAAGCGCTGCAGCAGATGAAGTCGCTGTAGTACAAACTGTCAAATAAGTCGCTCACTGAAGTAGTAATGCACGTACACAATGGAGAAGCGCTGCAGCAGATGAAGTCGCTGTAGTACAAACTATCAAATAAGTCACTCACTGAAGTAGTAATGCACGTACACAATGGTGAAGCGCAGCTCGATTGCTCAAGCTGTCAAAACGGAAAAATAATCCCTCTGTCGTGAATATATTTTTTGTGGTGGACTTAATTTCCCCGTGCAGGGACGGGTTAAGAATATCACTGCAGCGCCCCCCACAAACACATAGCGCTTGTCGTAGAAGGCGATTAAGGGGAAATCACATCTGGGTAATTTTTAAAATATCCAGGTGAGCCTAGCGACACATATATCATCTTAAAACTGTCCCGCAAGTGTGCATGCGAATCCGTGGGTTGACACGACTGGAGATCACCGGTGTTGTAAAAGTAAAATCAAACATAAATCAAAAAATCAGGAGCATGCACTTGTCAAAACCAAAAAAACGCTTAAACCCTAGCATTATGGAAAAAGTACGCTAAAAAGGAAAGCACTACCCCGCCAGGCACTACCAATGCTACGCATGGCTGTGATCCTGGGACGAGCAGAAATGCTTGGGTCAAAGCTATTCGGTTTCCGGGGGATAGCAAAATAATGCAACGGCTTAGGCGTAACCTAAGAGTGGCGAGTTGGAACCTTGGAAGCTTGAAGAAATGATGATTAGAAAGCGAGTGGACATCTTGTGTGTACAAGAAACGAAATGGAGAAACACCGGGAATCGGGCGCGTTTCTTGGACGTTAAGACAAAAGCTTACAAGATGTTCTACTATGGATCGGAACAAGGTTAAAACGCAATTGCTATCATCCTCGCGGCAGAGCTACTTGGCAACATCTTGACCATTTCAAAATCCAGTGACCGTTTGATGTCTCTCAAATTGGTGATACAGGGTGAGTTGTGGAATATTGTAAGCGCATATGCTCCCCAAGTCGGATGCGAACAGAGAGAAAAAGATGCATTCTAGCTGGATTTTCACAACCTCATCAAAAACATCCCAAAGAAGAGCTTTTGTTTGTTGGCGGAGATTTGAACGGACATGTCGGGAAAACAAATGAAGACTATGAAGACTGCAATGGAGGACTGGGGTACGGCACCAGGAATTCTCCAGGTGAAGACATCCTAAGCATGTGCAAGTCATACGGTCTTATCGTGCTAAATACCATGTTCGTCAAACAAAGCAGGCACCTGATCACTTACAGCAGTGGTGAAAATGAAACCCAGATTGACTACCATTTGGTAACCAGTTTCATGAAGCCCCGGGTTAAAGATTGCAAAGTGATCCAGGGAGAGGCGATCGCCCAGCAACACCGTCTCCTCCTGACAGAAATTTTTATGGAGACGGGGAAGAAAACAAATAAGCAAACAAAGGTGGCTGAGAAAATCAATTAGTACAAGCTGGACAAAGGGAAAGGCGAAATTTTTATTACCAACATGACAAATTACCTCTTTACCATCATCGATGAGGTCGGTGATGAGGAGTGCAGAGCACAAGATATGTGGAATTCCCTACGGCGATCTTGCTTGGAGAGAGCCAAATCACTGCTTGGAACGTCGAAAGGCCCCTGCCAACACGCCAAAGAAACATTATGGTGGACAGATGAAGCTAAAGTAGTGAAACGGGAAAAGAAAACGGCTTTCAAGGCTTGGTCAAGTGCTCTCCTACTAATAGAGATGCAGTTATATATAAATGTTGCAAAGGGCTCGCGAAGAAGAAGTGCGCCCAATTTCAAGCAAAAAGTATGCAAGGCCTCTATCGGGCGTTAGAGGAAATATCGTCTTTGGCGTCTGATAGGAACCAAGCCATCCAGGAGCTTCGACAAAACAACTTGAATATGGGAGCAACTATCTTCAAAATAGCCGCCCAGAGAAGAAGAAATGCTCAGGAGATTCGTTCCCCAAAGTTCATTAACAGCTTCTTGTGGAAGACGACAAAATTTTCCGACAAAATTCATCCAGCGACAGTATTGTGAAAGACTTCTGAACGAACAGTTACCGCGGGTATACTTTCCAAGAGCCGCTCCTAACCATGACTAAGTATCCAACATTACTGTTAGGAATGCGGTGAAATATTCCAAAAAAAGAAAAGCATTTGGGCCAGACGAGATACCCTCTGAGTTCTGGAAAAAGTTGGGAGACATCGGGTCCAGATGGCTCATGATTCTTATCTCCAAACTTATGAGCGGTGATCCAATGCCTAATCAGTGGTGGGAAAGTTATCTTCTTCCTTTGCACAAAGGGAAGGACGATACGCGAAACTGCGATAACTACCGTTCTGTCAAGCTGATGTCACACACCATGAAGATCGTTGAACGGGTATTAGATGGCCGACTGCGGAAAATAATACGGATATCTGATGACCAGTGCAGGTTTGTCTCGGGTAAATCAACAACAGATGCAATCCAAAGTATAAGGATCATAATGGAATAACATCGTGATTCCTTAAAGGACTTGCATATGGTGTTGGTTGATTTTGAAAAAGATTTTGATAGATAACCAAGAGATCTCTTATGGGTGGCGCTAAGACAACGAGGAGTTCCAGAAACCTACATGCGCATGATCATGGACATGTATGAGGGAGCAACGACAAGAGTACGATGTCCCGCAGGAGTCACCGAAGAGTTCCGAATCAAAGTCGGTGTACACCAGGGAAGCGTCCTTAGTCCTTTGCTATTTATTGCAGTCCTTGATTATCTGCTTGAAGGAAAAGTGACGGACCCCAAAGTACATCAGTTATTCTTTGCTGACGATGGAACTATCATAAGCGAAGATCAAATGGCCATAATGGAAATGGGTACCGTATTAGTTCGAAAAAGACAGTGTATCTGTACTGCCAGTTCTGTGATCCACACCGGCCTATTCCAGATATTTACTTGAATGGAAAAGTGCATCGCAAGTGCCAAAAGTTTAAATATCTGGGATCTATGATCAATAGCAAAGCAACTTGTGATGATGACATCAATCATCGCGTAAGCGTAGGGTGGATGAAGTGGCGGGAAAACTCCGCTATCTTCTGTGATCGAAAAATGCTCCCTTAGCTTAAAGGAAGACTCTACACCGCAGTTGCACGTCCGGCGCTCACATATGGTTCCCAATGCTGGACAATGTACAAAAAGTATGAGGGCAAATTAAAGGCAGCTGAGATGAAGATGGTTCCCATGACAGCAGGAGTAACGAAGATTGATAGAATAAGAAGTTCAAAGATTCGAGGAAGCCTTCATGTAAAAGAACCCATCACAAGCAAGATAGAGCACTACCGGCTCAGTTGGTATTGTCTTGTTCAAAGCAATATCAATCAAAGTTCCTACATAATCGCGCAAAAAAGGCAGACCAAAAAACAACTGTATCACACAGAAGTGATCCGAAACCGGGAAGTCTGCCGGTACTTTCTGAGGTCAAACCGGCAAACCCCACAAGCGGACCAGTAGGGATGCAGTAAAGTGGGAAGGTTGTGATCCTTCTACTCCGGATCATAACTTCGCCGTAAGAAGAAGAAGAAGAAGTGGTGGAGTTATTTTATAATAATGACTGAGGAAGAAGATGTGCTACATGTCAATTAAACTCCTGAAGCACAAGAAACGTAGGTGCTGGGTGCGTCCCTTATATCAACAGAGAAGTACCAAGGGATTCTTCGAAACAATATTTAAGTTCATAAAGGACAACGATGATGACCTATTCTTTAAATCTTGGTTGTCTAGGTTGCAGTATGACTTACTACTGTCTTTAGTCAAGGAAAAATTAAAAAAGACCTCCATCAGAAAGGGAATAAGTCCCGAGTCCAGAATGGTCGTAACTTTAATGTAAGTCGTAGAGAACAACAAAATAAATGATACTTCTAAGATATGCATTTTACACAGGTACGAGTGCTTATTCCAAGTAGTTGCACCAAATTACTTGGCATGGTCGCATCTACGAGTACGGTGCGAAAAATTATAGTGAAAGTGTGTCGGGAATTTTGGGAGGTACTATCACCGGCGTACATGCCGGAGTTAAATACCGGAAACTGGAAAACTATAAGTGCCGAGTTTAAAGATCGTTGGCATATGCCTCACTGTGTTGGAAGCATTGATGGGAAACACGTCGAGATCAAGTGTCCGCCGAACTCTGGTTCAAAATATATAAATTACAAGGGGTACTTCAGCATTGTCCTATTTGGAATATGTGACGCCAACTACATATTCATGGCTGTCGATGTAGGAGCATATGGTAGCCAGAGTGACGGCGGAGTTTTTCGAAACTCTGCCTTTGGCAGACGATGATAAATTGACTCCTCCTGAAAAACTTCAAAATTCTCAAAAAGTTGTGCCGTTTTACTTCGTTGCTGACAGTGCGTTTTCATTGCGGTGTAATTTGATGAGAGCCTATCCCTGCATTCTTTTGGATACGCCTGGAAAAGTTTTCAATTTTCGACTTTCAAGAGCACGCCGCATAATTGAAAATACTTTTGGCATATTGACTGCTCGTTGGGGAATTTTAAACAAATGCATTGAATTTCATTCGGAATATGCAAATAAAATCGTACACAACTTTATCAAAACTAACTGACACAGTCTCCAATTCCAAGTCGTACTGCCCAGAAGGATATCGTGACTCATATGACAACAATGGTCAACGAATCAATGGAATGTGGCGACAAGAAAGTCGCGATTTATAGCCTATCAAAAGATGTGGAAGCAGCAATCGAGCAGGAGGGGCTTTTGAAATTCGTAAAACATTAACGAACTATTTTCTAAATGCTATTATTTTCTATTTTCTATTATCTAAACAAATAAAACACAAACAACTTTTGTATTTAAATCCATTTTATTGGACTCTGTAGCTCGCTCTCGATAGATTTTACGAGTAAATATTGCAGCATTCCTATCTTTGCATCATTTTTGACGTCCCTAGGAAACTTTTTAAGTTTTTTAATTAGGGACTGACAAAATAGCTCATCTACATCCAGATCCGAAGAAGCAGGTGTAGTTGGTGCAGTCGTGCGTGGTTTGGTGAGGAACTCCTGGACTGACTCCATTGTTGACATGAAGGTGGACTCCAACGTTGTCTTTTGCTTCTTCGTTGCATGTGAGGTGGACAATCTGGTGAAAGTATAGAAATATCGAAGTTAGGTGTTTGTGGACTTGGGGAACAGAATAAAAATTGATCTTCATGAACTGTGCTTGGAGTCGATGGCATTGACTCGCTGCCACGATCTTCAACGATGTCAAAGTTGAAACTAGTAGGAATTGACTCTCTTTTCAGGTCCAGAAACCTTATTGCTCTTCATTGTAGAATCTAATTCTGAAAAGTAACATAATGCAGAGCATAGCTAATTGTTTTTTTGATTACTTATGTCTTGTATCCCCTTGTGGGTCCTAGGGTCTCTATTATGCCTACGCGCAATCGTGTACAATGAGTCTCAGCTAACTTTTCCCCCCACTGTCTTGCTTCCTTCTCGACTATTCTATGCCATGTTCCCCTCTGACCGCCAGGTATTCTGCCATCCTGTGTTAAAAGGGTTCCATTGCATAGCATGGTTACCTATGGAACTGTAATCTTTTCGAAACGTGTGGCCAATCCACAATGGTGAAAAACAAACGTTTGCAGCTTTATCGTGATAGTAATGGTCACTCTCCACATTGGAGCGGAACAGTCTTAGCTTGGTGGTCAAACTGATTGCATTACTTGTCATATGTTGGACAACATTGCGAACGCAGACTTTGCTTTGGCGATCGTGATCAGTACCACCATCGGTCGAGGCAATACTCCCAAGATACTGGAAATCCTTTACTCTCCCTCTACCGGTTGTCCACCAATGCATATTTGAGCTGATGTGTTTGTTCCAAGGCTGATCATTTTAGTTTCAGTCCGACTACGGCTGCCTCCCACTCCAGTGTAAACATACATCGTCAGCGTAGTCGAGATGTTTCAGTTGGGATGTAAGAGTTCATCGAATTCCTCCATTTCCCGTCGTTAAAGCTGCAGGAAACACATCGCTAGTCACTAATAGGAATAGTATAGGTGAGAGAATGCAGCCTTGTCTTACCCCAAGGTTTGTTGTGTTCTGCGAATTTTGAAATGTCAAATTTAGTTGAGCAAAGAGTTTGCCTGAAATGTTGTGTTTCTAACAAAATATCATGTGCGGAAGCGTTGGAAATGTTAACGGTGGCCTACAGGGACTCGACAATGTCGAAAACAAAAGTGTGCAAGTGGTACAAAGAGTTTAAAGAGGGCCGTATTGTGGTTGATGATTTGCCCCGTTCCGGTCGTCCATCCATCGGTATAACTGACGGAATGCACGATGTTTTGGGCATAAGACAAGTTGAAGCGCGGCTTGTGTCGAGAGTCCTGAATTTGTTGCAGAAACAGTATCGCATTGATGACGCTAAAGAAATGCTTTCTTTGGGCCTAAATGTTATCGATGGCATCATTACGGGTGACGAGACATGGGTCTATGAATATGACATCAAAACTAACCAACAATCATCGGAATGGCGCTTCTCAGATGAGCGAAAACCCAAAAAACCATTATTGACCGTTTTCTTTGATTGCCGTGGTGTGGTCCACTCCGAATTTCTTCCGTCAGGCCAGACAGTAAATAAGGAGTATTACGTGAGCGTATTAAAGCGTTTGAGGGAAAATGTTCGTCGCAAGAAGTCAGAATTGTGGAGAAACAACTCGTGGTTTCTTCACAATGACAACGACACACATCTCATCTTGTACGCGACTATTTGATCAAAAACAAGGATCATACCGTTCCGCAAGCTCCATATTCACCTGACATGGTTCCTTGTGACTTTTTCCTATTCCCACGACTCAAGTTACCACTTCGCGGAAAGCATTTTGAGACGATTGAGGCGATAAAGGAGAATTCGCAGAAGGAGCTGAAGTCTGTTCCAAAATCGGCCTATGAAAAGTCTTTTGAAGATTGGAGGGGAGGAAGCGTTGGAATATGTGTATTACTTGCATTGGAGATTACTTTGAAGGGAATAAAATGAATATCGATGAATAATTGAACCGTTTTCGTTTTATTGAAAAATTTCGGGTACTTTTTGATCAGAAGGTACTTCCTCCACGTAAGGCACTCCAAATAAACTCCCTGTTGACACTATCGAATGCCTTCTTAAAATCAATAAACTGCAGGTGAAGTGGCGATCTATATTTAATGCACAACTCGATGATGATCCGCAGGGTTTTTTTTGATTAAGATCTAGTAACAAGAATTGCACGAAGATCGTTGCAAGTAGATAAGCACTAATAACTTAAGGAACCTGGACTGTACAGCCATTCAAAATACGTACGAGTACGCTATGCCAAAAAGGACTTGAAATTCTTGCACGTCAGTTATTTAAATTGAATGCTGATGCCTTAAAAAATATTGTTATAAGTTTTTCTTGAAACAGTTTCTTGGAAAATATGTTTTACCCCTCTCAACCATCCCTTTTGCTATGACGAGTAATGTGACACTATTCAAATTCCTCCTGAGCATTTTTTTTTTACATTTTCTAACAGACAAAGAGACATTGCAGCCCAGGAATTATAACTGAATGAAGCGAAGGAAGTGATTGAAGTTCTTAAAAATGTTATAGATACAATTGGTATAATCAAATATTGCCAGTAGATTTATTAGCCATGTTTTATGAAATGTTGATGAACTAATAGTTTCTATTACAACCTAGTCACCTTTCGACACACCCTCCACACCCCCTTCCGAATGATTGTGATTTTGAATCAAGCAAGTTGATGTAAGAAGATACAGATACAGTGAAATTCATTCTCTTGGATCATGAATGACTATTGAAATATTACAACTGATGTGACAGGATTTGTTTAATGCTAAAATTCAACAATCAACACTCCTCCATCCTAGAATAATAGAGTGGACTCTGCTTATGAATTGGACTTCTCTAATCCTTTTTCATCCACGATACGTGGGTCATTCTGCAGTACAGGTAAATGTGTGAAATTATTTGAAGAGGAACAAACGGAATGTTAAATGTTAAAACGAGAATGTTATTTTAATTTCTTTGATAACATTACACACAGAGTACTCAACGGAATGAGCTTAACGATGGGATCCACGAAACATTTTTTTAATAAAATAAAAATGCAACCCTTTCTTGATGTACCAAGGTGTGCAAGTGATTAGTTTAAAAAAAAAAAGTACAAGAAAAACAAATTAAAGGAGGGTTTTCCTTGGACGTGCAAATGACCAAACAAGCACTCTTCGCAGTGAAATCGGTCCATAACGCTTCCTGTGAAGTATATTCTGTGAGTCGTTTAGAGATGTCAACTGGTGTCCTAAAATAAAATTAGAAACGCCAATTAGACCAAATTGAGAGTCTTAAACGAAAGACTAAAGTAATGTGTACTTAAAAACCTTTTTTTTTTTTATATGCCATTTTCATTTCGAAGCGTCCAATGGTGCTCCCATGACAATGTATAGTATTAGGCCACGACCAGGAACTATGAGACTTTTGTGCAAAATATACTCCTTTTAACCTGACCGTAGATTCAAGTTGAACTTCTAATGTTATGTATGATGAGATACTCAATAAAGTAGGCTTGTATGTAGTCTATTCGCACAATATCAGAAGATGCTGTCTGTGTAATTGCAGGAGTACTCTCAATTGATATATTGGCAGAGGAGATTCAAAAACTAAACGAAATGAGGAACGAGGAACCTGTGTTAACCGACAGCAAAGT
This sequence comes from Pocota personata, assembly GCA_963082735.1. Taxonomy (NCBI): domain Eukaryota; kingdom Metazoa; phylum Arthropoda; class Insecta; order Diptera; family Syrphidae; genus Pocota; species Pocota personata. The sequence goes on from OY720430.1 coordinate 59,752,811, forward strand.
AAACCCATCAGATAGAGCAAAAAGAATGAAAATGGAAATGTCAGCAGCATTGGAACGTGTCAGGTAAAGGCCGACGTATTGTCTCATTTATACATGGATGGTGAAGTGGATTTCTGCATAACACAAGTACTAATTGGATATGGATGAAACTCTCCCTACTATCTATTAGCAATTAAAGTTTATGAAATGACATCCAAACTAGTCAGGACACAGCGGACATGAGGGAAATTATTGTAAATATCTGACCTGCTAGTCAGAATAGGAACTGAATCAAGCTTTATGATGCCAAGACCATTCTGTGGATTACCAGTCAGTACGACAGAAAGCTGTATAAAAAACTGGCTAAAGAAAATACGCATCATTACTGGATGGAAACTAAAGGTAATAGACAAGCCAACATCTTTCTGCCAAATACCTCCCACAAAAGAACGAAACAACTCCAACAGATAACTAGAAGTCAGATTCAAATAGTCACAGGATTCTTCACTAGCCACTGTCGAGTCAAAAAACATCTCATAGCTAGGGGGAAGCGCAAGATAAATTATGCAGAATGTGCAACGAAAACGATGAATCTTATGTCACTGTGACTGTCTAACCAGAACAAGTCATCATTACTTAGGTAAATTCTTCCTTGAAGCGGAAGATATACTCGTATCTGCTAGTTCGTACAAGAATATAGTTCACCAATCCTGGCATCTTGAATGAGCTTTAAGATTAGAGGGAATCAGGCCCAACCAACAATCTACAACAATCTACTGTCATTAACATGTGTTTGTTAACTATCCGCTGTTCGAAAACGAGAGGCAAACACTGAAAAATTAGCTTAGGGAATTACCAAGAGCTTTTCGCATCCCCATGATGAAATGCCAAGACGGCGGTACCGTGGGGAAGGAAGGCAAAGAAGGGAAGGTGGGTTTAGTGGGTGGAAATCTCACACTGTTACTGGGTACTCGTTCAGTTTCGTCTTTGAAAGATTCCCACCTCCCAGTGCAAAAAAAAAACCACAGCCACCATGCGGAAAACCATTTTTTGAACATTTTGAGGGCAGCTTCGTTAGAATCTGGCCTTGTGTCGGATACATTTTTTGATACGATCACCATACTTCCATTTTCGTGGAACATGGAAGTAAAATTTGATTTCCCGGACACGAGGGCATGAAAGGAGATGGGATTGCAGTTAACTTGCTAACCAAGATTCACAATCCCCCTTCTTCGGCTTTGAACCTTTATGTGGCATACCCATCGGCTACTTAAAGTTAGAGCTAAACACTTAGGCACTCCAAGAAAGGGCTACGACAACCCAACAAATTTATCAAACCGGCCTTGAATCCCTGTGTGGCACACCCATCGGTTACTTAAAGTTAGAGCTAAACACTTAGACACTCCAAGAAAGGCTCCCAAAATTGAACTTTATTTAAGGGCTACAACAACCTAACAAATTTGTCAAACCGGTCTTGAACCCTTGTGTGATGTACCCATCGGCTACTTAAAGCTAGAGCTAAACAATTAGGCACTCCAAGAAGGCTCCCAAAATGGAACTTAATTCAAGGGCTACGACAACAATAGAAGCTAAGAACTTCTCATATTGAGCAATCGTGACGTAAGGCTCAACTATCGTCTCAACAAGCCTAGCAAAGGTCCCTCAGATGCATGTCGTCAAGAATGTTGACTTTTGACCGGTAAAGTGGCTTGTGGAACTTGATCTGAATTATCTGTGAAGCGTTTACCATTTGAAGATCACCAGTTAAAGCGATAGAGGCTTAAAGAGCCTACTCCAGTTCTTACCACTTCGTGTACTCAAAATCTTAAAAACAGCTGAGACAATGTTTAAAGTAGTCTGTGGAATCTTGGGCGGAAACCCGAATAGGGACCTACATCCTTGCTGGTGCAGGTCTTCTTGTGATTGGTGCTTTCTTCATGGCCGAAATGGAACGGCACGAGTATGATTGTACCCACTGTGCGATGGCGTTATGGACGGAGAAGGTTGGCTTCCAAATCAAGTACTGGAAGCAACAAGATGATCTTGCAAACATTAAGGTTTCGATTTATAAAAATATATGAGCGCAAATTGACAGAGCGATCGTATACCAATTGGGTGTAGGCCTTTGGCGCTAGGGTACTTGAAGGATTCCTTACACATCGGAGTTCAAACATTAACCAAAAAACAACTCTGTTGCTCCTGACAGAGCTCTTTGTTCTCCGACAGTGTGCAATCGACTTTGGCTATTTTAATTCCCGAATTTTTGGCGTGTGTCTTGGTAGCTAGTTGATCCCAAACTGGGCTCAATTTTTAGCAATGTCCGCACCACGGTGCATAGAACTTAAAGAATGTTACTCCACTTTTGACGTTATCTTCGAATACATCGGCGGTTAGTTGAACTACACCACTTTGGTTCTCCTCCTTCTTATCAGATTCAATTTCTTCCGCTTCAATCTTTTTGGCTGCTCCTCCAAGCATTTTCTCTACGTACGCTTTTAGTTCGTCGAGATTTCGTGAACCAGAGAATTTTTCAATTTTCTTTCCATCTTCAATCCAAAGCAGTGTTGGGTATCCCTTTACTTCAAAGTCTTGGCAGATAGGACGGTATACGGTGCAGTCGATCTTGCCGATTTGTACGGACTTTTCAAATTGCAATGCTTTTGCTAGTTCATCCCATGTTGGAGCCAAGTGTTGGCAATGGCTACACCATGGAGCGTAGAATTTGACGAAATGGTTACCGCTGGATAAATGTTTGGCAAAGTTTTCTTCACTTAGTTCGACCAACTTATTTCCTGATGGAAGCTCTATGTGATCTGGTCTTTCCTCCTCATCATCGGTGAGAATTTCATTTTCCGATCCAAGCTGTTGCTGGATGAATTCCGTCATAGCTGGCATATCACGACTGCCTTTGAACTTCACAGATTCACTTTCGCCCAGTTTGAAGAAGCGCAATGTGGGATAACCTGTCACTTCATGTTGGGCACATAATTCTTGGTGTTGTGTGCAGTCAACCTTTGCAATAATCACTTTGGCATCTTCTTTGACATTCATCATCTCTGCCAGTTGTTCCCATTGCGGATGCAGACGTTTACAATGACCACACCAAGGCGCAAAAAACATCACAAAATGGTTGTTTTCCTTAATCGCGTTATCGAAGGTCTCCGGTGAAAGTGCGATTACGAAATTTTCCTCGGACTCACTTAGGACTATTGTGGGGCACAGAAGCGCCAACAATATAAGGACTTTCATTACCATTTTTACTTCCCTCCGGAATAACTAACCGGTTAAGATAACGAGTAGAAATTCTATTCCTAAAATATTAAAAGCTAGAACGACAAATACAGACTTGACGACCGGCAAAAGTAGAATGGGTTATTTTTGGTGATTTTTAGAAGTCATATGAAAACTCGGAAAGATAAATCAAGTTTACATGGAATAACATCTACAAATAATGGTTGAACACCATTGGTTCAGCTTATGATGAAGATGGGAATGCTCAGAACGTGTGTACATGGCAAAGGGACACACTCTCAGCCAACTACCGAGCAGACCACGATCAGTATTGGCATCAAATCGCTTTGTACTTCTTTCAATTGGAGGGCTTGGAGACCGGCTTTGTTTGGGGTACAATCCGTGCTCGATCAGGGCTTGAAGAGGAGATTCCCTTCGAGGATTTCTTGCTGATGAATGCTGCTGCTGATATGAGGGACTTGAAAATATACTATGAGAACTACGTGTTGAAAGAATGTGACGGAAGTCATATTAAAGAAAACTTCTTCTTTCCTAGTCGATGTCGGCAGCTCTACCGGTAGCTATTCGTCTATGTTACAAATTCAAAAGCGTTACAAGTTCCGCGATCACTTCTCACCAAATCTGTGCTCGAATACCGTTCCAGGAGTAGAAATCAGTTTCACGGGCTATCCAGGCATTCTGGGGTCAGCAGATGACTTTTACGCCAGGTTCAGTCAATAGTCGCGAACGTCGCTATGAAGGATGAGAATCTCGAGTTATAGAAGAATGTCGACTTGGCTGAAGCTATTCAACTGACAGCTCGGGTGATTGCCTGAAACATCGAAGAATGGTCTTATCTGGATCGTAAAGCAACTACCTCGACGCCTTCATGCCGAAAACGTAAGTAATAACTTCCTGACTGGCAACACAGAATCTCATATTTTGACGAAGTCCTCGAAGTTAGTGGGGTATTTCCGAATACTTTGGCATGGACTTCCCAGAAAACGAGGATTTGATCTTGGAATCGGTAGATAAATATATCTGACTAAATGCATTCCGTGGCAATCTTCTGGGTGAGGAGTCTCTACCCTACTCAGGTCGGCCTTAGTTATTACCATGCGTTCGCGGGACCTATTTTTATGCGATTCCAATACAAACAGGACGATGTTATGACTTCAGAGTCGCATGTAGTAGTTGATTTATAAAATTAGTTGTAAGTGATCACTGAATGGCGCGGCGGCCGGTGCGGAATGATGGAGATGGGAATCTTTTAAAGACGAAACTGAGCCCGTAACAGTGTGAGATTTCCATTCACTTAATCCACCTCCCCTCCTACCCCTGGACCTCGCGGCACTCTCATTAAACATTTCATCGCGAAGGGAGGACTTCAGCCTTAGGTACTTGGCTCATTCGTATTGACAGCCTATTGCGCTGCATTTCATTGTCACTCCTGTCTGCACTACTCCTTCATAAGGTTTACCATAGTGTCGCTATCTGGTTTCCAAGCTTCTTCCCTGCTCATCATCTGTCTGATGATGTTGTCTGGTGTTAGGTCCTCACCCAGCAGGTGTCGTTGTTCATAATATCGTGGACAATGGAACATGATGTGTTCCGCATCCTCGACGTGCTTCCATGCACGTTGGCAATATGAGTTATTGTCGTGTCTAAAACTGGGGAGGTAGGCTGTGAATCATCCGTGGCCAGTAAGCATCTGCGTCAGGTAGAAATTCAGCTCTCCATGCTTCCAGATCAAGATCAATCTCTGCGTCCACCTGCCTTTAACAGAGTCATACCATCTCTCTTTGGTGGTACCTCCATATCACTTCTACTCGTCGCTGTTGATGCCGTTTTTTTTTTCTGTTGGGTTTCTTTAGCAAGAAAGTCTATTGGTACCATGCCAGCCACTTCACATGCCGCGTCATAGAAGGTTCTACGGAAGACGCTGCATACTCTCAAAGCGTTGATTCTGTAAATTGTCTCCATTGTCTGTCTGTACGACTTCATCTTCATTGCATCAGACCATATTTGGTCATCTTGGTAAGATCAATCTCTTCCGGTGTTTTGGTCCACCGATATTTGTCATGGTCTTTGCCAGGACAGTCATTACCTTTGCTGCCTTCCTAGCTGCATGCTGCAGATGTTGTTTAAAAGTTACATCATTATATATTAATGCCAAGGTACTTCAACTCTGGTTTAGAAACTTCAACGTGATCGCCCACGGTTACGCCTGCTGCTGATGAGCACTTCTTCTGTCTTTACTTCTGCAAATTGTACGAGTAAGCCCATAGGTACTAGCCAGTCCTGGACCATCCTGATAGCTTCATTGCAGTCATGCTCCAAATGTTCAAGAAGTTTGGTCACTGTAACGATTGGTATGTCGTCGGCGAAGCCAATTATTTTCTAAGACCTCGAGATACTAAGTTTGAGGCCGTCATCATATATTAGGTTCCTCAGTAGCGGACCTAGTACGGAGCCTTGAGGGACACCGCTTGTGAGTTATAATGCCAGCAGTATCCTATTTCCAAAATAGTCCGTCAGGTTGTCTGGTACTCTATTGGCGGTAAGTGCTCACAGGATGTTTCTCCAGTTTTCGGTGTTGAAGACATTCTTGGGATCCAGCGTGTTGATTGCGCAGTACTGTTTACTTCTGCTCTTCCATCGTCTTCCTTCGATGGTTTTTTCCATACTGGCGATCTGCGAGGCCTTCTGCCTCATCGAATGCACTCTCCCTGTCACTTATGATGCGCTCCAGTATTTTCCCCACGGTGTCCAACATGCATAGAGGCCTATACGATGAGGGATCCTGCGGTGGTTTGTTACCTTTTATTTAGTAGGACCAGTGTTTGATTCTTCCACTGGTCGGGGAGTACTCGTTCCTTGAGGCAAGTATCGTATTTTTCTGCGAAAATGTGTGGGCGCCATTTGATTGCTGCTTTTAAGGCAATGATGGGTATTCCATCGATATCAGGCTCTTTTTGGTCACCGATTTTTACGCAGGGGTATTGGTATTGGTGTTACCAACCCCCATCGTATTTTTTTAGGTATCTCCGGGTGGTCTCTTGAGTCTCTGGTGGAATTCAGAGTGGCTTCTGTGTTCCCTGGAGTGATGGTACAATATGAGAGCGCTGCCGATGAGACAAGGTTGTGGACATTATATTAAGCCTCACAGTCTAGTCACCTAATCTTCGTTTATTCTCCCCTGAGCAAACCACCCTAGTCACGGCACTGTAAAAAAAAAACCTCAAATCAGATGGTGACGAAGCAGGTAGACACACACTTTATTAGATCAAACAAATCTCGAGAGCCAAAAATAATAAAAATAATTCAAATAAAATCCTCAAAAAAAGGGTGAAACCATAGGAAAAGAACAAAAGCTAATTTCCATGTAATTGGATGTCAAGAGTCAACCAAACAAAGCACAGCATCACTTGGTGCTCCTGACAGTATCCCAGCGATTCATTCATTTCAGTAAAAGGATTATTATATATTTATAGCCGAGAGGAGCGACAACTAAAAAACAAGTTTCACGTTCACCATTAGGGGTATGTACGAGTACAAATGCATGCATCCGTTTTGACTACGTGGATAATGGAATTGAGTTGTCATTTGGACCACAGAATCCAGTTTTGATTTTTTTTTTTAAATTTTATTCCGGGAAAATACAGCATATTTCAGTTAAATCGAAAGGGAAGATTGTTGACTTGTTGACCAATCAGAGGGTCCTGACATTTGGCCTTTTCACCTTCATCTTCGGTTGTGATATGAGTAAGCCCCTAATAAAAATGAGATAAAATGATGATGATGTTGTATTTGAATTAGATTAAACGATTTTTTTTTTCCTTGCTTGTAGCTGGGTGAAAATCGTCGAAAGTGTGGAACTTTAATTCATTAAAAGCATCCGTAGAAGGTATGATTTATGTCATCCTTCCAATTATCGCAGCTAGTCGTCAAAATAATTAGCAATTTCTTTCTATCACTTGGCAGTCTGTATATTAAGGAACTGCCTTTTGTCAGTTATCATTTGCTTGGAGTACCATGTTGTATTTTGTCGCTTCTTTTTTCCCCTGGTCGAAGGGTTTTACTCTTCTCGTTAAATTGTTATTATTAAGTACAAGCAGTTCAGCTACTTCTAAATAAGTTTGGTTGCGAGTCTAACTTCGTGTCTTCTTGCGATCTTCCTGGCCTCGTCCTCTACCATTTCAACGTGTAGATCAGTGTTACGTGTGTATTTTGTTATAAAAGCAATGTATACTTTGTAGGTAAGTCTTACTTGTGCACCCCCAAAGCTGGAGACCATGTGCCCACACTGACTTTAGTACTCGCTTATGTAGCAGTAATTTATTGTATATTGAGAGACAGCAATATCTCCCTAGAAGCCAATACATGAGCCTCCCAGCGCAATTTCTCGTCAAGAGTCATGCCTTAATACTTAGCCAAGTTCGAACAAAAAACTGCATAGTTATTTATGTACATGAACTGACTTCAGTTCATTTAATTTTATTAACCATTTTTCGGTCCATTAAGATATGCCATTTACTGTCCTTTGTAGTTTTTTCGGTTACTTCCTTCACGGTTTTACCAACAGCAAATACGCAAATGTAGCAACAGTAGTTTTGTCATCTTGTGGTAGATCGTTGGTATAAAAAAAGGACAAAACAGGTCCTATTACACTACCTTGCGGTACGCCAGCTTTTACATGCATATTTTAATGTTGCTTTAATCTAAATAATCACTGCATTATATGTGACTCTAGAATATCCGAGTATTGTTTTGTCAGACATTGTTGCAGCTTATGGACTAGTCCTTTGTGCCACACACACTGTGTGCCACAGTATTTTTGGTCACGTCAAAAATATTAAAAATTCTGTCTCGTCTGCCATCCCAACGCTCATTGACATTCCAGCTGTCAGTTCCTTAAACAAAGCTAATCTGCTTGCTGTTCACTTTGCAGCGAACTCCACGCTGTCAGATAGCACTTTGAGGTAAACAATTTGACTCAGCTTGTAAATGAACCGGATATTGTAAGTCATTCCGCCAATACTCTAGACTTGTTTCTTACTTCGCACCCTGATAAATACACTATTGATGCTTTAGCGCCTCTAGGTCGGTCTGACCATAATATCGTGAGTTAAAGAAAAGACTCCCAAAAGAAAAGTATGACAATACGAGGAAGCCAATTAGGACGGCCTTAGTTTAGGAGTTTTAACTGGTCGCTATGCTTCCTCGATAGCGACGTGGATGCCGTTACTGATATGATCGTGTTTTGACCAGAGCTGTAAAGAGGTTATCAGGTTGAAAGAAGTAAGTTTTTGGTCTTATAAAGCCAACAAATCTGAGGAAAACCGAAAGTAGTTCAAACAAAGCCCGAAAAGACTACAATGCCCATATTCGATGTGTAAAATTCTAACATGACTAAAAACTGAGGCAAAAAATCCTAGAATGACCCTAGGGTAGTCAAAACTGTTGGTCATTCGTCAAAAATATTAAAAGTTCTGCCTCGTCTGCCATCTCTAAACTCATTTACAATGGCATTCCAGCTGTCAGCTTCTGAAAGCCATTCTGCTTGCTACTTACTTTGCAACCAACTCCAAGCTTCCAGATAGTGCTCTGTCTCCGTCTGTACTTGAGAGTGTAGAATTTTTCCGTGAGATTGGTCCACTTTCGCACTCGTACAGTTGCAGGTGTACTCAAAGGTCTTAACATATACAAATCCGTTGGTTCAGATGGTATCTCCCATGGTTCTGAATAGATGTTTTTGCACACTGACGTAAGCTTTTCTGTCTATCCTATTCTATTTTAGACTCAGATAGATGGAAGACAGCATTTGGCCAGGCCATCCCTAAAAAATAAGCTTCCTCCGTGTCTAATTATCCACCCATTGCACCTACGTCCTTTCTTTCCAACGTCATGGAAACGCTGATGAATCGTCAGCTTATGAAATATCTTGATTCACGAAAACTCCTCAATGACCGGCAGTATGGTTTTCGTAGCAACAGGTCTACGGGTGATTTGATGGCATATCTCACCGAGAAGTGGAACCAATCTCTCCATCACTGCAGCGAAATTAATATGGTTGCGCTTGATATTTTAAAGGCATTTGACATAGTTTGGCATCAGGCTCTTTGTTGAAAATGCGTTGATATGCCGTCGTCGAGTCTCTTCTTCAATGGATTAGAAATTACCTTTCGGGGCATTCACTAAAAGTCGTTTTTGACGTCTTCAAGTCTGCAATTCACCGCATAAATGCTAGTGTTCCCCAAGGCTCTGTATTGTTTGCGATATCTTGTCTGCAACCTCTAATCCAATCCATTCCTTCGCAGATGACAGTACCCTCAGTGTTTCAGTTTAAGTGTTTCACATTAAATTCCGACCTGGATAGCATAACCAAATGGGTTTCAACCAACAGAGTGAAATTTAATGCTTCCAAAACGCAAAGCAATCTTCTGTCTCTCAAGCGGTACTTTGCATCGCTGAAACCGAAAGACTTGCCATTCTCGGCATATCTTCGATGGAACGATCATTCGAGGTCGCTAAAAATGCTGTAAAATGTCTAGAATACCTTAAGAGGTACAAGAAATATTTTACCCTGTCTGATCTGGCCTTAATTTATAAGGCATTCTTCCGTCCAAAGCTGGAATATAACACATCTTGTGTTGTGTACCCAAGGCCGTTCTGCGCATCCTAAACAGGGTATAGAATCGCACGTTAAAATTTATAAGTTATAGTGACTTCATAGATTCACTTAAACATCGTAGAAATGTCTATTTTCTTCCCCTATTTTATTGTTTTTTTTTTTTTTTTTTTTTATAAACATGCTCCAGTGAAATAGCCAGTTTCATTCCCCCCCTTCAAATTTTCACCAGCAATACGCGTCATGTTTCGAATGCACATCAGTATCAGTTCACCCTTAAGCTCAACTTCGGTCTTACTGTCAAATATAGGAATTCGTTTAGAAGTCGAATGATACGAGTGTGAAATGATCTACCAGGCACTGAATTTTCATATCACTACACCCTTCAAACATGCTAACGTGCACAGGTGTCTCCTCTGATCCTTTTCCTAAACGCTCGTGTCCTGAAATAATACAAGAGTATTCATATACCCTTTGGCGGGTGCAAATTATAAAAAAAAAAGTTTTATTAAACCCGGCTCTGGGACTCATTTTCGCTAAAATATAGATTTTCTTCACCTATTTTTAGTGATTTTAATTTTTGGTTCTCTCGCTTTTCGTCTTAAGTCTTTTTGCTTTGGTTTTCTTTGACTTTAGGTACGTTTTTTTACAGGCTTTTGCAACGTATGTAGTTCGTTGGGTATCTTTCTTTACAGTTGGCACATTTTGGGGGTTTCTTTTGTCCTCTTATGCAGTCTTTTTGTATTTAGCCTTAGCTTATTCAGCTTAATACAAGCGGTAAGGGTTTGTAATTAATATTTACAATGTTTACTAATAGCTGGTATAAATCTACATCAAGTCCTGAGTGAGGAAGGGGAATAAAGGGAGTTTCTAAGTGAGTTTTACTGCGTAGCATTCGAGACATAGGCTCATTACACCCGTAATTCCGACGGTGAAACTTGAGGCGGAAGAGAGGTACTGACCTCAGAATACGCGGATTGGTGCTGAGTGAGATGGTTTGGAGCAGTATAGGATAATCAATGTTGCCTGCTAATAGCTGATGTACAAATAGTATATCGGCAACTTATCTATGCTTTTCAAGCGATTGCACGTTCAGCAAGTTCAAACGATTCTCGTAAGGACGTAGGTTGAATCTGTCAGGCCACGGGAGTCCACGTAGAGCAAAATGGATGAACCTCCGTTGGACACACTCAATTCGATACGAATGTGTATCGAGATAGGGAGAGCAAACTTCGCTGGCATATTCTAGATTTCTAGACATAACCTAACGCAGAATTTGCTCTGCTAATAATATTGTCAATATGACTATGAAAATTAAGCTCACTGTTGCAAATGACAACCAAATCACAGGTGATAGTGGGAACAGGATCGTCGCAAATCACGTACGTTCTAGGAGCTGTCGGAAGACGCTTCCGGGAATAAGTAATAGCTTGGCATTTATTGACATTCAATTCAAGAAAGTTTTTATTACACCAAGTGGAAAAGCTTGAAGTGTACGAGAGTCAGTGGAAGTGGAGATGTGTGCATGTCGTCCGCATAAACTGATAGACGGGAATATTTAATAATGCCGTCAACATCGTTAATTGACAAAATGAAAAACAGGGACCAAGATGGCAACCTTGAGGGACACCAGAGGGGGCCATAAAGGGATCAGATATAAAGGATCTAAAAAGGACTTCATATTGACGTTCATGAAGGAAGGATTTGATCCACGCAATAAACCCAGTCTGAAAACCGAGAGCTTTGAGTTTCAAAAATACAATTGCGTGCGAAATTTTATCGAAGGCTTTGCTGAAATCGATAGCAACAACATCGACTTCCTTGCCATCCTCCAATGCACACAGGGTACTGGATACGAATTCGGTTAGGTTTGTCGTTGTTGACCTTCCCATTAAGAAACCGTGTTGGTGAGGGGAAAATATAGACTCACAATGGAAGAACATTGCATCGTAAACAATACTTTCGAATAGCTTAGGTATGCAAGAGAGTTTAGCTACGAGTATAGGACGATAATTAGAAATTTAATTTTTCGGGACTTTTTATGAAGGGGAATAATAAAAGAGCTTTTCCAAAGACTAGGGAAAACGATCTGTGAAAACGACAATTGGAACAAAGCCGTAAGGGGTAGAGCTAAAGAGTCTACACATTTTTTTTAAAACTACGGCAGGTATACCGTCCGGGCCAGTGGAGTATTCGCATTTAAGTCTTTCGATCTTTTCTGAACTGAATCCTGCTAATGCTAATGATGTTAATAAGCTACCTCGAAATATTGCTCTGAATCATGGTTTTCGGTCACTCAAAGTCTACTACCACAATGCTAGCGGATGCAGAACGAAGACTTTGGATCTGTTTACTGCTTCAAGTCATAACGATTATGATGTTATTATAATTACGGAAACCTGGTTTTACGAAGGAATTCGGTCAACTGAAATCTTCGACACCTTACTCTACAATGTATTTCGCCTTGACCGCTGTAAATCTATAGAGGAGAGAGGTGGTGGAGTGCTGGTTGCTGTTCGAACAACGTTCTCCTGCAAGCAAATTACACTGCCGATCTTAGACGTCGAACAAATTTGTATTTCTGTTAGTTTTGATGGTACTGAAAAATCTATATTCTTCATTGTAACTTATGTATCTCCTAAAAGTAAACTTAATACTTATGAGAAATGTATAGAAAATATTGAATTTGTAAGTAATCTTTGTTCTGATTTAAATAATTTGTGTGTTATTGGTGATTTTAATATTGGTGATGTCGTATGGTCTTGGTCTGAAGATGATAAAATGCTTATTCCATATAATGTGATAAAAGATTTCGAATTAGATCTAATTGATTGTTTATTCTCACTTAATTTATGCCAAACCAACTCAATAACGAATTCACAAAATAGAATTTTAGATGAGTTAAGTGTTAAGGTTTTTGAAGCACCTTTTTCTCTCTTAAATAACTCAATTTTTCATAAGGAAATATATATTGAAATTGAAATGTATAATTTTCTGAGGGGGAATACGATTACAGAGAAATCATTTAACTTTTCAAAATGTAATTTTGCTAGATTGAATACGTATTTTGATTCGTTTAACTGGAATCTTGAATATGAAAATCTTTGCCTACAAGCAATGTACAGTCGTTTTATTGCAATCGTGAACTTCGGATTTTCCTCGTTTGTTCCATATTCGTTGAAAAGAAATATTTCGAAACCACCTTGGTACAATAAACGGCTCAAACCTAATTCTAAGCCTGGAGCTAATGGTATTCCGGCGATTGTATTAAAAAACTGTTGTAATTCGGTATACAAACCTTTGCTAAAAATATTTAATGCATCTCTTTCATCTGGCATTTTTCTCGAAGATTGGAAAATTTCATTTTTGGTACCCATTTTTAAATCTGGATCTAAGAATGACATCGAAAATTACAGAGGAATATGCAAACTTTCAGCCATACCAAAACTTTTTGAAAGTATTGTTAAAAATAAGTTAGAATTTCATGTAAAAGAGCATTTATCTGAATTCCAGCATGGATTTGTTTCTGGTCGTTCGACAACATCCAATTTGGCCCATTTTACATCTTACGTCATCAGTTCTGTAGAAAGCGGATGCCAAGTCGATGCTATATACACGGACTTTAGTAAAGCGTTTGATTCTGTGAATCATATAATCTTGCTAAAGAAACTTGAAAATTTTGGATTTCACTCTGCAATACTAAAGTGGACCCAAAAAGTTTATCTAAACAACTGCTGCTCGAGAATAATCTCCTGCACTTCTGGAGTACCACAAGGTAGCCATTTAGGACCGCTGCTTTTTATTATTTTTATTGACGATATTGTCCATAGCGTAAAATTTTGCCAATGTCTAATGTATGCAGATGATCTTAAGATTTTCCTTAAGATACAAAGGTTAAATGACTGTTTAAAGATACAGTCTAACTGATTGGTGTATTTACAATTGCTTGAAGCTGAATGTAAATAAATGCATGACTATAACCCTTTCAAGATCATATATGCATTACTCTTATGACTTATACTGCCTTGACTTGACATCTTTAAGAACTAACAAAGAACAAAGCTAACTTTTGTCCCTCACATTGAGTACATAATAGCTAAAGCTAACTCACTTGTTGGATTTATTAAAAGGAATTCAAAAGATTTCTTCGATCCACATACATTAATATCTCTTTTCATCTCCTTGGTTAGGTCGATTCTTGAGTACGTCGTTATTATCTGGAATCCAATTTATCAGACTCACTCAGATCGCATAGCCAAATATATCTTTTGGAAAATGCGTTGGGACTTTGAGCCCTCTTACAGCGCTCGATGTCAATTACTTGGTATTCTTACCCTTAACGCAAGGAGATATGTCCATGATGTTGTGTTTATAAGAGACATTCTGTGTTACCGTATAAATAGCCCCGCCCTTTTATCCCGGGTACCCATTTATGCTCCTGAAAGGCGTCTTAGAAATCGCAATGTTCTCTTCCAACCAAGACATAGAACAAATTATGGTCGTAATGAACCATTCTCTAGGACCCTTATGCATTTCAATGAAGCTAGTAGACATTTAGATTTTCATTATTCAAGAGATCGCTTCAGAAAGATTTTGTACGGTTTTCTAATAAATTAAATCTATTTTCGATTTCCTCCTCTATCCATATCTTTATGAAATATGTTTTTTTTTTTTTTAATAATTTACGTTCAAATTTTTTATACTTTATTTATCCGATAATATACTTATCTCTCTATGTAATCTGCATGTAATCTGTAAAGCAAAGCTGGTAGATGAATAAACTAAACTAAACTAAACTTTTCTGTCACGCGAGCCACTATTATGTTGATTGAAGTTAATGAGGTTTGGGCACAATCTCTCCTGTAGAAGAAGAAAGAATGGTCGGTCTCTGGTGTGAGGTTGGAGAACGATTGACTGACGAAATGAGCGAATAAGTTTGCTATTATTCGAGGATCGCTCTACGATGTATTGGAAAATGTCAGAGTTGATGGGTAGCTGTCTGATTTTTTCTTGGAAAAAGTTAAAATCAGAACGAAATTCGAGGTAGATACGCCAGAGCTTATTCCTTCTGTTGCGAAGTGAACGTAATTTCTTAGTATACCAAGGTGGAGATGACGAGAAACTCTTTTGGGACATGTATGGGACGGATTGCATAAAACAGCTAAAAATTTCATAGTAGAACAATCCAAGTGCATCATCGACAGAAGTGTGTGTGCTGTTAAAAATATGCTTATTGTTAAGGACGAAAATGTCATAGGGGAGCTTTTGCGAATTAAGGTGGGTATATAGAGGATGTCTTTGTTTGTATGGTGGTCTCCTGCACATTTAACGCATTTTGGGTTAGAGATGCAGTCATTGTGAGTGTGACCATACTTTAGGCAGTTCTTACATTGGAGAACTAGCTTTGATTTCCACAGGGGATGAATTTTTACTTTTTGCGCGATGTACTCGTATCTTATCTATGTGCATATCTTATGGTGATCTTTCGAGATCCAATAATTTGCGAAATTGTGCAATACAAGAGGGTAAAACACATTCACAGAGTAACTGCGATATATCTAACTCTGGCGTTCTTAGGAGATGCTATCGTGACTTTTTATTGTAAATCCAGTCATCGGTCATAATTCCTTCGTTCTCCTTTAAAATCTAAAAACAAAAAAAAAACTGCTTTATAGCCTGCTAGTAATTTATAAGTAATGTAAAGTGTTCTATATCAACAACACTCTGCTTAATTATTTCTACGCTCACTTGTAGAAAACACTTCCAGAGGACAAAACATACAACACATCTTGCCCTATCTAATTGCTTCGTCCTTTATTAACCCGTATAGAGTATAGGTACATACAACGTACCAAAACAAAAAAAAAAAAAAAAAAATCACCATTTTTGTTCAGTGAAAACCTTTTCCTCTCGGCTTCATACATATTTAAAGTTTACAACGTCCTTATCCTTATCCACATCTGCACATTCGACCGACCGAGACTGGCTTTTGCCAAAGAACTTACCAACGTATGCGATGCGATGGACATGGGTCGGGGTCAAATAACACACGACCATCATTTTCCTTAATAATACATGAGAGTAAGAGGACGTCTTTCCTCTATGTATACACGTCCTGCTGCTGTCGTCCTCTAGCCAAGCAGTACCGGAATCGGCTCAAGTTCAACCCTTTGCGTTTGCTTACATACCTAATACAACCCTTAATTTATATCTACCCACGTTCTTCAGTGTGGTATAGAAACTCTTCCAGGCAGGGGGAGGGGGGATGCCTATGCCTTTTTCGTATTTACATGTGCTTGTGTGTGCCTGCGTGATCTCACATCTAACAACTACTTTGAGTTCTATTCGCCATTGGTGTAAAAGGGTCCGCATTGAAAAATTAAACAGTAGAAAAGGAAATATTCCGGGGTGACCATGATTAACGACATAGGAAAAATTTAAATCCAAAAGTTTTGGGCCACCAGCCACACCACCATCGTCCTTGGGCAAAGAACGTCTTTTTCAATCTCTACAGTTTACCGCAACAATATTTATCCAATTTGGGGATAGTTGATGTATGTATCTAAGACAGAGATAGGCATGTTCAACAATTTATAAAGGTTCGTTTGAGCTAGATGCCTCAATATTAATTATATCCTATTTACTCGTAAGTTTATTGAAGCTGCAAAAAAGAATTAAAGGGATTTGAAAATTTATTCCACCTATCTGTATGAGTATGTAGTAAATAATGAATGAGGTCCATGTTAGTCCTAATTATTTTGCACTTTGTTTTAGACAGAATTTTTACAGATACACATAATCTGACAACACGACATCTAATACACGACACCACGTCTGGAAACGGACTTAGGCTGATTGATTTTGCTGCGGGACGTAATGTTACCATAGCTAGTTCACGGTTTCCTCACCTTAATATCCACAAAGGATATCTGGCAGTCACCAGATCATCAAACCGTCAACCAAATTGATCATGTTGCGATCGACGCAAGGCACTCATCAAGTATTCTAGATGTCCGAACTTACCGAGTGGCCAACATTGACTCGGACCACTACCTTGTTGTAGCCAAGGTACGGATGCGGATATCCCGGACGCCAAAACAACGAGAAAATACTGTGAGGAGATTTAACGTTGGACGGCTACAAACGCAACAAACCGCCAGAAGTCCTATGCTGCCAGCATCAAGTGCCCCGAAGACCAGTGGCGCCGATGCCAAGAAGCCATCAAAAACGCAGCAACTGATGTGCTCGGTTTCACCAGTCCACCCCCACGAAACTCCTGGTTTCACGAAGAGTGCCGACAAGCACATGCAGCAAAACAAAGTGCCTACGAAGCGTTACTGCATATCACATCGGCTCTTTCGGAAAAAAAAAGAGAGAGCATGAGAAGCGCGCGATTGAGGATATAGAGAGCTGCTACTGAAGTTTTACCAAAAGGTAAATAGAACGTGTTATGCCAAAAAGACCCGAACAGAGACCTATAGAGACGAACAAGGAAACCTTGTAGTAGAGTCACAGTCGGTGCTGAGGACATGGAAAAACCATTTCTGCAGACTGCTAAACGGCGAGAACGAGACAAATCCCGCTGTCAGGCAGAATGAACCATTCAGCCTGGACGATGAAAGCCAAGATTTCCGTCCACCTGACCAAATATCAAATATTCACACTACGGCAGATCCTGGAGAAAACCCAAGAAGTCCAGATCGATACTCATCATCTTTTTATCGATTTTAAGGCCGCATATGACAGCATTTATAGAGACGAGCTATACAGAGCCATGTCTAGTTTTGGCATCCCTGCCAAACTTGTCAGATTGTGCAGAATGACGATGGAGAACGCTCGCTGCTCCATAAAGGTTGGAAACAATCTCACCGAGACCTTTGATGTCAAAAAAGGATTTAGACAACGTGACGCGCTGTCATGTGACTTCTTCAACATCATTCTCGAGAAAATTGTGCGAAACTCACAAGCCAACACCAGGGGCATAATTTTCCAAAAGTCTGTGCAACTTCTTGCATACGCTGATGACATTGACATTATTGGCAGAACACAGCGAGCTGTCAGTGGTGCATTTGCAAGTATTAGTGCAGAAGCGGCAAGAATGGGTTTGGTGGTGAATGAGGGTAAAACAAAATATATGCTGTCAACAAGAAGGGACAAACAACATCGACGAATCGGACAGAACGTCACGATAGACAGCTACAATTTTGAGGTAGTAAGGGACTTTGTCTACCTAAACTCTGATAATGACACCTCAGCAGAAATCAAGCGAAGAATTACACTTGCCAACCGCTGTTCCTTTGGCCTAAGACGGCAATTGATTAGTAAGGCCTTGTCAGGAAACACTAAGGAGACTCTATATAAGACCCTTATCATCCCTGTCCTGCTCTATGGTGCAGAAGCATGGACCCTAGCAAAAGCGGATGAAGATCTTCTTGGTCGTTTCGAACGCAAAATTCTTCGAGTGATTTTTGGTCCCGTTTGTGTCGACGAGCTTTGGAGGAGAAAATTTAACAGCGAACTCTACGAGCTCTCCAGCGACCTGATCATAAAAGTTCGCATCAGTCGTCTAAGATGGCTAGGACATGTAGAGCGAATGGACACCAACGCTCCGGCCCGAAGAGTCTTCGATTCCAACCCGGAGGGACAAAGCAGTAGAGGAAGACCTCGCCTTAGGTGGCGCGCACAAGTAGAAGGGGACCTCAACCAACTTGGAGTGCGCAACTGGAGGCAGTTAGCCAAAGATCGCGCTAACTGGAGAGGCGTATTGGTTGAGGCCCAGGTCCACACCGGACTGTAGCGCCACCTAAAGTACGTAAGTACACATAATCTGAAATGAAGTTAGTATTATTCCTCGACGTCCAGCCATTTAAGATGGCCTGAACAAGAATGTAGAAGGAAGCATTTAGTGAAGCGGAATGACCGGACTCAGGACCAGAATAAGGTAGACCATCATAATTGTATGAACAAAAAGTTACTACTCGAGGAACAACTGAAGCCAAGTTTAAATTATGTTTTTCGTTTTTTTTTTTTTATCGAAAAGCACATGACAGTGTTTGTAAAATATTACAATCTAGTCTTTAAATCGTATTCGCCATTTTCTTGTCCAATTTTGAATATGCGAGATCACCTCTTGTAGTTTACGATTTGAGTCCACATTTCTTTCCGCCGTACCGTCAGCAAATGTAGCAATCGTGTTGTATTCTAGCATCGGGATATCGTGGGTATTCTCGTACAAGAGATATTGGCCCAAGAACGCTACCTTGGGGTACACCAGCTTTTATTTCTTTAAGCTCCGAATATGTGTCTTTCTCTTTTATGTGGAAGTATCTGTCCGAAATGTACGATCTTGGAATTTCAGCCTGTTCATTGGGTAGTATCTTTTTTAGTTTGTAGACTAATCCCTCGTGCCAAACTTTATCAAATGCTTGTGCTACACCGAGAAAGACTGTAGAACAAACTTTTTCCTCTTCCAACGCTTTTTCAACTATGTTAGTTATTCGGTGTACCTGATAAATGGTTGAATGTTTCACTCGAAAGCCAAATTCGTGGTCTGGAATAATATGTTTCCGTTCTATAGATCGTAGCAGTCTTTCGAAAAGTTTGGACATTATTGGCAACAGAGATATTGACCTATAGGATTTTTTTTATAATTTGCGCGCCAAAGAGGATATGAAAACTCTTATACTATTACAGGACACGGGCGTTTGTGAAGGAGAGAGAGAGAAAGAAAGATTTAGTGTAGTGATTTGGAACTTAAATGGTATTAAGTTTCTGTAAACTCCAAGGGTAGCGTCTAGATAACTGGGGAGCTTGTTTGTTTTGCTTTTGTCGTTGCTCATGATTCACAGTATTTTTTTCCGTCCTCCTGATGTCATCATCACGATAAAGTTGCATTTTCAGCCATATGACAGCTCTACTGCCAGTGCTATGCCTTCGCAATAGAGTTGACTTTGCTTTTGCAATTGATCGACTTTTTTATTTATTTCAGACGAAATAAATAGACGATCGTTGACATCAGGATTTGAACAGTGAACCAACAGCGTGTCAAGCGTTGATGTTACCACTACACCACGGCCACCCACGGCCTATAGGATGATGCTTCATGAGATGGTTTTCCCGGTTTGGAAATAATGATAACTTCAGTTGCCTTTTGCCTGCCGTCGTGTGCACACGCGTTCCAACTCCCACTCTCCACCGTGGTGACAAAAAAAAAATTGATTAAAATTGATTAATTAAAAAAAAAAGCAAAAAAAACAATTCAGTGCCAGTGTATTCCATCCTCTCACCCCCACTCACTCGCTGTTGCGCTTCTTCGTTATCGCAATTGGAGCATGTGCTACATATGTATGTACATACTCCCAGTTGCGATGACTGAGAGAGTGTAATATTTGATGCATAGCGGACTGTGAATGTTTATCTGAATAGCGGACCTTAGCTATTAGATTGTCGTTTGGGCATAGCACCTGCGACAGTTTGTTTTGGAAAACTATTCATTAGATCTTCACTTCACAGCTTCGCTTAGTTACGTCAGAGTTGTGTCTTTTTGTGTTTCTATGTTGTAGTGATGAGGGAATTTAGGGTTGATTTTACCAACATTCGTGGGCTTCGAATGAATTTCTTTGATGTGTACGCCCACGCCTATTCCCATAAACCAGCTGTTTTGGCACTAAGTGAAACACAGGTAGTTGAAGAATCTTCCGATTTGAAACTGCCTGGATATAACTTAGTGTCATTATTCTTTCCCCACCGTGGCCTCGCCATTTACGTCCGTAGTGATATTGCTTACCAAGTTCCACCACAGTATAGCCACTGTTCCAACCTGGAATTTAATTTCAAATGGTTAAAATTCACCGTCCGTAAGCAAATAATTCACTACTGCTTTATTTATAGAAGCCCTAGTGCGGACAGCAACTCAACTTTTGGCGAATTTGATGCGCTGTCCGATTCCATCACTCGAATTGTCTCCTTGTACTCTCATACTGAAATCGTCATTGCGGGTGATTTCAATATACACAATTCGGATTGGCTTCAACATTCTGGACAGACAACACCCGAAGGAAGGTATGTTGAACTTTTCGCTGAGGTAAACAATTTGACTCAGCTTGTAAATGAGCCTACACGTATACCGGACATTGAGAGTCATTCCGCCAACACTTTGGACTTGTTTCTTACTTCGCACCCTGATAAATACACTATTGATGTTTTAGCGCCTCTAGGTTGCTCTGATCATAATATCGTATCAGCTAAATTCTCGTACTCCGACCACTCAGTTAAAGAAAAAACTCCGAAAAGAAAAGTATGGCAATACGAGAAAGCCAACTGGAGTGGCCTTAATAGCTTCTTTAAGAGTTTTAACTGGTCGCTATGCTTCCTCAATAGCGACGTGGATGCCGCTGCTGATATGATCACTAACACTATACTCTTAGGTATGAATGACTTTATTCCTAACAGAATAAAGAGCATTAAACCTAAGGCAAACTCGTGGTTTGACCAGAGTTGTAAAGAGGCTATCAGGTTGAAAGAAGTAAGTTTTTGGTCTTATAAAGCCAACAAATCTGAGGAAAACCGAAAGAAGTTTAAACAAGCCAGAAAAGACTGCAATGCCCATATTCGACGTGTAAAATTCTTACATGACCAAAAATTGAGGCAAAAAATTCTACAATGTCCCATAGGTAGTAAAAATTGTCGGTCATTCGTCAAAAATATTAAAAATTCTGCCTCATCTGCCATACCCACGCTCATTTACAATGACATTCCAGCTGTCAGCTCCTTAGACAAAGCTAATCTGCTTGCTGCTCACTTTTCAGCGAACTCCACGCTGCTAGATAATGCTTCGTCTCCACCTGTATTTGAGAGCGTCAAATTTTCCATGGGACAAGTCCACTTTCGCACTCGTACAGTTTCAGGAGTACTCAAAGGTCTTAACATACACAAATCCGCTAGTCCAGATGGTATCCCCCCCATAGTTCTGAAGAGGTGTTCTTCTACGCTGGCAAAACTTCTGCGTAAGCTTTTCTGTCTATCCTACTTTTCAGGGCTCTTTCCGAGTAGATGGAAAACAGCATTTGTCCAGCCCGTGCCTAAAAAAGGCGAATCTTCCTCCCCGTCCAATTACCGACCCATTGCACTTACGTCCCTTCTTTCCAAGGTCATGGAAACGCTGTTAAATCGTCAGCTTATGAAATATCTCGATTCACGAAAACTCCTTAATGACCGGCAGTATGGTCCACTGGTGATTTGATGGCATATCTCACCGAGAAGTGGAACCAATCTCTCCATCACTTTGGCGAAACCAAGATGGTTGCGCTTGATATTTCAAAGGCATTTGACAGAGTTTGGCATCAGGCTCTTTTGTCGAAAATGCGTGCATATGGCATCGATGAGTCTCTTTTTCAATGGATTAGAAATTACCTTTCGGGGCGTTCAATACAAGTTGTTTTGGACAGCTTCAAGTCTGCAATTCACCAAATAAATGCTGGTGTTCCTCAAGGCTCTGTTTTGTCTCCGACTCTATTTTTTTATTTTTATAAATGATATCTTGTCTGCAACTTCTAATCCAATCCATTCCTTCGCTGATGACAGTACCCTCAGTTTTTCATATTCGTTCCCTAACGTCCTTGCTCTTCGGCCATAGAAGGGAAACGGCAACGTATGTTAAACACATTAAATTCCGCCCTGGAGAGCATAATTAAATGGGGTTCAACCAAAAGAGTGGAATTTAATGCTTCCAAAACTCAATGCTGTCTTCTGTCTCTCAAGCGAAACCAAAACCTTCAACCATTATTAATCGATGGTACTTGCATCATTGAATCCGAAAGACTTGCCATTCTCGGTATGTGTATTAATAACCATCTTCGATGGAATGATCACATATTCGAGGTCGCCAAAAATGCTGCAAAATGTCTAGGACTCCTTAAACAGTGCAAGAAATATTTTACCCCGTCTGATCTGGCCTCAATTTATAAGGCATTCATCCGCCCTAAGCTGGAATATAACGCCCATATCTGGTCTGGTGCACCCAAGACCGTTTTGCACATTCTTGATAGGGTACAAAATTGCGCGTTAAAACTTATAGGTGGTAGAGACATTGTGAATTTCATTCATTCATTAGAACATCGGAGAAAAGTCTCCTGTCTCCCCCTGTTTTACCGTTTTTTCCACAAAAAATGCTCCAGCGAAATAGCCAGTTGCATTCCTCCCCTTCAAATTTTCACCCGCAATACGCGACATGCTTCGAATGCACATCAGTTTACCCTAAAGCCAAACTTCGGTCGTACTGTAAAATATAGGGATTCATTTATAAGCCGAACAACACGAAAGTGGAACGATCTACCAAGTTCTGTATTTCCCCATTACTACAACCTTCCAACATTCAAAGCCAACGTGCATAGGTACCTCCTCTGTTCCTCTTCCCCTTTTCCTTAAAAGCCCGTGCCCTGAAACAATTAAAGGGTATTAATACTCCCTTTGGCGCGCGCAGATTATAAAAAAAAAAAAAAAAAGGTACTTTGCGTAACTGTGAAACGTATTTTAATTTTATTTGGGATCTTCTTGAGAATTTGACCAGTTATCAATTCAAATCCTATCGCTATTTTCGCATTTCGATTCTTACTTCAGATGACGATGTGGTGCGTATTTCTTCATCTTCTTCTGCTAGTTCTTCGCTAAGCAAAACATCATGCTCCCCTGGGTTTGGTTGGAAAATTTCTTCTAGATACTCAGCAAGTTTAAATTATTTAAATATTTGTCCTGGATATCATCTTATACTTACGAGTACTAAAAATTGAGTCGCTTCGGAAAAGGTCTAAAATTATTCCACAATGTAAGCGATGCACTTTGCATTTGTTAAGTATGAAGGGAAACATGCAACTAAAAACTGTTCACTGAATAGGGAAGGGAAAGTAGTGAAATGTGTGAACTATCTACAGACTGTCCGATTGCAAAAGAGTTCCAAGAAAGAAAAAGTCAACAAACTAGGATAGGTTAGGTTAGGCAGAAGAGGCTGCCGACACCTCGACTATGGATTTGGGGAAACAGTCACTTGCCTACTAGGAGTTTTCTAATGTCTGCATTATTCAGATCATTTAGGTAGTTGAAGCCGAAGGCACCTAAGTGGAGTTTCCTTCTTTGGCAGAGAGCTGGGCAGGTGCAAAGAAGGTGAAGAATCTCCTCCTCCTTATCAGCAGCTTCTACAAAAATTATTCGATAATACATCAAGCCTTGTTGCATGCTTGTTTATTAGACAATGCACAGTGATGACACCAATTACAGCGCTGATATGCAATATATTGAGAGAAATCAAATTTGTACAGTGCTTGGATCCAGCATAAGCCAGGTCTGTTTTGTCGCTAGACACGTTGTACCACTTGTCCACCTAGAATTTGCCCTCTCAATGTCAGATACACGCAATCTTATGGAAGGTGGCCCATAACCAACGGATATATGATCTTCGACGGATAAAGTAGGTTACTTTCTACTTTTTTAGTGCGTTGATCCGTTGGCAGTTCACATATTCACATATTGTAGTTCATGCATTCACAAATTGAGAGCAAGCACATTCATTGGTGGAAGCATTGAGAGAATGTAGAGAAACTGTCATCGCCGTTGAAAATCAGACAGCTTGAAGAGGAAACACTTTCAGCAATAGCAAAATGTCATCGTCTGTCATCTGTCAATGAAGGTATGCGACGGATTTTATGGGACTGTTCTTTCCGGCAATACGTGAACGTCAACGTCAACCTGCAACGAAACGACGTCGACGGATTCTATGGGTCCGGGGCCTTGAATCGTTTCTGGATTGTAAGCATAACATCGATTTTTAACGGCATCCCATAAAAAAAAAGTCCAACGGCGTCAAATCGCAGCTCCGCAGAGGCCAAGCAACATCACCAAAACGGCTGATTACACGATTATAGAACTTAGTGCGGAAAAGATCGATTGTTGGATTGCTGGGGCAGTATATCGGCAATAACGTGGCGAATATTGGCTTCCAGGTCGTTCATCGTCTTTGGTTTATGCGCGTAGACTAGCCACTTCACATATCCAAACAGAAAATAATCCGAAATGTGTTAAAACACACGATTTTGGAGCCCAATTTACGTTGTCCTGTTGAAACCACAGCTCTTACACATTAATGCCATTCAATTGGGGAACGAAAAAGTCAGTAGGAATTATAGCACTCTCCATTGAATGTAACGTTCTGGCCGTTATCACTTTTGAAGAAATATGGATGTCTCAATAATGGCTTGTGGATTTTCTTCACTCCAAATGCGGCGTAGCCATTGAACCTAAAATGAGCTTCATCGCTGAACAAAATTGTATAGTGAAAATAAGGATCAAGAGCAATCTCGTTTTCGGCCCATTCACAGAACGTACGACGCACACTATCGTCAAGCGGCTTCAATTCTTGCACGAGCTGGGTATTGCTAGCTCATATACCAAGAACTTTCCGCAAAATCTTCCATAAAGTGGATGGACACAGCTCCAATTGCCATCCCGTGCACCATGGCGAATCGACTCATTCGGGTCCCCCTCAATTCTACGCTCCACAGAAGCAACAGCTTCTCCGGTGCGCACTGTACGACGTCTCTGCAGATGCGTATTATCAATTAGAGCATGCGTGGTTATTCGAATTACTTGCTCGGATGGACGATTATGTTGATCGTAAAATAGACGTAGCGCACGGTAAATTTCGCGAACTCAACCAAGTTTTTCGAAATAAATTTGCACAATTTGCAAGCTTTATTCTGGCATAAGTGTATTCATGGTAAAATGGCAAACCAAACTGAGTATGTAAAATGTTCTTGATTTCAACTTTTAAATAGTAGATAACATAATTTTTGTTGAAAATTAAAATTTACGACAATGAAAAAAAATACTGTGAATCATAAGCAACGACAATAACAGCAAAACAAAAATGCTCCCCAGTTATCTGGACGCCACCTTTAGAGTTTACTGAAACTTGATAACACCTGAGTTACAAACCACTACACCAATCTTTCTTTCTCTCTATCTCTTCCCCCTTTCCTCAAAAAACGCCCGTGTCCTGAAGAAGTATAAGGGTATTCATATACCGTTTGGTGCGCGCAAATTATAAAAAAAAAAAAAAAAAAAAAGTTGTGCCCAAACTTCGTTAGTCTCTGTTGACATAACCGTGGAACACGTGGAAGAAAAGATAAAAACAAAAAAAAAATTAAGAACGAATACTCTCCTCATGAACTATTTAGCCCAAACCCTCATGGCTCTCTTCTAAATATCTATCGCACAAGGAGTCTTACCTAATCCCCTTTCACAAAAAATGTCCAAAGAAAGAAATCTCCAACTATCGACCCATTGCTAATCTGTCCTGTAAATGTTTATGACACAAACATTGCAAGTCCATCTTTTCCGCTAACCAGGACGGATTTCTTAAGGAAAGGTCAACAACTACTAACTTAACGGAATTCGTATCTAGCACTTTGTGTGCAAAGAAGTTCAAGGCCTTCAACAAAATTTAGCACGAAATAATTGGCGCAAAATTATAGTCGCATAAAGTACATAAGATTTAAGCCCGTAACAAAGTCCAGATTAGTGTTTTCTTATTTATAATCGACATTAATCCACTTTATAGTCATCAGTTCGCGCTAACTTTAAAACCACCAAAAGTACCTTTTAACTTTTAGAGTGGGCTTT